>OX438930.1:26367426-27017926 GCA_949316025.1 Lapara coniferarum | reverse complement strand
AGTCTCTTTCCCGTGCATAAAATACACAAAATCTCCTCAATTTAGTACCTACTTGTGTTTATATTCAATAGGTAATAGGTATGTATCTAATGTTATGACATGACATAACATAAACAAAAATAAACAGAATCATTTTAAAACAAATCGTTCTAAGGCATTCGTACCTAATATATTTTGATTGAAAGCCTATTAAATTTGGAAGTATAGCCTACTAGCTTTTGCCTGCGGCTCCACCCGCCTTAAAAAGTTTTTCCGCGATAAAAGTCCCGGTTTGTATTTTCCCGGGATAAAAAGTAGCCTATGTGTTAATCCAGGGCATGATCTACCCGTGTGCCAAATTTCTTCGAAATGCGGTCAGTAGTTTTTGCGTAAAAGAGGAACAAACATCCATACATCCATACATTCTTAAAAACTTTCGCCTTTATAATATTAGTAGGATTATTCGAATCGTACTCCTATGCTTGCTATTTCCTAATAGCTGAAATAGACAAAGCTTCCGTATGTAGAGAACTGTCATATACAAGAGACTTAGTAATTATTCTTATGAAACTATACTTTGAACTTTGTTAATCATAAATCACATAAAGTGCGTGCGGTGCGTTTACGCAATACGTTTAGAGCAAACTGAATTCTTTACCGATACTTGTATATTTGCATAATTATGCTTTAGCAACACATTTGAGTTACTTGCACGCAATTCCAAAAAAGTTCGTTTAGCAAAACCAGTTTTTTATTGCAGTCAACAATGAGTTATGATGCAGCTGTATATATTCAATTCGGTGTCCTATTTTAAAACAAAAACATATTGAATTATGGCGGGAATTATGACTCAGGCGGCTGAGCAACCTAAATATAACCAAATATATAGAAACGAAACTAATGTCTCAAGATTAGCGTAGTTTAGTGCATCAACTTTCCAATTTTATAGTTCTGAATTGATTTACAGGTAGAGAATCCAGCATACGTATTACCAAGTGTCGGATTGTTGAAATTATCAGATTACTGGGTATTGCCACCAACCCCTAGCTAGCCTAGACCATTTTAGAAAAGGAGTACCTTCTATTCCGACAAAATTTTACATACATACTTTACTTTACATAATTATTGTTCATTGACGGAGATGTTGTCAAAGGCTTCTCGAATTATAGGGGCAACCGACAATTTTTTTTTATGGTAACGAATGACGAGGCCTTTCGCCTGACGGTAAGCGATAAGACCACCCATAAACAGTAGAAACACCATCCAGCACCATGAGTGACAAAGTACTGTGTGGCATTCCACTGCGCTCGTCATCTTGAGACATAAGATGTTAAGTCTCATTACGTTCAGTAGTTACACTGGCTACAATGTTCTTCAAACCGAAACACAACAGTGCATGCACACTGCTACTTGGCGGTAGAAATAGACATTGCGGTGGTACCCACCCAGACGGACTCTTACATATGAGAGTCCTACCACCAGTGAATTACTATCTACTACTAAATATCGCGGCTTTACTGTAGTAATGTTTTATACGGGCATGACAATGTGACGCACTCTGCACCTGATTGTTTAATAAAGTGGAGTGTCCAGATTATGGCGACTAACGTGAGATAATGCCTCGCCAGTCGAAATATTTATATCGGTCTGTTTGAAATTGTATATCCAATTTCAGGTTGATCCCGGATATTTTATGGGCAGTTGTGACCATTTCGTTTGCCATCAGGCAAGCGACTCGCCTATCTTGTCATTCATCTATACTAATACTAGCTTTTGCCCGCAGCTAAGCCTGCGTTAAAAAGTTTTTCCGGTATAAAAGTCCCGGTTTTATCCCCGGGGAATATAAAGCGGGACTTTTAGCCCGGAAAAACTCATTCACGCGAGCGGAGTAACGAGGAGAAGTCTAGTTTGTATTAAAAACAACAAATTAGCTAAACAGTTTAGAAATGCATAAAATAATGAAATTGATTGAACTTTAGAATATTATTATACCTAAAAAGAAGTTCATTTTATTTATTTCACGTCTATTAACCAAAATACACAATGTATTTGCATTTATAGCACTTCACGATATTGTGTAGGTAAACTTTTTTTAAAGAAATTTTTATAGCACATGTTTATTAAAATAGTTTTTGTTCTCGAGACATCGTGAGAACTTGCATGTCTAAATGTTGTTTATTCATCATCCTTATCAGCTACATCTTGTCTACTGCTGAACATAGGCCTCCCCTGAAGATTTCCAGACGGATCTGTCAAAAGCTGTCAGCATTCAGCGTGTTCGCGTGTTATTATGAACTTTTACATACATACTTTTGTACCACAATGTAGGGTTGACTCAACACACTTTTCAAGCCGCAGTTATGAATTCGCTAGCGGAAACGACACGAATAAAGTTTAGCAAGAGGTGAAGAGTTTTAGGTCTTTTAAAAATCTCATTTACTATTAGAATTTTTATTATATCAATTCGTGTTTGTTTTCCGTGTCCTGTGTGCTTATAATGGCAAAAAAACACAACTCGTAAGACGATGTCATTTAATTTCGATGTTTTTGATTGATCAAGAGTCCAACACGTCAGTCACAAGTCTCTCAACCAATCCCAGTAAAACGAATTGGAGTGGTGTCGTATTTTTCCACGTTCTAAGCACATTGCACACTTTTAGAGCCTACCCATGCTGTAGGCAAACATGAAGTTAGTGTTAGGTACTTTACAACTCAAAAAGGCTGGCGTGCAACTTTCCATGTACGCGTGTGGTCTGACCGAGGTCTCATTCCTCGACAGTGCTGGATTAGCCCATAAGCAAATTAAGCAATTGCTTAGGGCATCACGTCTTGGGGGGCACCAGAAACAGCACAAAAAAAATTCTAACAGGCTCCTGACCCGAGGGAAAAAGGACCGTTTAGTAGAAGCCTAAAAAAGATCGCTGGATGTTGTACTGACGAGGGGCACCCGCTGGATGCAGATTGTTTCTAACAGGTTTTTCTGGAAGTCTTTGGGGGAGGCCTATGTTCAGCAGTGGACTTTCGAAGGGTGAAAAAGAAGAAAACGAAGGGCGCCATGAATATGCCACGGGGCTTCACGGGCATGGTTACGACACTGCCATGGGCGTAATTATAGCTTTCAAGGGAAGGGGGGGGGGCGGGGAAACAATATGAAAAAAATTGTGGCGTGGGTTCTTGCCTTGCATTACACCGTATTTCTGAAGTTAAGGAGGGGGGGGGGGGGTCTGGATCCCCAAAATGTCAGCGTTTTAGTCGGTAGGTTTAGACCAGTAAGTCCGGCAGAAATCTGTAAGTCAATTTCTTTATAAAAGAAGTATTCTACAATTTTGCGTTAAGAACAAATCAGCGCGCGTTGATGTCTTTTTTGGGACGAGTGGTAGGATAAGGTGCTCGTCATCTAGATTTTGGGCCCATCAACTTTTGGATTAGCGGCCATATTGAAATCTCTGACTGCCACACCCACCAATGAAAGATTTATATATTTGATTAATTTAACATAATTACCTTGGAAGTTGCACTACGGAGCTCAAGTAGGTGCTCGTGCTTTGAGTGGATGACCTTAGAATGCAAATTTATTACGAATAGAAACTTATTTCAGCCCAATTATCTAAAGTAAACAACGCCTTCGCCTTCTCAGATTTATTCCCTTTCACATTATATAGACACTGTCAACTTGTATCTAAGATGTTACTGACAGATTTTAAATTAAACTGCTTATTTATTGTTGATTAGCTGAGAAGTTTAAATAAACTAGATGCTTAAGTAAAATTCAAAACGAAATATCAACTCATTGTCGTCATTTTGTGTAATAATATGACAAGGGCGACAAGTTGACACGTTGCGCGACGCTGTATGCAACATGTAATATATAAAATTCTCGTGTCGCGGTGTTTGTTGCCAAACTCCTCCGAAATGGCTCGACCGATTTTCATAAAATGTTGTGTGCATGTCGAATAGGTCTGAGAATCGGTCAACATCTATTTTTCATTCCCATAAGTGATAAAGGTGGCATAACCCAAAAAATAATTTTAAAACTACTGAACCGATTTCGATGAAATTTAGCATATAGATAGATCATGTCCTGAATTACCACATATGCTTTTTATCCCGGGAATATAAAAAGCGGGACTTTTATCTCGGAATTTTTTTTAAACGCGGGCGGAGGCGCGGGCAAAAGCTAGTAATTTTATAAAACTATAATCACATTATCAAGTTATTAAAACAAGAAAATTTATCACAATAATGTGCGAATATCCAGCATTAACGTAACGTGTTTTAAAATAAGTTATAACTCTTTCAACATTAAGCATGACACGCGTTAATTTAGTCATTAATCAACCGAAGATAAAAGGTTATGCGAGAAGCATCTTTGGCAATACTATCAGCGACGATGAATGAAGGCTTCATGCTTCTTTAGAATTACAGAAGCAAACACTAATGTATATCCTTCAAATATTATTTTAATAAAATAGTAAATTCATTAAAATATGTATAGCTTTTGCTCATGGCTCCACCTGTCTTATCCTTTTTTTTTGTGTTTCGAAAATGTCTTTCTTAGTTAGTCTTAACCCTTTATGCAAAATTTCAAGCTTCTATACCCAGGGGTATCAGCTGTCCGCCCTGTGGTTTGGGGCCTTTGGAAAATTCCACCGCGGTATCTCGCTGCCTGTCGTAGGACTTAGGAGGCGAGAAATAGGGACCAGGGGGGGTCGGGTCGGTCAGCGCGGGTGCTGTCCACCGCGAGATAATATGTGTACAACAAGAGGAGACGGGCTGCATTAAGCGGCACCGCGCAGGGGCGGTTGCGGACGACAACTTAGACATTTTAGTCAGAGGAAGCCTGCAGCCGTCCCTAATGCGACGAAGATGAAAAAAAGAGGTTTCAGCTGTGCGTTGATCGATCAGTCAGTCCGTTGGTTAAGGCTTTATTCCTAATGGGTAAGACAGAGATGTGCCTTGAACACTTACTTCGCTGAGCATTATAACAAAATGTGACAGATTAATCCTATCGCTATATCGGACATAATTTCCAATTTTGAACAGTTCACGTGTGTTTTGCAAAACATTTTTGTTGCCGGTCCTGGTAAGAGAACATGGGGAACCTCACATTTAATAGTACCAATACATCAATTTAATAAGATGGTTACGATACAAACACTCTTTAGTATAACCATTTATAAACAGAAAATCACATTAGAATGATACAATTTCCATAAATCTATGGTGTACAATGGACGGCCTTATCGCTACGAACAATCTTCCAGACAACCTTTACACATATTCTACGTATTATTTAGCCTAGTGTTAATATTTAGTACATATAAATTGAGTTTTTCTGCACAGTACCACACTAATCGTTGATGTCTCATCCTTTCCCAGTAGCCATCCTGAGCCGAGGTTCATAACCCGTTAGTGGGTTGCCCTCAGCATGGTCGCTTAAATTAAAGGATTGCGAGCGCCTAAAGCGTTCACCCTAAAGTCCGGTGTGGCCAGGAAAGCCGACTCACGTCAGGCTACTGGCCGATGGGTCCGCGTTAAAAAATAAAAAAATAAAATGAAATGCACAGTACCATCCCGGAGTCAAGTATTTGTGCCCGACATGGTGATAGCTTGCTCCCTATCATGTCAAGGGACAGAATCAACACGGTGAAAAGTGAACTTGCATTATAAAAGGTGGGAGTGTTTGTCTTTTACTATTTTTACGCGTCATTACAATCGACATTATGTAAGTCTAGAACACCATCGATTACAATGTTATATTTAAGAAGTAACGGGCGTAGCTATAGCTTTCGCCTATGGGCGGGGTGGGGACGGTCCTAAGATACCAAAATGTCAGTGGCGTAGAGTGGGTTTTTGCCGCCTCATGACACAAAAAACCTTTCAACAAATAAGTCACGTATAATCCCCCTTCCCCTCCCCTCCCCCGTCATCAAAATTAAAAAGTTTTATTATAAGAGTCTATTTAATTTCATTATAAATGCGAAAATTTGTGAAAACGTTTCATAGAACATAGACTGCCTCGGTGGCGTAGTTGTATTATGGTACGACTGCAATGCTGAGGTCTCGGGTTCGATCCCCGGGTCGGGCAAAGTGATATTGAGTTTTTCTAATCAGTATCAGCTCGGAGTGTGGAATTTGTGCCCGATATGGCGATAGGCTCGCCCCCTATCACATCATGGGACGGAATAACGGCGAAAAGTGGGTGCACTAGTTGCACCTTTGCCTACCCCTTCGGAGATAACACGCGTGAGTGTATATGTACCTATATGTATGTAGAACATAGGCATTATAATGTGTATATGTTTTGCGGCCCGGATTTTTTTTTTGGAGGCTAAGAGGGGCTATGTACGCCCATGATAGAAGCTTATTTACTAAATAATCATTGTATCGTGGACTATGTAACGAATGCTATCTGTCGACCCCCTTCCACTTGATATTAAGTCAGCTTATTGGTCTTGGGTCAGCCGGGTCACGTCCACTGCCGACATATTAAATACACAATTATGTATATTTAAAATCGCAATAATTTAGTAACGACGACGCGATATTTAAGGGTAATAATTTTATTTATTTTTGACATACTTTACCATACCTAAAAATTTGAGACTTTATCGAATAATTAATGTCAAGTTGTTTAGTCATATGGGACGTTATGTGAGCAATGTTGGGTTCTCAATATACCTTGGAGGAGACCTTTTATTGTTCCCGCAAAAATAGGCACGCCGAAGTAGGACATTGGGATGTATCAAACATATTACATTTTCTATGTAGATAATCATAATTAATGTTTGAAACATTTTATTGTACGCTACGTTATCGTACAATAAAATGTTTGTTTATCGTACAGGCATAAAAATACAAATATTAGAATTTGAATTGCGCGGCGGTCCCTAAAACGCGATCTCTTACAGACAACCAGGATTCAGTAGCCATCCAAAAATGATAAAATACAAAAAAAAAATGCAAAGAAGAGGCCGGATTTTTTTATACAAATCAATGGTGCAACAACCGAGCAGCACTATGTGCCCTCTAATGATCTCCGCGACAGCCAATCATAAGTTACAACTATTGAACCTCGTAAAACTCAAGGAAAGAGCGATAAATTCAAGTTCTGTTCTTCACTATTTTGCGTCTTCTCCTTAAAACCTTGGCAAGAAGTTATTGGCTACTAAGTTATTCATTTTATTGTCTCAAAAATAATATTCCATTGAAACTCAAGTTAATTGGCTTTTATGGTAATTTTATACATTATTATACTTTTACAAATATTTAATGTGTTAAAAATATTTATATTAAACATATTTTGTATCTTTTCCTTGAAAATTATTACACCAAGTCCGGAAAAACGACGAAGAAAAAGAAATGTAATACAAAAAAAATAGATTTATGGCTGTTTTAAACCTCATCTAGCAACTATTGACCCACACAACTTATTTGGATTGCATGGTGATTTAACATTGGAAGTAAGTATATCGTAAAGACCTAGTGTTTGCCTAAGCACAGTACCTAGAGTTCCAGTTTGAAGAACATTGTAGCGAAAGTAATAACTGGACATCATGAGACTTAACATCTTATGTCTCAGGGTGACGAGCAAAGTGGAGTACCACGCAGTTCTTTGTAATTTAAAGTTCTGGGTAGTTCAGCTACTGCTTATGGGGGATCGTAACGCTTTCCGTCAGGTGAAAGCTCGTCTCGTCATTTAAATGAAGCTAAATAAAACATTTTCACCACGATTTTCCCTATCTGTTCTAAGCAGAGACTGAAAGGAACAACTGCCACGTTCCTGACATGGGTAGAGATAATAGTTTTTGTGAGTGTCTTCATCAGAGTGATTACTTCTTCGATCACCACGGATACAAGGGAGTTGGATGGCGGGTCAACGGGGGTAGGTCGCGATATCGGCGACGGCGACGGGACCCCGTTCCTACAGCTACGTAGCTGGTGATGTCTTAGTACGTAACATGGTAATTGTTGTCTTAACATGAACGGCAGTTAAGCCTCAAGTAGATGAAGCCAAGAGCCTCAAACACGGGAATCTTACAGTAAATAAAAAAGTTGCCTCGTCTGAACGCAATGGCGAAGCAATTCTTGCTCCTATTCACCGGTGGAAAAGTCACGAGAAATTTGCCGCAAGAAAATTTTCCATCTGATTGAGGTTTTAAATCAAATCTCTACGTGAAGAAGTTAGTGTCTCAAAAAGTCGTTGTAAATGATCACGAATGAACTTGAGCCAAGTTACTTTTAATCATCGTATGGGGATCAGTTTTTTGGCTTATTTCGAGATGAGGCTTATAATTCACACGACATTCACATCCCATCGCGCTAATAATATTTTACATCCGAAGATATAGAAACCAGCATGAGGTGCTTCTGGTCAACGAATCTCCCATTCATGTAGTATTCCATCCAAAAAAAATTACCTTTCGTCTTTGTCGGTATCACTCTTGACAGAGTGGTCGTGGTCATCACTTCAAGTGTTGGTAGCAAGCTTAACAACACGCTGCCATTCTTCTCTGATGGCCGCCTTCCTGCTGCATTCATATAGCGATTATTAAAAAAATGGGTTTCTTAAAATATGAAGATAACATCAAGATGGAGAAGGATGAAGAGGGATTTAAACTATTGATATTAGGCACCCGATAGCATATCTATCAATGGTTCGTTTACAAATGATTTATTTATAAATCTATCGAATAGTCAAATAAAAGTTACTAAAGATTGTTATATATGCAAATTGCCTGTAACTATATTGCCTCACAGCATTTTATAATTTTCGTTCGTTAAAAGTATGACGATAGCTATTTAATAAGTATTATGTAAACTATTCATAGTCGTTTAACATTAACTATATAAAAAAAGTAATTCGTGTGTCTGTTTTTGATTCACAATGATGTTTGCTGAAATTATCTTGCTATTTGCGACTTTAACGCGTGTTTTATGATTTGTTTTTGTTTTCACGGTGCCACATTACTGGACCCGATAAATAAAAGTATCTTCTCTGGGACTGCCTGGGCCGATTTTGACAAGACTCTTACCTGTTTGGGGCTTAGGATTTTTTCTTAAAGTAAACTGGGCCACATTGTACTCACGAAAATACTAAAACGCGGGCGAAGCGACGAGCAAAACCCAGTTTACAAATGGTTTTACTTCTTAGTTGAGTCTGTTTTGTATTATTTCGTAATAGAAATTTGTGCCAAGATGACACGGCATTATTGCGTTTTTAATGGCAACAGACTCCCATGTAGTTCTGTTTAAATTTATATTTTATCCGGGCTCTACCCGCGCAATGCTTCTCTATTACTGATCCCACTGCTTATTTTTCGAGAGAAAATTAGCCTATTGAGGTAAACCTTAACACGGTTTTTCTGCATGCCATTATTTCAAATCCTCTCAGTGGTTCCCACGTTTACTTACTTTTAATACATTTTTATAAAGTTTCGTATAGTAGGATAACATTTAGGTACATATTTATTTATTTTTAATAATATCTATGTATGCTCACTCAAATAATTTCATTGTATTAAAGAAATGGTATCTAAACCATAAATAACCGCAACTAAAAATGTCACAAACGATCATTAAAAATTTTATAGCTCTTGAGAAATTAACAAACTTATTAACGAAGATATTATCATCTTATACATAGCAATAATAAAATTGTTGTTACTGATATATTTTTATCGTTTACTAGACTTCTGCTCGCGGCTTCGCCCGCGTGAATGAGTTTTTCCGGGATAAAAGTCCCGCTTTATATTTCCCTGGGATAAATCCTACTAATATTATAAAGGCGAAAGTTTGTAAGAATGTATGGATGTTTGGATGTTTGGATGTATGGATGTTTGTTCCTCTTTCACGCAAAAACTGCGGAACGGATTTCGATGAAATTTGGCACACGGGTATGTTCATGTTCTGGATTAACACATAGGCTATTTTTTATTCCGGGAAAACATAAAGCGGGACTTTAATCCCGGAAAAACTTTTTAACGCGGGCGGAGCCGCGGGCAAAAGCTAGTTATACATACAAACCTTCTTCTTGAATCACTCTATCTATTAAAAAAACCCGCATCAAAATCCGTTGCATAGTTTTAAAGATCTAAGCATACATAGGGACATAGGGACAGACAGCGGGAAGCGACTTTATTTTATACTATGTAGTGATGTTTGGCCACACTCAGCCATTCGCGATAGAGAACATCTAGTGTTCTTCTCCTTCAGTCTTTAGAAGCCCACTGCTGAACATGGGCCTCCCCCAAAGACTTCCAGACCAGCCTGATAGAAGTAGCCTGCCTAAATAAAGTTCATACTGGAACCTAAATTTCTATGTAATTATTCAAATGAAAGTAAAAATGTGCAAAAATGTTCATTGAGATAAATAAATAGAGTGTGACATGGCAAGTCACATAAAATACAATAGGTAATATGATAAACTTGTGATAACAAGATACATTATTTTAATAAGTAGGAGGCAATTTTAGAACTCACGGGCATATTTTATATAGAAAACATAATTTTATTTCTTGTCCTAATATTGGAATCCAGGATTTCTCCATCAGAATAAATCGAACACAGACCTTAGACCAAAAAGACGAAATTAAATTAAGTGCCTATTCCGCATTTAGATCAAAAACAATAAAAAATAATTATAATAAGTACCTATCTAAGTATCAAGATCAACGTAAAACATGTCATGCGGGACTCCGTTGACTCGAACGACGAACACCCACTGCTTTTTTTAATTAGTTGTCTTTACAAGTGACAGACATTGAACGGCTCCTGATGGGTTATCTAAGCAAATAATAAAATAACACTAGTTGATGCCCACAACTCCATGCATTTCATTTATATTAACGTTATTTTCGGAGTAAATGCTTCCTCTTGGTAACATATTTCTAGAGGTCATTAATTTTATAGCTATTTTAAATTGATCCTTCTCTTTATTAGTATCAAATATATATATTTTTTAAGAGCGACGATACCTTAGTTGGGAATGGAACGGTCTACAGAGACATTATCCGGAGGTTCAAACCCAAGGCACACACCTCTGACTTTTCGAAGTTATGTGTGAATTGTTTATCAATTATCGTTCGCTTTAACGGTGAAGGAAAACATCGTGAGGAAACCTACATACCTGAGAATTCTCTATAAGAATTTCGACGGTATGTGAAGTCTGCCAACCCGCATTTGGCCAGCGTGGTGGACTAAGGCCTGAACCCTCTCAGTAATAGAGGAGGCCCGTGCTCAGCAGTGGGCAATATATAATACAGGGCTGATTGGATTGCATTGCATATATTTTTTGACAAATGAAGACGACTTAATTCAAATTAATCGATTCCAAATTTATCTATTTATTGTAAAAAGCTAGTTTTTAGGAATTCTATCCAAATATAATAAACTGTCTTGATTAGAATTTTAGACACTTTTTTGAACCTGTCATTTACAAACACAAACACAACTACGATCAATTTCGCTATATTTTTACCTCGATAATTGATCAATTTGACCCCTATACTCGCTAATGGCGGACCCGTACATTCTCCTTGGTTGCATAACCTTTGACCCATAGTTGCTTTTCATTTACACTTTTTGTCACTTATTGATTTGTTGACCAAACTAATTGCCATCTCAAATGCATGGGAGCTACACAAAGACATTCAACAGTATAGTTAGAGTTACATAAAGATGTTATATTGTGTGATTGATTAAATAATCACGTCATTTTTACATTATTGCGAGGTTTTGCCCTTGGCTCCGTCTGAAACGGCTAGAATAAATATCGTCCAAAATTAACGATTTTGCGAAATAAAAGTGAGTCTTCGTCTATAGAGTCCTTGTAATCCTCCTAGCCAGTTTCAGCCACGGCGGCCAATCTCAACGAAGATCAGCCAGGTACGCAGGAGATATTATAGTGCACAAGTGTGTGCGCAATACACAGGTGCACTCGCTATTCCTTCACTCTCATAGTCCGGTGAGACGGCAATCCGACATGACCGGAGAGAGATCAGGCGCAGGACCAACGGCTTTACGTGCTTTCCGAGGCACGGGGGTACCACACTGCCAACTTCCTGACTCCGAGCTGCAACTGAGTTATTTTTAAGATGGAAAAAACCCAATCACAAGGTTTTTTGGCTCGACCCGGGATTCGAACCCAGGACCTCAGCGCGCAAATCGTACTCGTAACGCGTACGCAATACAACTACGCCACCGAGGCAGTCAAATAGAGTCCTTACTATGAATATGACTCCGGCCACGCTCAATTTTATTAGTTTTTTTTACTAAATTTTTAATAATTTTATGTTTTGAATTTTCTTATTTTACTTAGACTGTTGTCGAAAGCCGCTCAGAGGTTTTATTAGTCATAATAAAACAGATATAACTGTAATTTAATAATAAAAGTAAAAAAATCACATATTACATAATGATCACTATCGCGGGGAAAAAACGCGTTATAGCTACCACCACTGGAGTGGAGTGCGTGGAATGGTTACGTTGGTTTCACCGATCTGACGGCCCAATGTCAACACTCGGGAGCATAGCATCATCCGAGCGGGCATTGGACCGAGTCTCTAACCCTATGTACACCCTACACCGGTATACCAACCAAAACCTGCGGTGGTCTTCTTCGGCGCATGCGGGACGGCCCGGGGTATCTTGTTGAATGATCTGCACTTACCTAGCTTTTTTTAAATGACCAAAACATCATCGTACCTTTATTTAATAACACACTGCATACAATAATCTACATTTTTGTATATCATACATACACTAGGTACGATATAATTCAAGTCTCTACCTAGAGCATACTTTTCATTTCAAAATCGAAAGGTACCGGCAAATGTTCTTTCGTAAACCTTAGTAGTCAATAAACAATCACGCAACTTTGTGATAAACAGTGCTAAATTAACACGAAATGAACTGCGTAACCCGAGTGTTACATGCTTAGAGCGCAATAGTCACTTGTAGACCCTAAGAGTAACCTACCATCTGACTGGGTCCGTCCGGGCAACCGTCCTTCTATTCCTATTGGGCACGCATTAGCAGCTGATGATAAGGAATAGCAGAAATAAAGAGTAGCTTTAGGTATTAAGGTAGGCTAAGTTTTACTCCTGGAACGAACTAAAATTCATGTCTAGTCGCAAGTGACAACTGATACTTAGACACTTACCTATCTACTAAATAGATTAGCAAGTTCTTGCGGCAATATATTGCGCAAGAATTTCCTGTTGCGTTTAACATGCGACTTTCCAGAAGTCCTGCAAGCTTCAGAATTGGCCAAATTGATTTATTACATGCTAAAAATTGCTTGCGAAAGTCTACTCCTATAGATTTTATTGTTTATCAAACCCTCGCGTTAGATATTTCTGCGTTAGCGTTAGCTTTGCTCAAATTGTTTATTAGAAATGATCGGTAGCTATTTAATTAACATTTCAACAGGGTCATAAAAATAAACGAACTACGTAATAAAATTATGTAAAAATGTTTGCGAGATACATTAATGCTGAAGGAACCGAATAGTTAGGTATAAAATGCATCATGTTATTTTACATTAATGATATACATATATATACAGGGTCATTTTTACATTGTGTTACTAAATGAAACCACATATTTGTTTTTACCTCTGCTAACATCTTGCAAAAAATCATCAATGAATAACGATTATTTTCGCCATAAATCCCGGTTGTAGTCTTCAAATTTTTTGATTATCTTGTAATTTAGTACGAATATGGTGTGTTTGCGTAAGTGTATTTCTCACTGAAAGTGTGATGTTGCTGCTGCAACGAATTCTTTTAGAACAGTAGTAGTGGCATTAGGGCGTGTAAACTTAAAGTTACTTTTTATTAATATTTATTTTGTTCGAAATTTATACTTTTTTATTTTGCATATATGGTTAAAAGTAGTAGTAAATTGGACGATAGCCTAGTTGGGAATGGAACAGTCTGCCGAGACAATGTCCGGAGGTTCGAAACCCAAGGCATACATCTCTGACTTTTCGAAGTTACGTGCGTATTGTTTATCAATTATCGTTCGCTTTAACGGCGAAGGAAAACATCGTGAGGAAACCTGCATACCTAAGAAGTTCCATATAAGAATTTCGAAGGTATGTGAAGTCTACCAACCCGCACTAGGCCAGCGTGGTGGACTAAGGTCTAAACTCCCTCAGTAGAGGAGGCCCGTGCTCAGCAGTGGGCAGTATAATAATACAGGGCTGGTATTATTATTATATTATATTATTATATGGTTAAAATAACTTAATGGAAAGAGTTATTTTCAACGAGATAAGTAGGTATGTAGTTTCACTTATTAACGCAATGTCAAAATCACCCTGTATATTTAACATGACTATTTTATATCGACCAAGACTGGATATATTCAAATGTCACAATTAGTAATAATTATAACAACTGGTTTCGAAAAATGAAATAGATTTTAAATAAAATAATATAACATGAGAAACTAAGTAACGCGATCCTTGTCAATGGGTGAAAGACGGTGTTTAAAATCACTTTTACATAATAATATAATAAAAGGGGTAGAAATGGATACACAAACGTCAAAGTTAAGGAGAGCTTTTTTCCAAGAAAATGTCATTGACGCCACTTGCATTGTACCTAATGATTTCTTTTTATTGTGTCAATCAACGGTTTTGCGGAACGCTTTAATGGCACACAATTCAAAGGGAAATGCAGCGTATTTTTTAGAAGCATAAGATAAGTTTGGTCCCCGTTTTGAATCCGGAGTCGGACAAAGTGATATTGTTTTTTTCTTTGCTCAGTATTAACCCGAAGTCTGGAATTTGTGCGTGATATGGCGACACGCTCGTCTCCTATCACGTCATGGGATGGAACGCACATGGTGAAAAGTGGCTGATCAAGTTGCACCTCTGTCTACCTCTTTTGCAGTAAAGGCAGTTATTAATTTATTTATTAGGGTTTCCAGCAGATTAACACTATGATTACGATAGTTAAAATATTATAACGTATAGCCATAATATAAATCTAAGTTAAGAACTAAACATGTATACAATTTAAAGTTAATTTCAATGATGATGATGATGAGTTTGTATATTTTTGATGCTCCAGGTGCTGTTCTTCACAATGGTTCTAAGCCAGCGACAAAGTAGGATACTACGGAATGACTTCGTGGAGTCGAGTCCTGACGGTGCTTACAAATGGGCTATACAGACAGGTATAAAACATATTAGGTATACCTATTTGAGTTTGGTTGATCGTTCGAAGATATCAAGCTAACAGGATTTTTAATAGTAATAATAATAATATCAGCCCTGTATTGTATACTGCTCATTGCTGAGCACGGGCCTCCTGTACTACTGAGAGGGTTTTAGGCCTTAGTCTACCACGCTGGCCTATTGCGGGTTGTTAGACTTCACATACCCTCGAAATTCTTATGGAGAATTCTCAGGTATGTAGGTTTCCTCACGATGTTTTCCTTCAACTCTAAAGCGAACGATAATTGATAAACAATACACACATAACTTCGAAAAGTCAGAGGTGTGTGCCTTGGGTTTCGAACCTCCGGACATTGTCTTGGCAGACCGTTCCATTCCCAACTAGGCTATCGTCCACTGTACTGTCCACAGGATTTTTAGTCGGGCTTAATTGGCTTGTAATCCAAATATTCTGCCTAAATTTGCCTATAATTTTATATAAGACGAAGATAATAAAGCCGCTAGACAAGAAACAGTGATAGTCTGTGAATGTGTGAGTTTGGCGACACTGGTTTTCATAGTAAATTGGTGACATGCTATTTCCATAATGATTCCTTACGTTTACGCGAATGTAGACTTTGAAATTAAACTATTATTACGGATGTTATAGCGGTTTTTTTTTATTTTCTTTATTTACTGTTTTTTATTTACTTGTGACCACGAAGTGCTGCAAAGCCTTCGAAACGTCGGGAGAAAATAAAATCAATGAACCGCGATAAAATCCGTAATAATATTTTAATTTCAATGCTATTTGCAATTTCAATGCTTAGCACCGGCCGCTTCCCATCCCTTTGGAAGGTTTCATCTATCACTCCAATTTATAAAGATGGCCCGAAAGACACTCCTGGAAACTACAGACCAATTTCCCTCCTAAGTATCATGTCAAAGATCCTAGAAAAAATTGTTAACAGGCGTCTGGTAAAGTTCATCGAAGGTCTTGGTATCTTATCACCTCGGCAATTTGGGTTTAGACAAAATAAATCCACGGAAGATGCCTCAACTTTATTAGTAAACTTGATAGCAGAATATCTAGATAGTGGAAAGAGCTGCATTGGCGTCTTTTTAGATCTGGCCAAAGCCTTTGACACAGTGTCTCCAAAGATCCTTTTGAAGAAATTAGAATATTTCGGTGTTAGAGGTGTAGCGCTAAATTGGTTTGAGAGCTACTTATCTAACAGATCCCAGATAGTCAAAATAGGTTCTCACAGGAGTCGGCAGCTTCCAGTCCACTACGGTGTTCCCCAAGGTAGTATTTTGGGCCCTACACTCTTTATAATTTATATTAATGATATCCATCTCCAATCCATCCAGGGAGCGGAAATCATCTGTTATGCAGATGACACCGTAATCCTTTTCAACGCTAAAGACTGGAATAAAGCCTTTGAACTTACAGAAAATGGATTATCAACAATCTCTAAATGGCTAGCCTCTAATTTGTTATCGCTTAACTACAAGAAAACTAAGTACATATGTTTTCATAAAACTTCTGCCTGGAAGCCTCCGGTTGATATAGACATCAAAATCCAATCTGTCAACGAATCTCACGTGATTGAGCGTACTGAAGATTTCAAGTACCTCGGCATTATGGTAGATCAGAACTGCAGTTTTAAAGCGCACATTCTATACCTGTCTAAGAGGATTAGGAAAACGGCTGCAATACTTAGAAAACTTAGGGAATTTGCTAACATAGATCTACTTAGACGCGTTTATATCGCCATTTGCCAACCGCTAATTTACTATTGCATAACAATTTGGGGTAGTGCAGCAAAAACGTCCATATTGGAGGCAGAAAGGGCGCAGAGATCTGTATTGAAAACTATGCTCAATAAACCATTCAGGCACCCGACTTTGGAACTGTACAAGGAAGCAGGGGTCCTTACAGTGCGACAACTTTTCATTCTTAGAATAGTACTCCATACGCATACAAAAATTATCAGTACCGACACCTACAAAGCAAAGCTTAAAGATAGAGTATTCAAACTCACATTGCCAAACATCCGCACATCGTTCGCACGTAAATTCGGACTTTTCGTAAGAGTTCACACTTACAACTCCGTCGTAAAACTCTGCAACATCATACATTCCCCAGCGCGGGAAGCCAAACACAAACTCATCAACTGGTTGCTCACACTAGATTATGACCGCACGGAAAAACTATTGCAGTAATTACTTTCTCTACAGATCCTTTAAATAAGTTGTAGTCGCAGCGCTATGTTCTTTTCTTTGGACTGTGTATTTGTGTAAAGGTTGTGTTACTTTGTTTTAACTTTAATATTAGGTAACTTTTAAGTGTTCTGTCATACAAGTTCTTATTATTATTTTTACTAATTTTTTTTTTTTTGTTATTGTTCATTCTCAGTGTAAAAGTATTATTACTGTAAATTTTAATATAATAGATTACCATCTAATTTTTGTATGTTAAGTTGGCTTAAGTCTCGATACTCATTCCACACTGGTACCCCAAGATACAGGCACTGCCTAGTTTGGGGACCTCTGATAAATATTGTCCATTCTACATCTTAGTTATGCAATATCATGTGTACTTATGTAGGTTTCACGTGGTTAATTGCAATAAAGTTCTTTTTATTATTATTATTATTATTATTTCCACTGTTTTTTGTTCCGTTTATAAGCAGGTACCTACTTACTGTTGATTACGTTGGGGGAGAAGTTCTCACTTTAAGCAACTTTGGGGTCGTCCATTAATCACATGATGTTTTTTTTCAACTTTTGTAAGTTAATGTATTATCTTCAAATACAGGTTAAAGTATACCTAATCTAATTTAATTTACACTACACCCTACACTACACCGAACCCCTCCCCCCCACTTTCGAGCCTCACGTGATTAATGGACGACCCCTTTCAATACATTTTTATCCCTCAAATAATTTTATTTAAGCCTGACGTAATCTTATCTGTGGCAACTAAAAATAATATTATGCTGATTTAACGCGACCTCCAAAATTTTTTTTAGCAGACAGTAATTTGCTGCGATGTCACCCGAATAATAATTAGTGTCATGTGGTATTTCCTCTGTGTATGCGGAGATTGTTTTTTACCTCTGGTATATCAGACAATTTATACCTACTAGACAATTTACCTCTTTTGTTTTTTATAATTCAATCCGATGATTCTCTTGTGTCAAGACGATTCTTGACCCAGGAGAACCAAGAACCATTTTGGGTAGTTAACCAATGTAACATAAGAGTTATTTAAAAATATGTAATATATAGAATTCTTGTTGAGATAATTTCCAACCTACAATCTACATTCAACTCGAACGAAAGCTAGCCATGGCAACAGGCATAGACGTAAGAGGGGCTTAAAACTTATTTGCTCATCATAGAAATAGATATCGTGTGGTATGGGCCTTCTTTTTTAAATGAATACTTAACAAAGGAATAAAGCATCTAATCAGACTATGCAATTGTTGAAATTAGGGAGTTCTTTTTGTTCCAGTCAACTGCACCCCCTAGCCAAAATCTTATACAAATAGCAATAGGAACCAGTTCTGTTTCGTGCAAAGTTTGGAGTAATGTTACTACTGTTTAGTCTTGAGTCTTGAACAAGTATACGCAACGTAGACTCATGATTCAGTTGTACTTTTTTTTTCACAGATGAGAACATATTCCACGAGCAGCGCGGCTACATCAACGGCGACGCTGGCCTGCTGGTGGAGGGCCAGTACCAGTATACCGCGCCTGATGGACAGGTATTATCACCTTTCTTCATGTCATTCTAATACAAAATATGTGACATTTAAGTTCACATTATTCTACTCAGTGATCTATGAACGCGATGTCGGAGTAAAATGCGCTTCCAAGCAAATGGTAAACAAAAGAGTGCATTAAGCATTAGGAGATGGTCTTGTGCGTTAACTGGCGTATGAAATTTAAATGGACATTGTGAAATAGATACTTAGTAAGTATTTGTAACTAATAAAGACAATTTTGGAGTTGTCAGTTGAATTTGCACACGAGACAATTAAAATGAGTTTTGATTTTATGGAAAACTTGCCGTGTTACTCGTTCCCTGTCATATAAATGGGTCAGAAATCTCAACGAATTTGAAATGCACAAGTTGCCACTCGCTTACCTACTCCTACTTGTACGGATAAGCGAATATAATAAAGTGATCGTCTCAAAGACATTAATAAACCTTCTATTCTTAAAACATAATTATGGCTAGATAGCCTTAAATCGAGACGGAAGTGAATTTATTTTCGCGCGCCAAAATTATCGCGGAAGAATAAATACCGATCCGGCAAACACGTTTTTTTAATATTCGGGTTTATTTAGCGTTTATACAAATTTAAAAATATTGGTTCAGACAATTAAGGCAATTACATATTTATTAAAACCTTAATGGTAGTACGTACCTACCTATAGGCTGAGAATTGAGGAGTTAAAATACCTTTTTTTATATAAGATTTACTGACGAGACGAGCATTCCGTTCGCCTGATGGTAAGCGATACGACCACCCATAAACAGTAGCAACACCCTCCAGCACCTTGTGTTACAAAGTACTGTGTGGCATTCCACTGCGCTCGTCATAATGAGACATGAGATGTTAAGTCTTATTATGTCCAGTAGTTATACTGGCTACAATGTCCTTCAAACCAAAACACATGTACACTACTGCTTGGCGGTAGAAATAGACATTGCGGTGGTACCCACCCAGACTGACTCTTACATATGAGAGACCTACCACTATGTAAAGAAGCTATGGGCAAGTATCCACTACGTCCCCTAGTTCATTTCTCCATAAAGATAAACATATCGAATTAATTACTTACTAATTAATAAATAAGTAAAATGTATATAACAAACCTTGTGCATCTTAAAAGGAATTTGTGTTCCTCGATCCCCATTACTTTCTCAAAAGGTAGACAACGCTTCCACAATTTCTCTGATATTAAAAATGGGACCTGGTGATTGGAACCTGCTGCCCCTTAACTCGTTTCCTGCTGTATGTAAATTTAAATGTTGGGTATAGAATCAGTGGCGCAGCGTTGCCATTTCTTACCCGGGTGAACCCAAAATTTGCCGCCATTTTGCACCAAATAGCCTCATTTCAACAAATGAATCACGCGTGCACACACCACCCGTTACCGAAAGATTTAATTTGTATAAGGTTATATTTGACCTGTTGTTGTTTTGTGCTCGATATGGCGATAGGCTCGCCCCCTATCAGATCATGGGACGGAATAACGGCGAAGAGTCTGTGCACTAGTAGCGCCTCTGCCTACCCCTTCGGGGATAAAAGGCATGAGTGTGTGTATTAGGGCTTTCAGTCTCGGTGCATTTACGAGTCTCGGGAACAAAAAACGAGACTTGGTCCGGTCTCGAAAAAAAACGAGACTTTCGAGACTATTTCAAAAATAGTCATTATACTCGTAGGTCACTACTCATAGACTTTTTAGGCAGTCAATACAAGATATATCAATAAAGTACTTTATAAATCACACTGTTATAAACCCATATGGACGTTAAATTACCAATTACTTATACGAATTTTCAATTTTTATACTTGTCACGTAAAAGACAAAGAACGCTGGCTGGCTTTCAGAGCGAGGATTGATTTAATTACAAACTAGCTTTTGCTCACCGCTTCGACCACGTGACATAACTTTGCCAGGATAAAAAGTAGCCTATAGCCTTTCCAGAGTGTCCAACTATCTTCATACCAAAATTCAACGAAACCTGTTCGGTAGTATTTGAGTAATTTGGCGTTAAGACATACATACAGACTCAGCGGAGGATTTTGTTTTATAATTTTTAATGAAGTAAATCACATTAAAAAAACTCTCTAATTCTACGCTAGAAGTACGTATAGATTAGTGTTTGGGTCATCTCGTGTCTCAAAGTATCGGGACTTTTTGTATTTTTAACGGTCTCGTGTCGCAGGTTTTTAGAGTCGAAACATGTCACGCTATAGTAAGTGAAGACTCCCTTCCCGTAATAGACGTAGAAGAGACTATCTCCAGCCTCTTTTAAAGCGGGCCTGCAGACGGCGGTTGGGCGATCGGCGACCGTATAAATAAAGTATATGAGGGTGCCGCGTAGTGTTTCATGCTTATTTGACATTTTATTCAAGTCTCATCTTCAAACAGCGAGAGACTCTGCTCTAGCGTTGACTCCTACGTGAGTTGCGATAGCATGCACATGTGCACGCCGTGACCTTCGATATGCTTAATTATAATGTTATATAAATGCTTTGGGTTGTCTTTGCCTGGGATTTTCGTAACTTTCCAAACCATAATTAGCAGGGATTTAGCAATAGTTTGAGTATGTTCCCCTATCGCTGCCATTTTCAAAAAGAGATCTTTCCCAATTTATCATAACAATGATAAACTTAATTATAAACAGCCGTATATGTTTCAATAAGGTTATCTTGCGACTTCCGACAGATTATCAAAAATTACATTTTTCTGTGTCGCCACTGACCCGGATTTAAAAAGATCCTGATAGTTTAGTAATTTTTTCAATAATAATAATTATTTGATCCAAGTTTCGAAAGTCTCGTTTTTCCCGAGACTGGAAGCAGCAGTCTCGAGTCTCGAAAATACAAAAAAATCGTCGAGACTCTCGAAATTTTCGAGACCGAGAGTCTCGAAATGAAAGCCCTAGTGTGTATGTGTTATATTTGACGCATTTTACCAAACTCCTAAAAGTGCCGTCCAGGGCGCGTCATTCCAAACACGCTATGCCACTGTATAGAAGTTATACTAGGTTCGATTCCAGGGTTACAATCTATTGTGATACATAGTTTATGCTTACATAATTAGTAGTCAAATTTTTCCAGTACTTTAGCAAAATTCGAAATCATTCCAGAATATAAGGAGGAGAACAAATTAACGAGCATTTAATTTGTTCCAGGTGATCAATGTACTATACCGCGCTGATGAGAATGGTTTCCACGCGGAAGGCGCCCACATTCCAACTCCCCCGCCCATTCCCCCGGCGATCCAGCGCGCCCTGGACTACCTCGCCACGCTGCCGCCACCCACCGACCACTGACAGATGCTCATGCGCGTAGCGTAAATACGAGGGGGCTGTGCGGTGACTAAGGTCTACCATAGGAGATTTGGTACTTTAGGTTATGCCCATATGCCATATCTAAAGGGGGAGGGGAGGGGGGGTAGGTTGCTCCGCGCCCACCCTAAAACTGGCTGGTGCCTAACCACAGGATTTTGAAGCATCCTACTACATTTTTAAGAACACTCTAAATACCGAAATTATCAAATCTGCAAGTGTGCCCTGGTAATCCACATTTGACATACGCCCTCTCGATTACCACGGCAGAAGTACACAGAAGTAATTTTAATTTATTAGTCTAGGACATTGGCCCTCCCTAGACAATTACAGCAGCTACGCCCATAGTTGTGCTTCCAAACCTTGGAATGCGCATGGATCCTCCCCTAGCTGCTCAGAGTGGACCTATTTGAGTGACCTGGTCTTCCAGTCGTCTTTGTTATGAGTTTTTGAAACTGAGTGTCGTAGATTGCTTGATAGTCAGCGCTTTTCTAAAATGTAACAACTTTCAGAGTAAAGAAGTGTACTTTTACAACACTTCTGACACATAAGATGGTTATTAGTAGACAAAATATCCTTCAAAAGATGGCTTACGATGCGAATGTATGATTCACTTACTTCTTTAAGGTCGGCTCTACTCGTAATTATAGTACAAATTTAAAGTTACTTCAGCAGTAAGATAAAATCTATATTTCTTTCTTATATACTAAAACTTTTTTTACAACTACACACAATAATAAGAGAATTATTTATGGTAAATATAAGAGAATTAATATGACCGCATGTTTATATTATGATGATTTTATTTGTCAAATCTTAGCTATTTTCTAATCTATTAAAACGTTAAACAATCATGTCCTTTCGGAAATTTTGCGCCCTATTCTTTCTTCAATAAGCCTTTGATTATATGCAACTGGTCATGGCATCTGTAACTTCACTAATTCTAAGTTTTGTTGTATGTTTAGCTTTCGTTTTTTACAAACCTATTTTTTATTTGTTACATTAAATAAAACTATTCAAAAAAATATATATCATTTATTTACAAAAACCTGTAGAATAGTCAAAAATTACAAATTCGGCTAAACTTATGTTTAGTAGATAATCGGAGCTTACGACTTTTAATCGGTCAACAGTTTTGTCGATGGATTAAAATCACACATCATAATCTCAAGAAAGTACTTCCACTAAAATTGTTCTAGGTATATTTGAAATAGAGTATAATCCATTCTTGACTAAAGTCTTGAACTCGAATATTTTTAATCGAAGTCGAACAACAGGTATGTTGCCACGTTTACAAGAAATATATAAAGTATAATTAAACATTAATACAGGATCAATTTGACATAACGTTACTAAATGAAAGAACATCCTTATCTCTTTGAAAATAACACTTTCCATTAAGTTATTTTAACCATAAATGTAACATAAAAATGTATAAGTTTCGAACAAAATTAATGTCAATAAAAATAATTTGTAATTTACATTCACTAATGCCACTACTACTAATCTAAGAGGATAAGTCGCAGCGGTAACATATCACTTTCAATCAGAAAAATATTCACGCACACGCCATATTCGCACTAAACTACAAAATAATAAAAAAAATCTGAAAAGTAAAATTGAGATTTTTGGTGAAAATATTCGTTTCTCATGGATGATTTTTGGCATAATGTTAGCAGATGCAAAGACGAGTATGTGTTTTCATTTGTTAACGCGATGTCAAATCGAACCTGTATAATAAGTATTATATCCGTTTTTATACTATAGATGTACGGTTACATTTCCATCTCATTTATATCATAGTTAAGTTTCAGCCATTAAGACTGTGTAAAACTTGAAGAATCCCTCATATTACTTACAAATAATATAATAAAGTATTCACAAAGGTACGTAAAATATTTTGGCCTCAATCAGTCCATCATGTCGATCATATTGTGATGCTAGCGGGGAAGACCACCAGCGAGATTGACCAGACCCATCAAGCCCGCTCCGGTTACATTGGCCCGGTCCGTCATCTGTCCACAAGCGAAAATTGACCTTATACGCACCTACATAAATTTATGTGGGTCGATTTATCGATTTTCGCTTGATGAGAGATGACGTACCGGGCCAATGTAAGCGGAGCGGGCTTGATGGGTATATTTACTAAGTAATTTTGTCTCCGCCGTATCTGTTTGGACGCGATAAACTCAAAAACTACCGAAAGGATTTCGATTATATTTGGGACTAGCTGTTGCCCGCGGCTCCAATAGACGTTGTCTGTTATTTATCGAATCTAAATTCAAATTTTAAGTCGAAACCAAAAATACTGTTGTTTAATGAGCCCCTTTAAAACGTGGCAAAAACACGACACAAAAGTCGAAGTCAATTAATTTTGACGTTTGTGATTGGTCAAGAGACCAATACGTCAGTCACGTGTTAGTCCCTCGACCAATCACAATTAACCAAAACGGACTCGTGTCGTTTCTTTGAAAGGTATCTAATACTTGTACATAACAAGCCTAACTTCATATAATTAAATCGACCAGTAGTCTTCCCGCTTAACAAAAATGAACAAAAACTCACCACCATACTTATATAATTTATGGTGGCACATAAAATATCTTTTCTTTAACCAATAATGATAGAATTGTAAATATGACTCTTATACTAAATCTTGGATCAACACCGTCTCATTTTAAAAGACCTACAAGTAAACTTAAAAAATATCCTTCTGTTGTTTTTAAATCTATTAAAAAAAGTAAACACTATAAATAAAACATTTCGTTTAATAATATACACCGCCTTCTGGATTTAATGTTAAAGGTTGTACAACTATCGACTGACTGTCAGACGACAGTCAAAAGGAAATTGTTAAACAATCGAATGATTGGAATAAGAAATTTTGACAAAATTTTTGGCGATAATAGAAGCCAATGCCTACTTTATTGAAACAACCTTAAGATCCAAATTTGATAACCCATTCCATTCCAGATATTCACCATAACTGTAGTCTTATTATCTATCGATTTAATATCGATTAATATAAAATTTAAAATAATAACTAGGCAATATATGGCATCATTTTGACTCAAAATAGTCAAAACACAGACTTAGGCTGACTTGCCCAACAACTCACTAAATATTATTAAAGCTAAATATATTTAAATCATGCTGTCTTTGTCTACTGCTAATGGAGGACAGTGACAGCATGATATTTAAATTTGTTTACCTTGAAATTGTTTTTTTTCTCGACCAATGTGCGGTAAAAAAACTTATACTACAAATATTACTACCAACTCCCTATCATTTGTAATTAGCTTAAATAAAATGGAAGTAACAACGAAGGAAAATAAATTAACTATATTCAATATTAATTGAATTTACTTGTCTTGTACCAGAAATGTAAACATATACGATTGTTAATTTTGTCCGTTGCGTATGGCGTGTAATTTTATTGTTAAAGTCTGTAACTTCAACCATGTACAGGCAGCCACATAAGTATCTGAAGATATTCACACACACACACACACTCACGCCTGTTATCCCCGAAAGGGTAGGCAGAGGCGCAACTAGTGCACCCACTTTTCGCCGTTACTCCGTCCCATGATGTGATAGGGGGCGAGCCTATCGCCATATCGGGCACAAATTCCAGACTCCGGGCTGATACTGAATAGAAAAACTCAATATCACTTTGCCCGACCCGGGGATCGAACCCGAGACCTCAGCTTTGCAGCTGTACTGTAATACAACTACGTCACCGAGGCAGTCTGTCAGTCTGAAGATATTCAACACTTCAAAAGTAAAAATCTACAGGATTTATTCTACTTACCAAAGAAAAAATAAAGTTTCAATAAAACTTAACGTTTATACGCGATTAGAATGGGTAGGATTGATTTTTGTATGTAGAATTTTATTTACATTTCTTACACAAGGCCCGTGATCACTAATACAATTTTCTGCAATATCACAGATAATGAAACATAATTCTAACAGAGTCTTTGACTAATACAAATTGGTATTAAAACGATTTGATGTCCACCATGGTGACGTCATTAAACATATAATTCCAAAACTGCGCCTGATTGGTCTTTTCAGTATAGTTTGAAAGGGAAACACGAAAACATTCATCAGTCACAATAACGGTTTTTTTTGCATGAAAATTGACGAGAAAATATGGTATTGGAGTGATAAATGGTAACTGCTCCTTCTACCATTTTTGCACCATTTGAGCAAAGGATTTGATTTTGGGGATGTCTCTTGCAAATATTCGTATGTTGGTCGCCATTTTTACCACTAAATTGATATAATTTGTGTATACAGTCAACCACATAACGCGTTAAGTTTAATTGAAACATTCAATTTTCTTCGTATAAAGTAAAATAAATCCCTCTGATTTTATTATTGTGAAGAGAAAAAAAATTACAAGAATGCAAAAGGTGATTTGAAGTTTTGTTCAGCTATTTATGAGGCCGACTGTACTTCATTTTTTTAAGTCAAATACCCTGTTAGCTAAACTCCAATGCCTCTAGCGGCTAATGCAAATACTATTTTACGAACTTCGTATTTAATATGAGATACTGACAACTCATTATTAAAAAAAAACTTGATTTACGCAACTATAATTAAGTTTTTTTTTCTGATTTATGACACCTACACCGAACTGTATAATTTCTCAGAGAATTAGAGATATAACAAGCCCATTACCCAATATCAGTTTGCCCGACCCGGACATCGAACAAGAGACCTCAGCACTGCCGTCGTACCGTAATATTTCGACAACCAAGAATAATACTGCCGTGGTAATAAAGAATGCAGTAATCGACATTTTTTGTATTTTCTTTTTTTTAAGCAGAACGGAATATGACACAAATTTAACAATTGGGGTTTAAAAAAAAATGTTAGAGATATAAATAGATTTGATTTGTAAATGAGTAGACATTTATAAAAAAAAAAAACATTTAACCGCGTTTTCCCGAAACCGCCATTTTGCAAGTACTGCATTTAGAATTACGAGGGCAGAATACAAACGCACAACACCGTGTACCTACTGCCATCTAGTGAGCGTTATAGTACAACTGTACGCCCTTAATTCTCAAGGTCATTGGCGGCATTTAGAGTCTTAAATCTACAGACACACCAGTCCTACTGCTTTATTATATAGATGATATGAAAAAGTATATTAATATATAAATTCCTAAAACATTACTATACGTATAAAGGAATTTATTTATTTAGAAATTATATTTACTTTTGATTATACCCGTAAACAAAAATAGCACCACACGATACACATAAAAATGAACTTACAGCTTTCTTAATTAAGGTGACCGACAGAGGATCACGTGTGTAACTCGATATGATACCAAAGATAGATAATCGAAAAAAATATAGATAGATACATCTATGTATCTTTAAGATTTCAATAGTTTATTTGCGTGAAAACGTAATCATAATTTATAAATATCGATACGATTCGATAATCGATTATCAATAAGTATCGATATATTTCACGCATTAAATATTAAATCAAACGATATTAGGAATTGGGGTCATCTATCGGTCAGCTTTCTTTGATCCATCGATCATTTTACACCCTGTATAGTGAACTGTTATATTGTGTTCTATCTCGTTATGAAGATTTATAAAGTCACAAAAAATAAGACATAACACCTTACTAATAAACGTATACGTCTGTGATAGTTAATATCTTGTCTCGCTTTGACTGCCTCGGTGGCGTAGTTGTATTACAATCCGATTGCAAAGCTGAGGTCTCGGGTTCGATCCCCGGTTCGGGCAAAGTGATATCAGCCCGGAGTCTGGCATTTGTGCCCGATATGGCGATAGGTTCGCCCCCTGTCACATCATGGGACGGAAAACGACGAAAAGTCGGTGCACTAGTTGCGCCTCTGCCTACCTCTTCGGGGATAATCGGTGTGTGTATGTCTCGCTTTGTTGAGTGACATTTACCGTCAGAGAAAACGAGACAAAACATTGTACAACTACAACGGACGTATACAGCGATTATTAGTAAGTCCCTTAGTAACGAGAACCGTCTAATAAACGAACATTAAGGATAAAAAAAAATAAAGATTAGCTTTAGACAAACGAATTAATATAGAATTATTGAACGCTTTTTAATAACACAGATTCAACGTATAAAAAAGGTTTACGTAAACTCGTCTGAGTATGAATCAGATATTGTAAAATATCAATTAAAAATAACATTTAATAAAAAAAGTAAATTATCCATATTTGATTCATTACACTCAAGTAATATCTTACTTTTAAAACACGATGTTTAAACTTTCTCAATGCTCTATTGAGTTATTTAAAAAAAAATGACGCCAATTTTTTTGTTTCCATATTTATTTTAAATCTACCCACTAAATCTCCTATCACCACACTATATTATATACTCTCTAAAAAAACTATTGACTCCATTCGCAACTAACTTCAAACCATAAAAATTGGCGTCAGCTGCACAAACGATAACAATGGAGTGACTATCACCAGTTGTCATCATTATGCCGGCATTAATAGCATCTTCTATCCACTCATCAAATTCCAGTTACCTACCAATTAAGCGTTACCTGTCGTCCTTCAACGGCATCACTGTTTCATGGTATATAGCGTTGTTTCTCTCTTGCAGCATCTTCTCTCCTTCTTCTATTATCTCTTGCGGTTCTTCTTTTGGCTCTGAACAAAATTAAATAATATATAAAATTACTGCCTTGTCGGCGTAGTTGTATTACGGTATGACTGCAATGCTGAGGTCTCGGGTTCGATCCCCGGGTCGGGCAAAGTGATATTGGGGTTTAAATTCAGTATCAGTTCGGAGTGTGGAATTTGTGCCCGATATGGCGATAGGCTCACCTACCATATCATGGGACGGAATAACGGCGAAAAGTGGGTGCACTAGTTGTGCCTCTGCCTACCCCTTCGGGGATAAAAGCGTGAGTGTGTGTATATATAAATTACTCACTGACACACAGATACGTTTTAACGGAGCTTAGGTAATGGTTTGAACTAGAGAATATAATTTGACTCTTCTTTTCTTGACTCTAATCAAAATTAATTATTTATTTTTTTATGGCATTCAATGACGAGACGAGCATGCCGTTCGTCTGATGGTAAGCGATACGACCACACATAAACAGTAGCAACACCATCCAGCACCTTGAGTTACAAAGTACTGTGTGGCATTCCACTGCGCTCGTCATCTTGAGACATAAGATGTTAAGTCTCATTATGTCCAGTAGTTACACTGGCTACAATGCCCTTCAAACTGAAACACAACAGTGCATGCACACTGCTGTTTTGCGGTAGAAATAGACATTGCGGTGGAACCCACCCAGACGGACTCTTACATATGAGAGTCCTACCACCAGTAAATAATACTGATAATAGATTTACAGCTCGGAGTCTGGAATTTGTGCCCGATATGGCGATAGGTTTGCCCTCTATCACATCATGGGACGGAATAACGGCGAAAAGTGGGTGCACTAGTTGCGCCTCTGCCTACCCCTTTGGAGATAACAGGCGTGAGTGTATATGTATGTATATAATAGATTCAAAAATACTGTTGAAACTCACTTGATTTCTCCATGTGTGAGAACAAAGCCCAGTGTGCTGCGGCAGCCACGACGGCCACGACGGCCAGCACCTGGAACGAGCGCCGCCCCCCCAGCCAGCTGTACAGCACCCCGCCCACCAGCGAGCCCAGAGCAAACCCTGAGGGAACAACACATTATACACATACACACACACTCACGCCTGTTATCCCCGAAGGAGTGGGCAGAGGCGCAACTAGTGCACCCATGGTCATATTGGGTTTTTATGCTTAGTATCACCTGCGAGTTTGGGATTTATGCCCGATATGGCGATAAGATCACCCTCTATCACAGCATGGGACGGAATATGCACGGCGAAAAGTGGGTGGATTAGTTGCACCTCTGCCTACTCCTACGGGGATAACGGGCGTGTGTGTATGTGTATCACCCCAAAATTTGAGATTTGTGCCCGATATGGGCAAACCTCTCGCCCCTTAATACTTTATGGGACGAAAAACTACCAAAAAGTGGGTACCTTGATTACACTTTTGCTTACTGCGTCCAGGGTAAAAGGCGAATGTGTGGGGAGGCGGGGTGGGGGTTTATTATCTAGTAAAACTCTTCTGGTGTGAGTACTAAGGTCATACCAGCTTTAGTTAACTTTGTAAGTCTACTGACTCACCGACTCCATCGTCCATGCCAGCGACTATGCCCTGCACGGTGGCGGAGTACCCCTCGGGCGCCACCTGCGCCGCGTACCCCACGATGGTCGCGTAGCACAGCGCGTACGTGGGGCCCTGCATCACACCCTGTGGGAGAACCAATATGGGGTAAATTAACATGGGGTAAATACAACGTGGGATAAAATATGAGGAGTTTTCTACCGCCAAGCAGCAGCGTGCATGCACTGTTGTGTTTCGGTTTGAAGGGCTTTGTAGCCAGTGTAACTACTGAACATAATGAGACTTAACGTCGTATGTCTCAGGATGAATAGCGTAGTGGAATGCCACAGTACTTTGTAAATCAAGGTGCTGGATGGTGTTTCTACTGTTTATAGGTGGTCGTATCGCTTACAATCAGGCGAACGGTATGCTCGTCTCGTCATTCAATGCCATAAAAAAAAGTATATTGAAGATGGGGTAGACAACTTAATGTGGGGACGAGGAGCTTTGCATCACGCTCTGTGGTAGATACAATATGGAGTAAATTGAAAATGAGGTAGATTCAACATGGGGTACATTTGTTAGAAGTTAACGCTGAAAGTATTGACTGGATTTGAATGAAATTTTGCATGCAGATGGACTATGTCCTGGATTAACATGTATGCTACTTTTTTAATTGAAAACATGTCCCAAGTGGGTACGGCGAAGTTGCCCACAACACCTAACTACAATACATATGGAAGTGTAGAATAGTGGATTTATGTTCCTATACCTATATTTTTATACAACATAGGGTACATGACAGGTAGGTATATGATGAGTAATATAATGTTTCCTACCGCAACGAACACGAGATGCCAGGGATGCTGTATGACAGAGATGAGCGCCATCTTGATCCCGTAGCAGAACAGCGACACCGTCAGCGTGGTGCCGTAACCGAAGCGTTTTATTATTTTACCTGCAAATTCAGTTCTTCCATAAAACAAAAATGTTTTAGCAAAAAGAAAAGAAATATTTACTACATATTACTCACAATTTAATCTACTTACTAATATGCCTCAAGTATTATGGTAAAGCTCTTTTTTGGATAAAAAATACTCACCTGAAAAGAAGAAGAACAGCAGCTCCCCCACGAGGCACTCAGCAGCTGTCACCACTCCCTCGATCAGCTTGATCTTGCCCACGGACCCTGTCTCCTCGGCCAGCTCCTCTAAGAACCTGGGTCAAACGTCTTTTTGGACATCCTGATATGCTTATTGTAATTGAATTTATATCTAAGTGGTAGGTCTTGCATATGCGAGGCTCGGGTTATGTTTACTGTTATTTATAAACGGTTTTGGTACTCACCAATCACCATCAAGCCAGCGGATTGCTCGTCTCGAATATGAAATATTTTCCCCACTGGCATGGGTACTCACCAGAACATATAGTATATAACGAAGCTGTCGAAGGTGCCGGCGATCACCGCGAACACTATGAACATGAGCACGCGCGGCATGCGCAGCAACGCTCGCAGCGCCGCGCCCGAGTCCGACGGGCTCGACAGGGACGGCAGCTGCAAGGGGCCCCTCACTCATGACCACTATGTGACATTATGTCTAACTAGCTTGTGATGATGGAGGTTTTCCGCGACTAAAGTCCCGCTTTATATTTTCCCAGGATCTCAAACTATCTATATTAAAAATTTCATCGAAATCGGTTCAGTAGTTCCAGAAATAACTTCCTACAAATAAACTCTTTAGTATAGATATGTCTATTTACCAAAGAATAGTTCGCTCAATACTTCCTCGTGAAATTAATACAGAAGCATGATATAAAAAAAGCATCCACTATATTATGCTAATAGCCCCCAGGCTCCCCCCTTCCAACACTCACCGTAAGTGCCCTGCAGCTATACAAGTCAACAGCAGTGGCCGCCATAGCGACCACGAAGGCGGGCGTGAAGTCCTTGTAGTTGCCCTTGGACACGAAGTCGACCAGCCAGCCGCCGAGCAGCGCCGTGATGCCGTACCCGGCTGTGCCCCACGCACGCTGGGCCCCGTATTTAGATCCTCGCTCCGGCCCTGGACATGATACGTTAAGGATATGATAGGGTAAATTTAGCACGAATAGAAATTATCTCTAAAAATAAAGTTCTTAATGAATTTTTTATAACAATGATTTGATGACTTTATAATAATAAAAAAAAAAAAAAAATATAATAAGTAAGTAGTTGACCACTTATTTTAATACATTTATCAAAAGTTTACACCATCCAAAATCTAACGGTAAAATATTTTTCAAAATTGCGGCAATTATTAATAAGTTATAAAGCTTTGAAATTCGTTGGAAGGGGTAGTTGTCAAATAACATTAATATTACACCGTGACGTCAACGTGATCGACGGCCATAGCCCATATCACTGCCTGCATGCGAAAGAGATAGCGCGATATCCCCTCCACATCCCCACTTTTGCTCACAACAATATTTCAAATATCAATAACTGCTTTAATTTTCAACCAATTTTGATGCTGATTACACAGAAGAATTTCATTTTCGTATTATTTTCTGTTACATATAAAATAATTTACAGAATGAAACATAGGAAACTACCCTATTACTATTGGCCTTACTGATCACGGGCTGCACGCGGAATGATCAATTATGGCATTGCATCATATTATGCATCACGGTGATCACTGATCATCTAATCTGATCCTACTACCTAGCATCCAAGTTGCAATACTCCCAACAGTGCCGGGTGAAACAATAAATTAACACACTCACCTAATACATCGAAGCAGACCGCATCTCCAATACAATTGGCGACATTAAATGCCACCGTGCCCAAGCACGAGAGCACCACAAAAGCCCAGAAAGTCGTCGTGGTATAGAAGTTATAGTTACTATCTGCGTTCGCTTCCATCACCGGAATCAACGGCTTCGAAACCTTCGCTCTGACATCCTTCTCACTCATACCAACATTGTTCAAATCAATCGCGATGTGATTGTCCACTTCTCTTTTCGTTCTGTTGGTAGTACTGGCTGTTATGTTGGCACCAATTTTTAATAGGTTGGTAGAATTAAAGCCATCTTCGTAACAAAGGAGGTTACAACCAACTTTAGGTATGCAGATCAGTTCTCCGTCCCGTATGTCATCTATATCCATAGATAATAGAGAACAGGATGAATTGTCTATGGTAGAGTCGACGTACATTGTGTTTATGAACGTAGAATTTGTAAAGTGAACGTCGAAAAATTCCGTTGAGCAGTTCCAACGACAATTATACTTCTCTAATTTCGTTGTGTTATCTATGCGTTTTAGATATACTGTGTCGTTCAGTTTGTATACGTATTCAAGCACAGGCGGCTCGATTGTCTCTGGGTCAGGCATGGGCAGAAACCATAGACAACAGTATGATCCACTCATTATTGCTATTAAAATCATGAATACTAATTTTCTGTGTGCCTGAAAATAGAAGCGTACGTCATTGGTTACCATAGACAAAAATTTATATTGTGATCAGGTGATAAATTATCAGACATTCGACATTCAAATACCCCTTCCTCGCCCCCATTCCTTTGCCTTTAATAGACCGTGGGCCAGTGCAAAATTTCGTCAGTCATTTTCTCCCGAACGATAATTGGTGAGGTGCATCAGAGACGTGTATCATAAAGCCTCGTGAACGTCAGCTTCGGCTCCGTGGGTGCCATGAGCGGTGGTAGCCTCCCAAAGATGTAGAAAAAAAAAATATTATTCAGTCATTTCCTCCCAACTTAGAATCATTTTAAATTGTAGCTAACCCGATACCTTGAAGAAAAAAAATAATCAGCTGACTGTAACTTGGGGCATTATGCGTCAGCTGGTCAGTCAAACATGTAAAAAAAATATATCATTTCAGTAATTTCCTCTCAACTTCAAATTTACCTGATGATAGCTTATACGCAACTATGAAAAAATATATATGTCAGCTGGCTGTATGCCGGGGCAAAAACCGTCAGCTGATGCCTTGAAAGTTATAACGCAGGTGTTAGGCGAGAGCTTCCATTACATAATTACATGCATCAGCTGACAATGTTTCCATCGAGTTACTGATAGTAGATTCTCTTTATTAATTACAGCATTGTATTATCAATCTATACATGTAAAATGCTTGTCCTGAATGACTGACTGACGGTTAAACGCACAGCCTAAACCTCTGACCGTAGAGACCTGAAACTTGCAGGGTGTATTCTTTGTATGCCATAGGCATCTAATGAGATTGAATTTTCCGAAAGTCTACCCCTAAGAAGGTGAAAAAAAGGGGCAAAGTTTGTATGAGTCAACGTGATTCCTTGGTCCAACCTACTTCAAATATTGCTTAAACTTATTTTTAACAGAACTGATAGAAGACGTGTTTCGTGTTTTATTGAAATTCGTCCCGTAATATATAATATGTATAAAACGAAAGGTCATTAACTCACTCATCACGAAATCTGAGAAACTACACGTGCTAAGAGTCTTAAATTTTGTGGAGGTTCCTTTTAGGACGTTGGAGCTCACTAAGACGGGATTTTGCGTAATTCAACCCCTAATGGGGTAATAAGATTGTACGCGATAAACTCAAAGACTATCAAACGGATTTTGATTAAATTTGGTATGGAGATAATTCGAGCATCTGGGAAACTGGAAAATTTTAGGCTACTTCTTATCCCGTGAAAATGTATAAGTGGGACCTTTATCAAAAAAAAAACTCTTTCGTACGACCGAGGATGCGGGTAAAAGCTAGTCAGCTTATAAATTTTCATCTGGGAAGATATAATGTATCTTAAATGTTTGACTTTACGCTCAGATATGAGTTTTCCGATGAAATGTATAAATACTTTACGACTACTACGTATATAATTAAGTAACTGAAGAAATATTAAGAACAGTGATTATGAATTTATAGTTTATTGTACTCTCCGGAGTAAGATAAAGTGGTCAGCAGAAGACTTTTCAGATTAACACAACCTACTGCAGGTACCACCTTTGCAACACGTTTCTAATCTAAGGGTTAGAAAAGTGTTGCATGCCTACATCGCGTCATACAAGGAACACCCCCTGCAAGTTTCAGGTCTCTACCGTCAGAGGTTCGGGCTGTGCGTTTAACCGTCAGTCAGTCATTCAGGACAAATCATTTTACATGTATAGATTGATAATACAATGTTGTAATTAATAAAGAGAATCTACTATCAGTAACTCGAGGAAAACATTGTCAGCTGATGCATGTAATTATGTAATAGAAGCTCTCGCCTAACACCTGCGTTATAACTTTCAAGGCATCAGCTGACGGTTTTTGCCCCGGCATACAGACAGCTGACATATATATTTATTCATAGTTGCGTATAAGCTATCATCAGGTAAATTTGAAGTTGAGAAGAAATTACTGAAATGATATTTTTTTTTTACATGTTTGATTGACCAGCTGACGCATAATGCCCCAAGTTACAGTCAGCTGATTATTTTTTTTCTTCAAGGTATCGGGTTAGCTACAATTTAAAATGATTTTTAGTTGGGAGGAAATGACTGAATAATATTTTTTTTTCTACATCTTTGGGAGGCTACCACCGCTCATGGCACCCACGGAGCCGAAGCTGACGTTCACGAGGCTTTATGATACACGTCTCTGATGCGTCTCACCAATTATCGTTTGAGAGAAAGTTGGTCATCGAAATCTGTCACTGGCCCACGGACCATAAGGGCCGTAGAGCATCCATTTCTTCCAAAAAATTTATTGACTCATTTGCACGTCGGCTGATTAATATTACAGAAACTATCCCGCCCTCACACCCACCACTACAACTCCTGTAAGCCAGGATCGGTAATGGCACCCATTTTATGACACCAAGCGGTGAAGCTTGGCGAGTCTCAGGGAACACTAGTCTGTCTTAAGCCCACAACGAAATTAATCAAATAGAGGGATAGGGAGGAGTTGGAAATATCAATAGTCCACTTCCCTCCGTAGCAAAGCGGGCGACAAAGTAATGAACTAAGGAGGCATTTGAACCTCAAGTATAGGGACGTTTACAACTAGAAAAGCCAGTTGTAAAGCACCACGGATAAAATTTAATGATTAATAAATGATTAATATTACAAAAAGAAATGGCCCAAGCTTGGCACATAGCGTTAGCATCTCTTGCGTCAAATATCATCACTCACAGGCCAGTAATCCACGGCATACCCGAAGAGCGGCTTGGCTGTGGCCCACAGGAGGGGCAGCACCGCGGTCACCAGCCCCATGGCGGCCGGAGACACGCCCAGCTGCCGCCCGAACACATTGACTTGCGGGAGGATCGGGCCCAGCGCTGGGAAAGAGGATACAGTGTGAATTAACGCATTTTCAAGTAACATTAAAGAATTCCTCAGCGGCGTAATTGTATTACGGTACGACTGCAATGCTGAGGTCTCTGGTGCGATCTCTAGTCGGGCTTGTAATGCTGGTTTTTTTATTCAGTATCAGCCCGGATTCTGGTATTTGTACCCGATATGGCGATAGGCTCGCCCCCTATCACATCATGGGACGGCGAAAAGTGCGTGCATTAGTTGCGCCTCTGCGTATCCCTTCGGGGATAAATAGCGTGAGTCTGTATGTATGCACATTAAAGGAATTAAGGGAGCGATACCGTTTGAGAGAAGAAAAGAGCGGTCTCATAAATATATTATTTTATTCAATAAAGATAAATAAACAGGTTCTTACGATAAGTTATATATAGACTGCATACACTATTACGTTATCATAGGCATATTAGGAAGGTCGAGCTAAATTAGTCACATGTATCGAGAGACGTGAGCACTAATTGTTAATTAATCGCCAAGGAAAGTCACAAGAAATCTGCATAAGGCCCCGCAGAATCATCAAACATACATACTAGAATAGTATCACACCTTCTTCCCTTTCAGCACGGGCGTAGCTATAGTTTCCACATAGGAGGGGGGGGGGGGGGATAACAAAATGTCACCCCCCCGTCAACAAAAGTAAAAAAATAAATAATATGTACAAGTTTTGTGGCCCAGATAATTTTTCTTACATATATATACACTCACGCCTTTTATCCCCGAAGGGGTAGGCAGTGACGCAACTAGTGCACCCACTTTTCGCCATTATTCCGTCCCATGATGCGATAGGGGGCGAGCCTATCGCCATATAGGGCACAAATTCCAGACTCCGAGCTGATACTGAATAGAAAAACTCAATATCACTTTTCCCGACCCGGGGAGCGAACCCGAGACCTGAGCATTGCAGTCGTACCATAATACCACTACGCCACCGAGGCAGTCATAATTTTTCTTATAAGGTAAAAGGGGGTTTCTGGACCCTAAACCTCCCTCCCCCTATATACGCCCATGACTTTCTGGGGTAAGATGTGACACATCTACATTTCGTAGGCAGGTTGCATGAAACTGGGGGACGGGCCAATTGTCGTTTATATCAAAACTAGCTTTTGCCCACGGCTTCGCCCGCGTTAATAAGTTTTTCCGGGCTAAAAGTACATAAAAACCTTTGCGTTGAATCACTCTATGCAACACATGTATTTGGATAAAGATTAATATTATGACGTTGATACAACTTTTAACAAATAATGCATTAATTTCGACCAAATTTGATTACCATAAAAACGGTTCTAGTGAGTTAATCTTAAAAGATAGACATATACTGTCGCGGACATTTTTTTAGATCATTTCAAGAGGAATAATTCTTTCATACATATATTTTCGGTATCTTGAACCGTTTTCGCAGCGCACGCAATGGAAGCCCTCAAGGATGAATAAGTTTCCCCGTTTTTTTCACATTTTCCATTATTTCTTCGCTCCTAATAGTTGCATCGTGATGTTATATAGCCTAAAGCCTTCCTCAATAAATGGTCTATTCAACACAAAAATAATTTTTCAATTCGAACCAGTAGTTCCTGAGATTAGCGCGTTCAAACAAACAAACAAATAAACAAACTCTTCAGCTTTATAATATTAGTATAGATTATCAATCATGGTATAGTTGTATTGCGTGTGCAGTACGACACTCAGAATTCTTCTTCAAAACCCGGATCGGTCAAAGTGATATCAGGTTGTTCTCAGTATAAACCCCGAGTCTGTGCTCGATATGGCGACAAACTGGCCTATCACATCATCGGACGGTGTACATTCGGCGAAAATTGGGTGCCCTAGTTGCGCCTCTGCCTACCTCTTCGATGAAAAGGCGTGAGTATTACGTGACATTACTTCAATGGACACACAGGGAAAAACCCAGGTCAAGACGCCGCGTGCCAGTACCGTAATTTTAATTTTTTTTTATGTATAGAATGACGAAAGGAGCGTGCCGTTCGCCTGATGGTAAGTGATACGACCACCCATAAACAGTAGCAACACCATCCAGCACTTTGACTTACAAAGTACTGTGTGGCATTTCACTTCGCTCGTCATCCTGAGACATAAGATATATAGTCTTATTATGTCCAGTAGTTACACTGACTACAATGTCCTTCAAACCGAAACACAACAATGCATGCGCACTGCTGCTTGGCGGTAGAAATAAGACGTTGCGGTGGTACCCACCCAGACGCACTAGATTTGAAGGACATCGTAAATAAATAAACAATAATTGTGCATTATCACTAAAGTGTTATTTCAGATAAGTGCATTGCAACTTATTATAGCTCTGTGTTTGTTATTTTACTGATCATGAGCATAGCCATCGGTCGAAACATCTCGTCTACACCATCGATATACCTCTACTACGCACTAAATTACGCGATCCGAACATTCACTCTGTTCAAGTGAACTGTACTGCAATTCGTACACCTGACTTGAGGTGTCAGAACGGTGCACGGGGTGGCGTAGCATTAAGTTACGTATACACCCCCCGCCCCCCAAATTCTCAAGTGGAAATATTTAGTTGAAGTGCACGTAGGCTTTATAATGTGTACATGTTTTGTGGCCCAGATAATTTTTTTTGCTAGCTAAAGGGGAGGGCGGTCTGGACTGTATGTCTAGCGCTGTTTGTTTTAAGTTTGGTTAGACGACATAAATAATGTTTTAGCGCTGCAGTGAACTCCATTAATTTGAACAAATTAATTGGTAAAGTCATTTCACTTCCCGTTCAAGAAGCAGACATTGCTGTTTGTAAGCGAGTGGCTAAATTAGACCCATCTCAGAAGCGTCCTCGCTCCGTAATAGTAAAATTACGTACATCTTTTCAGAGGGACTCTTTTCTTGCAGCTGTTTCCAAGTTCAATAAACAAAACGTGAAAGAAAAGCTAAACTCTAGTCACCTTGGTATCGCTGGAAACAAAGCTCCCATTTTTGTTTCTGAACACTTGTCACCTGCTGCCAAGAATATGCATGCCTGTACGCGTAAGGCGGCTCGAGAAAGGGATTACAAATTTGTTTGGGTACGGAATGGTCGTATTTTTGTTCGCAAAACTGAGGATTCGCCATCATTTCAAATCAAAAACCTTGATGATATCTCTAAAATGTAATTCTCCTTACTCCTAGTATAAACTCCTATAACAAATGGCTATATCTTCATTACTTAACATTCACTTTGTACTACCAAAATATGAGAGGTATTCGCACGAAGCTAGATGAACTTCGACTTTCTTCGCTTGCGAATGACTTTGATATCATCATCGCTACAGAGACTTGGCTGAATGATAGCATAAACGACGCGGAGATACTGGATTCTAGATATACAATTTATCGGCGTGACAGGAGTTCCAGTAACAGCTCTAAAAAAGACGGCGGTGGTTGCCTCATTGCTGTATCCAATCGTCTTACGTCATCTCGTTTGGACAAGTGGCAAATCAATATGGAGGATCTGTGGGTCTCAGTGCGAATATCGTCCAATGAGAACATAATTCTGGGCGCTGTTTATATACCTCCTAATACTTCCCTTACTATGTATAATACCTTCTTTGAGTCAATTTGTGATAAATTATCCTCCTGTAACAATAAATGTATTATTTTTGGCGACTTCAATGTTGCTGGGATTTATTGGACTTCGGATACCAGTGGCCTTTTTACTAATCCTTCTGAATGTAGAAACCAAATAGCTTCATCTTTATTTGACTTTATGTCTCATAATAATCTGTATCAAATTAATCATGTATTAAATTCCAACCGTAAAATTTTAGATTTAGTACTTACAAATTTTATAGGCCCCGTTCTTACTGAAGCAATAACTTCCTTATGCAGCACTGATAATCATCACCCTGCTTTGGAGGTAAATGCTGATTGTTTAAGCAATTCACATGGTTACAAACCTTTATTGCCCAGACAATTTGCTACCTATAATTATAGTAGAACTGATTTTACATCTGTTGACAAATACCTAAGTAGCATTGACTGGCATTTTATTTTAAATAAGTTTGATAATGTTGATGATATGGTTGCAGCGTTTTACCAGCACTTACAATCTGCAATTGAACAGAACTGTCCTAAAACCAAGCCGCGACGTTGTTGTTATCCCAAGTGGTTCTCTGCCAGCCTCATTAAGATGATTAGAGAAAAAGATAAATGCAGATCAAAGTATAAGAAGAACCGTAATCCTAGAGATCTACTAGAGTTTGAGATATTAAGGGAGAGAGTGGATAGGAAGATTAAAAATGATCACAAAACATACTTAGCTATGATGGAAGATCGTATATCGGGCAATCCTAATTTATTGTGGTCCTTTATTAAAAACTCCAAAAACTTGAAATCGCAATATCCCTCAGTTATGCATTTGAATAATGTCACGGCCAGCAGTAATGTTTCCATATGCAACTTATTCGCTGATCATTTTTCAACCACATTTTTACCACCCGCACCGTTCATTCACACCAACCAAGTCTCATCCCTCCCTCTTGGACTTAATACGTTATCTCATATATATATTTCTCGTAAATCTGTATATGAAAAACTAAAATCACTCAAACCTACCAGAAGTAGTGGCCCCGATGGTATACCTCCGTACTTTGTCAAATCCTGTGCTAATGGTTTAGTTACTCCGTTGTCTATTATTTTTAATAAATCCCTCCAAACGTCGACTTTCCCCACTTACTGGAAAAAAGGGTTTATTGTCCCAATTTACAAAAAAGGAGACAATAGTTTAATTAATAACTATAGGCCGATATCATTACTTTCCTCTTTCTCAAAAGTCTTCGAGTCTCTCATTTGCCCCTTTTTATCATGGCACATTAAAGAGATGATATCTCCCGCACAACATGGATTTGTGGCTCGAAAATCCACCACAACTAACTTAATAAGCTATGTTAACGAAGTTGCTGAATCTATTGACTCTGGGTTGCAGACTGATGCAGTGTACACTGATTTTAGCAGCGCATTTGACAGAGTGGATCATTCGATATTACTACGGAAGTTGGAAAATGGATTTGGTATTATGGGGGACTTACTTCTGTGGTTTCGATCCTATTTATCCAATAGATCGCAAGTAGTGGTAAAAGATGGTCACTTCTCTAAAGCATATTTTGCAACCTCTGGAGTACCCCAGGGGTCACATTTGGGCCCTATGCTATTCATTTTATTTATAGACGACATAGTTCAACACGTAAAATATTCCAAATGCTTACTTTATGCTGATGATTTGAAATTATACCGAACCATTCGATCTCCTCAAGACTCGCATCTTTTACAGGCCGATCTGTCTAGCATTAAAGACTGGTGTCTTTTGAATAATATGACGCTAAACGCTACAAAATGTTTCCATATAAAATTTACTAAGAAACGTAATTCCCATAATTTTACGTACACATTGGATGGTATAAAATTAGCTGAGGTCAGTAAAATTAGGGATCTGGGGGTTATTCTCGACAGTAAATTAAATTTTATAAGCCATATCGATCATATAGCGCAGTCTAGTAACAGGATGCTTGGTTTCATCAAAAGAGTTGGTAAGCCTTTCAAAAGAACCAAGACTTTAAAAATGATTTTTTGTGCTCTTGTTCGTAGTCGGCTCGAATACTGCAGTCAAGTGTGGAACCCCTGTTACCAAGTCCATGTTGATAGGCTGGAAAAAGTTCAGAAATCTTTCACAAGGTTTCTGGTCTTCAAAGCAAAATGCAACGAAGGTTCCAATATTAGCCAACGTGCTGATTATGCGACTCGACTCGAACACTTTGGATTGAATTCATTACAAATGAGAAGATCTTTCCTTGATGCAACTTTCCTCCACAAACTCATTAGTGGTGCTATCTCGGAGCCTTCTCTTTTAATGCAGCTTAATTTCAATATCCCTCAATTCAACTGTAGGTCCAATCGCATTAATAGGGATACCCTCCGAACGCGCCGACACAAATCTAATGTTGGGAAGTTTTCACCACTTACTAGAATCCAGAGTAATTTCAATGACCTCCAGAGTTCTGTTTCATTCGACGTCTTTTCAGGATCTGTCTTTTATCTCAAAAAACAAATGCTGCAGCCATGTTTGTCAAATAAGTAGGTTCCAAATTCCATATTATGTCTTGATCTTTATTTTTATTTTTTTGTATTACGCTTTTTTTTTTTCAACTTTGTTATTTTAATTGAGTTTTAATCAAAATTAGGTACATTTGTTATGTAAGAGTCCTTAATCTAATTGTTACCAATTTGATTATTTTATCAATACGAATGCTGTTTCACACCTATAATTGGTGAGTAGACTGGTCCTTAATATTGTATAATTTCAATTATGAATGTTTAGTCTTCTAACTGTTGGTGTGTCTTTTAGTAAATAAATAAATAAATAAATAAATAAATAAATAAATTACGATCATTGACGTGTCCATCGGTATATGATACGTCAATGGTCTATACATCTATTATATAAAAATGAATCCCTATTTTCCTGGTCACGGCATCACGCGTGAACGGCTGGACTGATTTCGTCATTTTTTTTTTTGATGTGTTTATTATTGTGAGGAGAAGGTTCTTATGAAAGAAAAAATTAAGAAAATTGCGCGGAAAAACGGCTGGACCGATTTTAATGAAATTTTTTTGCGTGTCTTCAGGTGGATTCCAGAATGGTTTAGACTCGGGTTCTAGGATTTTATTTCCTTTTTAGGGCAGGACAACGTCTGTCGGGGCCGCTAGTTCTGTATAAAAGAATACGATAATTTTTATGACATACATGTCAAGTTCCCTGTTCAGGGGTATGCAGAGATGTTATAATACACATTTCTCAAGCTACGTGTCTCACGTGTAGAGTAAAAGTCGACTACCATTAACCATACCACAATTCCAGAGATCAATACCACTTTACTCAATCGGGAATCGAACCCAAAACCTTAAGAGCAGTCGTACCGCAATAAAATTACGCCTCAGTAACGTAGCGTAGTTGAGGTGGGAGGCGCCCGGGCCAGGCGAATCTTTTACGGGGATGGCAAAACGCATAAAATAAAACCCTAAATTTGTTAGAGCCCCGCGACATGTTCGTGAAATATAGACGAGGCTTCAAATATAAGCGTCGACATTAATCGTAGTGTGGTCCCATCATTACAAAAATAGCCTATTAATTTATTCAGCACAAAATTAAAACAATACATGTGCATTATAATTGAAAACATGTGACTTCGTCGCGTGTTTATCGTTAAAGTGGTTGAGTTGTAGAGTAAACTGTACTTAACGCCGTGTCATATATTCGTAGTTATACAATTGTAAACAGACGCGCGAATGCGATAATACCGACTGTATACCTCCGAATTATGGCCAATTCGTTCATCTATCTGTGTTATAAAACATGTGTGTACGATTTTTTGATTGTTTTTTTGTGGCCATTTTCGGCGCATTAGGGACGGCTGCGGGCTTCCTCCGACTCAAGTCTAAGTTGTCGTCCGCAACCGCCCCTGCGCGTACCGCTGTTGCGGTCCGTGTCCTGTTGTTGCGGGGGCTCAGAAGCCCCCGTACACCGAAGGACGCCCTTGGCGTCCGAGGCAGCGTATGGCACGTTGCCGTCCATCACGGGGGTCACAGAAGTTGGCTAGACTAATAGGTGGACGGCCCCTCCCACCCGTGACCCCCGGAGGCCCCTATTAGTCGCCTTTTACGACAGGCAGGGGATACCGTGGCGGAATTCTCCAATGCCCCCAATCCACAGGGCGGGAAACGTCGGTCAGTCGTCCACCCGACGCCTCCTACGTCTCGTCTGGCGGCGGGAGGGATCACCACTGCGCTGGCGATTCCTCTCGGCACTCTCCTTCCGCGAGAGGACCGCCTCGCAGAAGTGGGCCACCGCCTGCCAGGCCTACCGGCCGCCGACCATGGAAGCGACCACGACCGGCAGCGAGAGGTCTTCTCCGACGAATGTGTGTACGATGAAATTATAGTTAAATAGAGGGTGACTATGAAAATATACACAAAAAAAACGGCGTCTTTTTTTATTCTTTTCGGCTCGTCTGTATTTCTGCTTATTTGGTAGTGTACATCTTCGAAGCAACTTAACGAATTTTCGTATAGTTTTATATGTGAACAAAGTGTCATCTGTGGAGCAGAATAAAGTCTTTGTTTCATTAAAATCGGATATTGGAAAAGTTGTAATTTTAAGATATTTGCAAAATTACTTAAAAACTTTAGATAGAATTGTTCTACGCTGGCGGAGCTGAAACTTTTTTTTAATTCATTGAATGACGAGACGAGCATGTCGTTCGCCTGATGGTAAGTGATACGACCACCCATAAACAGTAGAAACACCATCCAGCACCTGGAGTTACAAAGTACTTACTGTGTGGCATTCCACTGCGCTCGTCATCCTGAGACATAAGATATTAAGGCTCATTATGTCCAGTAGTTTCACTGGCTACAATGTCCTTTAATAAATTAATTATTATCGTGCGTAGGTATTCATGGAAATCCACGAAATTAAAAAAAAAATACCATAAATTATGTTTGTAAATGTAGGCGTATGCACGCTGTACACCGTTTAACTACGATTATTTAATTGTATTCACAAATTTTAGTACGAATTTCTAGATGTAGTGTTGTGGTAAAATTCATTATATTGTATTTTGTCCCTATACAACGGTGATGTGTGTGCATAAGCTTATATAACTCATCTGACTTTGTATGCAAAGGACTTGGAAAAATATATATATATATAAAGATGAAATGGACAATTGATGACAAAAAAAGTAAAAAGTAAGCCCGGAGTTTCTTTCTGCCTTTCTTCTTCGGGTAGTCATCGCTTAGGTAGCTAGTGAAAGGCTGGTAGGCTAGCTAGGTTAGGGCCTGTAGTGTCCTCACCGGTGAGGATCGCAACGCGTTCCTCCCACTATCCTATTAATCCTATTATCCTATTAACATTATAAAGGAGAAAGTTTGTAAGAATGTATGGATGTTTGGATGTAAGGATGTTTGTTCCTCTTTCACGCAAAAACTACTAAACGGATTTCGATGAAATTTGGCACACGGGTACATCATGTCCTGGATTAACACATAGGCTACTTTTTATCCCGGGAAAATATAAACCGGGACTTTTATCCCGGAAAAACTTTTTAATGCGGGCGGAGCCGCGGGCAATAGCTAGTTTTTAATAAAATTAATTCATAGTTTTTTTTTTCTTAAATTCTCTTTCCTGCCAGCCCGAGCTTGGCTTCTTGATTTATTTTTCATATAGTTCTTGATTAGTTTATAAGTGATTTTTGTAATGAAAATTATTGGTAATTAATTGAATGTATCTTGACTTATCATAAGTGCAACTATGTTCGCCTACGTGATGAATAGAGTATTTTATTTTAAAAATATTCCAAAAGTTTAACAGTGCGTGTACAAGTGTACCTAATCATTAAAAGTGAGTGCTAACAAAGAGTTTTATTTTACACTTGATTCCTAATTCTCCACATCGATCGCGAAAATAGACCAATTAGAGTAAAGTTTAATTAAATTCTTAAATTAAACACTTATTTTGATTTGTTTATTTGCGGGCTCTACATGTAGATATCGATCAAGAATACTGGCCGTTTATCTAGCTATAAACATAGTTACGAATTATACAATTTGTGTTTAGTATAGAGGCGATGTTCTCTGATTGGCTGCGAAGTTTTAAGTTCGATTCCAGGTTGGGAAAATTTGTAAAAGTCACCTGTAACGGTCAAAGCTGAGATAATGTTGTTTCCGTTAGAAATGACGTAAAGGGAACCGAAGTTTTATGGATTATCTCATTCATCCCAACTCACATACTGTACGTTTTTAAGATAGTAAATATAATTTATTTCGCATTAAGACTTAATTTGCATGGCAAAACTTATCAATTCTTAATTCAATTTTACGACACCTGACAGCTGAGACGTCTAAAAATCATCAATAATGTTATTAGCGTTAAGTCACATAATCCTTTGTCACCCTACAGTTAATTAAAGGTGCTAATAATACATTTTTATGTTTTTAAAGCAATTACAAGCACTATCAGAGATTGTGTTGTAACTATTTATCACACGTTATGGATGTAATAAACTTTATCATACAAATCCATACAATAAACGATAAGAATGTATGTCTATTACAAATAACAATTACCAACGATTTGTATGGTAATCATCTCTTATATAATTGCGGTACTTCACGTCATATATGGAGTAGTTTAAAGAACAGGGTAATTTGCTGTTTAAATAATAACTATATACATAATGGCAGATCTTGTATAAATTTATTTATGGGAAAACATATCAAAGTTGGTTAAAAATGTGTATTATAATTAGTATTTTAAACATCTGTATTTTGGGCGGGCACGAAGCGGAAAAACCCTGTCTCTTTCACACTTCCGCGCTACATTGGCAGTGACGTCACTTTTTCTTTAGTGCATTCTTTTTGTCATTTAAGAGCCTATGTGAAAAACATATGGAATCGTGATGGGCGTGACTTAGCGTATTTCAAATGCGAGGCGCCGCACGGCCCCGCTGAGATAGATCGCGCGCCTCGGCCCTCGTCGCATCGCGTCGTTGCGACAGGTCGTTGCACTCAAGCCCGCGAAAAGATCGTCATTGCAAATGCATGTCTATGTTGTAAATATTATAGTTATTATAATTTCTAATAAATTTATAACTTATAAAACATAGAATTTATTTTAATTCGTTTATAGAACCATTATTATGTCACTATTATCTACCTAATTACTTGAACATTATGTAAAATGACATTGTAAGTTATCTAAACTCATCGAAAGTATTATTCACTTATAGTTGACTTTTGTTGACAAGATAAAATTTGGTGTGGTGGTAGGTTCGAGTCTTACCCCTACGTAGGTCTGTATATAGGTAAAAAGCAAAGCAGTATGAAACTTCTATAATATGTTTTAAATTATATTTTGCTTTGCTTTGATTTATTCTTGTAGACTTTCCTAACTTTGGTGGACATAAAATAAATAATAATACAATAAATGGCGTCACTATTTTTCGGCCCGACTCGGGATTCGAACCCGGGACCTCAGGACAATAGGCGTATCGTGTGTGCAACTACGCCTTGGAGGCAGTCAAACATAGCATCACACCTTTTCTCCTCACATTTCGTTAGCTATTTTAGGTCTTATCAAATAGGAGACGAGCTTATTGCCACATACCGGGCCCAATTCAGCAGACCGAGTTGATACTGGACAGAAAAAAATAGTATTTGCCCGACGCGGGATTCGAAACCGAGACCTGAGCGTGGAGGCCGTACCGGGCACGTAATACAACTACGAGTTGCGACATCAAGGTAGTTTCGACAAGTCATTCACGATGAAACTTCTTCCCTGGAATGTCAGGTCTATTTTACGTAAATGATGCTTCACTCTAGTGCCACCATGCAATTTAAAAATCGAATTTTGTATGTAAAGGTTGTTCGAAATTTATGCAATGCAATAAAATTACATAGCTTGATATGAAGATTGATTACATTATTATGGTTGAATAGTCACTGTGCGGGGCTCGGACTGGGCCAACACCCCGCAATGTGTTGTGTGTGTGCTGGATTGCGTGAGTGGGAATATGGCGATACCAGTGACAAAGTAACAAAGGCGTAAAATCGGGAAATAGCGTTTATTTCACACACACTGAATCGAAAGTTACAAAGTTCAGCCACAACGGTAGCCAAATTCTCCCGGCGTTAATATTCGGCGCGTAGTCTCTCGTTGCTACGCCGTAGCTATGCGACGTAGCTGGAAGTCGTCCTCGTAGCACCGTGCCACAGCTGATGAGGAAGGATGGTCCACTCTGCATAAGCGCCTGTTTCCTCTTCAAACTTGCAGACTTCTTCTTTCTTGCCGACTACTTGCTGTTTTCTTGATGTCCCGAACTATTTCTATTAAACAAAAAACTCCTAACACGTTTTAACTCAAAAATACAAAAAAACAAATTAGCTTAAGTACTCCGCGGCTATACCGTACGGAGCACTAAGAGGGCCTTCCCTCTTTCTAGGACCTCTTTTTCACTTTCAAGATTACACTTATTTTCAATTCGCGCCTAAGTTAAATCTATATGCCTAAACTATAAGTGTCTTGGTACATAGACACTAAGTGGCTCTATATATTAAACATCATAAAACAACCTTATGTGCATTACAAAGAAAGTTATCGTGATTTACTTACTCTAAGTTTAGCACAAACGATGCACACAAGCAACATTTCTAAAAATAACTATTTAAACTTTATACATACGTTCGTCCCGCTACCGCAGCGGGGTAGGCAAAGTTCTAACCTACACTATGACACCGAATGAAACACTACACAGTTCATACCGGGTGAGTTATAAGCGTTCAATGACCCTAACGATAACACGATTTTTTCACTAAGATCACTCGCTAAAGTCTATGACGTCACTGAGAGGTCCGAGTTCTATTACGTAATCGCGCATGCGCGGTATGCACTTTACGTTGTTCTCTCTTCGAGAATATGCGTCCTGCACATTCTCCCGCCGTGCATCACCCAGCGTCCAGGGGGTGATGCAGTCACGCTGTCGGGCAGGATGCATCCGCCGCTGGCTGCGGCGCGGCGCTCTTGGTCCTTGTGTCGTCAGCTTGGTGTATGACGACGATCCTCTTCACGGGTCGTCGCAGGACACCTCCGCGGGTGGTGATGTCCACTGTGCGCACCACTCCATCTGGGCCGGGATACATGGCGCAAATGCGCCCCCGCGGCCATGTGTTGCGCGGGAGCGTGCCGTCTATGATGCGGACGACATCACCTATTTGCAGTTCGGGGCCCCGGCTGTGGGCCTCCCGCCGGTTTCTTAGCTCGGGGAGGTACTCCCGGAGCCAACGCGTCCAGAATGCGTCGGCGAGCTGCTGTGTGGCTTTGAGGTCGGCGTGCGCGCCGAAGTCGTGGTCGGCCGGGAAGTTCGGCACCGACCACGGGCCCCGACCGCCCAACAAAAAGTGGTTAGGCGTCAGGGCTTCCGGATCCTCAGGGTTCACCGACACGTGGGTCAATGGTCGGCTATTGACTGTTAGTTCGACCTCGGCGAGTAACGTTGCCAACGTCTCTTCTCGAGGGCTCCTCTCGTGGAGCACCGTTTTTAGTGCGGTTTTCACAGTCCGCACCAGTCTCTCCCAGGCGCCGCCCATGAATGGCGCGCCCGGGGGAATGAAGCGCCATCGGATCGCCCTCCGCGACGCCTCTTCTTCGGCGCCCGCGAGGAGGGTGTTGCGCAGCTCTCTTTCCGCGCCGTGGAAGTTGGTCGCATTGTCGGACCACAGCTCGACGGGGCTCCCACGACGCGCTGTCATGCGCCTGAGTGCCATGATTGCACCCTGCGCACTTAATGAGTGCACCACCTCTAGATGCACCGCTCGAACTGTCAAACATGTAAAGAGAGCTACATAGCGCTTTTGATTGCTGCGGCCCACGGTTACGGTGAGCGGACCGAAGTAATCAAGACCGGTATAGGTAAATGGTCTGTGATGATGAGCCAGCCGACAGGCAGGTAAGTCGCCCGTCACCGGCTGCGGCGGGGTCGCCGCCCTCTGGCGGCACTTCAAGCAGCTCCTCAGTGTAGTCTTGACCGTCGGGCGTAGTCTCAGGATCCATCTCTGTTGGCGGCAGCAGTTGACCACGCTCTCGACGCTGGCGTGATGCAGCTCTGCGTGGACGTGCTCGATCCACAGCCGTGTTGCCCGATGCTCGCCGTCGACGACCGGAGGGTGCTTCATTTTTTCTGTGATTCCCGTGGTAGCTGAAATCCGACTATTTAAACATATCAAATTATTAATTAGTACAATACTCAAAGGATACAGGCGGCTATCCCGTGATACGGGTTTTCCTTGTGCGAGTGCACGTATTTCTTCGGCAAACACTTTTTCTTGACTCATTTTTATAATGAGGTATTCCGCCCGTTCTAACAGCTCAGCTGGGAGGGTCATGAATGTTATGTCCTCCGATTTTCGCGCGCTCCTCTTCAACGGTTTTTTCGACGTTTGAGCGCGTTTCCAATCCGGGTCCTTTTGCGAAGCGGCCTTTGTTCGCTTGTGATTAACGTAATCACACCGTCGCCGGAACATGCGCACTGCCTGCAGAGTGCGAGCTGTAGCTCTCAAGTATCGGGTCCAACTCGAGAACCGATTCACGTCGGGTAGGGCCTCTGAGAGCTGTGGCTCTCGATGTCCTGAGGTGACGGCGCCTACTCTTTCTTCACCGGTCGTGGTGATGATGCCCCTTTCTTCCGTGGGCCATAAGTCGGGTGGATTTCGGAGAAATTCCGGCCCATTGAACCATCGATGTCGCTCATCGAAGTTGTCCGGCACGTCGCGTGTGGCATCGTCAGCGGCATTGTGGCGCGTCGGCACCCATCTCCATTCGCTCGTTTGTGAATGTTCCTCTATTGCCGCGACGCGATGAGCGACGTATGGTTTGTATGATCTGGATCCTGTTCTGATCCAGCTCAGCGTTGTCCGACTGTCTGTCCAGTAGGTCGTTGACTCGGGTTGTCTTCCGTGTTCGCGCTTCACCGCGGCTGCCATCCGTGTGCCGAGTACTGCTGCCTGTAATTCTAGACGGGGAATGGACGTTAGTTTCAGCGGCGCAACTTTCGCTTTCGCTGTTATAAGCGAAACCGTGACCCGTCCGTCTTCATCTTCGGCTCGCCAGTATAGTGCGGTCGCGTAGGCGGACTCGCTGGCATCGGTGAACACGTGCAGCTGCAATCTTCTAGCTCGAGTATAGCCTAGGTAGCAGCGTGGCACGGACACGTGACCCAATCTTCTCAGCTGTGTGACCCAATCCGCCCATCTGGCGGATATGTCGCCGTCAAGCGGATCGTCCCATGCAGTGCCGCGTCTCCAGACCTCCTGCAACAGCTGCTTGGCCCTTACCGTCACTGGGGATGCAAGACCTAGAGGATCAAACAGGGACATTACTATTTTAAGCGCTTCTCGTTTCGTGGGCGCTTCTCTGATTAACAAGTTTGGCGGTATGCGCGCCAAATCCAAATTGAAGGCGAGTCTGTCTTCCGTTGGTCTCCAAATGAGGCCCAAGACTCTCTCCGCCTTTTCTAAGTCCACCTCTTCGCGGTGGGGACTTGCCGATTCGCCGAGTGCTTCAAGTACCTCAGGCGAATTACTCGTCCATTTTTTCAATATAAAATGCGCCTCACCGTGAATGTCGCGCACTTGCCGCGCAATCGTTGTCGCGCTTTCTATGTCCGGATAGCTGTCAAGGTAATCGTCCATATAATGTTTTCTCCTTATCGCGTCGACAGCTTCCGGATGCGTCGATCGAAATCTGTCCGCGTTGCGATTCATGACATAAATCGCCGTCGCGGGAGAGCTAGATGCACCGAAAATGAGTACCTTCATCCTGTATATTTCCGGCGGTTCGTTATCTCGGCGATCCGCTCGCCAGAGATATCTGAGGGCGTCGCGATCTTCCTCGCGCAATCTCACCTGCATAAACATCTCCGTGATATCCGCGGTGACTGCAATGGGATGTTCCCGAAATCGCATCAGGACGGCGGGAAGAGGCTGCAACAAGTCTGGACCTGTCAATAAGTTATCATTCAAAGTGGTACCCTTTGTCTTGGCCGCCGCGTCGTGCACAACTCGCAGCTTGTCCGGTTTCAAAGCATTAAAAACTGCGAAGTGCGGCAAATACCATGTCCTTGTTGCATGGGAGGTCGCGGGGGCTGGCTCGGCGTAATCCTTCTCGATCAGCGCCTCCATCTGTTGGTTATATCTGACCTTGAGTTCGGGGTTCCTATCCAGCTTGTTTTCTATGTTGTGCAGCCTTTTCAAAGTGTTCTCGTAATTGTTCGGGAGCTCGACATTTTCTTTCTTCCACAGGAGAGACGTGGTATATCTTCCGCAGGGTTCTCTCGTGGTGTTGTCCTCCAGGATTCTCAGCGCCTTTTCTCCGGGGTCGCTCTTCGGCCTGCGGGGATCTACAAACAGATTATCAAGCAAAATAAATTCTTTTACGAGCTCCTCAGTTAGGTCGTCGGTTGCTGTCTGGCCGACGAAATTCACCCTGTGTCCTAGGGTTCTGGTCCGGCTCCCGTGTACCACCCATCCTAGTGGTGTGAGCGAGGCGACCGGTTGGTTCCTCCTCCCGGACCGTGTCTTGCTAGATATAAGCAAATGCCAATTATCCTGGCCTATAAGAAGTCGGGGTTTCGCTTCTTGCGTTTGTGATGCAGGCAGGAGGCCCTTCAAATGGGTACAGTCTCGCAGCGCCTCTTCAGGAATACGCTGCGCCGCCAATCTCAAGTTGTCGACGGTGCGGGCTTCTATCTGCTGCCGTCCCCGACTTCCCCTTATCTGAAACTTAACACGACATGAATTATTCCGTGTAGTTTTCTCTCCATCGTACGTGATTATGTGGAGCGGTTCATCCGGTCCCTCCGCGCCGATGTCCTTGGCCAGCTGATGGTCGATCAAACTGACCGTCGACCCGTCATCGAGTAGCGCGAAAGTGTGAGCCTCTCCCGCCGGTCCTGAAATGCATACCGGAGCTATTTTCAAAAATGACATTTGCGACGTCCATGCCGAATTTACCACCTCTTCATTGGTGGCCTCGTCGGTACTCTTACTCCTCCGGTCCGAGTGCAGCATCCTATGGTGATGTCGTTCACACCCGTCCGTGTCGCATTTTCGAGGCTTGCATGTGTGTTGCTTCGATCGAAATTTCAGGCACCTGAAACATAGCCTATGTTTTTTTGCTAAGTCCCACCGCGCGTCAACCGCGGCATCCCGAAATCGTGCACATTCGCCCATCGAATGTACCTCCTGGTTGCATACACAGCATGCGGGCTTCTGTTTGTCGGCGACGGTATGTATTCGTTGCCGGCGTGGTTGTTCGCCGCCGCTAGCCTTCACCGGGGCCTTGTCCGCGATGATCTCTGGCACGGCGAACGGACTGCATATCTCCGCTTCCCTGGCAATGAATCGGCTAAATTTTAATAAGTCGGGCTCACCTCTATGTTGTGCGGCGGCGAACTCATACCATTGCCTTCTCAGCGTCGGAGTCAATTTTTCCATCACCGCCTTCGTAACCTCCGGATTATACAGGTAGAAGGCACAATCGAGCGCTTGCAGGGTTCCCACGACATTTTCTATTTTCGTACTGAAAGTGCAAATATCTCGCGGCGAATCAGTGAGGCGGGGTAGCGCCCGGAGTCGCTCGATCTCGGCCAATGCGATCGAGTCCGGACGCCCAAACCGCGTCTCGAGAGTCCTCAGCACAGCGTTCGGTTCGGCGTTGGTGATGAGCAGCCCTTGTACTGCTTCCTTTGCTGTGCCCCGTAAGCTGCGGCGCAATCGGGACATATTCTCCAACGCTGTAAAATAACTTGCGGATTCATTATAAGCGGCTCTATAAGTTAGCCAATCTTGATGCGCACCGTTGAAAATGGGCAACTCCGTATACTTCAACGGCTGTCTATGTTGTGCAGCTTGCACAGCTTGCGTTATGGCACACGCAAGTTCACTATAATCGGAGTTCGGTCGCGCTGCGACCAATTCCCCGCCCCGCACTTGACGCGGGGTAGGCGGGGGCTGCGGCGGCGGCGGCTGTTGCGAAGCTTCATTTTCTCTTAACCAGGCTGCTACTACAGGCGGCGGTTGCTTCGCAGGCAGCGGCTGCACATTCGGGTTCGATGCCGCAGGGTTACCTGAAAATGTTATGAAATCGAGCGGATTATTTGATGCATCATTTGCCACTGGGTGACACGTTGGCGGGGGCACGGCACTGGCTCCCGCCGGTGCAGACGCCGGGATGTCCCAGGATGCGGCGGTGATCACTGGGTCTATGGGTTCGGGTGGCGGCTGCACACGGGATTGCGCATCTTGCACTTCGTGAGGTCGGTTATCAATCGCGAGCAGCTGACTGGTATGTAACCAGCTGTGAACGCGTTGATCCTGCTCGACCTCGGTGATGACGGAGTTAAGGTCATCCTCGCTATCTTCCGCTTCGATCTCTGCTAGCTTTGCGGTCGCTAGCTCTATCTTGAGTTTTGTGAGTTCGGCCCTGGCCTGTGCCAGGCGACGTGCTTTCGTTGAACGCCTTGAAGAAGTGGCTGGTCGACTTCGGGGCCGCTGTGGCTTCCTCTCTTCCGGTGCGGCGGCTTGAAGCTCCTCCGCAGCGGTGCCGGCAGCGGTATCCCTATCGGTGGTGAAACACGTTTGAACGGTGTCGGCGATGGTGGTCTCGGTGGCCTCAGTCGCAGACGTTGCTGTAGCAGACGTCGCGGTCGCGGACGTCCCCGTTGCGGACGTCGCGGTGCATGACGTGACCGTCGTTGACGCTTCCGTGGCCGACGCCGTTCGTTTCCCGACTGACCTTGTCACTGGCATTTTCCACACTCACGTAGATCCGGCTCGAAGGACCAGAAAATGTGCGGGGCTCGGACTGGGCCAACACCCCGCAATGTGTTGTGTGTGTGCTGGATTGCGTGAGTGGGAATATGGCGATACCAGTGACAAAGTAACAAAGGCGTAAAATCGGGAAATAGCGTTTATTTCACACACACTGAATCGAAAGTTACAAAGTTCAGCCACAACGGTAGCCAAATTCTCCCGGCGTTAATATTCGGCGCGTAGTCTCTCGTTGCTACGCCGTAGCTATGCGACGTAGCTGGAAGTCGTCCTCGTAGCACCGTGCCACAGCTGATGAGGAAGGATGGTCCACTCTGCATAAGCGCCTGTTTCCTCTTCAAACTTGCAGACTTCTTCTTTCTTGCCGACTACTTGCTGTTTTCTTGATGTCCCGAACTATTTCTATTAAACAAAAAACTCCTAACACGTTTTAACTCAAAAATACAAAAAAACAAATTAGCTTAAGTACTCCGCGGCTATACCGTACGGAGCACTAAGAGGGCCTTCCCTCTTTCTAGGACCTCTTTTTCACTTTCAAGATTACACTTATTTTCAATTCGCGCCTAAGTTAAATCTATATGCCTAAACTATAAGTGTCTTGGTACATAGACACTAAGTGGCTCTATATATTAAACATCATAAAACAACCTTATGTGCATTACAAAGAAAGTTATCGTGATTTACTTACTCTAAGTTTAGCACAAACGATGCACACAAGCAACATTTCTAAAAATAACTATTTAAACTTTATACATACGTTCGTCCCGCTACCGCAGCGGGGTAGGCAAAGTTCTAACCTACACTATGACACCGAATGAAACACTACACAGTTCATACCGGGTGAGTTATAAGCGTTCAATGACCCTAACGATAACACGATTTTTTCACTAAGATCACTCGCTAAAGTCTATGACGTCACTGAGAGGTCCGAGTTCTATTACGTAATCGCGCATGCGCGGTATGCACTTTACGTTGTTCTCTCTTCGAGAATATGCGTCCTGCACAGTCACTATATAGGATATAAATGTTACAAATGTTGAAGGCGGCCGCTACCTATCTAGATAATTTTTATAATTTTTAATTTGAACTGTATGTAATGTGGGGTAAGAAAAATATAGCAAGGTCATTCTTACTACACGGGTACTTATGCTTATAGAAAATTTGAAATGTTAATTACTTACAATTTTTTAAATATTTTTGATATTTTGTACAGAAGAATAGACTGATGTTTACTGCAACAGCTACTTCTTCAATTCTAAGGCATTTGTTTTTGTTTTGCAATATAACAAAGCTCCGATATCCTTATTGAACTGAATGAAAAATAATGATAGCCATATTTTAAAAGGAGACGGGAAAAACTTCATAGAACTTTGGGCTTAGTGTTACAGAGATAATTTATGCATTATTTTATAGTTATATTAGAACTATTTCCAAATGAGAAAGAAAAATCTGTCTGTCCAATGGGAGTATAGAAATAACCGCTGTAGAGTAGAGCTTCTAAATCTTTTTCGGTGAATAACTTTTTTTACCTGATGACATAAGATGTTCACAGTACCTAACCATTGCCCATTGGATTGCCCTATTGAATAGTGAACAGAGCTAGCTTAGACAATAACCAGAATTGAACATATCACATGGAATCGACGAGGACTGATATAAATATATAATGGCTCATTTGCACTCTCGCGCGAGTGGTACGCCGAACACAATACGAGCCACGAGGCGAGGTGTGAAGCTAGAGTGTTAGTGAGTCAATAATGTATTTCAATTTGACATTACGTCAGGAGCGCTGAACAAAGTTGCCAGTAAAATAAAATAATATCGTACAATATTAAATATCCCAAAAAGTGAAAATGTCTTTTTAGTTTAATTTCTAAAATACCTATAGTTTTTAATTCTTATTCTTTTTCAGCCTTTAAAAGGCTACTATTGCACATAGGTCTCCCCCAAAGAATTATTAATACTATTATGTCAATATTATTCTTGTTATACATGCTTGGTATTCTTTGAGTATGTAACCAACGCTCTAAGTTGGTGCCAGCGCCGTGTGTAATATTACACGAACCACTTGGTGCCACTTTTCACCTTTCTATAACTCAAAACCTATTTAAAGTAAACACATAAAACTGTGTGAGTTTAATTATATCTATAAGGACATCTAGAAGCACAAATTTCATGAAGCTAGCTCAAACGGTTATAAAGATATGAAGGTCAAAATCGTAAATTTTTGTACTGACTGACAGACTTATAGTATCTAAACCTAACCTACTTCCAGATGACCTAGAAGGATGAAATTTGGAATCCAGCTCGGTAATTATGTGTAAGCGTAAGAAAAAATCTAAAAATAAAAAAAGTTAAAAATACAGGGGTCCACATAAAAAAAAATATATTTTTAATGGTAGCGTTGGAACCGTTACAAGCAAATATTTGAAACAATCCCAATATATGTTTTATTATATTTGCTTTATAACAGAAATATAAAGATAAAGTTAAGCCAAAACATTTGTGGTGTCCCCATAAAAAAACACTTGTAATACGCGCTAAACAGCCGGCCAACGGTGTGTCGTCGGCGGCGCGCGGCGCGCGGCACCACATAACTCAATACCTACCTAGTTTTCTTTACAAAAAGTAATGATATCCCACCAAAAACATAAATGTAAAAGATCTCACATTTGTAAATACCAGCAACTATTATAGGTATTCAATAAAGCAAACAAATAGAATTTAATACTTGTTCATAATGTTATTTTGTTCCTATAAATACATATTTAGATTTTGCATAAAACTTGGCACACATTTAGATCTCCATTCTTTTTGCGGCGAAGCCCACAGCTAAGCATAATTTTGGTATTGAACTTGGCTATCCTTTTTTACATTTATGTTTTTGGTGGGATATTTTTAAATGGAAGACATAAAAATAGAAGAATATTGATACATGCTTCAAAAGTGTAAGGTCAAGCCCAATTTAGGCCGTCTCCTTTATACCTATTAGAGTTTGTGGCCAGTCATGTCCAGCGGATTTTGATTTTAAAGCCAATAGCCTTTAAAGAAAAATAAATCTAAATGGCGGCCTTTATTTAAAATTCTAACATTACATCTGCCTTTTGTGCACAAAACAATGCCCAGATATCGATTTTGAGTTCGATTGGCCTTAATACAAAAAACTTCAAAATGGTGGCTACTTTTTTCAATTCTGACATTGGATCACTCTTTTGTTAATAATGTTACACCCAGATATCGATTTTGCGGTCGATTAACCTTAAAACAAAGAAATTCAAAATGGCGGCCACTTTTTTCAGTTCTGACGGTGGATCTGCCTTTAGTAACTAAAGTGGTACTCAGATACCGATTTTGAGGTCAATTGGCCTTAAAATAAAGAAATTCAAAATGGCGGCCAATTTTTTCAGATCTGACATTGGATCCGTCTTTTGTACCTACAGGCCTGCCCAGATGTCGATTTTGAGATCGAATGGCCTTAAAACAAAGGAATTCAAAATGGCGGTCATTTTTTTCAATTCTAACATTGGATCCGTCTTTTGTACCTACAGGCTTGTCCAGATATAGATTTTGAGGTCGATAAGCCTTAAAACAAGGAAATTCAAAATGGCGGCCACTTTTTTCAAGTCTAACATTAGATCCGTCTTTTATACCTAAAGGCCTGCCCAGATATCGATTTTGAGGTCGATTGGTCTTAAAACAAAGAAATTCAAAATGGCGGTCACTTTTTTCAATTCTAACATTGGATCCGTCTTTTGTACCTATAGGCTTGCCCAGATATAGATTTTGAGGTCGATTAGCCTTAAAACAACGAAATTCAAAATGGCGGCCACTTTTTTCAAGTCTAACATTGGATCCGTCTTTTATACCTAAAGGCCTGCCCAGATATCGATTTTGAGGTCGAATGGCCTTAAAACAAAGGAATTCAAAATGGCGGTCACTTTTTTAATTCTAACATTGGATCCGTCTTTTTTACCTACAGGCTTGCCAAGATATCGATTTTGAGTTCGATTGGCCTTAAAACAAAGAAATTCAAAATGGCGGCCACTTTTTTCAATTCTAAAATTGGATCCGTCTTTTGTACTTAAAGGCCTGCACAGATATCGATTTTGAGGTCGATTAGCCTTACAACAAGGAAATTCAAAATGGCGGCCACTTTTTTCAAGTCTAACATTGGATCCGTCTTTTATACCTAAAGGCCTGCTCAGATATAGATTTTGAGGTCGATTGGCCTTAAAACAAAGAAATTCAAAATGGCCGCCGTGTATACCAATTCTAACATTGGCTCTTAACATTTTAGTTATTATTGATTCATAATGTATAAATAAATGAGTACTACAAAAAATCATACTAAAATAATTTTATGGTGTAAAAATTTGAACAGCCTTTACATGCAAAATACGAATTTTTTAAATGTATGAGCGGCACGCAAGCGTCATTTACGCAAAATTGGGCCGGCATTCCAGGGCGTCCCTAGCTATGAATTACCCAATATAAATAATACATACATATACTCTCACGTCTTTTATCCCCGAAGGGGTAGGCAGAGGCGCAACTAGTGCACTCACTTTCCGTCGTGCGTATTCCGTCCTATGATGTGATAGGGGGCAAGCCTATCACCATTTCGGGCTCAAAATCCAGACTTCGGGCTGAAAAGAAAAAAATCCAATATCACTCTGCCCGACTCGGGGATCGAACCCGAGACCTCAGCATTGCAGTCATAACGTAATACAACTACACCACTGAGGCAGAATAAATAACAAAAAAAAAGCAGTGACTATTGTTTTTCAATCAGGGATTCGAACCCGGCACCTCAGCGTACCGATCACTAAATATAACTAAAGCAGGTCTCCGACTAGAAACAATTTACAAAGGTGAAAGGATGTAATAATTACGCTTGCTGCCTATCTTATAGACCTAATAGAGCCTATAATTTTATATTGATACACGGACGTGAGCTGGATACACTATAAAACAGAATTTCCAGGGCACCTTCAAATTTGCCGCGCGGTAGCGCGGACCAATCCCTACACTAGACGGCCAATTCGAACTTTGAAGGCGTCCGAAAATTTCGAGCGCACGTCCGTCGTCAGTAAAGATTCCGGACGACTGAAGCCGGCACGGGCCACTCCCATAACAGCGATGGCGTATTTGGACGTCGCGGATGAGAGAAAGTGACGGGAGGCGCACGCGTATGCCGAAATGAAATGGCGTAAGCGCCAAAACAATTTTCTTTTAATTGTGATTATACTATTTAATTCGTTTTAATTGTGTATTGATAAAACTTTGAAAAAATTGTTGTATTGTATTTAAATAAAGTTACGAATGTACATATTCCACCATTTAGAGATAAAGCGTGTTTAAAGAAAATATCAGAGGTAACTTTGATTTTTTTTTCGATCGAGAAAATTTATAGCAATTGTGTTTTGGCTTTGACATATTATTGAGTTATACGTTCAATTTACACATATCCAAAAATCTAACTTCTGATCTTAGTAGTTTACGAGAAATTTGAATTTGAAAGTCCTTAAAGTTCCTGACATAGGCTCTTAATGATAGAACTTCCAAACTTAGATTTATACACATTTGTACGCATTTTTAATAGTCATATCTACTACTTTTAACCACTGCACCGCTTGGTAATAATTAATTAATATAAAAAAAATATGTTTACCCTTATTATATATTAATGTGTATAATCAAAGTGCATTAGTTATCACTAAATTAGGCACAAATCCGAGACACCTCGGCTCTATTCCCAGATAACTCTCCCGGCCGTACACATGACATTGGTGACGTAACTTCCGGTTCCAATTGTAACAGTACAGTGACTCGTATCATTCAATTAGAGCCCGATGCAATGCCAAGGACCCCACGCGATTCCTTCCTCCGTCCAATTAACTATGTAACTCGTTTGATTTGGGTTCAGGTGTTATTATTAGTTATTTGTAGTTTCTGATATTCGGGATACATTTTTGAGACGGGGCTGCATGGGCGGCTACCTCAACCGTTGTAGCGTAAGAAAACTTTTTACGAGACTGACAATAATTTTTAAAGATATTAAGATTTGCATTTACAGATGTTGAAAAAAAAAATCAGCAAAAAATGTACAATTTATGTTAAGATTTTTGTTGTTGCCAATAGGGTAGTTTCCTATATTTGATTTTGTACATTATTTTATATGTAACAGAAAATAATATGAAAAAGAAATTCTTCTGTGAAAGCAGCATCAAAATCGATTGAATAATAAAGCAGTTATTCAATTTTGAAATATTTTTGTAAACAAAAGCCGCCTGTGGCGGTGGCGGGGATATCGCGCTATCTCTTTCGCACGCAGGCAGCGTTATGGCCAACGGCGCTTGGTGACGTCACAGCCTAGTATTGCTGTTATTTGACAGCTACCCCTTCCACCAAATTTCAAAGCTTTATAACTTACTTACTATTGCGCCAATTTTGAAAATTATTTTTCCATTAGATTTTGGATTGCATACATTTTTCATAATTGTACATACATATATACATATACACTCACGCCTGTTATCCCCGAAGGGGTAGGCAGAAGCGCAACTAGTGCACCCACTTTTCGCCATTATTCCGTCCCATGATGTGATAGGGGGCGAGCCTATCGCCATATCGGGCACAAATTCCAGACTCCGAGCTGATACTGAATAGAAAAACTCAATATCACTTTGCCCGACCCGGGGATCGAACCCGAGACCTCAGCTTTGCAGTCGTACTGTAATACAACTACGCCACCGAGGCAGTCTTAAAAAAAATAGTCAAATACCCTATCGATTCTTTTTCTTACAACAATTAAAATACTTTATAGGACCATTAGAGGATCGAGAACTTTTGAGGTCAGAAATTGCAAAAACCTTTCACCACACATTTTATACAAAATGCGACTCCAATTCGCTTTTAAGCAAAACAAAACTCATAGGTATAATATTTAGAGAGGGGGGCTGGGTGCTCTGTGTCCACCCCAGAATTGCTTGGTGCCAACCCTAGGTGTTTTGCGGCAGTCTGCTACTATTAAAACTTTTTAAAACGAATTAAATTTTCATATCGTCAAGCACCAAGAAGTCATTTTATGTCTAGTACACTGCCCCCTCCCTCCTCGAAGCCCTGCAAAATTACTAGCTACGCCAATAACAAAACTTTGTATTCGCCTAATCTAAATAAAATACTCTAAAATACCAGAGGTTGTTTAAATCGGCAAAATTTTGCCGATTTAAACAAATAAAACCCAATTCAACGATTTTTTCGAGATAATTCAGTATTGATCTGGGCGTGCAATGTATCGCCAGCGCTAGCCTCAAGAGCTCTAAAATTATACCGTTACTTATACAAGTGCAACGAAAAACCCGTTTACGATAATTATTTACTCTATTTTATTGATACAGTTAAGAACCGGTTGTGAAACGGTATTAGGTTTGATTGTGAACGATTTCATGTTGTAATTTGGCTCTAGGGTAAAAAGTCCCTCGCTGATTCACAATACGTAATTATTTCCGCCTATAATCTGGAGGATTTAATAAAATCTACCTTGGTGGATATCCTAACCCTGCCTATTGTGATAGGCTAATTGGGGCAAAAGAAGTACACGATACGCTAGTGGTAATGGAACGGACTGCCGAGACGAAGGTCCACAGGTTCAAACCCAAGGCACACACCTCTGACTTTTCAAAGAAACGAGTGTATTGTTCAATAATTACATTGTTCGCTTTAACGGCGAAGGAAAATATCGTGAGGGAAACATATCTCAGAATAATCCATAAGAATTACGAAGGTATTAGAAAGTCTCTTAACCCACACTAGCCCAGGGTGGTGGACTAACGCCTTAAACCCTCTCAGTAGTAGAGGAGACATGCACTCAGCAGTGGGTAGTATAACTATTCGCAAGCATACTAACGCCTTTTAGCCTCGTAGGAATAGGCAGAGGCGCAACTATTGCATCCAATTTTCGCCGTGCGTATTCCGTACCATGATGTCATAATGGGCGAGCCTATCGCCATATCGTCATAATATTTCAAGTCAAGTCATTTCGTGTCATAATATTCAAGGCTGGTAATAAGACTAGGGTATAGTAAATCACAGAACGCAGCCAGAAAGGTGCCTTAATCTTCTATGCTCAATCGATTGCATCGATTTTCTTGTGCGAGATTGAGATAATCAGCAGCACGATAAAAATAAACAAAATAATTCTCCTAGCCAGTTTCGGCCACGGCGGCCAATCTCAACGGAGATCAGCCAGGTACGCAGGAGATATTATAGTGCACAAGTGTGTGCGCAATACACAGGTGCACTCGCTATTCCTTCACTCTCGTAGTCCGGTGAGACGGCAATCCGACATGACCGGACGGAGATCAGGCGCAGGACCAACGGCTTTACGTGATTTCCGAGGCACGGGGGTATCACACCGCCAACTTTCTGACTCCGAGCTGCGACTGAGTAAATTTTCAGATGGAAAAACCCAGTCACAATGTTTTTGGCTCGACCCGGGAATCGAACCCAGGGCCTCAGCGCGCAATTCCTACTCGTAATGCGTACGCAATACAACTACGCCACCGAGGCAGTCACGATAAAAATATCTGGCATGCCAAATGTATTATTGTGAGGTTTCAAAGTTCACAAGGAAGGCTGCAGCAAAGGGCTTAAAATCTGACTTCTTGAAGCCTTAATTAGGCAAAGCAATTTTCTTGCAACAACTTTTTGACGCGAGTCTCGCCTGTGCATGTGGGCAAGAATTATCTAGATATTGCCTTTAGACAGGGCATTTAGGGCAACATTTTTATTTCAAAGATGGCTTTATCTTATTGAGTCGTTAATCGACACAGGTTCAATTCGCAATAATATAATCATTAATATTGTTTTGTAATGTTTTAATGACTGCCTCGGTGGCGTAGTTGTATTACGGTACGACTGCAATGCTAGGGTCCCGGGTTTGATCCTTCGGTTGGGCTGGTGGTATTGGGATTTCTATTCAATATCAGATCGGAGTCTGGAATTTGTGGATATGGCGATAGGCTCGCCACCTATCACATCATGGGACGGAATACGCACGGCGAAAAGTGGGTGCATTATTTGCGCCTCTGCCTAACCCTTCGGGGAATAAAAGTCGTGATTTTGTGTCACACACACACATCCACGCCACTGTGAGTTGTTTTGTATGAATCATTAATACATAGTAGGACAAGGATATATACATTAAATTAGTGTCATGGCAAGACTGTAACATCAGAAAGATAATGTCATTCTGATATTGTCATCCTATTTCCATTTAATAAACTTAATGAAAAATCATTGCCTCAGTATTTATTTGAAACCAATAGAAACTCTGTTGATAGGCTTATAATACTATATCTTTAAATCAGTTTCAGAATATATGGTGTTTTCAACAAATAAGCAATAAGGTGTCAAAACATTTGATTCGGAATAATTGTTTGGCTCTGAGTGTAGTTAGACCGAGACTTCCTCATAGTTTCAGGTATCTAAGACAACATGTACAATTTTACAGAGTTTGGGCTAGATATGAATAGTTAGTAGTATATTTTTAATACATTACGTAACTCATTAATAACACAGAAAAAACTCTTAATAATAATATAACATTTGTGGTCATAACTCTTATTGCTTGTGGTTATTTCTTTAGACATGTTTTGACTAGCAAGTTCTTTCAATAATATGATATTGTACAAGCACTTCCAAGTGTATTTACACTAGCAGCAATAATAATTAAATAATCCCATAAACATGCAACTTGCCACAAGTTCTGTAAGCTAAAGGAAATTGCAGAAGTCAGTTTGCTAGGGCTGTTTGCACAGTAAAAATAGCTTACGGAAGATAATGTCTGCAATTTTTCTTGCTAATGTAAGCCCCGCTATACAGCCATAGGCCAGCCATGGTATGGAGTTAAGAAAAAGAAATAAAGGGCAGTCATATTATGATCACTCTGGCATCTAGAATCTAGATTATAGATGCATCTACCTACACCCATATTGTTACAGGAATAAATAAATTTCCTATCATTTTTGTCTTTCATTGTGGCTATCTGTATTGTAATAATACATGAAACAAACTGTATGAGCCACTGTGACTGTTTCAATCAACCATAAATTGAATTGAATTGCTCCGAGATATACATTGAGCTAAATATTATATCGCTGCATGCATAATAAAATTATTGACATTCTCGATGTTTCTCCTTAATTCCATGGTCATTTCAATTGTGATTTTTAAAATTAATACACAAATACATTTGCTGCCTCTACACTGAAAATGATGAAGTTTTTTCATTATAAAAAAAAAACTAAATAATAGCTTATCCAAACAGAAGATTTAACCAAAATAATTACTATGTTTTTTTCCTGCCTGCCTTAGTGGCGTAGTAGTATTATGGTGCGACTACAATACTAAGGTCTTGGGTTCGATTCCTGGGTCAGGTTGCTGGTATTGGGTTTTCCTATTCAGTATCAGCCCAGAGTCTGGAATTTGTATCCAAAATGGTGGTAGGCCCGCCCCTGTCATCATGGGACGGAATACGCATGCTGAAAAGGTGTACTAGTTGCCCTCTGCCAACCCCTTCAGGGATAAAAGGCGTGAGTGAGTGTATCTTTTAAAAACTATTTATGCCTTTGCACAAAACAATTATGCAACACACTTTATACATTTTGGTTTCTTGGCCAATAAATTTAAATAAATAATGGTATTATCCATGAGGCATGACTGATAAGAAGACTGAACTTTCTCATCAGTGCCGGATTAAGACAACTTGATGCCCTAAGCAATTCACGCCTATGGGGCCCTCCTACCATAAGTAAACTTACATCAGTCTTTAATCGCGCGGATTTTCAAACAGCTTTACTTTTATGTGCTAGCATTTTTTTGTGCTGTTTCTGGTGCCCCCCAAGACATGATGCCCTAAGCAATTGCTTAATTTGCTTATGGGCTAATCCGGCACTGTTTCTCATTAGGCACATACAAGAAATTTATTACCTTATGTTCGTTAGGTACAATCACCATTCAGAAAGATTACAACTATTGTGATAATTTTACTTCTCTTTGTGTGGTATCAAAGCACGACTTGTAAAATACGGTAATATTTAAATATGCAAATATACTTCGCCTAAATATTTAAATATTAAAATTTACTTATAATTATTTAAGTAAAGGAAATAATAATGATATAAAATTTACTCACCAGCGAAAAAGAAGAAGAAATGCGCTTTGATTGGCAACAGACCTTTATCTACTTTTAGCTTCATTTTAATTTATGTAAAACAATAACTTTGTGTCACTAAATATTCACTTGCATCGAATATCAAAATATTATGTATTACGTTTCGCACCACATCGTTTGATTCCGGAGGTCGACGGCCTCGCGCTTTCTTCTAGCTGTGAATAAAATTAAAAATGCTCGCGGCGATACATTTGTACCACAGCAAAGTATAATTATTTACTGTTGTTTACACGACACAATGATAAGAAATGATCACAGACTACTCAGAAAAACTACGTAAAATTGCCAGATGATAGCTACGTAAACGTCAAAACAATAAAAATAAACTGACAATAGAGTTGTAGACAAAGCTGTGGCTACGTTCCACTAAGCACTCACGACGATCACGCTCACGACCACGAATTTTCTCGTTCCACTTAATCCTGAGCGTTGTTATCGTAAACCCAAGTGGAATGGATTGTGGAGCGTTTTGGGCGTTGAGGAAATAATACAAATGGCGAGCTAGAAAAAATAAAGCAAAAGCTTTAATACGTTAGGCTACCATTACTAAGTTTTAATGAGTTTTAAGTGTAAATTTTAATAATTATAAATGAAGTTGGTTTATGTCGAAAAATAAATATATAATTAAATTTTTATATGTAATTTCAATGAAGTATTCAATTATTTTACATTCAATTAGATTCAAAATGTCTTTAGCGACAACACTAGGTTATTTGATGATGCATGCATGCAATAATAGTGTCGAAAGTACTAGTTCATCCAGTTCAGATGATGAATGGAATACAATTTTAGAAAATTATAATCGTGAAAATAGAAAACTTCGACTTTTTAGTTCTGACAACTTTGCTATTTTTCTCAACGCTCACTTCGACCCACCTCCAGAGATGGGTCGTTGTGGGCTTCTCGTGAGCGTGAGTTATGACGTCATTAATGACGTATTCGCCGCGACCACAACGATCGTAGTCGCCATGTGGAACGGCCAAAAGAGTATTTTGGGCGTTGTGAACGCTTAGTGGAACGCACCTTGTAAGTCCAAACGTTATCATAGTACGATTCATCGATATAATTTCTCATTGCAAATTATTTTTTTTTATAACAAGTTATTCATGAACTGGAAATTAGCTCTGAAAAAACAATAACTTCTGTTTGAATTCGAATTCCAAAATACTACTTCTTTTCGCACAATATAATCAATCGATTGCTATGTTTAAAATCAGTTAAACGTATGGCTCGTCACGATATAAACGTCCATTCCCGCGATCGTCTTTTGTCAATTTAAATTTAAAAATGGCTCTTTTGTTTTGGTGATAGAGAAACTAAAAATTTGCACAAATATGGAGGACGACGAGTTTTTAGGTTGCATCAGTTGCATGGGATCAAATGATTTATACGACCTGTTTGCTGTTTATGAAGAAAATGCTGAAACTTACGCCAGCTTGCTTGAAACCTGTTTTTCGATAAAGGTACGAGATAATTTTATAAGGTCCTTATAGCAAAAAGTACTTATTGGGACAACATAAAATCTTTTTCACGCCATGAAAAATCATAGCTTTGTTATGAAAATTTATTTTTATCAATGACGCTTGCATACTTCACTAAATAAAACAGATAAATATATTTTTCTCTATAAAAAATACAGATGCAATAAAGCAGCACATAAGCTTTTATCTTAACAGAATTTATGTTTTTGAGTGCTCTTTGTGGTTCGAATCCCAACTAGGAAACTATAGTGATGAAAAAAATATATTCCGTGTGCCTATTTAGACAAATAATAGCATAGTGCCTATAAACCGAATTATGTAGTTCGGATGTGTGTGATTATGTTTATAGAATAGTTTAAAAAGTTATTGTAATTTTTTTTGCTGACCGTAGCAAGGTGGTAACACTGTGTGTAATGGCCCAACCATCTAAGTGAGGTAAACAATAATTACCTGCACTTCACCAGTTTCATAAGTCTGTTGCAGTTCTATAACTCAAACTGTATTTAATAATTACTATAATCTTTTTCCCTTTTTTTACGGACTCAGTAATGGAGGAGGCCCGTGCTCAGCAGTGGGCAATATATATTACAGGGCTGATTGCATTGCATTGCATTGCAAATCCTTTTTCAAAATCTAGCCAATGTTATAGGAATAGGAACACAAAACATAATCAAAAGTAGTGGCAATTATTTACTAACTTAACGATACCGCATTTCAAGGTACCGAATAATTTGAGGCACATATGTGCTGATTGTGCAGACCAGTTGGATAAGGCAGCAGCCTTCAAAGACCAAACGGAGAGCAGCATGGCCATGCTTCAGAATGTTAAGCGTAATGTTTTGTGAATTATTTACTTTAGCTCAGAATTTCATCTATGTTGACATGTTTTTTTTGGCTCATGCGGAAGTCATTTGCCAGATTAAAAAAAAAGTGGTGTCAAATGTTAAGATTTTCATGGCCAAACCAGATTTCATCAGGAATTAGTTTTCCAGTATCAACTGGAACAAGGAATTTGATATTATTCAACCGTTCCATGTATTCCCACCTCATCACTCCTCCTTTCACCATAAACCAGTATTCAGATCCATAGTCATTAATGTAGATATAACAACATAAGTGTATAACTCTGTTACCATAATTCATAGTAGAGCTCTAGGTATTAATTCTAGTTGTAAAGTATTAAAAGCCTGTTCATATCCAGAGGAAGAATACTTAGACGAGACTATATTGGAGGAGGCTGAGTGTGCGCCTGTTGACCCTGAGATTAAGGAGGAGGATATCAAGAGAGGGGGATCTGATGATGAAGATGAGGAGTTTGAGGGTACCATTTCCTATATCCATCCTTTTCCTAAATCCTTTCACCTTAGGGTATTTTATAGACAGCTACAACATTCCATAAAGACTTTGTTTCAATACTCATTAATCAATCATACTCAAAACACCTTTTTCTTTTTCGTGAAGAAAAACCGCGTTATCACTGCCATCCCTGGGCAGGAATAGAATGGCTGTGTCTGTTTCACCAGTTTTACGGCTCAATGTCAACACTAGGGAGTATAGCATCATCCAGGCGAGTTTTCGACCAAGCTCTTAACACTAGGTACACCTAGGGCTTCCATCCGTCCGGATTTCCTCGGATTTGTCCTAGTTTATGGGCGTCCGGGGGCTCTCCGGCAGGGGCTTTAAAAAGTATCCGGGTAAAACCCGGATACTTGTTGTCAGGGAAAATCAATTTTTTTTATTGATACGCGATAAATTGAAATAAACCCTATTTAAAAAATCGTTCACAATAACCCGCATTCAAGAAGGCATGGCAAAATATTTTTTCAGTGGTGTCCGGGGAAAACCCATATTTCACCCAAATGTCCGGGATTTTTGCCGTGTATATCCGGCGTCGGCAATTTAAGTCATGGCAGCCCTAGGTACACCTTACATCCATGGGCGTATATAAAGAGGGCGGGGGGTATTGTGGCTCCGGACCCCCCTCCATCTAAACATTTTCACAAACTTTTGCATTTATAATAAGATGAAACAGACCCAACAAAACCAAACGCAAAGACATCACTGAATTTGGTGACCGCGGGGGGGGGGGGGATGACCTATGGATCCACCCCAGGCGGTACAAAGCTGTTTATTATAACTACGCCCGTGCTCGTAATCGTATGGGCAAGTCTTCGTGCCAACACACTTGCACTCAATTTGCGATCTAATTAACTTATTCTCGAAGATGTGGACGACGAGCACGCCATCCAGGCGCTGGATGAGACCACGTGCATATACTGCGATTTGCAACTGACCTCCGTGGAGGAAGTCCATGAGCACATTCGCTCGGTGCATGAGCTGGAGCCCAGGACCGGGCAGCGACTGAGGGAGTGCTCGCTGTGCGGCGTGCCCATGCGGGATGCTACTGATCATCATAACAGGTAAGGTTGGAGAGGAATGGAGACGGAAAGAGAAGCAGGTGAAAATAGTAGTGTTTGTAGATGTTGATAAGACTTACAGTATTCAGAGCATACAGCAGTAGACTTGACAGCCAGTAACGTCCGAAGTCATTTTGAGATTGTTGTGTATATGAGACCAGCTTGATCGTATGTTATACAAACTGACGTAGGTAATAGTTAACAGTAATTATATTTCCTACATTGAGATAGAATTGAGACTAAAAATCTTCCCTTTCTTAAAATTTCTCCTTGACAGTGTTTATTCTGTGTGTAAAAGTTACTCGGAAACCTCCCGTATTGCTCTGTCATTAGATGCCATGGAGGCAAGTCGGAACACGAGGGTCGGAAGTACCCGTGCCACTTCTGCGACAACGTGTACATCAGCAAGAAGGCTTGCTTCACACATCTTAGGATGAAGCATGGCCGTAAGTCTTCCATTGTCTCTAGTAAGCTAGCCTATGGTTAATGTATTGCATCATTAATGTGTGAGATTTGCAACAAGAGGTGGTACACCTCAATGGAACCGGAAATTCTGTTTTGAGTGGATAATAAAATGATAATCATATTATGTACTTTCATGTAGCAGTATGTCAACTTTATTTTGCGCCGCACTTTAGGATATTATGGTAAGGGTAGTTACTGCCTCGATGGCGTACGGTACGACTGTATAATGCTGAGGTCTCGGGTTCGATCCCCGAGTCGGGCAAAGTTATATTGAGTTTTTCTATTCAGAATCAGCTCGGAGTCTGGAATTTGAGCCCGATGTGGCGATAGGCTCGCCCCCATCAAATCATGGGACGGATTAACGGCGAAAAGTGGGTGCACTAGTTGCGCCTCATCGGGGATAAAAGGCGTGTGTGTGTGTGTGTGTGCGTGCGTGCGTGCGTGCGTGTGTGTGTTGTAGTTACTTGGTATGGGAATCCTGAGACCTAATGCCTAAAGTCTCAGGATTACGTCTGTACGTCTATTTATGAATTGGCGTTGTATTTACAATTTACCAAGAGCCCTATCCATCGTGTCTGTAGTTAAAATAACTTTGGGGTCCAGTTAAAATGATGAACAGCTAAACAAATCATTTATACAGTGAAACTGTGCAATGATCAAGCGCCGAAGTACGTTCCTCGCGAGCGCAAGAAATGTCACCTTTGCAGTAGGGACTTCAGCCAGAAGCAGATACTGAACAAGCACCTCATGAAGGCTCATGGATTGGAGGTAATGTCACTACCAGACCACGTAGGAATGGTATGGTATGGTATGGTTATGGGCTCCTTTTCCCGCACTTAGCCCGTAAAATATCGGGCCATTGTGCGTGATATGCGTGCCAGCTATAGGACAAGCCAGCCTAACTCCGACCAGAAGCGCAGGATCTTCCTGGTATCTCCACAGGCTTCTCGGAGTGACCCCGGTGAGTCGAGGATTTCTGCCCGTTGCGCAGCTACACCTTCGCATTCCAGGATGACGTGGGCAGCTGTTTCATCGACCAACAGACATCCCCTACACCACGTAGGAAGTAGTCGTAGCCAGGCTACACGTAGAAGCTCATTTGGTGGACTGTTGTTGCTAATGGGCTGGTGACCCTCTGGGAGCCAGCAACTGTAACGGTTCTGGAGGGCGAAAGAGGAATATATGATAGCTAAACTCCTGAGTTTTTGATGTGTGGATTGCTACTAGAACATAGTCTGTAGAGATACGCAAGTGCAACTACTGGACGTAAGGAGACTTAACATCTTATGTCTCAGGATGACGAGCGCAGTGGCATGCCACACAGTAATTATTAGCTCAAGGTGCTGGAGGGTGTTGCTACTGTTTATGGGTGGTCGTATCGCTTACCATCAGCCGAACGGCATGCTCGTGTCGTCGTTAAAAAAAATTTTTTTTTGAGCCTCGATATACTTATATTCCTTGTTCCCAAATAGGTTCTAAATTGAAATTTGCCTGCAGTACCGTCAGCAGCATAAGTAGCTGAACAAAATGAAATCGTCTATATACGCGTTAAGTCAAATTGAAACATATTTTTCTTCGTTTGAAGTAAAGTAAATGGCTTTTATTTTTGTGAAAAGAAAAAAGGCTCAGTGAGAACACAAAAGTATGTAGGCAATTTGAAATTTTGATATAGTTCAGCTTCTTATGTTGCTGACTGTACACAGCATCAGTCGCAATAGGGACAAATTTGCATTGCCAGATTTAGAAAAAAAACTTTCCCGTATATTCTGAAAAAAGTTCTTGAATGGAGATTAGGTACGTAAAAGCAAGTGCATGGTTGGACGTTGCGCAGGGGCGGTTGCGGACGACAACTTAGACGTGAGTCGGAGGAAGCCCGCAGCCGTCCCTAATGCGCCGAAGATGGCCATACAAAAAAAAAATGGTTGGACGTTCACCTACAAGGTGGATACTTGGATAGACGACTTGATGCAGGCAGCTTCCAGATCGGTCTGGAAATTATTAAAGGTCTATGTTCAGCCTCTGGCTGGCTGCCTCGGTGGCGTAGTTGTATTACAGTACGACTGCAAAGCTGAGGTCTCGGGTTCGATCCCCGGGTCGAGCAAAAAGATATTGAGTTTTTCTATTCAGTATCAGCTCGGAGTCTGGCAAAAAGATATTGAGGTTTTTTTACCCAGTATCAGCTCGGAGTCTGGAATTTGTGCCCGATATGGCGATAGGCTCGCCCCCTATCACATCATGGGACGGAATAATGGCGAAAAGTGAGTGCACTAGTTGCGCCTCTGCCTACCCCTTCGGGCTAACAGGTGTGAGTGTATACTATGTTCAGCAGTGGAGTTCCAACACTAGGCAAGTAAGCCTGGATCGGTTCATTGGAGGCTGTGGCTGATGATGTGTGTGGTGTAAGGTGGAGAAGCGCAAGGCGTTCATCTGCCCGCTGTGCGAGGAGCGCGTGAGCTACGGCTCGCACTTCAGCGCGCACCTGCTGCACGTACACCGCGTGCACGAACACGTAGAGCAGCTAGAGTTCCCACACATGGACGGTAAGGGAGTATGTTGATGATGAGGGCGGATCCAGAAGGGGGGTCGTTGGGGTCATGACCCCGTGCATTATTTTTTTTTTTTGTAATATTAATTATTGTAATGGATTTGGAGTATGTCTTGACTAAACTGACTATATCACCCCACCCTGACTTGAAAGCTGGATCCGCGATGATTGTAATATGGGTTACTACAGCCTGTAATATCCGGTCTGAAGAATTTGTGTTGGCTGCTTTTGAGAAGATATATATTAGTGATGTAGAGGTAGAAAATTAGGACACTAAACCAAAATCTTAAGATACTATTCGCAGCTGGTAGGCAATGGGCAGAATTTTCTGTTTGTCTGATTCTTATATCTACTTACGTGATTCAAAAAAGGTGGGGCCAAATGCAGCTAACGACTACTGCCCTCCACCCAAGCCTTATCTACCTTATTTTATTATTGTAAAAATAGATTAATTTTGGGTTGGAAGTTATTCCTTTATAGACTCCTTTGTTGGTTGCGTGTAGACTTCATGCTGTTCAAAAGCGCTATCCAGGAGGAGACGAAGTACAGGTTCCGCAAGACAACGGCCAGCAAGCAGACGATCGAGGGCATCCGTTCTCACTACATGTGCAGTCAGTCCGGGGTCTACGTATACCAGGTATGAGAGGGCTATAAACGTTTTTTAAAAACGTCACTGCCTTTTTTATTTTCAGTCAGAGTTGTGACCTAATTTTTAGCAATAAAACATACAAAACCTTTTGAAAGATATATTTTACTGTGACGTCACATATGGCATTCCAACCCATCCTAACCCATCCCTCGCAGGGCAAGGGCAAGCGTCCGGCGCCGGAGCGGCAGATCTACAAGACGGGCAAGGCGTGTCCCGCGCACATGATCGTCACCGAGACCACCGACCGAGTGCTCGTCACATTCTACACGACGCATGTTGGACATGGAAGTACGTACAGGGTTGAAGAATTTTGAGAAGAGGGTAGGGAGAGAGTGAGGTAGCTAGCAGTTAATACCATTTTCTCTCAGAAAAACGAGATGTGACAAATTAAGCTTGTGTTCCATGTAGTATGTGAGGTATGTAGAAACACAAATGTCTTTGCCTTTTCCCTCTTTGTGTTTCAATGATCAGCTTTTTTGGAATTTAATGTTTTTGCCAGCGTGTCCGTACTTTGAGCCGCGTGAAGCGAAGAAGCCGCGTACGGAACACAGTGCGTCCACCTCCCGTGAGCTGGCCGAGCTGGGTCAGCTGGCTGAGCTGGGCCAGCTGGTTGAGCAGAGGCACGAAACCGAAGTGCTGATCTGCGACTCTTGCGGCATGCTGTTCGCGGACATAGACAAGTTCCGAGACCATGTCGCCACTCATGGTTTGGAGCTGTATCCCTGCCAGTATTGTGATGAGGTACCTGTTGCTCGCGGATTCACCCGCGTTTAATGATCTCTTCTGGTATAAATGTCTCATGTACACTCAGCCACATAGTAACTAGACAAATTCAAAATTTCAAATCGCTTATACGCGTTAAGATAAATTGCAATTTTCTTTTTTGTTTGTGTGAAATAAAGCTAGGGCTGCCATCACATAAATTGCCGTCGCCGGATATACACGGCAAAAATCCCGGACATTTCGGAGAAATATGGGTCTACCCCCGGACAACACTGAAAAAATATTTTGCCGTGCCTTCTTGGATGCGGGTTATTATGAATGAATTTTTAACTAAGATTTTTTTCAATTTATCGCTTATCTATAAAATGGATTTCCCCTGACAAGTGTCTGGGTTCCACTTAGACACTTTTTAAAACCCCTGCCGGATGGCCCCCGGACGCCCTTCTACTAGGACAAATCCGGGGAAATCCGGACGGATGGCAGCCCTAAATAAAGCTAACCAATTTAGTTGATTATTGTGAACAGAAAATAAAATTTAGTAAGAAGTTTTGAATTTTTCAGCTACTTAGGTATGGGGCTGATTGTACTTTTCTGAGAAAAAGCCTATGTTAATCCTGGACATGGTCTATCCGTGTGCCAAATGTCATCTAGATCAGTTCAGATATTTTTGTGTTTATTTTTTTTAATTTATTGCTATTAGGTATCAAAACAATTAACAATTCATTTTACAAGAGATGTAACATAAACTGATAAACAATTGAACAATTTCACAAAGTTTCGCTTTTACAATATTAGTACAAAGCAAGACGATTTTTTTTAATTGTTAGTGTTAATAAGATTTTTTTATTTTTCAGGATTTCCAAAATCTGAACGCGTGGTCACATCATGTGAGGATGGAACATAACGTGGACATTGTTTTTTAGTTTTAAGAGATTATATTACAATGAGAAGATATTTTATTTAAAAATGATGAATTCGATTAGTTTATCTGTTTAGTTAAATATTTAATATAAACTTGTTTTTAAACGTTTGTTTTGTTTGAATATTCGTATTACTATCTCCTGCTCGCTTTGCCCGAGTTGAAAGATTTTTTCCGGCATAAAAGCTTATATCCTTGCGAGTCTCAAACCATGTCCATACCAAATTTTACCGAAATCCGTTCCATATATTTTGTGTTTATCGCGTTCAGAGACGCGGTGTGTGTGTGTGTGTGTGGGGGGGGGGGGGGGAGGGTCGTTTATAAAAGTTTTTATAAAAATAAAATCATTTAGGTATTGATCAAGTAGTGTGTATAAAATAATCTCAAAGTTGTATGGTTTTTAATTAAATGGTCGGAAACACGAAAACGGGTCGATAAACTATAAAACATGTCTCATTTTGAAAATATTTTTATTATATTAATATGTGTACAAAATAAATTCAAAGTTGTTAAGTAATTATGATACAAGATCAGTAAACTCAAACTCCGTTTTCGGTATTTTAATTCTTTCATCTCCATATTTTTGCACAAAGTTGTTCCTTATTTTCTTATCTTTCAAAATCTCATTCAGTATCCTAATAAGACCTCTATCCATATTTCTTTTTGGTGGTGTTAAAAAAAGCATACCATTTTCGTCGAAATTTTGTACTGGCAACACTTCTGCCTGTTTGTTAAGTAATATAAAGATTGGTTGGGCTCCGTGCTTTCTTATCATCATATTCTCGAACTCTCTTATGTCTAAGGGTATGTCTTGTGTTTTGAGCAGGCGTGTGAAGTAATTTTTCATTGCTCGAGGCGCTCTATTCCCGGCGTGTGGCAGGAGTCTGGCGTGTGCTGGCAACACTAAAAAATATCAGGAAAGGCCTCAAAATGGGCAAATATATGGCTCGAGGATCCATTAAAAAAATATTTTTAGACCTCTCCATTTATAACTTGTTTTTTTTTAAGACGTTCATATTAAGTGTAGTTTTAAGGGAACAGAATTATATAAATCTCAAAATCGGAGGACTTATAAATAAAATAAATTCTCCTAGCCAGTTTCGGCCGCGGGGGTAATCTCAACGGAGATCAGCCAGGTACGCAGGAGATATTATAGTGCACAAGTGTGTGCGCAATACACAGGTGCACTCGCTATTCCTTCACTCTCATAGTCCAGTGAGCCGTCACATGACGGGAGAGAAATCAGGCGCGGAACCAACGGCTTTTACGTGCTTCCCGAGGCACGGGGTATCACATCGCCAACTTCGTGACTCCGAGCTTCGACTGAGTAATTTTTAAGATGGAAAAACCCAGTCACAGTATTTTTGGCTCGCCACGGGATTCGAACCCAGGACCTCAGAGCGCAAATCGTACTCATAATAACTATATACTTATACGATTTATATCTCTAGTCGCAAAAACTCTCCTTTGTACACACACACACACACACACGCACTCACGCCTTTTATCCTTGAAGGGGTAGGCAGGGGCGCAACTAGTGCACTTATCGCCATTAGTGAATTCCAGACTCCGGGCTGATACTGAATAGAAAAGCTCAATATCACTTTGTCCGACCCGGGGATCGAACCCGAGACCTCAGCATTACAGTCGTACTGTAATGCAACTGTGCCACCGAGGCAGACCTTTGTATATTTTTATTATTTTCCCCTTCGTATGGTTTGCCGTTTATACAAGTTTTCAATTTTGTATTATACATGAAAACAGTTTTCTGCCAGTGAGATAAAATAAGTTATCTTATTAACTACATTGGTTAGAGAGATTGTTTTTGAACTCAAGACTAGTTTATATTCTATTGCTGTGCCCATTAAAATAACCTGATGGTTTAAAAAATAAACTCACCTATTGTTATAATGAAAAATAACCATACTCGCTTCATATCTGAATCTACTACTAAAATTACAGCTCAAACTAACAATAGGATGTTGATGATGCGTTTCGAAAATAAATTGAATGTAACCTCGCGTCGTCATTACAAAATAGCTCAATTGGCATAAAAATTAAAACTGATTTTCTGTGAACCAGACATGTTATAGAAAATAGCAATGTCGAGCTGACGATAAGAATAAGAATAAGAATAAATTTATTTCACAAAAACAGAATACAGGTTAATTTATGCACTATAAAGACCACATTGACAACTGTGTACAAGACAAAGTAATTAGTAACCCCCGTGCCCATGGTAAGAATTAACTTGTGTTATGGGCACCGAGGGCACTTCAAATAATACAATTAAAACAAAGATACAGTTCACTTAATACAGCAAAGATTGAAGCACAAAAGTGCGTAAACAATATTAACAAGTAGATATGTGTATTGTGTAAATGTTATTTGTATATTAAGTGTAAGTGAAGAGTGTATGAGTGTAGTGTGTGATGTGAGGTGTGATGCAGTTTTAAGAATTTTTTATCAGTAATTCTGTTTTCTCATAATCAAGATCCAGAAGGCAGTCAATAATTTTTCTTTTGCATATATATGCAAATATTTGAATATATTAATATATATATATATATTAATATATATATAATATATATTAATATTGGTCACTGAGTAGATTTTACACAAGTTATTTATTTTATTATAGAGGTGGTTTCCAATAATGCGGAAATTTCGCTGAGCAGCAGTAGTTCGATGTGCGACTGAATGACAAATTCTGGAAGAATTTCGCTTTTGCAATTTAATGGGCTCGTACTGTAAGCTATCATGTTTTCTCATAACGGTTTGAAGAACAAAGAGCTGCCTAACGGTTAGAAGTTTACATTCTGAGTATAAGGCATCAGTGGGATATCTAAATGGTTTGATTAACATAACCTTTAGGACGGCTCTTTGCGCGTACTCTAATTGAAGGAGGCTTGATTTCGGTGCACCACCCCAAACAGAAATACAATAAGATAGTATGGACTGGCATAAGGCATAATAAACAGTCCTAGTTGTATCTCTGTCTGCAGAGTGGCGAAGTTTTTTGAAAACAAAGATAAGTTTGCGTACCCGTGAGGTCAATTGTTGAATATGTTGTTTCCATGTTAATAAATTGTCTATGTATATGCCAAGGTATTTAATGACAGAAGAATGAATCAGGATGGGACAAGAGCAATTTGAGGAATAAGATTGGCATACATGGGCTCTAAGAACCGAACTTCGGGGAGGGAAAGTAGTAGATTTCAAGGAAAAAGTTATATATGTGGTTTTTTTAAGGTTAAGAGTCAGGAGATTCGCGGAAAGCCAATTCATAACTTCCCTGAGAGCATTTTCTGCATAAGTTTGAGTTTCAGTCCAATCATGGCCATGTATGAGAAGGGCGGTATCATCAGCGTAAGCGAAAATTGAACAGTTGTGCGATTTTAAATTACACAAAGAATTTATGTAGATGAGGAAAAGCGTGGGACCCAATATGGACCCTTGGGGTACTCCGTAGTTTAAGGAGGTTTCATTACTTACCACTGAGTCAATTTTCACGTACTGCGTTCGTTCATGGAGATAGTTTTTAAATATTTCTAGGCTATGTCCACGTATACCTAAATTTTCCATTTTTCTTAGTAAGAGTGGGATGGAGACTGTGTCGAAAGCCTTTGTTAGGTCTAAGAAGATACCTATGCACGACATCTTATCATCTAGTTTTTTAATAGTGAGATCAACTAAGGCAGCTACAGCATCCTCCGTACTTTTACCTGATCTAAAGCCGTATTGGTTAGGAGCGAGTAGATTACATCTCTCTAGAAATTCCATTAATCTTTTATTGAGTACTTTTTCCAGTATTTTAGACATGGCCGGCAAGACAGATATGGGCCTGTAGTTATTAACGTCGTCTCTTCTACCACTCTTATATATAGGGTGGACCATAGCCTTTTTGAAGATTCTGGGAAATACACCCGTGGATATGCAAGTATTGCAAATATGAGTCAAAACGGGAGTCAATTTGGAAGCACAGGATTTTAATAAATGAGAGGGAATACCGTCCCAACCAACGGCGGTATTGTTACGTAAACGATATTTTGTTTCAAATAATATAAAACTCAAAGTTGCCAGTTACTTCAACTGCCTTGGTGGCGTAGTTGTACTGCGTGCGCCTTAGGACTTACAACCGTTCTCGTGTTCCGAAGTCGGGTAGTGAATGGCGATATCGGGTTTTTCTCTTATTATCAGATGACTGCACAAGACCGCAGTTTCGTCCTCGCCGCGTCCCCCTTCGGCCCCCTAACAGTTCCGGTCCGCGTACCGACGAAATAAACGGATAGGATTAGGTTAAACACCAACCTTCCCCACTAATCGTTGATGTCTCATCCTCTCCCAGTGGCCGTCCTGAGCAGAGGGTTGTAACCCGTTAGTGGGTTGCCCTCAGCATGGTCACTTAAAGGGTTGCGAGCGCCTGAAGCGTTCATCCTAAAGTCCGGTGTGCCGATAGGTCCGCGTAAAAAAAATCTTAATATCAGCCGAGTCTGCAATATATTCTAGAAGTGTCGATAGGCTCGCCTGCTGTCATGGGACGGAATACTCATGGCGAAAAGTCGGTACTCCGGATACACCTCTACTGAGTCTGCCTACCCGTTGTGTTGTGGTTTCCACCACATCACAACATCATGCTGAGTGGTCACCTACCCGTCACAGCCACGACTAGCCACTGTTATTATTAATTGTTATTTTATTTCAACTGTATGTTTGCGTCGCGACTGTGACTAATAAATTGTTTTTCTTTCTTTCTTTCTTCTTTCTTACCCCTTTAGAGACAAAAGGCGTGATGTTTTTCAACTAAATTACGGGACAATTTTAAGTCAGCGACATTGATGATACCTCTACTTCTGCTTGGATATAACCAAATACATGTGACTCACTGGCTTTCTTTGGTTTCTCCAATAAAAAAAATAGTTAACAAGGCTTACCGTATGCTTGGATTTGTCCTTAGAGTTAGTTGTGATTTTAAAAGTCTCCACGCTTACGTTACTATTTAATTCTTTTGTCCGCTCTATTTTGGAATGTGCTTCCGTAGTTTGGAACCCTCATTATAAAGTGTACTTACTCAGAACAATTGGAGAAGATACTGAATAAATTTTACAAACACTTAATTCACCGCTCATCTCTCTCTTCCTTACCATTACCTAAGAACAGTTCAATGTCGTTGTCAGACCGTAGGATACTTAGAGATCAATTGTTTTTATATAAAAATCTGAATTACCAAGTAGATTCTCCATATCTTTTGGGCCAAATCTCATTAAAATGTCCTCGTATCAGTAACCGTAAAAAATATTCTTTCCAGCCCCCTACCGCGCGAACTAATTATGGTTCTTTCCGTAGTATTATAATGCTCTTTGTATGGTTCTAATATGTTTCTACGAAGAATATGCACAATGAATATTGAACGATTTTCTGACATCGACTTCTTTAATAATTCAGTAACAGCAGTCAAAAAGGCTATTATAGATAATATGTTATCAATGTCTTAGATTTGTATAGTGTACTTATAATGTACTTAAGCGATTATATTGCATTTTTTTTCACTTTATCATAAAATTTTGTATAATATTTATTGTTTTGTGTATAGTGTATTTTAGTGTTTAGTATTTATTTTAATTCCTTTTCGTGTATCCGCTGTCTTCTTTAAGCGTTATATTTCTGTGGAAACTTTTTTTGGATTGTGATTGTCCTATTGTATCTAGCTTATATATGTAATATAGTTCCGTTTGTTTCCTAAATAAAATAAAAATAAAATAAAAAAAAAAAACACTTTGCATAATACCTTATATTTCCTAATTACAATTTGGTCTATAAACATAGTACAAAAATAACAATCCATATATTCTACATAGTATACACAAATAACTAACAAATAGTTATGCTCATACAATAGGTAAACCAAAAAAAGAGGTCGATATCTTTTTTTAAATATTTTGTATTTTATAGCCAGTTGCAATGTGAAATTTTCACGGCTCTGGATATTTTGCTTCTAATCAGTTTTTAAGATTTAACTACTGGGATGGATATTTTCATTTAATAGTAGATTTAACACTGTCAATTACATCCTGACTTAAAACCAATTAAGTATTTAAATTACACTAGGTAATTCCAAAGCATATCTTGCACCATATTTAAAATTCATTTATGCTAATTTGTCAACAAAGTAGCTTCCATTTATTGGTGAGGTAATAAAATTATTTTTTAAATAGCTACCTAAATAACCTTTTCACTAACTCTTAGCGACTTGCATAATATAATACCTATTACTAACGCTCCGTCCATTCTTTGGCAGGGATGTAGTCAGGTGACATCTGGAGGGCTTATCACAACCAGTCAAAATAAATTCTATGGTTTCCCTACAACTGACGGCATTTTAATCGCAAAACGTATTAGATTTGACAAATCGGCGTCACAGTAACGTGTTTCTAATGAGTTATAATGTACGAAACATAAAATATGCTGTGGCTTTAACTAATAAATATCTGCTTTTCCCTGTCTCTACTACAAATATTTATTTATGGTATTAAGTATATCGTTCCATTAAGTGATAATATTATGCCTGTTCACTTTTCGTCCAATGTTCAAATACAGTACTTGGCTATAGACGAATATCTAGGTAAAAAAATTTTGAGCCTAAATCAAACATCTCTCCGTTTACCACTCCGTGTCTGACGTTCTTAGTCAGACATTTATTCAAAGTAATCGTAAAAACGACATTTACAATAAAACTATATTTCTTGCAAAAAAAAATCAACATTCTGAAGCACATACTAAAATTACATTGTAATCAGTTTTGTCACGGTTTTGTGGGATATCTTTTTTTAATGTATTAAAAAACCGTGGACACAATCTAATATAAACAGCATAACTCACTGACATAACTCATAAAAATATTTAATTTTATGTAATATAGTTCTATAGGGACATAGTCAAGGTCCCGTACGAGGGTACATCGACCCCACCGCCTATTTCAAAATACATAAACATGACAATTCCATTGAACATAATTTACTAATCTATAACCCCAATCCCTTTGCATGGGGGATTTCGCCCACCAATACCTGACTACATCACAAATGTTACAGTCCATGCATCAGCTTCTGACGTCGTTAATGGTCTCTGGCACCTGCACCTCGAGCCCGTCCAGGTCTTTCGTGAGGGTGATCTGGCAACCGAGCCTGGAGTGGTCCGTTAACCCGTAAGCCAGGTCCAGCATGTCGCGCTCCTCATCACATGGCTCTTCTGGTAACCTGGAATGGAAATTGTTTTTTTGATTGTCCACAAATACTTAACTTCCTGTGGTCTAATTGTATATAGTCTGTTGTGTATCACATAGTATAAGGAGCTTTTGGCTTTATTTTTTTACACATGCCGACGACGCGACGGTCTGACGGAATTTCACCGTATGCGAAGGTGATTGTTAGTTTTGCGATTCCCTCCCTGCGAAATGCCAATTATAGATCACTAATGAGCTCAATAAGCAGCAAATTGGCTACCCTGCCCTCACCTATCATAATCCTGCTGCTTGAGGATGACATGACACGTGGAGCATGTAAGTGTGCCTTCACACGCGCCATACCCTTCAATGTTCAGGTCATTGTTCACCACCACGTCGAGCAAAGTGTCTCCGACTTTCGCCTCCGTCTCCAGCCGTTTGCCGTCGTGCAGCACGAAGGAGACCTTCACCCTGGCAAAAACCCCTGTATGTACATATTTTACAAGTTTTGCGGTCTTGCTGTAGGCATAAATCCGAAGATAAGGATCGGGAGAGGTCCTACTTCGTGTGGAAACCAACATGCCGAAGTGATAGGGGTCTTAGTCCACCGAGGGAGTGCTTTACACACAAGCGACATGTTGTTTTTAGTCGATAAAGATCTTTTTATACCGTGCATACTTAAAGTAAGAAGGAGTTCAAGAGGATTTTTCTCATGGAAAAAAGGCAAATATTTTGTCGTTTTCAAACCAATATCTGCTATGTGCAAAAAGTTAAACTTCAAGATATGGAGTAAAAATATTCTCATGTAAAATATTGAGACAAAATTTGCACATAACAAATCTTTTCTAGCGCTCATAGTTTCACCATGGAACAATTAGAATCACATATGGGTATTATACATCAAAGTTTGGGTGACTAACTAGTCATAATAGTCAGAATGTTGAAATCTCAAAAAAGTGCACATAACAGATATTGGTACGACAATGACGATTTGTGAAATGTAAATAACATGAATACCTGGTTTAATGATTTGAGTAGATAATGTTGTAACTACAAAAATCCAATATGAAATCACTTATTGTTTAATGCATGCTGTACAATTTTTCAATGCAACTGAATGACATACACAACATCACATTAACAGTTGACATACGATAGTGATTTCAAAGAACCAAACTGTCATCTCATGAATTACTTTGTGATTCAAATTGTAGGTAATTTATGAGCAGTAGTAGTGTTGACTGTTAGATGACCGATTAGAGAGCGACATTTTATAAAAAACAAATGTATACACAAAAATCTTCATTATGTATTGTTCTTCCGAAGGAAATGATTATAGGCTATTATGCAATGTCAAAGTTATGGCTGTCTGTATGTTGTTAAGTGACATAAACCAAATAATTTATTTAAAATGTGTAATCTCATTAGATGGATAATGATAGATAGAGGAAGAAAATGTACATTACAATTAATTAAATTACTAATAGTCTATGTAGCATAGTGGGTGCTGAGCCCACTGTGAAAATGGCAGGATACTTGTAGACCTAGGTAGACTAGGTAGATCTTACAAGGTGCAAAACCTAGTAAATAGCCATTAGCCATAGTGGCTCACATAAGTGTGTTGAGTTCTCGGATCAGTCTGTGTAGCTAACTCTGTAATATATCGCACCTTTAGAACGAAAATGAAACCATTCAAAAAATAGAAAATTGAGTTGTCATTTTCAAATGACTAAAAACTAGTCCCTTATTTATAAAAATATAATAAAAAAGGGACCGATATAACAGCTTTGTCCTTTTTCTGCTTGAATTTGGCTGTGTTTGAACTACTGTTGTATTGAGTACTTCGTTTTCAGTAATTTTATGACGATAATCCAATTTTCTATCTTTTTGAATTGTGTCATTTTCATCCTAAAGGTGCGATATATCTGGTCCATTCTCCACTTACTATCAGGTGCAGTGGTGTCACTTTGCTAGTATAAAAAAAATACTTCAAGTGCGTTAACACTAATGGCTAACTTGAAACACACATTAGTACATCAAAATATATTGTGTATTTAATTCAGACCAGTCCTTTCTCGCATAGAATGAAAGACCTGACCCTTCTCTAAAGTCATTACTGATGAAAAGAATTCCTCCTGTAGTTGAAATGAATATTAATACATGAATAATATAGCAGTGGGTTACACCTATTGTTCTGAAGATAAAACAAAAAAAAACAGGTGTTTCTATCAGAAATTTCCTTTATGTAAATACATACATTTATCAGTTATCAAATAAAACTTCCTTAAGCCATTTATAGTTGCTATTCAATTTATCACCAAGTCACTTGTTATAGTACATGTGGTATGTATCCTAGCCAATGTGGTGGGCTACGGTGTGAAAAGTTTTTTTAGGGAGATAGGGTTTTGAAAGAGTAAGTTAAAAATGGATATATATTATACTGAATACCATAGTCATTGTTTAAGATATAAGATTGATACAATTCACAATTGAATGTCATATGCTATTATTGTGCATACGAGTTATAGATTACAACACCTCAAGGTTACTCATATCAAATCTACTTGGCGCAACACAGGTATTTACGGTTTCGTGACACGAATTCTGTTTACATGAAGGAAATTCAAAAAAAGGTACTCACTTTTCGTCTTTAAGTGCCAATGTGTTGGTTGAAAATGGCACAACACTTCTGTAGTTACTGAATCTGCTCCTATACATGTTATTATTCAATAAATAACGCAATTTGAAGTAGGAAACAGTTTTTATACTTCTAAACATTTTGAAACTGTCTGGTCAAGTAACGCTGAAACACTATAAGTCCAACGGGATTTTTTATTCTAATTCGCCTATCGTATAATATACCTACTCCGCTCATGAAAGTAAAAAATATGATAATAAAGTAAATTATAATCGACCTCTATTAGGTTCTGATTTTCCGTAGTATTATAATGCTCTTTGGTTCTGATTAGGTTATGCTACGTTCCTATTTACATAGGTGTTGAGACGTGTCAATATTGTGACAGATGTCAATAAAATAAGTTCAAAAATCTGCCTAGATGTTATAATTTATATAGCTTTAAAATAGAATTAACACATACAGATAAATTACTTAAATGAATTTAAAAAGGGTAATTTTTAACTATGCTTTTATTGTGATGATTTTTTTCAATATTTTACCATAGCGTGAAAGGTAACGTAAAAAAATATTCCTGACATTGACATTATGATTACGTTTTATTAACAGCTATTGTTAGTTAAGTTATTGTTAACTTCACCCCAGAATTATTATTTATTTATTTATTTATTTATTTAGTTTTAGAGTTACCAAAAGGAGATACATTAATCATTATAAATAATAATTATATTTTCATTATGGAAATTGGTAAGAGCAAACGAAAAATAAAATGTTTGAGCCATATTGTATTGCTGCAAAAGAAGTAGTTTGAAGAATGAAGAAAGATATTACAATACCTATGTGAACTTAGATATTGTACAAACTAAACGTCATCAGTGTTCCAACTTCCAGTCACGCTTATTTTTTTACATTATAATGTATATCGCCTATCTCATTTTCATGGAAGGTGGTAAAAGAGAACAACTAGTGCTCAAAATATAGCTAAACAGTATTTCGTCAGGTGTGAACAATTTAATTCAATTTATTAATGTCATTTGTCAAATGTCCTGCCTCTACCCTGATACGTTTGGAGCGCGCCCAGCGTGCTATACTTAAGGTTAGCACCAATCGCACTTTTCTTTACCCAACCAAATGCCTTTATGAAAACTGTAAAGTTCTTACAGTTAGGCAGTTATTTATTTTAGGTATTATCGTTAAGCAACACAGTGAGATTAAATTTGATCCCCAGAAGAATATAAACCGCATGAAAAACAGAGTCTGTGAAGTTTCGAAACCTTATTGTACGTCTTTTGTCCGGAAATTTTATTGTTCTTTTGGACCATTTATTTATAATAAAGTTAATAATCTAATTGCTATATATGCATTAAATAAAACATTATGCAAAATGAAAACATTATCATGGTTGTTAACGCTGGGTTACGACGACACAGAAGAACTCTTGACAGTTCTAAAATAATATACTGTTCCTATGTTACCTACATATGTTACATATATTATATATATATTTATATATATATAAATATATTTATTTAAGTTATTATTTTGAGTACTAAGGTTCTACACGTGAGTTATTGGTTTTGTTATTTACAAATACATGCCGATTTGGTTTTAAACCATGCACACACCCTCTCTGTCTCACACATACACTCACTCACACTCACACACGCAACATATACACATTCAGAGAGGTTCATTATACTTCTACATGTAGCTGTAAGCTTATTAAAATAGTTGTTTACATGAATTGTTGAGGCTTTTATAAATCTGTGGGGAACGGCGCTGTGTGCTGAGATACAGGTTTTAACCTAGTTCGGCACATGGAGGCTTAACTTTTCATACTGTCGCAATTCTTTACAGCCTGTGTTTAGTGTAAATTTACTGTAATTTTTTTTTTTGGCCAATAAACTTATTATTATTATTATTATTATTAATTGTGACTGTCGTTTATGTGATTTTGTCTGACAATTTATGAAAATTACAACTTTTGGGAGATTACCTATATTTATATCAATATTCCATTTTCATTTAAAAAGCTTAAATTTTAATACTCTCTAGGTACAAAACAATAAAGTTGACCATGTCTGAGAGGCTTAAGAACACCAATACTGTGTCAAATGAAGAAATTATAGAAGATTTGACAAAAGATTTGAAATCTTCGCTGACAACGAAAGAAGGCGAAGGAGAAGCGGTTACGAGTCCTGGATCCAGCTCCGAACAGTTCGTTTCAGCTGCTGGAGATGTTCCGAAGAAAACAGGTCTGTAGTTTCAGGTAATATGGTTAAACGTAGTTTTCAGGGCGTTGCCAGAATGACGATAGTTTATACGTTTCGCAACAATATCAATGGCTTTTTGAAGTAAACATTTTTTACTACCCGATATATAGCGATAATCTGTAGCGGCCTTTACTTTCTTGCCTCATGGCGGCAGATTTTTACGAAGTCTTTTTAACCGTTTGCCAAAAGATGACAATATTTTTTCTTTGTGCCTCTAGGAAGTGCTAGAACCTCTGCTGTTAATGATGATAATTATAATTATTACTTATTATCTATACTAATATTATAAAGCTGAAGAGTTTGTTTGTTTGTTTGTTTGTTTGTTTGTTTGAACGCGCTAATCTCAGGAACTACTGGTTCGAATTGAAAAATTCTTTTTGTGTTGAATAGCCCATTTATCGAGGAAGGCTATAGGCTATATAACATCACGATGCAACTATTAGGAGCGAAGAAATAATGGAAAATGTGAAAAATGCGGGGAAAATTATTCATCTTTGAGGGCTTCCATTGCGTGCGCTGCGAAAACGGTTCAAGATACCAAAAATATATGTATGAAAGAATTATTCCTCTTGAAATGATCTAAAAAAAAGTCCGCGACAGTATATGTCTATCTTTTAAGATTAACTCTCTAGAACCGTTTTTATGGTAATCAAATTTGGTCGAAATTAATGCATTATTTGTTAAGAGTTGTATCAACGTCATAATATTAATCTTTATCCAAATAAATGTGTTGGATAGAGTGATGCAACGGGAAGGTTTTTATGTATGTACTTTTAGCCCGGAAAAACTTATTAACGCGGGCGAAGCCGTGGGCAAAAGCTAGTAAGCTAATAAAGCTTATATAGCTGGAAGAGTTAAGGATAGTTTGGAAGACTTTAATTCTAAACTGGTAATAGTTTGGTTATCATACTCCTCAGAATTAATATTTGTAGTAAAAAATTATAATATTTTTCAATCACGATAAAACACAAACTACATGAATAAACTGTAAATTAAAAAAAAATTACTTTACAGACATACCTCACACTGACTCAGATCTTGATGAAGACCATGAAGAAAAAGACAAAGAACCCGACAGAGACAGTGACACAGACTCTATAGATGAAGTGTCACTCAAGGATGCGGAGGTGGATTTGACCGATGACCAGAAAGAAGAGAGGAAGATCATAGCCGAAAGCTTAAAGGGAGCAGGCAATGATGCATTCAAAATAGGCGACTTTGAGCTTAGCATAGAGAAATATACTGAAGGTAATGTTGCATGTATGATGTCACTGATAGGAAAATATATCGCACCTTTAGGATGAAAACGACACAATTCAAAAAGATAGAAAATTGGGTTATCGTCATAAAATTACTTAAAACAAAGTATTCAATACAACAATAGTTCAAACACAGCCATATTCAAGTAGGAAAAGGAAGAAGCTGTTATATCAGTCCCTTTTTTACTATATTTTTAAAAATGACAACTCAATTTTCGAATTGTGTCGTTTTCGTTCTAAATGTGTGATATGTTATCTTACTTGCAGTTTTGCATGTGTGATAATGTTTTAGATAGTGGATAGAAAGTAGCCTATAGCACTCAGGGGTAATGTAGCTTTGTGTTTTTTTTTTTTTTTTTTTTTTTTTTTTGAATGGCCATCTTCGGCTCATTAGGGACGGCTGCGGGCTTCCTCTGACTCACGTCTAAGTTGTCGTCCGCAACCGCCCCTGCGCGTACCGCTGTTGCGGTCCTTTTCCCTGTTGCGGGGGCTCAGAAGCCCCCGAAACACCGTACCGTGTCCACCTTTTGGTGTCCGAGGCAGCGTGAGACACGCTGCCTCGGACATGTCCATCACGGGGGTCACAGAAGTTGGCTAGACTAATAGGTGGGCGGCACGTCCCGCCCACCCGTGACCCCCGGAGGCCCCTATTAGTCGCCTTTTACGACAGGCAGGGGATACCGTGCTTTGTGTTAATGAAAGAAGGCCATTAGGTGCCCTAGTTGCGCCTCTGCCTACCCTTCGGGATAAAAGGTGTGTGTGTGTGTGTGTGTAAAGATAAGCCAGTGGATCTTAATTATAGGCTTTTTAATTTTTCTAGAAGGCATGTGGAAAGACCATAGACTGACAGTATATCTGATGTTGATGGTGTTACTGTTACTATTGTTCGAATTATAGGTGGCTATAAACTAAGAGAGTTCTATCCATCTGCATAGTGTAGTATCCCTGCCATAAATTCAAGGATTGTTGTTACCGGGTAGATAACACATGGTACTTCATTATCAACAGTTTAAAATATCCTAGTTTAGTTCTAGAAAGTTATAACAGCAATTATAGAGTAGTTTCCTATGTTTGATTTTGTACAGTATTGTAAATGTAGCAGAAAATAATACGAAAAGAAATTCTTCTGCGAAATCAGCATCAAAATCGATTGAAAAATAAAGCAGTTATTCTTTTTTTAAATATTGTTGTGAGCAAAAGTGGGGGCGTGGTGGGGATATCGTGCTAACTCTTTCGCACGCACGCATTGTTATGGCTAGCGACGCTTGGTGACGTCACAGCCTGATATAGCTGTTATTTGACAGCTACCCACCAAATAAAGCATTATAACTTACTTACTATTGCGCCAATTTGGAAAATTCATTTTTCCTTCGATTTTGGATAGCATACACTTTTCATAATTGAATTTAAGAAAAAAAATAGTCAACTATCTTATTTATAATACGACATTACCATACTAGAAAATTACGTTACAAAATGTGTTATTCAATTTCAGGTTTAAAAATATGTCCCCTACAGTTTTCACAACAGAGGTCAATATTGTACTGCAACAGAAGTGCTGCCAAAATGAAGCTCCAGGAATATAAAAGAGCTATTAAAGACTGCACCAAGGCTATCGAATTAGATGATACATACATGAAGGCATATATTAGGTATAAAATGTTTATAATTTTTCAAATAAATTAGAAAAGTGTAATGGGGGGCCTCAGGCCACATGAAATTTGACGACATGGCCAAAAACGGAATACAGATAATGCATGGTTAACCTTTCGAAATTAAAATGCAATATATTGTTTAATTTTATGTGGCAGCTATATAGTATATGTGTATCCGCACGTGTACGGATACGTAGTCGTAAGCACGCTCGTGATTGGTCCGTTAGACGTCCAAAGCGTCGGTGTGCGGCGTGATTGGTTCCTCACTCGGTGCTAGTTGTCTATTGGTTGACACGTGTCATACAGCTACTATACACTCTCCTCCTATTTACCTCGCCCCGCCACTGTTCATATCTGTTCATGACTTGTGCGGCTTCCTGTAATCATTTGTGACTTTAACAAACCAATAAGAATGAGACATATTTATGTGATTATAGTCCGTCCAACCATTTATTTAACTTTTGACATTTGCACGCCTATGAAATTTTATAATTCTTGATGAGGAATCGAAACAAAATAATTAAATACTTTACGGACGGCAGTTTTTGTTTTCCATAGTGAAGGGACTTGCTTTTCAGCTCCGATATTCATTATCAATCGATATTGGTTAAGCCCACTGATTGTGTAACAAAAATAATTCAAAACTTTTACATCCTACTAATATTATAAAGGCGAAAGTTTGTAAGAATGTATGGACTATGGATGTTTGGATGTATGGATGTTTGTTACTCTTCCACGCAAAAACTACTGAATGGATTTCGATGAAATTTGGCACACGGGTAGATCATGTTCTGGATTAACACATAGGCTACTTTTTATCCCGGGAAAATATAAAGCGGGACTTTTATCCCGGAAAAACTTTCTAAAGCGGGCGGAGCCGCGGGCAAAAACTAGTTGAAAAATATAATGTCGCAGTGTAAATTTAAAAAATCTTTTTATACATGCGTAAGTATATAATAACCGATAAAATAAACTATTCAAGTAAATTTTTGGCAAAACGTTATTGGATATAAAATATATACCTACAGAATAAATCTATAAACAGAAAATATACACATTTAAACGCTTAGGCATGTTGATAAAACAATACAAAAATAACATTTCAATGTGTTTAATCGATCAAAACTTCTGCACATATTAAATCGATTGCTACAAGAAATCGAATCGGTAATGCATTAGTATATCCCCAATTGATTAGAAATCGAACTGTCAAAAGTTAAATAAATGGTTGGACGGACTATAGGTTTTATTACCAGTATGTAATTTATTAGGTTATTCTAAGGTTAATAATTTAATTATAAATCTTACAAAACATTTTACAATTTTATATGACCAAAACAACTCGCCCATAATTCAAATACCGTTATATTGTGTAACCACTGTAAAAGTATTATGAAATATTTTTTCAGGAGAGCACAATGTTATGAAGCGACAGAAAAATTCGACGAAAGTTTAGCAGACTTCAAGAAGGTTCTAGAATTAGATCCTGCGAATAAAGAAGCGGAGAAGGCAGTGAAGCGTCTTCCGCCTTTAATAGAAGAAAAGAATGAGAAATTAAAGGCAGAAATGTTGGGGAAACTGAAGGATCTCGGGAATATGATACTGAAACCCTTTGGATTATCAACGGAGAATTTCCAAATGGAACAAGACCCAGAAACAAAAGGCTACAAAATCAACTTTAAACAATAAGCTGTAATATAAATTATGTAATGATTTTCGTGTTTGATTTTATTGTACCACTAAGTGTAACTACAGGACATAGAGACTTAACATCTCATGTCTCAGGATAACGAGCGCAGTAGAATGCCACACAGTACTTTGTAACTCAAGGTGCTGGATTGTGTTTCTACTGTTTATGGGTGGTCGTATCGCTTGCCATCAGGCGAACAGCATGCTCGTCTTATCATTCAATGAAATAATAAATAAAATTCTGAGCTCAGGCCTCTAATACTGAGAGGGTTTAGGCCTTAGTCCACCACGCTGGCCTAGTGCGGGTTGGCAGACTTCACATACCTTCAAAATTCTTATGCTGAGAAACTTAAGAACTTTTATATTAGTTTAAAAAAATATTTCTTAAAAATGCCTAAAAAGTCAATCATTCATAAATTGTATATCTTCGTCCGTAACTCGTGAGTTACATGTACGGAATAAATGCATAGGGCCGATTGCCCGGGGAAATGAAATGAATTTTTATTCGAACCCATAAAATGTTATACATTATTTAGATTCTGTCAATATTAACTCTACCACCAGTTCGGAAAGAATTTCTCACCAGAGAAGAACGGACAAGTAACTCTAGTGTTGCTCTTTTTAAAATCAGTTCAAATAAAGTTCATGATAAAGAGAAAAAAAAATACAATTCAGTATTTGTTTAGAACAGTTCATTTGTTTGTTTGTTTGTTCATTTTGTACTCGCAAAATAGGCAATAAATTTTAAATTCCAATACGAGTGCATAACCCTCTCAGGAATCGTGTAATAATTTGATCTGAAATTCCTCAAGATATTGTTATTAATCTAAGTTCAAGATATACCCCTAATACTTAGATAAAGTAAGCGAAAAAGGCATAGCATAGTATCCTACTAATATTATAAAGGCGAAAGTTTGTAAGAATGTATGGATCACGCAAAAACTACTGAACGGATTTCGATGAAATTTTGCACACGGGTACATCATGTCCTGGATTAACACATAGGCTACTTTTTATCCCGGGAAAACATAAAGCGGGACTTTTATCCTGAAAAAACTTTTTAACGCGGGCGGAGCCGCGGGCAAAAGCTAGTAAAGTCATATGTGAAGGCTTTTTGTTAGCAACTTAATTATATATTAACTGTTTTGTTCATTGTAGAGTATCCTCAGTTCTTCAATACCACACAAATTTAAATATTATTATTAATATTAATTTAATTAATTTAAGTATTTAGTCTATGCCACATTTACATTATAAGTAGATATTAAGTACTGACATTGCTATTGTCATTCATGCATAATCTTTAATAGAATAAAACCAAGTATTCATTGGTTTTGTCTTTTCTTCATATCAATTTATTCTATTAATAAAAACGTGCAGAATAATGAATCCCATAGCGCGTATGTTACGACCAGATAAATTCGACACCGATCCAGGATCTCCGGCCGCCGAACTGAAATACCAACATTGGAAAAAAACGTTCGAGAATTATCTGAGTGAAGAAACAGAACTGTCAAAAATATCAGACGATGTGAAATTGAAGGTATTGTTGAACAGCGTGTCTTCGAACATTTACTCATACATTGGCAATTCGAAGGACTACTCGACTGCCATAAATCTGTTGGACAAACTTTATACGAAATCGAAAAATTCGGTACACGCTCGTTATGTTTTGATGGCGACTAAACAAAAATCCGATGAGACTGTTGCTGACTATTTGCGCACGTTACATCAACTCTCACAAGATTGTTACTTTGATGCTGTCGACGCTGATACGTATCGAAAGGAGTACATACGGGACGCTTTCATATCAGGGCTCTTCTCGCAAGAAATTCGACAACGACTACTAGAAAATACAGAAATAACTCTCGACCAAGCAACAAATCAAGCAGTCTCACTCGAAATGGCGAGAAACAATTCCAAAGATTTCACAAATAAACCTTCAGTCATGGAACTTAATCATGTAGATAGTGAAACAGGCAGCTCCTCGAACCTTGCTGCTAATCTGTCACGCAGACGTTGTTTTTTTTGTGGTGGAAGTGTCCACCAGAGGATAAAATGTCCCGCTTTTCATTCCACATGCCAGAACTGCAAAAAAAAGGGACACTTTGCTAAAGTTTGTAGAAGTGAAAGCTCGAAAACCAAACCGACTGCCAACGCTATAACGATATTAGACCAACAGCAGCTTGGAGCCTTTTTAGCAGCATCTCCCTCTACCTTGCGAAAAGCCACAGTACCCATCACAGTAAACAACTACAAAGCTGATGCGTTGATTGATAGTGGGAGCTCTACTAGTTTCATTGACAAAGATTTTGCCCGTATGCTAAACCTAAAGCGATATCCTTGGAAAGAAAATGTAATTTTAGCCTCTAAGAACAGTATTTCATCAATAGATGGAATTTGCTATGCTACCTTACAAATAAATGAGCATAATTATACCAGAAAACCTCTTTGCATACTCGATTCACTTTGCTCCGACATTATTATTGGACATGACATCCTTAACGACCATTCTTCTCTTGAGCTTAAATTTGGAGGCCTTAGAAAACCTCTTAAGATTTGCAATGTAATGGAGGCGTCAGTACCGGAAGTTTCACTATTCAACAACTTGACGGACAATGTGAAGCCTATTGCAATCAAATCGAGAAAATATTCTGAAGCAGATGCCCAGTTCATCCAGGAGGAAATTAATAAACTTCTCAATGATAAAGTCATTGAGCCCAGTAATTCACCATGGCGAGCTCAAGTTCTGGTCACTGGAGGCACAACGCATCGGAAACGTCTTGTCATAGACTACTCATTAACTATAAATCGTTTTACTGAATTAGACGCATACCCTTTGCCTAACATAGAATCAATTGTGGCAAAGGTAGCCGAACATAACGTATTCAGCCAAATTGATTTGCGAAGTGCCTATCATCAGGTACCTATAGCGAAACGAGAAAAAAAGTACACTGCTTTTGAGGCTTGCGGAAATTTATATCAGTTTACTCGCATCCCATTTGGGGTAACTAATGGAGTGGCTGCTTTTCAAAGAACACTAAACTATATTATATTTAAGGAGAAACTATCTGGTACTTATGCGTATCTTGATGATGTTACAGTTTGTGGCAGAACAAACGAGGAGCATGACCAAAATTTAAATAAATTCAAGGAAGCTGTTGTTAAGTATAATCTTACATTGAATGAAGAAAAATGTGTCTATAGGCAAACCTCTATTAAACTGCTGGGTTACAGGATTAAAAACAACACTATCCGACCGGATGAAGATCGTCTTAGCCCTCTTATGAGTCTACCTATCCCAACTGATTCGCAATCTCTTAAAAGAGCTCTAGGCATGTTTGCTCACTATGCTAAATGGATCAAAAATTTCTCTGAAAAGATTAGCCCGCTTACAAAATTATCTAAATTTCCACTTGATCAACATGCGATTAACTGTTTTCAAAAGATAAAATGTGACTTAAAAAAATCAGCTCTAACGGTGATCGATCCCAGTGAAAGATTCACTGTGGAGACAGACGCTTCGGAGCATTCTATTGCAGCTTCTCTTTCCCAGAATGGACGTCCAGTAGCTTTCTTCTCTCGATCTTTGAACGACTCTGAACGCCGTCACTCTTCAATTGAAAAAGAAGCGAGTGCAGTAGTTGAGTGTTTAAGAAAATGGCGTCATTATCTTATTGGAAGACATTTTATACTAATAACTGATCAACGTTCCGTCTCATTTATGTTTGACCAAGGTCATAAAAGCAAGATTAAAAATGAGAAAATAGAAAGGTGGCGTCTAGAATTATCGAACTATAAATACGATATTATCTACCGACCAGGTAAAGAAAATGTTACTGCTGACACTTTATCACGTGTATGTTCTAACATTAACAGCGACGATAGATTATATGAGCTACACGATATAATGGGACACCCTGGTATAGTGAGGATGGCGCACTGGGTACGTTCTAAAAATCTTCCATATACAACAGACAATATTAAGTTGATGACCTCACGGTGTCGCGTCTGCGCAATAATCAAGCCCAGATTTAGAAAAAGTTACGGAAATCTCATCAAAGCGACAGCGCCTTTTGAGAGGCTTAACGTCGATTTTAAAGGACCGCTACCTAGCTCACGAAATCCCTATATCCTGACAATCGTAGATGAATATTCGAGATTCCCGTTCGCTTACCCATGCAAAGATCTATCTGCTGCCACCGTTATAAAATGTTTTAAGGATTTATTCTCCACTTATGGTGCACCACAATACATACACTCTGATCGGGGGACAGCATTTATGTCTAAAGAATTACGACACTTTTTAGTTTCAAATGGCATTGCATGTAGTCGAACTACTCCATATAACCCGCAAGGAAATGGTCAAGTAGAACGCCTAAATAATACCTTATGGAAAACTATAAAGCTATGTCTTCGGTCAAGGGAACTCGATACATCAGATTGGGAACAAGTTCTAACAGTCGCTCTACATTCAATTCGCTCATTGTTGTGTACTTCTACAAACGCTACACCTCATGAACGATTTTTCAAACATCCACGTCGAACAGCAAATGGTCATTCTTTACCAACATGGCTTCTGGAACCAGGCCCAATATTGATGAGAAATCAAAATAAACGTTCGAAATACGACTCGGAGGTGGAAGAAGTAGAACTTCTAGAAGCTAATCCTTTCTATTCATATGTAAAACTAGCGGATGGACGCGAAAGTACTGTGTCAAACCGACATCTAGCTCCTCTTCCTCCATTATCACCATCAAATGATGAATCTGGATCAGAACTAGATTATTTTGAGGATGCTGTTGGGGGGGACGAGAATGTCGAACCATCACCAGGGGAGGAAGAGAATGTCGAACCTTCACCGGCCAATGTCCCTATTGAATTGTCTGTGCCTCGACAATTCTTTATATCAAGAAAATGAAGAAAAGACAAAACCAATGAATACTTGGTTTTATTCTATTAAAGATTATGCATGAATGACAATAGCAATGTCAGTACTTAATATCTACTTATAATGTAAATGTGGCATAGACTAAATACTACTATGCAGTATTCATATTACACCACATTCACCCCTCCGTCAAATTCAGTCACATTCGTAGTCCCACAGACGAATTGGAGGTCGTCTCTCTCTGGTAGATTGTCGAGGCACAGACAATTCAATAGGGACATTGGCCGGTGAAGGTTCGACATTCTCTTCCTCCCCTGGTGATGGTTCGACATTCTCTTCCCCCCCAACAGCATCCTCAAAATAATCTAGTTCTGATCCAGATTCATCATTTAATGGTGCTAAGGGAGGGAGAGGAGCTAAATGTCGGTTTGACACAGTACTTTCGCGTCCATCCGCTAGTTTTACATATGAATAGAAAGGATTAGCTTCTAGAAGTTCTACTTCTTCCACCTCCGAGTCATATTTCGAACGTTTATTTTGATTTCTCATCAATATTGGGCCGGGTTCCAGAAGCCATGTTGGTAAAGAATAACCATTTGCTGTTCGACGTGGATGTTTGAAAAATCGCTCATGAGGTGTAGCGTTTGTAGAAGTACACAACAATGAGCGAATTGAATGTAGAGCGACTGTTAGAACTTGTTCCCAATCTGATGTTTCGAGTTCCCTTGACCGAAGACATAGCTTTATAGTTTTCCATAAGGTATTATTTAGGCGTTCTACTTGACCATTTCCTTGCGGGTTATATGGAGTAGTTCGACTACATGCAACACCATTTGAAACTAAAAAGTGTCGTAATTCTTTAGACATAAATGCTGTCCCCCGATCAGAGTGTATGTATTGTGGTGCACCATAAGTGGAGAATAAATCCTTAAAACATTTTATAACGGTGGCAGCAGATAGATCTTTGCATGGGTAAGCGAACGGGAATCTCGAATATTCGTCTATAATTGTCAGGATATAGGGATTTCGTGAGTTAGGTAGCGGTCCTTTAAAATCGACGTTAAGCCTCTCAAAAGGCGCTGTCGCTTTGATAAGATTTCCGTAACTTTTTCTAAATCTGGGCTTGATTATTGCGCAGACGCGACACCGTGAGGTCATCCACTTAATATTGTCTGTTGTGTATGGAAGATTTTTAGAACGTACCCAGTGCGTCATCCTCACAATACCAGGGTGTCCCATTATATCGTGTAGCTCATATAATCTATCGTCGCTGTTAATGTTAGAACATGCACGTGATAAAGTGTCAGCAGTAACATTTTCTTTACCTGGTCGGTTGCAAATCTTAAGAGGTTTTCTAGGGCCTCCAAATTTAAGCTCAAGAGAAGAATGATCGTTAAGGATGTCATGTCCAATAATGATGTCGTAGCAAAGTGAATCGAGTATGCAAAGAGGTTTTCTGGGATAATTATGCTCATTTATTTGTAAGGTAGCATAGCAAATTCCATCCACTGATGAAATACTGTTCTTAGAGGCTAAAACTACATTTTCTTTCCAAGGATATCGCTTTAGGTTTAGCAAACGGGCAAAATCTTTGTCAATAAAACTAGTAGAGCTCCCACTATCAATCAACGCATCAGCTTTGTAGTTGTTTACTGTGATAGGTACTGTAGCTTTTCGCAAGGTAGAGGGAGATGCTGCTAAAAAGGCTCCAAGTTGCTGCTGGTCTAATATCGTTATAGTGTTGGCAGTCGGTTTGGTTTCCGAGCTTTCACTTCTACAAACTTTAGCAAAGTGTCCCCTTTTTTTGCAGTTCTGGCATGTGGAATGAAAAGCGGGACATTTTATCCTTTGGTGGGCACTTCCACCACAATAAAAACAACGTCTGCGTGACAGATCAGCAGCAAGGTTCGAGGAGCTGCCTGTTTCACTATCTATATGATTAAGTTCCATGACTGAAGGTTTATTTGTGAAATCTTTGGAATTGTTTCTCGCCATTTCGAGGGAGACTGCTTGATTTGTTGCTTGGTCGAGAGTTATTTCTGTATTTTCTAGTAGTCGTTGTCGAATTTCTTGCGAGAAGAGCCCTGATATGAAAGCGTCCCGTATGTACTCCTTTCGATACGTATCAGCGTCGACAGCATCAAAGTAACAATCTTGTGAGAGTTGATGTAACGTGCGCAAATAGTCAGCAACAGTCTCATCGGATTTTTGTTTAGTCGCCATCAAAACATAACGAGCGTGTACCGAATTTTTCGATTTCGTATAAAGTTTGTCCAACAGATTTATGGCAGTCGAGTAGTCCTTCGAATTGCCAATGTATGAGTAAATGTTCGAAGACACGCTGTTCAACAATACCTTCAATTTCACATCGTCTGATATTTTTGACAGTTCTGTTTCTTCACTCAGATAATTCTCGAAAGTTTTTTTCCAATGTTGGTATTTCAGTTCGGCGGCCGGAGATCCTGGATCGGTATCGAATTTATCTGGTCGTAACATGCGCGCTATGGGATTCATTATTGTGCACGTTTTTATTAATAGAATAAATTGATATAAAGAAAAGACAAAACCAATGAATACTTGGTTTTATTCTATTAAAGATTATGCATGAATGACAATAGCAATGTCAGTACGTAATATCTACTTATAATGTAAATGTGGCATAGACTAAATACCACTATGCAGTATTCATATTACACCACAAATGTATTGTCTGATATTGTGATATTGAGTTTTTCTATTCAGTATCAGCTAGGACTCTGAAATTTGTGCCCATATGGCGATAGGCTCGCCCCCTCTCACATAATGGGACGGAATAACGGCGAAAAGAGGGTGCACTAGTTGCGCCTCTGCCCACCCCGTCGGGGATAAAATTCGTGAGTGTGTGTGTGTGTGTGTGTGTGTGTGTGTGAACAATCTGAACTAGGAATCGAAGCGCGGTCTTCCTTGTTTACCTTTGAGTATTGCTAGATAAGTACTCAAAGTTGCCTACAGGACATAGGGTCATTCAGCTCAAAAGTACGCACTTTTTTTTTTATCGTCTACACACTCAAAAATATAGGGTCCTGATAAACGTTTTAACACTTTATTTGAAGGAAATTTATTCTACTTTCATTATTTAATGAGTTTTTGTACATTGCTTCATCGGTTTTTTTGCAATACATGTTTAAGTGCAGCGGGAGAAATTCGTACTCTTGACCCCGTCATGTGGGTAAAACTACGCAGAGATGCGGTTAATAGTTCGCATACTGGGTAAGCTTCGCACGCAGGTAGACTACAGCCATATACTTGCAAATTGTATAAGTACACATGGAATCATCTGGAATATGTTTTTAAACTTCCTTTATTCTTGGTACAAATATTGTAAAAATAAACATTAAATGTACACCTATTGTAGGCACCAGGAACATAATTAATTAGACTGTATTTATAACAAACTTTAGTTATTTTTGTAATTTAAAGATCACTGTAGTTTTAGGAACGCTTGATGTTACTTTTCATTGTAATGAAGTTAGAACAGCGTGCGTACTTTTAATCCCGTACTCTTACCCAACAGGGAATATTTTAAACAATCACACGTCAGTTGAGATGCAGTTATTTTTTAGGACAGAATTAATAGCTAAAATAAATACTATAATAATCGAGTAAACTTAATATAATCAACGGTCTTTTGTAAATTGATGCACCGTCTGTCCATAAACTTTTCCCAGCACAAAATAATTGACAACTAATCAACAAAATCACGTTGATCGCCGTTTTTCGCTAAACAAGTGAGGCTTGGTAAAATAGATTGTGGGCTCTGACATCATCCCTGACGCACCCCTAATTTTGCCGAAAAAGTGTCTGAGCCCCCACAATAAGTTCCGAGATATTGACCATGCGAAATTTTACCCACTGCGTGCTGTTACCCCGAATGACCCTAATATTTAACTTGTGACTAGCCAAGGAGATTGGACATAAAACTTAATCTAGTAAATTGAAAGAGTTTTACCATAAATCTGTCAGAAAAAGAAAGATAAACTGACATGACTTTCAACAAAAGAATCCGTATGACGAGTCAAAATTTTACTTAATTTTTTATTTTGAGACGTATTTAATTTTATTTTTATATCGCCTAAGCAAATTTAGTAAAAAGTGATGAGTGTTAGAAGAACATTTAAATGAGTTAACAGAAGTATTTCACACGTAAGTACCTAATTATATTCAGAATTTTTGTTCATATCCCCTTCCTAGCCTACATCGGCCACGGCGGCCAATCTCAAAAGAGATCAGCCAGGTACACAGGAGAAGTGTGCACAAGTGTGTGCGCAATACACACGTGCACTCTCTATTCTTTCACACTCATAGTCCGGTGAGACGGCAATCCAACATGACCGGAGAGAGATCAGGCGCAGAACCAACGGCTTTACGTGCTTTCCGAGGCACGGGGGTTTCACACCGCCAACTTCCTGACTCCGAGCTACGACTGAGTAATTTTTAAGATGGAAAACCCAGTCATAATGTTTTTGGTCCGACCCGGTATTCGAACTCAGGACCTCGGCGCGCAAATAGTACCTAATCATACAACTACTCCACCGAGGCAGTCATCATAAATTATCGTCAGCAGCAGTTTCCCAAGTACTGGATTCTGAATTATAGCCCTGTGGTAGAAAGAAAGAAGCAGTCGCTTTAGGCAGCGAGGAGGCAAGAAGCGCTAAAATACCAGATTCCAACAAAATACAAAACAACCACACATTACTTCTTTACTCTTGAAGGGGTACGTAGAGATGCATCAAATTCGCCACGTGTGTGCCGCCACATATGATACTGAGAAGCAAAACCTAATATCACTCAGCCCGACCCGGGATTCGAACCTGGGACTGCAGAGCAGTGGTCGTAAAGCTCACGTAATACAACTACGCCACCGAGGCAGTTTACTAACTGCAGAATTGTTAGTAGTTTGGACATGTTATTACATGTTTTTGATGCAACAATTTAATTTTAAATTTCCAGAACAAACATGGCCATACCCAGGTGTAGACGGAAACGCAAGTATGTTACGTTTCTTGTTTGTTACTTTAAGGGACTGTTTCACAATTTCTAAGTAAATGCTACACGACAAATAAATAGGTATATAAGCCGACAATAACTACAAAAGTCACACTCTAATCTGTGCTTCCAAATAAATTGTGTTAATCTAAGTAACCATTAACTGTTTAATACAACATTATTTGAAACTTGTAAGACAGGTAGTATAAAAAAGAAAGAAACATATTTATTTGTAACAAGCTACATTCGTAAACGTAGCGTGGGACGCCCTCTGGCCAGATGGCGGGATGACTTGCACAAGAGGGCCGGCAGCAACTGGATGCATAAAGCAGCAGACCGGGCTCTGTGGCGTATCTTGGTAGATGCCTACGTCCAGCAGTGGTCTGTAACGGGCTGATGAGGATGATGATGAAGCAACATTACAAAATCTTCACAACACTTAAATTAAATTTGGTTACAAAAACGTCCCCAACTCAGCAAAAGCTGGTAAAAACCAGCGCTGGTCTTCCGTTGGGCCTTTTTGTGATATCACGGGTGCTAAAGGCATAGACAATAGGCAACAGGCATAGACAATCACACCTGGCTGTATCAAGTACCTAGGTACATTTTTTTACCTCCGAAGGCTTACGAACTAACGGCCTATCTGGTAGTAAATGGTTTCCGTCACTCCAGTGGGCTTAAAATGTGGCAAAAAACATAACCCTAATTTCGCAGCCGGGTAAAACACGACACGACTCTGTTTCGTGTTATTGTGATTGGTCGAGAGACTGACACGTGACTGTATTGGTCTATCGATCAATCACAAACATCAAAATTAAACATTGTCTTACACGTTTTCTGTCACACTCTAAGCCCACAGGACGTCGGCAATGGCAAGCTAAGCCGATGCCTACCGTAAAAAACCTCGTTTGAAAAAAGATAGGTAAGTCTTAGTGCTGAGACAACTCCGCGAATAACAGTCATGCATTTCTTTATGAAATGGCAATGGTAAGTTTAAACATAATATTAGCCCTGCATCATAAACTGCCGCACTATAGTCCTGAATCTCCCTTATCAACGAGACGGGCTAGGCCTTCATTCATCACGATAGTCCAGCTGGCTCGTAAATTAAAAAAATATGATTTTTATTTATGTTGTTACAGAATGTGCAGAACGTGAGTATCCTGTTATTTCAAACAGATTAATTTATTAGTTTTATTTGACGTGGGACTGTGTAAAAACTTATTTTTTAACCCCCGACAAAAAAGAGGGGAGTTATAAGTTTAGGGTGTGTATCTGTGTATCTGTATGTCTGTCTGTGGCATCGTAGCTCTCAAACGAATGGACCGATTGGGACGCGGTTTTTTTTGTTTGAAAGCTGATGTGACTGCGATGGTTCTTAGCTATAATTTATGAAGATCTGTTCAGGCATTTGAAGATTATCAGCTCATTTCCAACTTAAAAAATCCGATTGACTTTAAATTTGGTGTACTGTGACATTCAATATATTTGTAAACATGAGCTGATGCTGCGGCATCAAGTAGTCTGCGGGATACCCAACTCCTTAGCAACTTATAGCAGATATAGTGTGTTTGGGCTCATAAGGATGGGCTCAACGAGTAGGTGATAGATGGTTGATTATCAAGGCCCCATGATGGAGAATAAAGTAATTTAAAAAGTTTGAAATAAAAATTAAATTGAAATTTAAATAACCCCCGACACAAAAAAGCTATAAAAAGTAAAATAATAATAGTGTCTTTGTCGTTTAAGTACCTAGTAATATTTTGACACAAGCGTCCTCACGTCGGGGGACCGAACTCCGGACCAGGGAGATGAAAATACTTCTTTAGCGGTCCCTCGACGCGACGACGGTTGGGTCAAAATATTACTAGGTACTTAAACGACAAAGACACTATTATTATTTTACTTTTTATAGCTTTTTTGTGTCGGGGGTTATTTAAATTTTATAGATAAATATAAAGTATTTCAGTAGGTATCTAGAAATCTAATAATAAGTAGATATTCTTTTGTGAAAATAGAATGATTATATATTATAGCAGAATTCAAGACAAGCGCAAATAAAAAAAGTTCAATCATGTCGAGAATACAAATATTTTATCAACCAATACCACGAAAAGCACGTAGTGACTGTCATTAACTAACAGAGATTCTGTAGCCTTAGCTTCCTCCTGCCAAGTCCTGTTGGACCGCTTGTTATAAAATTCTAACCCGAGTGTTGCGAGCGTAGGAGATGCCGCACAAGACATGGCGCATTCAAGCGATGTCGGTCGGGCGACCGCAGGTACCGTGTGCGACAGGGCTGCTGCAGGCGTCGGCGGAGGCGCAGTGGTCGTCGGCGAAGGCGCCGCTCCAGGTACAGTTAAGGATAAGTTGTGCCTGCCAATCCTTCAGCCAGGCTATTAGTGGTAGGATAGCGATCCGCAAAGTGTAAAACCCGCGATACTCAAAAGCCATATGTCAAAAAATCTTGAAAACTTGATTTTTATAGCATCAGATAGCTTAAAAAATGCACATCCAATGAACAATATAGCAACATAGAGGCATATTTTTTAAAACATGTAAAAAACCTTAACAAAAGTTCCCTCTCTTAGTTTTACCTCAAATCACAGAGTGAAAAGAGAACTATATTTAGAAAATTTGAACTTTCTCGAAACTAGCGTTCCTTGACATAGCGCTATTGCGCTTAGCACGGCAGAATAGTGGCCTTACTCTATCTGGATACGACTCATACCTATAAGTAGTCTATTAAAAAAACTCACGTAAACAATGTAAGCATTGGAGCAGTGCAGTTACTGAGCATTGTGACACTAAATACTTAATTCAAAGTTAGGATGTAGTGCTCCGACTCTGAGATATCTAAAGGACAGAAATGGCAAGAAATTTATTGAACCTTTGACATATTCGCGAAATTTAATGGTGGTAGGCCTCATACGCAAGAGTCCGTCTGGGTGGGCACCACCGCAATGTCGTTGTCTGTTGTGTTTCGGTTTGAAGGACATTGTAGCCAGTGTAACTACTGAACATAATGAGACTAACTATCTTATGTCTAAGGATGACGAGCGCAGTGGAATGCCACACAGTAGGTACTTATTAACTCCAGGTGCTGAATTGTGTTGCTACTGTTTGTGGGTGGTCGTATCGCTTACCATCAGGCGAACGGCATGCTCGTCTCGTCATTCGACGTAATAAAAAAAATGATCAACTTTAAAGTATATTTACGATGATTGTAATTACATTTCAAGTAGCTTAATAGGAACTTCAACTGATTAATTATGTAAGTACTAAGTACGATGTATTGATGCAGTTACGGGTGGCGCTGCCGGTCGCGGTCGGGCTCGTTCAAGCGCTGCCGTCGCTGCGATCGCCGCTACAAGATCCGACGCCGCTACTGACACGGCGCATCTAGTGAGAACATCTTAGTCGTAGTTACCATACCATACCAGCCCTGTATTATATACTGCCCATTGCTGAGCACGGGCCTCTTCTACTACGAGAGCGTTAAGGCCTGAGTCCACCACGCTGGCCTAGTGCGGGTTGGCAGACTTCACATACCTGCGAAAGTCAAAAAACTTTCAGGGTATGCAGGTTTCCTCACGATATTTTCCTTCACCGCTAAAGTGACCGATAATTCACAAAGAATACACACATAATTTTTTAATAAAGTCAGACAAGTCAGAAAAGTCTACAAGCGTTAGTAACGCAAATAGAAAACGAAAGAAATGTGTGGGTATGACGTGTCCATGCCATAAGTTATCGATAGGATGTCATTCGCGTATTTTTTTGTTTTCCATATACGCTTCTAGAAAAGCATGTTAGATACGGCTTACTTTTCACTCGTATTAAAAATGCGAAAGTTTCTGATAATTGGATATTTGTAAGAAGTAATAGCAGATCCTGCTGAACGGATTTGGATGTTTGGCACACGGGTAGACCGTGCCCTGAATTAAGACATCGGCTACTTTTTATTATCCCAGTATTTTGTCCCCGAAGAAAACAATTGATTTTTTTATCAGATATTTCAAATAAATGGCGCTGTCTTACGTGCAACGTCTTATGGTGTAATTGATCGCTACACTTATTTACAGTGGCGTAACTACATCATCGGGGGCCCGTAGCAAATTCATTGGATGGGGCCTCAGTAAATATTGTCACGGCCCATGACGTTCAACAAATAAGTCACGTATACAAACCCCCCCCACAACAAACATCCATACATTGTTACAAACTTTCGCCTTTATAATATTAGTAGGATATCACTTAAAAATATTCATCTTTACTTAGTAAAATTTTTTTGTTCCAGGTGTTTCAACGTTTTGGAAATTTTGAGTGATATAATAAATGTTTTTTAGTATTTTGTATTTTCATTTTCGTAGTTAGAGAACGATGAATACATACTGCTCAGTAGCATTTCTGATTCTAAAACAGTGTTGATACATGCAGAGTCGGCTTTAGGTGTAGAGGGGAGCGGTCGCCCGGGCGACAGGGAGGGAGCCGTATGTAGCCGTAGTCCGAAAAAAGTGCGCCAAAAAGATTTTCTTGGGGCGTCTGAATAGCTAAGGCCGGCTCGTGATATATTTACATTATTATTTTAAGCAAATTGAAAGGTTTGAAGGGAATTGTAGCCCTTGAAAACCTTAGCTTTGCGCCGGCACAGCATAAAGAAACAACGCATCGCAAAACTTTGCCACCCAGAGGCTCGCGTTGGTTTATGCCGCCACTGCACAGAAGCACATAGCTGCCGATCATCTCTGCTTACCCTAAAACGCAAAAGGGCTATTATATTATTGCTTATTTCTAGACCATTCATAATGATGTGTTCCGGATCTATGTTCCTGAAATTAATCATTTCCTATTCTCAACAATGTAAGTGAATCACAAACCAATGAAACTTGAATCAGTTTCTATGAAATGTCGTGTAATAACGGATATTAGAACGCCAACGCAAATAGAGCCGTTGGAAAATTATCCAGGTCCGTATTGTGATAGAAATAAGAACGTTATTGGCTTGATGCGTTACGTTTTATGGTTCTTTATAATTAGCTAATAATTTTCATTGTTTGCAAGGGTGACCATTTTAAAAATGGGACATATTTATTTAGATACTAGCGGCCCCGACAGACGTTGTCCTGCCCTAAAAAGGAAATAAAATCCTAGAACCCGAGTACAGCGCTACCTACCGGATAGAATTGTAATCTAAACCATTCTCGAATCCTCTTGGAGACACACAAAAAAAATTCATTAAAATCGGTCCAGCCGTTTTTCCGCGCAATTTTCTTAATTATTTCTTTCATAAGAACCTTCTGCTGACAATAATAAACACATCAAAAAAAAAATAACGAAATCAGTCCAGCCGTTCACGCGTGATGCCGTGAACAAGGAAAATAGGGATTCATTTTTATATAATAGAAGATTTATAGCATATGTAAGCTAACCTTTTGTCCTTGTTGATTCCAGATTTCTTTATAGCTCGCCTGATAGTAAGTGGACGTTACCTTCGTATTTCCGGGGTATCTCTAGACTTCAGCAAAGATAGGGATACACCCCGCATTGTTTCCTAGATCCAAATAATATGGGACCCAAGCCCTAGACTACTGTATCCTAGAAAAGTACCTACGCTGTCAAACATTTATTTCGGAAGAGAACATTCATGCGGACGCGCGCAAAAGCTAATCCTACATAAAACACGATTTTATGTTTTAAACTAGATTTCGCCCGCGGCTCTGCCCGCGTTAGAAAGTTTTTCCGAAATAAAAATCCTGGTTTATATTTTCCCGGGATAAGAAGTAGCCTGGGTCCAAAGAGCATTATACTACGGAAACCTGGGTCCTTCCCAGGTTCTTAAACTATCTCCTTACTAAATTTCATTGAAATTGATTCATTAGTTTATACAATTCCCGGTGTGTTTTTCCGGGATAAAAGTAGCCTATGTCCTCTGGATCTCAAACTATCTCCATACTTATTTTCTTGCGGTTCCACTCGCAGAAGACGATTTTCTGGAATTGAAGTCCCGCTTTATATTTTCCCTGGATAAAAAGGCCAGTAGTGTTTGCGTGAAAAAGGAACAAACATCAATACATTCTTACAAACTTTCGCGTTTATAATATAAGTAGGATATTGGAATTATGATTGAATTTTTTAAAATGTCATTCGGTTCCAAATTTGAAACTCGTAATTTTCTCATTTTGCATACCACCAGCATTGTCCTAGAATTTTGTTGCTACCGTACCGCTGATAGGTGTTATCACAGCACTCTGTAAACACGACACCCAATCGATACGAGTACTGAGAAGGGTTCTTATCTGATAAACGATAGCCGGCGCCCATGACTTCATTCTCCAACCGAGTTTATACGGTGGATATTTGCCGCTTATTTTCAGATTTGTGTTATGAACGCTTGGTTTTTTAGAGGGTGAAAAGACTGCTGCCTGTTGTTACTGCATCTGATGGATTCTACCATACCCATCTGGGTAGTGGAGGAAAATAACTTTTATTGATGTAGGATTTTTTTATGTCATTGAATGACGAGACGAGCATGCCGTTCTAGTGATGGTAAGCAATACGACCACCCATAAACAGTAGCAACACCATCCAGCACCTTGACTTACAAAGTACTGTGTGGCATTCCACTGCGCTCGTCATCCTGAGACATGAGATTACACTTCTGTTACACTGAACATTAAGTTTATTTGTTAGTAAAAAGTCAAAACTGTTAAATTTCAACAATTTGGTCTCGTAATCAACGTTACAATCCTAAAACAAGAAGCTTTCTTAATCCGAAGACAGTTGATCAGATATTTTCAATAAATTTCTTGGAAACACGAATTGTATCGTTAATCTATTATCAACTTACGTTGAATTTCGAAATTGATAAGATACCACGTCGTCAAATAGAGGAACTATAGGTGGGCACAGTCGTTGGGTAACCGGGATCCGTCAGACAGTGAAGTGAGTGCAACATGGAGATCAAATTGCTGATTTTATTTGTTATAGGCTGTGTATCAGCACAGAACTGTGAGTATATTTTGTTTTATTTCCTTACTTTGGTTTGGTTGTTGCTAGGAGAGAATTTAGAACTTTTTGGAGTATGGGCGGGGCTTCTAATTAGGTACTACTGATTAAAGGTATTACGTGGAGTTTTGTAAATAATATGGTTTAAATTTTGATTTGGGCCGAAATTTTTTTATTAGCCATAATCCAGGGTTCTAATGGATGGATTCTGTATGTTTGGGAGCAGTGGCGGCTTCAAAAGTTACGCGTAGAGTAGTCCTGTGTTTATAAATAATTGTATTTTTTTTTTGCGTAGACGAACATCACTTACACATTAATCAAATGTTTTAAATTTTACCGCGGGAAAGGCGACCTTTGATTCATTAGCTGATTAATATTAAGCATTGTTATGTAAATTAACTAGTTTGAGGAATGTTTTTATAATTACCGTCATATGTAACCTTGAAATATGTTAGCAAAACTTAAACTGACTTTTAGCTTATTTAGAGATAATCATTACAACCTATCTACCTCTCACGTACCTATTCATCGCTTACCTAACCTTAACTAACACTTATAGTTACTGAAAGTCGGTAGTTATATGCTGTAGTTCTAATAATAATAATCTGCAACAGTTAGAATACGCCTCAGTGGCGTAGTTGTATTATGGTACGACTGCAATGCTGAGGTCTCGGGTTCGATTCCCGGGTCGGGCAAAGTGATATTGAGTTTTTCTATTCAGTATCAGCTCGGAGTCTGGAATTTGTGCCCGATATGGCGATAGGCTCGCCCCCTATCACATCATGGGACGGAATAACGGCGAAACGTGGGTGCACTAGTTGCGCCTCTGCCTACCCCTTCGGGGATAATAGGCGTGAGTTTATTTATTTATTTTTTTTGCAACAGTTAGAATTTTTGTTACAGGCATACCTCCTTTGTAGAGTAGCTATACGGTCATTGAATAGGGCGCGGCTTATCTTATGGCGGGAAAGTTATCAATTTCCTTTCAACTAAGAGCTTAAAATTCTTACTGGATTTCATTATTATTTTGTATCAATATAATTGCATTCTCATTTATTATTATTAATCAATTTACTTTATCGTAAAAAAGACCTTGTTCCTATACATAGGTCACTGCTTAAGTTTAAATTGCTACAATATAAAACTTAATCTCGTTAAGTATTATGTTTAGTGGATTCTAGAGTTACCATCAGATGATCTCACCTTTTATACTATAACGCTATGGAAGTCAATGGTACTAATGTTGCCTCCTGACTATTTGTTTTAGTGGAAAAACATCAGAATGCGAGTATCCTATTAAACTCAAACTCAAACTCAAATCATTTATTATGTAATTAGGCCCCTAGGGGCACTTTTACACGTCATTTTTAACAATGTTTTTTTTTAAACTATATGATTCTACCAGTGCTTCGGAAAAGCCCACTGACCTGAGAAGAAGCACCAAGAAACTCAGCGTGGTTATTTTTTTTTCATCTTGTTTTTTTTTTAACACATATGTATTTAAATACAAATGTCATTTAACAGTATAAATTCATATTATGGAAACATGTGTGAATGCGAGCAACCTAATCCCAAGCATTTGTATCTTCCAAATAATCTCCTATAGTGTAATAGCCTTTTTTGTAAAGTCGTTCTTAATATTAATATTATAAAGGCGAAAGTTTGTAAGAATGTATGGATGTTTGGATGTTTGTTCCTCTTTCACGCAAAAACTACTGAACGGATTTCGTTGAAATTTGGCACACGGGTACATCATGTCTTGGATTAACACATAGGCTACTTTTTATCTCGGGAAAATATAAACCGGGACTTTTATCCCGGAAAAACTTTTTAATGCGGGCGGAGCCGCGGGCAATAGCTAGTAGTATATAATAATATTGTTGATTTTATATTTTTATAGAATCCTGAAAAAGAAACAGTCGAAAGCGGGATCCCGCTTTCGACTGTTTCTTTTTCAGGATTCTATAAAAATATAAAATCATTAACCAGGCACGACATGGCCATGACATGTTAAAAAAAATCATAATATAAAATTAGAAAAAAAAAGTTTAGTGACTCGTTTCGGTTACTTACTCCTGTAAAGGGGTAATGCTGAGTTAGTAGTTGTAATAACTGCTAACAGATGTCGCTGGTCATCTCCTTTAAGAGAATTAAGTACGGATCCTGAAATTGGCGATCGATGGCGGGGTCGGAATAGCTCAATTGGAAGAGCACCGGCACGGAACGCCGGAGGTCGTGGGTTCAAATCCCGCTTTCGACTGTTTCTTTTTCAGGATTCTATAAAAATATAAAATCATTAACCAGGCACTACATGGCCATGACATGTATAAAAAATCATAATATAAAATTAGAATAGTATTGTTATGAGTGACGGCTACCTACATTTCATTCAGTGTCAAATATCTATATAAACCTTTTTTTTCGGGATTAAAGCTCTTCTTCTTCTTCTCCAGTCTTTAGAAGTCCAGTGCTGAACATAGGCCTTCCCTAAAGATTTCCAGACCAACCTGTGAGAAGCAGCCTGCATTCAGCTCTATTAAAACTCTGTAGTCCATTATTACTATCTATTTATATTATTAATAAAAGATTATGCCAATCCAAGACATACCTGTGTGATAAATTTAAGAAATTATAGTTTGTGATTCAGGCCAAATGTAGGTACCTATATAAGAATGCAAATAACTACCTATTTAGGTACTTATTGGTAGAATAACAGTAATTAATGAAAAGCCTGACGAAACCTGCATTTACTGAGAGTTTTTGAACGTATAAACAAGAATAAAAAAAAAATGCCAATTATTTTCAAAAGTATGGACTTCATGCGATAAAATTTACTATAGATGTTAACTAATACTTTTTTTATTGCATTAAATGACGAAACAAGCATGCCGTTCGCCTGATGGTAAGCGATATAACCACCCATAAACAATAGCAACACTATCCAACACCTTAAGTTACAAAGTACTGTTTGGAATTCCACTGCGCTCGTCATTCTCAGACATAAGATGTAAGTCTCATTATGTCCAGTAGTTACACTGGTTACAATGTCCTTCAAACCAAAACACAGCAATGCATGCACACTGCTGCCTGGTCGGTAGAAATAGACATTGCGGTGGTACCCACCCAGACGGACTCTCACGTATGAGGGACCTACCAGTAATGTTACCTAACAGGTACAGGGCTGGTTGTATCTGGGTATAGTTATATTTATAACATTACATAACCAATGCATGAAAATCAAATCCTGTCTAGTCCACTTACAGAATATTATCAGCTTTAACGGTCGCTCTATCAAATGTAGTAAATGATAAGCCTTGAGTTTCGCGATAATGCAGTACAGTGTAGTACAGATTAACAGTATTTTTAAAAATATGTCTTGTGACCTTGGTGAACGTAACTTCATAGCTTACCCAAATTGAGAAAAAAAAGTACTTAAGTATGTATAAAGGTGCTCCTAGATAGCAGTTATATAACGTTATAAAACATTATATAACACGATAACATCTTATAATAGTGTGTAACATTTGCTACAATATGTTAAGAATGTTATGTTATAGCGCTCCAAAACTCGAGTAGTAGATGTAGGGAAAAAGGCCGCGACACTAAAGTGGAACTGGGCGGGTCACGTAGTTCGAATGAATCCGGAACGCTGGGCCAAGCTAACTACAGATTGGATCCCAGCAAATGGTCGCAGAAAACGGGGACGGCCAAGGAAGCGATGGAGAGACGACCTAGACGCATTCGAACCAGACTGGAAAGAGTTAGCGGAAGATCGAAGAAATTGGAAGAAAAAGGGGGAGGCCTTTGCTCAGCAGTAGGGAACATGTTAGGCTTAAAAAAAAAAAAAAGCCCTCCCACACGGGTTCAACTCGTTGTATAACATTTTGTTAAATAAAGTTGTGTAAACTCAGTAACAATTTATAACTTTTGTTAATAATAAATAATAATAATAATAATAATAAAAAAGCTGCGATTTTAAACACGTGTCGTATCGTCCGTAAATTTTTGCAAGATGATTCAACTGACTCAGCCACAGAACAGGAACATTACTTGGTTTAGGCCCGTAGTGTTTCTCAAATGTCCGGAAGTATATTTCCGAGAAAAAGAATATATAAACATAATAATAATAATATCAGCCCTGTATTATATACTGCCCACTGCTGAGCACGGGCTCTACTACTGAGAGGGTTTTAGGCCTTAGTCTCCCACGCTGGCCTAGTGCGGGTTGGCAGACTTCACATACCCTCGAAATGCTTATAGAATTCTCAGGCATGTAGATTTCCTCACGATGTTTTCCTTCACCGTTAAAGCGAACGATAATTGATAAAAAATACACACGTAACTTTGAAAAGTCAGAGGTGTGTGCCTTGGGTTTTGAACCTCTGGACATTGTCTCAGCAGACCGTTCTATTCCCAACTAGGTTATCGTCCACTTTTGTTAGAATTTGCTAAAAAAAAGTTATACAACAAATGGTACGCAACGTTATATAACTGCTATGTGGGAGCACCTTAAGATCCAATATTGAACACAGCGTAATAATTATATTAAGTAGAAAATATGGTTCGCATTTTGAAAACGGAAAAAGCCTATTATGTAACAGTTTATTTTATATAATTTGCATGAATCTAAATTTGTAAATGCCCACATACCTACCTTTTTTATCGTGGGGAAAAACGTTGTCGCTACCACTACTGTGGGGTGAGTGGAATGGTTATGTACCCTTGAATTCTATGTAAGAATTTCGAAGGGATCTAATCTAGAATTTCGAAGTAACTGTGTGAAGTTTGTCAACCCGTATTTGGCCCTCGTGGATCCATGAGCGCCTCCAAGATTACTTTTAAGGAGGTGCATCTGCATCTACATACTATACTTCATAATATAGTGTTAGAAACTGAAGCGATTTGGATTTAAATAAAAACGATTTATCACAGATTTTACATAAACATTTATCACTGGTTTTACACAAAGACATTTAACAGAAATACTTTTCAAAGATATCTGCAACTAACCGACCAGTATGAAAGTCAAAGATAAACTTACTCCACTGCCACTGAGATGAATGCGAGACTGAGCGCGAAAGAGAGCGAATGAGAGCGAATATCGATATGGCACCCTTTTTATACACCCAACTACCACTTCCACGATTCATTTGACATTTAGACTGAATTTAGTAACTGGTCAGTACGTTCCAAATACCGTTACAAATTACTGAATCCTAACAATAGTTAATACCAATTTCAAATCGCACAAGCATTTGTATATTATGCTTGATAATAACATAACCACTGTGATCAACAGTACGCGTTGTCGTAGGTTTATTTAGCAGCATAGTATATTTTTTTTGGTGCTTTTACTTTGGTGTACGATACTTCACCTGTACCGTCACGCATTGAACTGATTTAAGGATTTTTTTAACTTCGACAAAATTAAAATTGTGACGTTTTATACTTCATTAGAAAGCTGAATAGATAAATAAGTTTTTAACGTGTTTTGCACATTTAGTCACATGAAGTTTTTCTAAAATAAACAGAAGTTATTGTCAAAAACCTTTTTTTAAATAAAATACGAAATTAATACGTTCAAGGCTATCATTTAAAATTTATCATAGCTTTTAAATATTTTATTGTTTATAATGAAACCCTAGAATGTTATTTACTAGAAAACAATAAAATGAAAATACCTCAATATCATTCAGTACGTTTTTTATTATTAAACTTTATTAAGTGCTTTATTTCAAAATTCAATAAATTTTAAATTGTTCGTAAGCTATTGAGTTTCGGATAGGGCTGCATGGGACAAAATCGATTGCTTTTGACCCAATCTACATGTTCTTAACGGAAATACGTCATAGTACCAGTCACCTTGTATAACTACTAAGTTTTTATTGGGGGCTAAATCAACAAAAAAAAAAAAAAAAAAAAAATCCTGCTCGGTTTGGCAGGAAAGGGGATATAAAAAAAGAAATCATTTTTTTCAAATGATGGGAGGAACGCGTCACGATCCTCATCGGTAAGGGCTCTACAGGCTCTAGTCTAGCTAACCTACCATCCTTTCACTAGCTACTTAAGCGATGACAACCCGAAGAAGAAAGGTAGAAAGAAACTCCGGGCTTACTTTTTGTCAGCAATTGTTCATTGAACCATTAGTTTTGTGTTGTACTTATACAAAGTCAGATTAGTTATCTAAGCTAATGCAGTCACATCGCTGTTGAAATAAGATAAAATCCAAATGAAGGGATTTAATACCTGGACAGGCATGTATAAATACTTAACACTGGATATAACAATAAAATAATACCGGTGTATAATGCATCGTGCACCGTATTATCTTAAATCCTAGGGGTTAGCCCAGCAGTTCCAACTCCAACTAGATTGGGAAAGAACAGTGCGGACATTTTCAAAATACTGACTTTGTGTACTTTAAATATTATGTCATAATTATTTCAACTGCAATGTGATAGCTTGCAGATAGTTTGTCAAATCGTATTATCATTAATGTAGGCGATGACGCGTTGCGGTCTTAAGTAGCAAAACAGTCAGTCATTCATCAATACCTAGAATTGTGGTGCAAAACGTGACTTATGTTATGGCATAACACTGTCGAACCTGAAATCTCGTTTCATAGCCGACTTATCAACTATTGAGCTACAGCGGCCGTCAACTAAACCGATACTATTATTTGTAAATTTTGAATTTTAATGGGAACTGCACGGCAAACAGTGTAACCAAGTTAGGGGTTTTCCCTCCTAATTTAAGAGGGGGAAACTGGTTAGGGTTTTTTTTAGGGGGAAAAATGTTTGAGTTTTTGGATGAGTCCTTTAACGAAGTATTTAATACGTAGAACCCGTAGGGTTTCATTAGTAAAAAATGAATCAACGGAACACGTAGATAACGAACTTTGGAGCAAGCTAACTGGCAAAGAAAAAGTCGACAATATCGCAAATACTTTTATTTTCGCTCCCGCGTATTTTCTTTGTTTAGGGGGTTTTATGGATTTTTTAAATTTGAAATGTTGGCGACACTGAAGGCAAACAACATTCCAATATTATACAATTTTGAAATGCTATTAATGATTCACCGCCTCACCTTCATCTTATCGCTTATCACAATATCACCGCTTCAAAGTCATATGACAACCTGATAAATAGTGTGCATTTTACAAATATAAAGAAATCGACATATTCGATAATTTTGCTTAGGTTCAGCTCAATATTAAGTACTTAGGGGAATTGTGCTCAAGATGACATAGTCAGATAAGATGACACACCGATCAAATAGATTTAAATATGCGCGCCAGGAGTGGTGGTATGACGTTTTAGTGAGACCCTGTAGATGTCGCTGGTACTCAAATTCAGAGTGGCGAAAAAAAAGTGCCGGTTAGAAAGTTATTCGTGTTTTCGTGATTTTGATATGGAAAAAACTTTGTTTACTCTTTTGTTTGTTGCTGAAAATATATTTAAGGTAAGAATCTCTTGTTCAAACTAATTTAAAACGTATAATAGGGTTATTAAATAATCCAAATATTGATAACTGGGGCTTCTAACCTCAAAGTTTTCGTTACTACAGTTTAAATAAACTTGTACTACACATTTGGTAAGATGACATACAAGACGTGGGTGTAAGATGGCATAGTATGTCATCTTACCATTATGAAATTAGAAATATTTATTAGTTTTTCTTTTGTTTCAATACAGGATGCCTGGCAATTACAAACGAACATCGATGCGAAAATGTTGGTCACAAGAAGACATGGAAGAGGCCATTAAAGCTGTAAAAGACAACAGAATGGGTTGGCTTGTGGCATTTAAACATTTTAACGTCCCTCAAGCAACCCTTCGTCGTCATTTTTATCGTACTCCGGTAAATCTCGGTCGTTTTAAACCCACCTTCAACGAAGATATGGAAAAAGCATTAGTGGATCATATTCTAGAGTTTGAAAGTCGACTTTTTGGATTTAACACTACCGAAATAAGACAATTAGCTTTTCAATATGCGGAAAGGTTGGGACTGAATCACAGATTTGATAAAAATAAGAAAATAGCTGGCTGGGATTGGCTGAAAGGGTTTAGACAACGAAACCCTAATATTTCACTCAGAGCTCCAGAGCCAACGTCTGCTGCAAGAGCAAAAGCATTTAATAAGCCTCAAGTATCAAAGTTTTTTGCCCTTCTGGAAAAAGAAGTGACTGCTAACGAGATTCAACCACACAGAATTTACAACATGGACGAGTCTGGACTTACCACGGTTCAAAAGCCCCCTAAAGTTTTTGCATCCAAAGGCAAAAAACAAGTTGGAGCTGTCACTAGTGCTGAACGCGGCGAACACTTCACAGTGGTTGTTTGTGCTAATTCCATCGGAAATTTTATTTCACCTGCACTAATTATTCCAAGGAAAAATCACAAGCCTGAATATTTTGACGGACCTCCTCCAGGCACTTTAGAGCTGTGCTACCCCACTGGGTATATGGTTGGCGACTTATTCCTCAAGTGGATGCACCATTTTGTAGCTTTTGTAAATTCTTCTGAAACGAATAAGGTACTGCTAATCCTTGATGGTCACGCCAGCCACAAAAATATAGAAGCACTCGAATTTGCAAAAGCCAACGGTGTGATTACGCTCTGCTTGCCGCCACATTGCACACACCGAATGCAGCCGACTGATGTATCATTTTTTGGCCCTCTTCAGGTGTATTATGATCGCGAAATGACAACATGGATGAAGAACCACTCCGGCAGAACCGTAGGTCTATATCAGGTTGCTCAAATATTCGGAAGAGCCTACGAAAATGCAGCCTCTGTCAGGAATATAACTAGTGGTTTTCAGAAAGCTGGTATTTATCCCTTTAATACAGATATTTTCCCAGAAGAGATGTATCTACCTAGCGAGGTTACCGAAAACGAATTTAATAACGATGATAGGCGAATTACCAATAGTTCATCCCAAATTCAGCCAAATCACGAGGAGACCGATTGTTCAGAATCTACTGACGGTGAAGAACTGCTGATGGCCATTGCAGCTACCAACTCTGAGGATCAAAGAGATTTTCAAATCAATTCTAGAGATGTTGAAAGTCGACACTTTTCTCCCTCAATTTTGTCACCAGATGACTCTACATATTTTTCACAAGATCATGATGGCGATATTTCATCTCAGCCCAAGTCTATGCTTAACGAACCTAGTTCTAAGCAAGCTAATATATCTGGTGACCAAATGAATGTCACCATTTTTTCGAACAGAGATGCTAATAATATTAAAATAAATCCACTGTCGCTTAAAACATTGTCAGCAAATATTATTGAGCATTTATTAAAAGATCGTGACCTAAATGTTCCGTCGCCGTCTTGTATAATAGCTTTGGAGTCTGATCATAAAAAATCCACCAATGCCAAAGAACAGATAACCAAAGAACAAATCGATATAATCATTCCTCCAAAAAATAACTGTCAAGAGAAGATAGATGATGAAGCTGTACCAGAAACTATATTATGTGAAAAAGAAACTGAACCATTGTTAGATACTGAAAGTTTTTTTACTGGACAATCACTTTTGCAAAATAAAATACTTTCGACCACGAAGTACGTACTCAAAGAAATTTCGCCGTTACCAAAAGCAGCTTCTACAGGAAAATTAAAAGCAAAGAGAGGAGGAGGAGGATCACAAGTATTCACATCTAGTCCGTTTATGAATGAGATTAAAACAGCAATACAGCAGAAAAAAGAAAAGGAAAACCGCAAATCTGTTAAACAACAAAAGAAAGGAAAGCGCGTTATATTTGAAGGTAATGACGTGAATTCTAAACTCAAGAAACGAAGTAAGAAGCAAACAAATGTTGACTTAGACGATGTTAAGGCCCTAGAAGCAGGAGAAAACGTAGAACCTGGGCCCTCCACTAAGAAATACAGAAACACGCGTAGTCGTAAGCAGGCAAAGCCTATTACTTTGGACGATGACGAAGACCTCGACGATCCTTGGGTTCATAAAGAAGCGGAAGAAGATGATGATCCACCTTGCATTTACTGCAATGAACTATTTAGTCATTCTAGGCCAAAAGAACATTGGGTGAAATGTCAATTATGTTCCAATTGGTGCCATACACTATGCGCAGGCATACCTTTAAAAAAGAAATTTTTTTATTTGTGAACTATGCTCTTAAAATTGTTATTGTCTAAGACGACATACTTAAAAAAACCTAAGATGACATACCATGTCATTCCATCGTAGTGATATGTCGTCTTACACATGTCGACCTAAGTGCCATTTGTGTTATTTTTTTTAAGTTTATGTATCGTTGATTGTTCTTATCTCTATTAATATTGTTGATTATGATACATTTAATAATATACGCAAGATGCTGATCTCACACGACTTCAATTATTTCAAATATTTGTCTTGAAATAAAAAGTATGTCATCTTAAGCACAATTCCCCTACATGAGATTTTCCACGGTTTTTAGCTTATACTAGCTTTTGCCCACGGCTTCGCCCGCGTTAATAAGTTTTTCCGGGCTAAAAGTACATACATAAAAACCTTCCCGTTGCATCACTCTATCCAACACATTTATTTGGATAAAGATTAATATTATGACGTTGATACAACTCTTAACAAATAATGCATTAATTTCGACCAAATTTGATTACCATAAAAACGGTTCTAGAGAGTTAATCTTAAAAGATAGACATATACTGTCGCGGACTTTTTTTTAGATCATTTCAAGAGGAATAATTCTTTCTTACATATATTTTTGGTATCTTGAACCGTTTTCGCAGCGCACGCAATGGAAGCCCTCAAGGATGAATAATTTTCCCCGCATTTTTCACATTTTCCATTATTGCTTCGCTCCTAATAGTTGCATCGTAATGTTATATAGCCTATAGGGTAAGAAAGGGTAATGCCGGTCACTTAAGATAAATCAGCTTTAAATTAGTAAATAACCAAATTTATTTAAGATTCTGACACCCAATATAAACTTAAAGTATTCTTCTAACGTAATCACAACCATTGAGATCAATATTAATAAAAATATTTGTACAATGAACTTTTAAAAAAAATATAGATTTGACTGGTATTGCCAGATATGGCGGGTAATTCCGGTCGGCAGGTTGGCAATACCGGTCTAACGTTTTAGCGGCAAAAATTGCAAACGTAGTCTTTGGGGGACCCAAAAATCGTGCAATGAACGTGAGCCCAACCCTCACACTGAATGCAACTGTTCCAAAGCTCGTTATTGTGGCCGTAAGCATCACATTACATTCTCTTTCGAGGCGGCTTGTCTATTGGCCGGATTTCTGCCCTGGGATCTGGACGCCAAATCCCTTGCCGATGTATTCCATTGGCGGGAGGAGGCGTTCAGTCGTGGGGAGCGTCCGGCCCTGAAGGAGGTGGAGGCCAAGAGGGCCGCCTTACGGCGAGCCGCCGTGGAGGAGTGGCGTCTCAGGCTGGAGGCCCCGTCGTGGGGGCACCGGGTCGTAGAGGCAGTGCGTCCTGTCTTTGCCGAATGGCTGGACAGGCGCCACGGAGCGGCAACATACCGCCTGACGCAGGTGCTCACCGGGCATGGCTGCTTCGGTGAGTTCCTGTTTCGGGTGGTAGGTGTAGAGGTGTGTCACTATTGTGACAACTGCCCAATGGACACGGCCCAACATACGTTGGAGTGTTGTCCAGCCTGGGATGAGGAGCGCAGCGCTCTCAGAACAGTCGTCGGAGAAGACCTCTCGCTGCCGGCCGTGGTCACTTCCATGGTTGGCGGCCGGGAGGCCTGGCAGGCGGTGGCCCACTTCTGCGAGGCGGTCCTCTCGCGGAAGGAGAGTGCCGAGAGGGATCGCCAGCGCAGTGGTGATCCCTCCCGCCGCCAGACGAGACGTAGGAGGCGTCGGGTGGACGACTGACCGACGTCTCCCGCCCTGTGGATTGGGGGCGTTTGGAGAATTCCACCACGGTATCCCCTGCCTGTCGTAAAAGGCGACTAATAGGGGCCTCCGGGGGTCACGGGTGGGCGGGACGTGCCGCCCACCCATTAGTCTAGCCAACTTCTGTGACCCCCGTGATGGACATGTCCGAGGCAGCGTGTCTCACGCTGCCTCGGACACCAAAAGGCGGACACGGTACGGTGTTTCGGGGGCTTCTGAGCCCCCGCAACAGGAAAAGGACCGCAACAGCGGTACGCGCAGGGGCGGTTGCGGACGAAAACTTAGACGTGAGTCGGAGGAAGCCCGCAGCCGTCCCTAATGCGCCGAAGATGGCCTCTATAAAAAAAAAAAAAAAAATCACATTACATGCATTTTTTTGCCTCGTCTTTAACATCAATATCTTCGTCACCATCGCCCATATAAACCATATCAACGTCAGAGTCTGTTGACTGCCTCGGTGGCGTAGTTGTATTGCGTTCGCATTACGAGTACGATTTGCGCGCTGAGGTCCTGGGTTCGAGTCTCGGGTCGAGCCAAAAACATTGTGACTGGGTTTTTCCATCTTAAAATTTACTCAGTCGCAGCTCGGAGTCGGGAAGTTGGCGGTGTGATACCCCCGTGCCTCGGAAAGCACGTAAAGCCGTTGGTCCTGCGCCTGATCCCTCTCTGGTCATGTCGGATACCTAGCCGTCTCACCGGACTATGAGAGTGAAGGAATAGCGAGTGCACCCGTGTATTGCGTACACACTTGTGCACTATAATATCTCCTGCGTACCTGGCTGATCTCCGTTGAGATTGGCCGCCGTGGCCGAAACTGGCTAGGAGAAAATTATTAATGGTTATTCTTATCTTAGAGAACCCTTTTCTTCACCTTTTGATAGCAAATTTAGCTGATTTTTCGTTGTTGTCTTTTTTCGTACAGTTGTTTTAGGATCAGTTTTTCCTTTATCTTTTCCCTAGTTGCTCTTCTCACTTATTTTTCCTTCAAAGCTTCCTTGTTAGGAGTGCTTATGAGGACTGTTGCGAATTGTTTCCGAGAGAAACCCATTACCCAGCTCCTCGTTTTTTTTGGCGGTCTCTTCGGAACTGATAAAATATATTTGGCAGTGACTCCTGAAGTTGAAGGGAAGACAATGGTTTGGAATTCTTCGCAAAGATGGTGATTCACAGTTATTGTGTTTCAGTCTTTCTTGGAGAGTTGAAAATGCGACGCCACAAGTCCGAGCTGCCTCTTTTATATCTGTTCCATCTTCAACAAGTTTGAATGCCCCTTTCAAATCATTTCGGTTCCATTTTTCTTTCAATCCTTAGCTCCTTCTCCGAGTTCCCGACATCCTATAAAGAAACCTAAAATAAAACAGAATAAAACTGAAAAAAAAAAAAACAATGATTACGTTGCGCGTAATACCGGTCAGCGTGACCGGCATTGGCCGCCTGTACATTTTTTTAATTAACAATAATGTATTTAAAAACCCGTTACATATTGATTGAAATCAATCATTACATGAATAGCTATGTAACTGAATAACTAAAACTGTCATTTGCAAAAGAAGAAACACATAAATAATGACACTTACCTCTTATATTCTGCGGCCAAATAATAACAAAACATGGGCGCGAAATAAATTGACGTGTGGTTCTCAACAACGCATGATCGCAACTGGGCGAAGGGTGGTGCGTTGGCGTCGGGAACACTCGTGCTACCCGCTATGTGTGTATATGTACGCGTAAACACTGTTATTATGAAGAAAGTGTGGTGACCGGTATTGTCACCTGACCGGTATTACCCTACTTTACCCTAGCCTTCCTCGATAAATGGTCTATTCAACACAAAAAGAATTTTTCAATTCGAACCAGTAGTTCCTGAGATTAGCGCGTTCAAACAAACAAACAAACAAACAAACAAACAAACAAACAAACTCTTCAGCTTTATAATATTAGTATAGATGTCGACAGTAATTAAGCGAAATTGTGCGCACAAAATCCATTTCTTCGTCTCCTCAAGACTAGTATAATAAATGAAGCGTGGTGGAGATGTTATTTTTATTAGGTGTTCACGTTTAGCTTCACTTCGCATTTGAAGAACCATCATACCCGTGTAAACAATCCACTGGTGTAGCTATGGCTTTCACATAGGGGGGTCTGACCCAAATGTCAGTGGCGTAAGTTCTGGCCGCCTCATGAGACTATAAAATTCTTCTTTCAACAAAAGTTACGCAGTATACCCCCCCCCCCCCCCGGCACCAAAAATTTGTTGTAAGCTAAGGGGGGATCCGGGAACCCTTATATACGCCCATGACACAATCTACTTGTATACTGGTAGGTCTCTCATATGTAAGAGTCCGTCTGGGTGGGAACCACCGCAATGTATATTTCTACCGGCAAGCAGCAGTGTGCATGCACTGTTGTGTTTCGGTTTGAAGGACATTGTAGCCAGTGTAACTACTGAACATAATGAGACTTAACATCTTATGTCTCAGGATGACGAGCGCAGTGGAATGCCGCACAGCACTTTTTTTCTTTCTTAAATTTATTCGATCCCATAAAATGTTATACACTATTTAGATTCAGTCAATATTAACTCGACCACCAGTTCGGAAAGCAGTTCTCACTAGAGAAGAATGGGCAAGAAACTCTAGTGTTGCTCTTTTCAAAATCAGTTCAAGGTATAAAATACAGTTAATAATTAAAAAATTAAAAAAATAACATGATATAGATATATTTATTATTTTTGTTTAGAGCAGGTCATTTATATACTCGCAAAAAAGGTAATAAATTTTAAAATCTTATACGATTGCATAACCCTCTCAGGAATTATGTAATAATTTGGTCTGAAATTCATCAAGATGGCGTTATTAATCTAAGTTCAATATATACCCCTAATACTTAGATGTAGTAAGCGAGAAGGGCAGACCAGTCCACACTTTGTAACTCAAGGTGCTGTATATTGTTACTCCTGTTTATGGGCGCTCGTATCGCTTACCATCAGGCGAACGGGATGCTCGTCTCGTCATTCAATGCCATAAAAAAACTATTGGTACCTACTAGGTACATTAATAACTCAAGTGTAATTTCTGTCTAGTTTGGGTAAAACAGCTCCCAGTTTCCAAAAATCGCACTATCAAACGTTTAAACATCTACACTATTTCTTAAATTAATGATATTTTACGTACAGACATGCTCTACAATTTCATTTCGTATTTTTGTACAGCTATATGTAAATTCACAGCCACCATTTTACTTTTTGCGTGATTTTATTTTTGTTTGATTTTTACTTTTCCCGCGTTTTTGTGTTAGACATAGTTCCTTTACAAATCTAATAAATTATATGTTTCCAGACAAGGTTTGCATCCCGTCCACCGCATCGACCGTGTGCCAAAGTCTCGAGAGGGATGGCAGCCAGGCTGTATGCGAACGCATCGAGACCAGGTAGACACAATAATTTACTTTTAATAAGAATCACGAGACGAGCATGCTGCTCGCCTTATTTTTGACGTCGCGTCGACAGCCTCTATCCCACAACTAGGTAAATTTTTGGTAGTAAGATACTTTGTAGGTTTACAGAGATCAAAAAAGGGGCAGCTAACTCACCTTTTGTATCAATAATTCATAAATAAACAGTTATGGATAATTATTTCATTTCCATTTTCCAGAATCGACTGCGCACTCAAGCTGGCCCGCGGTGAAGCCGACATCGGCTACTTCTCTGAAGAAGAAGTGCTTCTCCTGGCGCAGCAGCAGCCCAGCGACAACAGAATCGTGGCCACCGTCAGAGACGTCAGTAGAATGGGTAAGGGTCTTTGTCAGAATTGGATTGGTATGTTTCTTCGGAAGAAGTACAGCCAAGGTTCAGAAAATTAAATTTTACTTATGTGCCAAAATGCTTCAACTGGTAACCTATAAATAGTTTATCTTTCTAGAATTTGTTTTGCGATTTTATTTTCGGCTTTTGAGAAAAAGAAGGCAGATTAGGATATTAGGTGACAGCGAAATTGTAGCTATAGGTACATCCCTTTTCTGATCACATTTCTTTTCCAGAACCCTACTCGTTCGAGGCAGTAGCTGTGGTTCCCAGCAATCACACCGGAGGTCTGGAAGGTCTGAGAGGAGGCAAGTACTGCCACCCCGGCTTCGACCAGGTCGACTTGCGCTGGTCGCCGCGTGTGCTGAAAACCTTGGAGCAGGTGGTAAGTTGACCAAGTATCCCCAAATATAGAGAAGAGATTACCAGATTAATGTCGTTTAGAAACTAGTTTAACGCACTCTCTAGCATATTCTCTATGCAAGAAATAATATCGAGCAGTTAATAAACAGATCTCGTAAGATTTTTTATGTCACGACAAAGTTACTCCACTCCACCTGGTGATGGTCCCCAGCTTGTTCGAAACATGATGTACACAGGCCGATCCCGAAACGCGACACACTCACAGCGGCCACTGTGGTCTCATACTTTGTACGGAAGGATACAAGTATACCACCAGTGAGAATCTAATTAAGTATGATGAATGACGAGTTAAACTCTGATGGTTAGGTGGCGCGCACTGACCACTGTCCTACCACCGAGGTGGCCGGCAGGACGGCCGAGGATTTGGAGGTGGAGACCCTCAGCAGGTTTTTCTCCGCCGCCTGTAGACCCGGCATGTGGAGCGCCAACTCCTCCGTGGACCTTGATATGAGTGAGTAAACCTTTAAACCTTATTTCAGCATTACTAACCACGAGCGTGAGTTTTTCCTTTAAAAAAAATACCCTTGTAATTCATCATTAAAAATATGCGACTTTACATACCATCTTGTAGCCTATTCTTTTATTCATTATAAACTAAAAGTTCCTTCTGCCAGGGATAGATGTTTTGTTACTCCGGGACGTAAAATACTGACATTGTAATTTGTAGCCCATTATACCCAAAACATAAAATCCAAAAGGTAACTATTGTGTTTCTTCCAGAGGCCAGAAACCCGTCACTTTGCTCCATCTGCGGCGTGTCGTCCTCGTGCTCCGGGTACTCCATGGACATGGGCATCAACGTCGCCGGCGTGCGCAACGACAACCGCCACATCCAGGCGCTGGAGTGCATGCGCGTCAATAACAACGACACCATGTCCGTCGTCGCCTACGTCGCTTGGTTGCACGTCAGAGAGTACTTTAATGTGAGTGTTATATTAGAGTCAGTGCCAGCCTTAGCTTTTGGTAGAGCTAGTGACGAGCCGGGAGTTGAAAGACAAAAAAGTCCCTAATTTCGGATTTGCGTTTTCAGTAGGTTAATGCTTCCTTTGTCACTCGAGAATGTTTTTCATATTTAACATTTTGAAGCCTTTTGTCACCGACCGTCTATATTGACAGCTCCATATGCCCTTGGGTCTGCGCTGATTAAAGTAAATTTGTTCAAGACGTATCCAGGTCTTTCCAGAAGTAGGTCGTAGCAATCACATCTCTCGAGCTTTGTCTCTATGTTTATTCTAGCTTGAAATGTATTTTTTAGTGACAAAGGAATATTATACAGCCACGGATGCGATTGCGTTCAATTGGATTGCTAGTCAACGCATGGAGATCACTTGGTGTGATCAGTTCTTTAGTCGCGATTTAGCTCTATCTGTTAGTCCCGATACGGTAGATAGAGGCACATCTAGTGCATTCATTTTAAACTCGACTTCTAGATTTTACTTGTCCTTGTTGGTCTCAAAATCTTTAGGGAACGTCTATGTTCAGCAGCGGAATTTCAAAGGCTTTGAGTGATGATGATGTCGAATTGTGCTTGTGATAGGAGGAATATGTCGTCATATCAGTCAAAAATATTATAAACGCAAAAGTTTGTAAGAATGTATGGTATGGTATGTATGTTTGTTACTCTTTCACGCAAAAAATACTAAACGGATTTCGATGAAATTTGGCACTCGGGTAGATCATGTACTGCATCGCCACATAGGCTACTTTCATCCCGGGAAAATATAAAGCGGGACTTTTGTCTCGGGAAAACTTATTCACTCGGGTGGAGCCGCGGCAACAGCTAGTCAGTCATCAATCCCAACCTGACATTCACTGATTAATAAGTCTATCGTGTATTTATCTGCAGCTCCGCAACCCTCAAGACGCAGGCTCATACTCCCTGCTGTGCCCCGATGGCACCCTGGCGGCGCTCACTGCTCAGGTCCTGAACAACGCCACCGCGCCGTGCTCTTTCGTTAAGCAACCCTGGGGCGCCATTGTCTCTTCCACGTACGTATCTACTCGCTATAGTTATACAGTATACTATGAGTAGCCTGACGTATATCCTACGTGGCATCTGTATAAAAAACATAATGTGCCAAAAGTTCCATAAAATAAGAATGAAAAGAAAATAATGTGCAAGTGGGTACTGTTGAGTACTTTTTTTTACTGTGAAATTTGTTTTAATCTACATATTATTATGATGAATTAATTTAGTCAACCAGAAGCTTAAATAATTTTGGAATAAATATTTATTAAATCCATCATGCTTCACTTCTTTCTACCTGATATGCTAAAAGTTTGTTTTATGGATTGGACATTAGAGTAAAATACGGATAGGAGGCAGAAGCACGTAAATATTACACATTCGAACATCAATCTGCGTCCAACTTAACATATTATTATTGACCAGGTCCTCAGCATCAGCGGTGCTGAACAGCCTCCGCACGTGGTGGCCGAACGGCGCGGACCCCGGCAGCAGCTCGTGGCAGTCGGTGCTTTTCGGAGCTGTCGCTGGCGGTGCTAATGCTCGCGTCGTCTTCGAGGACTCTCCTGTTTCACTTTCCAACTACACTAGCAACAGTGAGTACATTGATTCAGTTAGCATTATTTCTGCACATAATGTTAACTCAATTGATTTCCATTACCTACTCATTCGTCTTTCTGTTCACTATTAATAATCCCCCCAGTCTGGATACTATCCTTCCTCAACTGGAATTCCCCTAGCATATCTTCCATTCTCTTAACCCTTTCCCCGACCCGTCTAAGTCTTTTGCATTCTCAATTTCCTGCTAGTCAATAACTATTTATTGCCATGGAATCTTATGGTCAAAATCAGCGATTACGGTATACCTAAATATCTTGCTTAAAATCCGCGTTTATTTGGGACTTCTTATTTTCAATAATGATGTTGCTTTGTAATTTTGTAACAACAGAATTCTTGTTTTCTTAGTTAGGACTTAAGAGTTGGCAGGTCCTGGAAATAAATTCTTCTAAAGTGAGATTTTTTTGCATCAAGCAGATTTATATTGTACAAGGTACCATTCGCTAGAATTTATAACGTCATTTTAATTACCTTCTATGATACCCTCGCAGTCCGCCCGATACCAAACGTGGAGTCTGTGGTGGGATGCCTGCCGGCGCGGCGCTGGTGCACGCGCTCGGCGGCCGAGCAGAGCAAGTGCACGTGGATCCGGAGCGCCGCGCACACGCTAGGCCTGCAGCCCGACCTCGCCTGCCTCCAGCGGGCTAGTGTGTTCGAGTGCCTTGATGACATCAAGAACGAGCGCGCTGACTTTATCTCCTCTCCTTCCAACTACGGATATATCGCTAGATCGTGAGTATTTTAGAAACTGTGGATATCCGGGTTCATCTTCCTCATGGGCTTTATCACATGTCGCAAAATCGATTGAGCATAGTTTTTACAACTGACGCGGCTGTCTGGCTGACATTAATCCGGCTTGAAGGACCAAATCCTGAACAAATGTGCCATACTTACTGTGCTATGCAGAGCTATTTCACTATGTCAGCCCTGTATTATATACTGCCCACTACTGACCACGAGATTCCTCAATAACTGAGAGGGTTATACCATAATTTACCATAATCCCTGGTATTTATTTCGTTTGACCACTTTTTAGGGTATTTATAAATATGTACTACATAGGGTAAACATAGGTTAAGATACTATTTGCTTTATAGTTGCTATTCAATGTTCTCAAACTGAATTGTTTTAACATTCTTCCATGCGCAGAAACTACAATCTGACGCCAGTGAAGATGGTACAGAACGGTCGCGCTGCTCAGTCCAGGATCGCCGCCTTTGTTAAGGAGACCACCGCCCAAGAGAACATCACCAGATTCGAGAACTTGAGGGGAAAGAACGCTTGCTTCCCCGAATTCGGAGGACTTGGTAAGTTGGTAGTATGGGCTCATTGGATAATGTCAGGTCTATGGAATATGTTTTGCTAGGCTGAGTTATATTTGTATGACTGTTTTTGGCAAAAATAGAAACAGGCACATTCATTTGTTTATTGTTTAGGGTGGGTTGAGAGGGCCAGTATGATTTTGAGGTCCTTCGAAGTATCTGTAGTGTCGACGCACTTTACTTGGGTATTGTAATACTGGTGTATTTCCTGATGGTGATGATCACTTGAACTCATAGGCCTATATAGAGGGGAGGAGGGCAGATGGTCCGTGCTTACCTCAAAATTGCTTAGTGCTCACTCCAAGCATTTTGGGGTAGCTACTACTACTACATTTTTTTAAAATGAACAAAATTTTCACATCGGCAAGCACACAGAAGTCATTTCAATTTTTAAGTCTCGGACACTGCCACCCCCTGAAAAATGAGTATAGGTATGCCAATGTCAAATCTCCCGTGCAGCGTACGTGGCGTTCATCCGCGTGGCACAGGAGCGCGGCGTGATCAGCGCGACGGAGTGCGACTACGCGCAGGCGGCGGGCGAGTTCTTCGGCGGCGCGTGCGCTCCCGGCGCGGTGGACGCCGCGCACGCCATCAACCCTGGATCGGTAACCAGTTATAGATGAACTACGATTAAATTTTTTTTTTTACGAGGAGAAAGTGAATTATTACTACCGCCCAGTGTTCAAGGGGAACGACTGAGCGGTTATGTTGGGTTCACCGTGCCTTACGACCCGACGTTGAGCCGCCCGGAGAGATGGAAAACGTCGGGCGACCGCCGGGCCGAGTCCCTAACCTATGTACACCGCACGGCATACCAACCAAAACTCCGCGGTGGCCATTTTCGGCGCATTAGGGACGGCTGCGGGCTTCCTTCGACTCACGTCTAAGTTGTCGTCCGCAACCGCCCCTAACTACGATAACATGGCGCGCACGATAATATGATATTAGTGACACCGTTCAGTGAGCAACAAATCAATGGATTTTATTTTTCTTATTGTCAGCCGACTCGGCACGTATACCTACAAGGGTTGTGAGTCTTGGTGGGGTTTTGTTAATACTTTCATAAACACTTAAACGTTTGGAATTTTGGAGGAGCGAGCCATGTTATCGTAGATGATCTATACTATATCTACAATTCAACGACGATAGGTGCGTGGCCTTGAGTTCAAAACTCAGGAAGAGCAACGCTGTGTGTTGATTTTTCTAAAGCAGTTCATCGTGAATGGTTTCCCCAAACTAGTGTCATTTGACGAATGCTTGAAAAAGTATGTGCGATCATCCAACATAGGGGCACATGGAAGAAGCGATTCGCACGTCACAATTTTGGCTGAACTTGGTTGACTACACTTTAATCTCTTTTGAGAGAATAGGTAGAATAAACGATGCGAAAATAAACCAGTTATAAAATTTTAATCCCTATTTTACGGTGATGTGTGTGCATTAGCTTATGTAACTGATCAGACTTTGTAAGCAAAAGACTTGAAAAAAAATATATGTAAAGATTCAATGGACAAATGATGACAAAAAAGTAAGCCCGGAGTTTCTTTCTGCCTTTCTTCTTCGGGTAGTCATCGCTTAGGTAGCTAGTGAAAGGGTGGTAGGTTAGCTAGGCTAGGGCCTGTAGTGTCCTCACCGGTGAGGATCGCGACGCGTTCCTCCCATAATTTTTGTAATAATAATGATCTTTTATTTTTTATATCCCCTTTCCTGCCAGTCCGAGCTGGCTTTTTAATTTTCATCATTGTTTTTAATCTCAATAAAATTGTCGGTAGTTATATAAGTGACCTTTTGTATCAATAATACATACATATACACTCACGCCTTTTTCTCCCCGAAGGGGTAGGCAGAGGCGCAACTAGTGCACCCACTTTTCGCCGTTGTTTCAATAATAATTATTACAATCAATTTAATGTATGACTTATCATAAGTGCAACCATATTTGCATACGTGATGAATAAAGTATTTTATTTTAATTTATTAAAAAAAAAAATAAGTTATTTGTTTGGTCTCACATCAATGGCAAGCTGGATACAGAATGCTATAAATTTATCTAGATATATTGAGAGAACAGAAATCATTGAGTACAACGTTTGTTGCAGAGTTTCAACGCGTCGGTACTATGTTCCACTTGCAGGCTAGCAGCTGGCAACGTTTCTGATTGTAAGTATAGTCCACTATCTTCAGAATAGAGTCCCCACTTCCCTCCATTATGAAGTTTTAATTTTAAATACTTGATAATTCGTCATAATTTTTGATATTCAGAGATAATTTTTTACCCCTTGTCCGATTTAAATGTTTAGTTTTGGCTTACAATTACTTTTTATATTGATGAAGCGATACCTCCGTTTGGAATATTGAGATATACACTATTTCATACTTTTTATAGCGTAATTTTGTCGATTTCTTCCAGTTACTTGCGCCTGGGACTACACAAACCGTTTCTACGGTAACAACGGCTCCCTAGCATGCCTTGCTGACTCGCGCAGCGACTTCGCCGTGCTCAACTTGGCCAACATTGGATGTGAGTATACGTGCAGCATGTTGCTCAACATGCCGTTTATCCCTGAAGGGGTACGCAGAGGCGCAACTAGTGCACCCATTTTTTGCTATTATTCCGTCCCTTGATGTGATGGGAGGCGAGCCTATTGCCGTATTGGGCACGAATTTCAGACTCGTGAAGTTCTGTTTATAATCGTTTGTCTCAAATGGTTTAAATTATCGATTTCAAAATCAATGATCGATCAAAAATCGATTCTGAAATTATCATTAATAGAATCGATATAGTCACGATAAAATCTGTACCGAGCATTCTATTCCAGCACACCTGTCCTCGGCTGGTCTTCAGGCCAACCAGCTCCGTGCTCTGTGCTCCAACAATACTCTCGCCGCCACGACCGGCGTCACCGTTGACGACAACTGCCTGCTCGCCAACGTGGTCGACGCGGAGGTCCTAGCCAGGAGGTACGATTATCATAACAAACCCCTAAAGCTTTCCAGGCCGAACAGTCACAAGTCTTACTTGGTGGTCAATATTTTTCTTGGCACCATTGTTCTTAATCGGTGGAAAAGAGGGAAAATTTTACAACCGGGAATCTAATAGTAGCAATCGTATGCTAAGAGTATGTAGCCATTTTTCAACGCCACAAAAAAATTACTAACTATACTAGACTAAATATGTCCGCTGTTAGGTAGGCCAACTCATGTGCTTTCATTAATCGACATTATTTTCCAGGGGCGACCCGTTATACAACGCTCTGAACGTGTTCTTCGACGCATTAGACCTGTACTTCGGTTACAACGCCGCCACGGGCACCCAGCTTATCAACTTCGAGATCTTCTCTCCATTTGACGGCGTCAGCGATTTGCTGTTCAAAGATTCTACCATCGGTCTGACTGAGCCATCCCTAGCGTCGTCGCACCAGCCGGCGAGGAACTATATCGACCTGTTCGCACACCTGGATGCTTGCAGCCGCGCACCAGATGTAGCTGACTTCGCCAACCGCATCGCCTTCCCGCTGCTAACCACCATTATGATGGCGTTACTAGCTCAAATTATTCATTAATCGATTTTGTGGCTGCGGATGTGTGACATCCCTATTGAGTTTGACAGTTGTGATGTTTTTAGTTGTGAGTAGACTATGGAAGTTCTTGTGACAGCCCTTGAGTATTTTATTGTTTGCGAGAAACACCATGCAATGTAAATGTCTATTTTTGTGTTTATTATGAATTTTACGTTTTAAGAGTATTTTGGAGTATTTCTTTTTATATGTTGGAAGACAATTTTTGAGGCAATATTTAAAATTAAGTACAAATAACTGACCACCTCATATTGTTTAGTTTATCCAGTGTATTTATTATCACAAACTAGTGATAGGTAACGACACATATTATGTTTGTATGTACAAGTGTGTTCGGTTACACTCTATTTCTGACAAGAATTTATGGAGAATGCCAATACGTATAAAGTACTTACGAACAATAAGGTAGTTGACTACTTTTTTTTTATATACAAATATGAAAAATGTATGCTATTTAAAATCTAATGGAAAAAGAATTTTAAATATTGGCGCAACGGTAATGAATTTATAAAGCTTTGAAATTTGCTGGAAGGGGTAATTGTCACATAACAGTAATACTAGGCTGTGACGTCACCAAGCGCCATCAGCCGTAACGCTGCGTGCGTGGGAAAGAGATAGCGCGATATCCCCGCCACGCTCACAAGAATATTTCAAAATTGAATAACGGCTTTGTTTTTAAATCGATTTTAATGCTGATTTCAGAGAAGAATTTATTTTTCGTATTATTTTCTGTTACATCTAAAATAATGTACAAAATCAAACAGGAAACTACCCTATTGTAAAGAATTTAATTTAGATTTAATTTCAAGCAGCCATCGCAGTAACCCAACGCTATTTAATGATTATTGGTGTAGCCATAGGTTAAAGGTTAGAATTAGTGTTTTAAAAATATTTTTATTCTTTGTAATATTATTTGAATTAAATTGTTTTGTAATATGTGTTTTTTTAAACAAAAAATAGTCCAAAATGCTACGGAGTCACCGGCGATCAATCATGCATTTTGAACACACACACGACACAACCAGAGTTAAAGTGGAGAATAACCTAAACGGAGTGTGAAGGCCGAGGATAATATTTATGTTCCCCTGAGTAATCTCACTAGGAATCAAAGGATAATCTTGTACTTCCATCAGTATCCACAGAGTGTATATACACTCTGCGGATATTGATGTATGTATACCGGGTGGAAGGGAAACGCTCTCTATACCGGAACGTTAAGAGAGAAGAACCATAACATTAACGAAAAACTATATTCATTTGCAAAGCTAAGCGATAATACTTACAATTTTAGTATTTCCGTAATTCATGCGCGCGCAATGTAAAGCGTACAAAAAACTGGGCGGCCACCGCGCTGCGCCGGCCCGCGGTCGTTAACCCGTCAGCTGATGTACGTGTTTCATTACGATTTTTTTATAAATATTGACCTTTTTTACTATGTTTTTCAGAATAATAGTTTCATTTATCTATCCATACGTGAAGCTGTAATGAAATTTGAGAAAATCGTGCTAAAATTGTAACAATGCGATCACGATTTTTTTAGTGCCATCACGTCAGGAATCACCAATACTATCACCTGTATTCGTTTCCGAGAGCGTTTCCCTTCCACCCGGTATGTAGCATAATATATGCTAAAAACTGTACATTTATATTTTAATTATACCTAAAGTTTCATCTGTTTCTCTTGGTTCTCTTGAAAGCGCTTCAACGAGACGTGACTGATGAGGACATTATAGTAATTAAAAAAAACTTCTAATAAGAGAATAAAGTTTAATAAGTGATCACAACTTTACACAACTTACACTTGAACTCACAATAAAATATAATACTTATAATAACATACAACCACATACACATCTTAACATGCGGATAATTCGCATTCACGTTTGCAAAAGTGAAGTATCCGCATAAGGGTCAACGTTTACGAATGTACAACGAATTTGACATTGATACTAAACTATCCACATACTTGACAAAATATCCGCAACTACGTTAGAGTCAGAATTTCTGCAATGAAATTAACATAGCTAGTCTATAGTAAAGTCAATCAGAAATAATTGCAAAGTACTGCATGGCTTTGCATTGAGCTTGTCAAACATTAGAAGTTAAACCATATAATACTCAGTAAGTACATTTAATGTATTTCATCTACTAATTCTGTTCATGTATTTAATATTTTTTAGTAAATTCTAACCGAATCGACATTTCATATTATTACTTTTTTGGGAATATATTACAATATGGATAAAACACTGAAATAATAATTAAAATTTCTACTAAGTACTACTTAAACTTCGTAGATATAAGCTTATTAATATTTCATAAGTATTTCATATTATACTTGTATAAAATAAAGTTTTGTAGAGTTAACGACAGATATAACTGTGACGGCAGTATTATGTACAAATATCTAAACTCTTACACTTTAGCTTTTCAGTATATATAATAAAATTCATGTAATATTATGTTTATATAATAAGACAACATGCTTACTTAATTACAAGGCATATATCCGCATAGATATCCGACATATGCGGATTCGGATATGTGACCTAATCGTCCATGCTTTGTTTCGTATATTGCCTACACCGACTAGATTTATTCCAGTTTTCACCAACTTATATTCGTCAATATTCCACTATCGTCAATATTTTACATCAGGATTCGAGAATTCGCATCACGCTTGGTGCTGGAGTAACTTTATTTAAGCAAAAGTTTTCTTCATACGAACACGTTGATGTGTCCATAATATTCCTGATGGTAATTATAGCGTGATAAAGGCACGCATACATTCTGTTCTAGTCCACGCTATACGTTGGGACTGCCTTAGTGCACTTAAGGACATGTCCACTTTTTGTATGGGTGCTGGGCTTCATACTCTAACCAGGCTCAGACTTTATCTAGACACGCGGCAGCGTGTCAAGCCAAGTTCAAGCAAAGGAACTGGCTAGCCAGCGCCAAGTGTAATATTACACGAACCACTTGGTGCCACTTTTCACCCTTCTATAACTCAAAACCTATTTAACGTAAACACATAAAACTACGTATGTTTAATTATATCCATAAGGACATCTAGAAGCTCAAATTTCATGAAGCTAGCTCAAACGGTTATATGTATATTACAGGGGCAAAATATGGATCCTGGATCCATTAAAAAAAATTTTAGACCCCTACATTAATAACTCACTTTTTTAAAAACGTTTATACTAAGTGTAGTTTTTAAACAAAATAAAATTACACAAATCTACAATCGGAGATTTTTAAAATTTTTGATTTATTGCAAAAGATAGTTATTAGGAATTCTATCCAAATATACATAAACTGTCTTGGTTAGAATTGTAGGCCTATTTTTGGACGTGTCCTTTATGATGTTGACCTACGATAAACTTTATTCGATCTGGAAATCGAACCAAGACTACGTTTTACTATCGACGTATGCAGCCGCCAGTCAATAAGGTCACGCACGGCGATATTATCGAATCAAATCATATTTTACAGACGCAAACTCATCGTAAACAACTTCTACAGTTTACAGTAAAAAATATAAGCATACTGGGTCTTGCTCGCAGCTTCACCAGCGTAAGTCATTTATTATAATAAATTACCACTGGTCATTTTCATGGAAAAAAAATATAGGTCGCTTGACTTGGCAGTTCATAGTACTCACTCTCACACCAATATAATTTTACACAGCATGTTAATATAATTTCATATTATAAATGAAGGGGTAATTAATTAAACATGATTTTTGATGTTGATCATGCGTTCAACATCATGACGACTGACGTGTTATTCAGACACTACACACGCGCAACTTGTGAATGTGTTGTACGCGCCAGTTTTAGATAATCGACCTATATATCTTGTGCAATTCATAACTTAATTTATTTATAAGCCGAATTTCATCAACATTCATTTCATATGCATATATAGCGCGAGGACCGGATGGTGCTAACCCAAACGATTTTGAAACATTCTACTATATTTTTTAAAAAGATCAACACTGCAAGTGCACTGGAGTTATATAATTTTTTAGTCTCGAACACACCCCCGGAAAATTACTGAAATTACGCCTATATTAATACGTCACGCACAACAAACATCTATACTCGCAACTTGCACATTAACTGAATGTTCAAAGATTCTATATATAGCGGACGCTGGCGACTCATCTCACGCTGATAACTTGCTCCTTATATCTGTTGCGATATTTTCTCTACAATTTCAACTAAACTTTGACAGGCTTTTAACAAAGAAATTTCGAGCGCAATAACGACCTAACACATTATCAATGAGTTAGCGTCTATTTCACTGCATACAAATAAATGATAATAAAATTAGTAAGAACTATATTATTTGTTTGATAACATTTTAAACCTGTGAAACAGGCTCTTACCTACTAATATTTGTTTGGAAATTGGTTTCTAATAACATTTTTCGAGGTTATCGAACAGTAAATGAACTGACAATTGGACCTACTTATGCAAACGGGAACCAACCCACACCAAAATATTTTCTAATAGTTGATGTTTAAACTATAATATTTTTGTTTTGCAACTAGTTGGTTGATATAAAATGATTGGCATTTTATAAAGTACCAACAGAGGTATTTGGACAATTAACTCTATATGAAAATAATAAATCTTCTATTAATTGTGACCATTCTTTTATGACCAAGTCAAATTTATGGGCTTTTGGGTTGGTTCCCGTTTGCGTAAGTAGGTCCAATTGAGAAGTGAAGGTAAAGGTATATTCTACATAGAAGTAAAAAAATGTTGCCTATATTCTGGAGTTTAATAATTAAATCCTAGAAAGATCTTTATTGCACTCCCCGCGCATATAACGGTACATATACTTATAAATAAGGAATTATTGAATAAAACATTCGGATACTGTCATATTATTTTCGATTTCATTTTTATGATACAAATATTTTTTATTTCCAGATCCTATATAACAAAATATTTTTACCCGAATAAAATTTATCTAGTAGCAACAATAGTTTCAGATTTTTTTCATAAAATTATACATAATGTATCTATTACTTTAACTGATACTGTTATCGTATTGTCAGATTGGGCTGACGCGAATTCCTTATGTCTAATTAGTTTTATGTACATACCGTTAAGATCATCGTAATTATATCGAGCCTTTATAAATGGAAATAGTGCGAACGTAGCCGCCGACGGCCGCGAGTGTTGCGGTCAGTCTCAAATTTCGTGGAACATTAGCTCGGTGGTAGCATGTGTCAAGTGTCGAAACTGCGCGGCATGTATCTGAAACAATAATATAAAAATCATGTATCCAAAAAAATCGACAATATTAAAAATATCCGAATTCCGAACATACAAAAAATTTATAGTTTAAAAACAACATCTGAACATTTCTAAATCGTTCTATGATCTAAAAATAATAAATCTTTCTAGAAATTGTCATTCCAAATCAAACATTACAATTGACAAGTGAAAAAAATACTTAAGCACATGATTATTTATAAAAACCACAATATCCGAAAAAATATCCGACATCATGTCCTAATACCTGACACTGTAATCGTGAACGTTGAACACGGCGTAATGCTCGTTCCTGAACACTGGGTAGAAGTGGTCCACGGGCGTGGTGAGCAGGGTACGACACGCCAGGGGACGGTGGCTCAGGGCAGGGAACTCCGCGTCCCATATGTCCTCGAACGAGCAGCCCTTGCTGGGGAGAAGTAGAGAAAATAGTTCACAGCGTCTATAATTATAAAGAACTAGCTTTTGTCCGCGGTTCCGCCCGCTTTAAAAAGTTTTTCCGGGACAAAAAGTAGCCTGCGTGTTAATCCAGAATATGATCTACCCGTGTGCCAAATTTCATCGAAATCCGTTAAGTAGTTTTTGCGTGAAAGAGTAACAAACATCTATACATACTTACAAACTTTCGCGTTTATAATATTAGTAGGACTAGCTCTTGCCCGCGGCACCGCTCGCGTCAAAAAGTTTTCCGGGATAAAAAGTAGCCTAGAAATCCACGATATGATCTACCCGTGTGCTAAATTTCATCGAAATCCGTTAAGTAATTTTTGCGTGAAAGAGTAACAAACATACATACATCCATACAATCTTAGAAACTTTGGCGTTTGCCTATCCAGAAAAATGAAGTCGGTTAGAATAGTGTGAAAGAGATAAAAGGATCCTTCGAACCATATATGTAGGAATGCTTACCCTACAAACTTGGAGAAAAATGTTAATAATGGGTGCACCGTTGCTTTAACTTATACAAAAGTGGTTATTTCTGTAAGGCTACCATTCTGGAAATTCAAAATGTCTATACATAAAATAGTAAGACCATAGTAAGAGCGGGTAAATTGGCACGTATTGGAGGAGGCCATGTCCAGCAGTGGACTAAAATATAGGCTTATGATGATGATGATCCATAGTATACATGTCAAAAAATCTTTAATTTGTTGAAATCGGCGGTATGACAGCACCCAATAGTAGGTGTCATTATCTATATTTTATACTAATATAAAGAGAAAAAGATGTATATTTTTGTGTAAAGTTGACCCACACGTAGCTCAAGCCATGGATTACAAGCCACATTTATCACGTAAACGTGCTTAGACTGCCTCGGTCGCGTAATCGTATTATGGTACGACTGCAATGCCGAGGCATCGGGTTCGACCCCCGGGTCGGGCAAAGTGATATTGAGTTTTTCTATTCAGTATCAGCCCGGAGTTTGGAATTTGTGCCCGATATCGCGATAGGCTCGCCCCCTACCACATCATGGGACGGAATAATGGCGAAAAGTGGGTGCACTAGTTGCGCCTTTACCTTTACCCTTCGGGGATAAAACGCTCGAGTGTATATGAAAGTGTTTAGTGTCACGTTTTTTGCACAAAGTTATGTAATGCGCGTCACTCACGTGCTCCTGCCGTAGCAGTACTTGTTCTCTATGATGAGGTACGTTACACGCATCTTGTTCAGCTCCTGGTACAGTTCGAACGGCGTGAACTTGCCATACACCTTGTATACATTATACGCACGCTGCCTGCAACAGAAAAATGTTAATAATGCGCATGTTCACGGCTTTTATCGCCAAAGGGGTAGGCAGAGGCGCAACTAGTGCAACCACTTTTCGCCGTTACTCCGTCCCATGATGTGATAGCGGGCGAGCCTATCGCCATATCGGACACAAATTCCAGACACCGGGCTGGTAATGAATAGAAAAATCCAATGTCACTTTGCCCCGGGGATCGAACCCGAGACCTCAGCATTGCAGTCGTACCGTAATACAACTACGCCACCGAGGCAGTCTAATAAACAAGCTTTTTTGGTTTTTTAATACCAGTCAATTTTTATTATTTTAAAGAGCATGCTTGATAAAATAGTGTGAGCTTTGTTGGCGCTTAATATGCGAAAACATTATTTCTTGATGGATTATAAAACATCCCCACTTCTACCTGGTTTGCTTGCTCCAAAATTATTTTTATGGCATTTTTCCGAAACGTATAAGTGGGCTTAGAATGTGAAAAAAAAAAACAAAACACGATGCGTATCCGCTTCGTTTTATTGTGATTGGTTGAGAGACTGACGTATCGGTCTCTCGATCAATCATCATCATCATCAGTCACATGACGCCCACTGCTGAACATAGGCCTCCCCTAAAGATTTCCAGATGGACCTGTCAAAAGTGGTCCGCATCCAGCGCATTCCTGCGGCCTTTATCAAGTCATCGGTCCACCTTGCAGGTGGAAGCCGACGCTGCCCTTGCCAGTACGTGGACTCCACTCGAGAACTTTTTTGTCCCATCTGCCGTCAGTTCTTCGAACTATGTGCCCTACTCATTGCCACTTCAGCTTGCTTATCCGTTGGTCTATGTCAGTGACTTTCGTTCTTCTACGGATCTCCTCATTTCTGATTCGATCGCGTAGAGAAACACCTAGCATAGCCCTTTCCATAGTTCGATCAATCACAAACATCAAAATACCGATACGTCAGTCTCTCAACCAATCACAATAAAACGAAGCGGATACGCATCGTATTTTTTTTTCACATTCTAACCCTGCTTCGTTTTTACGAACAATCGCCTGCCTGAGCATAACCCGATCTGGGTCATACATTCTCTTCTTGCAATATGTAATTTTTAAATTCCGGGAGTAACTACCTCGCCTCGTAATGCTCGTAGTGTGGATGCGCGACGATCGGCCGCCGCGTGGTCAGCATCACGGTGGCCAGGACGGGCATCGAACCCGCGAACGCGCCCGTCATACTGGTCTCACGCGATATCCACTGCATCAGCTCCTCTTGAGGCAAGTCGCTGAATTCACCTGATTTGTTTATATATTTTTCGAGAATGTAATCACTAAAATTAACCTGGCCATGTCCAGGGGAAAAATTAGGTGAAAACAAAAAATATGGCAAAAAAGTGGCAATAGGACTAATAGAGTAATGAATAGAGTAATGCAATCAGCCCATTATATACTGCCCACTGCTGGGCGCGGGCCTCCTCTACTACTGAGAGGGTTCAGGCCTTAGTCCACCACGCTGGCCTAGTGCGGGTTGGTAGACTTTACATACCCTCGAAATTCTTAAGGAAAATTCTCAGGTATGCAGGTTTCCTCACGATGTTTTCCTTCACCGTTAAAGTGCACGATACTTGACAAACAATACACGTAACTTTGAAAAGTCAGAGGTGTGTGCCTTGGGTTTGAACCTCCCGACAATGTCTCGGTAGACCGTTCCATTCCCAACTAGGCTATCTTCCAGTTAGACTCCAAATAGAGTAAGATGTGCCTAAAATAAATGTATCAATGTCACAATGGTTCCTAATATTGGCGACTACAACCTGGTACATCGTGGCACTCGTGGTAATCATAGCACTATGAAACATTATGATGTTGCTAATTGTATATTTGTGTTCTTTTTCTTCCATGTTTGAAAATGCCACTTGGAGTAGTTCAATATTTCGCACCTTTAGGATGAAAACGACACAAATCAAAAAGATAGAAAATTGGGTTATCGTCATAAAATTACTTAAAAGGAAGTATTCAATAGAACAATAGTTCAAACGCAGCCATATTCAAGCAGAAAAAGGACAAAGCTGTTATATTGGTCCCTTTCTTATTACATTTTTATAAATAAGGGACTAGTTTTTAGACATTTAAATATGACAACTAAATTTTCTATTTTTTTAATTGTGTCGTTTTCGTTCTAAAGGTGCGATTTGTTAAGAAATGTATACCAGGTACCATCAGAATTACCAGCGCTTTGCTCCTGGAAGCATAGCATATTGCTGAGCTGGGGCCTGATTGCGGCTACAATATTTTCTACTTGTCTGGTGTTCATGTTTATACAGTATTATTTGTAGCCAAAATAAACTCTCTTAACTATCTACCATTCCACGCTAAATATCTGGTGATCTGAACAAGTGCAGAATACTCACCAATGTGCGCTAACTCTTCGCTGACGTTGTTGACCAAAGTGTATGCCAGGGGAATGATACATAGCAACCAGAATAATGGCAAGTACTTCATATAATTCTTCGGCAAGCTGCGGACAATAATTAACCTTTATTTTATTATTGATACATATACATATATACATACATATACACTCACGCCTGTTATCCCCGAAGGGGTAGGCAGAGGCGCAACTAGTGCACCCACTTTTCGCCGACATTCCGTCCCATGATGTGATAGGGGGCGAGCCTATCGCCATATCGGGCACAAATTCCAGACTCCGGACTGATACTGAATAGAAAAACTCAATATCACTTTGCCCGACCCGGGGATCGAACCCGAGACCTCAGCTTTGCAGTCGTACTGTAATACATACAACTACGCCACCGAGGCAGTCATTGATACAAATTTTCGAAAAACCCACAATAATTACACGTCCTGCTGATTGAGCTGAACGGCACTTTACACTCCACTAGACCAAGAAGATATGAAAATAAAGCCACTTACAAATAATAATTGTGGTTCATGAGTAGGGAGCTGACGATGCACATCTGCGGCACAAGCAGTAGCTTCAGCCTCATGACCAGCCCCGCCAGCAGCGCGTATGCCACCAGCTGCGCCACGTTGAACACCACCGCCGGGTCCACCTTCACACACCGCGCCAGCAGCACAAGGAAACCCAACTCCTCACTATCACATTTCTCGTCTCGTCTATCAGAGTTCTCGATACCACTGTCACTGTCTTCGATATTGCTGTCCTTCTCTGGCTTCTTTATCTCTTTCTCCCACTCGTGGGACGCGTTCCGCAACACGTAGTTACATACGTTGGCTATGGCGAACACAGTCGTCGGGATCAGCAGCGATTTACACAATTTAAACACTGTCTTCATCGGCATAAAGTCGAAAACCTCCGAGCAAGTGTACAGCATAGTGTGGAAATTTTTGTAGTTTGTGAATTTCGAATACAAAATCTCCCAAACATGGGCATCTTCTTTGAGTTCTAAGAAATCGCAGATGAGCTGTTTGAGGTACACGGAGGCTATGAGAATGATGCTGAGTCGCAGGAGTATTAACCAGACCTCGACCACGAGGTCCCAATTGGTTTTCACTTTGATCCTCAGGGAACTGAAGAAGAGGCAGTAAGCGGACACCACCAGGAACAGAGAGCTGTAGAGGGATGACTTCAGCATGTCGTTCCCTTGCAGCAGCAGTATCGCTATGTGCAACCCTCCAAAATGCGAGTGGAGGAAGATGCAGAGAGACTTGAGGTCAATGATCCGTAGCTGCTCCATGACGAGGAATATCGCCGTTTGCGTGAAGAATATGAACTGGGTAAACTGCCAGAACAACAGGCAGAGGCAGTTCACGAAAGAGATCGCTGCCTGCGAACAGAGAAGAAACCGTTATTGACTATTGTCTAATAAAATTATTATTGATCTATACTAATATTAGAAAGAGTTGAAGTTGAAAAGATTTGATTGTTTGTTTGTTTGTAATGGATAAACTCAAAAACTACATTGATGCGATGCAACATTCACTTCTCCCTGCAAGTGCTACACTTGAATGTGATACTTACCATCAAAAGTGGTGGAACCAACCTTTGAGGCAGCTTTGAAAACAACATATGAAATAGTTAGTTATCATAGTGAAAACACAAGTTGTTCAGCACGGAAAACTAAATCAATTTAACTATAATAAACTTACAGGTGGGAGTTCTCTCATATTATGTAAGAGTCCGTCTGCCGCTATGTTTATTTCTACCGCTAATCAGCAGTGTGCATGCAATGTTGTTTCGGTTTGAAGGACATTGTAGCCAGTGTAACTACTGGACGTAATGAGACTTAACATTTTGTGTCTCAGGATGACGAGAGCAGTTGAATGTCACACAGTACTTTGTAACTCAAGGTGCTGGATGGTGTTACTACTGCTTATGGGTGGTCATATCGTTTACCATCAGGCGAACGGCATGCTCGTCTCCTCATTCATTACAATAAAAAAAAATATATAAAATTAAAGTTTGTGAAGATGTAGAGTCAGTCACATAAGTCATCATCATCTTCTCCCTGCCCTGGTCCCAAATTACTTGGGGTCGGCGCAACATGTTTTTCTCATCCATTCTCCTCTATCTTTCGTCATCAAGTCATTCACGCCCTTTTCTTTCACATAAGTAGCTGAACAAATTAAAAACTTCAAATCGCCTTTAGATGTTAAACTTAGGTGAAACACTTTTATTTCTTGATGTGAATTAAAGTCTTAAATTTTATGTTTGTGAAGAAAAAAAAAGCACTTTGATCATAAAACTAAAGTGATATAAACTAAAATACCTTTATTATGATATTTATATTATTTAAGGCCCCTATCGGGTATAGGCCTCCTCCAACAAATTCCAAAGTTTTCTATCTTTGGCTTTCGTTATCCAATTGTCCCCTACTAGCTTTTTGATATAATCTGCCCATCGTTCCTTTGGTCTTCCTTTAGGTCTTTTGACAACGGGGCTCTACCCTGGCAGGTAAAGTCCTGACGTTACCTTCCTTGTCCATCTTTCACCTGTCATCCTGGCCACGTGTCCGGCCCACTTCCATTACAACGAATATCATATCTTGATTAGGTAAGGTTAGAATCTACACGGACATATCCCTCCCTACCCCTCACCTGCAACTGGAAGGTGGTTCCCCTGCGCGTGTCCCGCAGCTGGGCGCTGACGAGCCAGGCCTGCAGCAGCAGCAGCGGCCCGGCGAGGTTCTCGCGCTCGTTGGGCGCCCACATCACGCGCGTGCACTCGCTGTGGTTCGCGAAGTACTGAGCCACCGCCAGCAGACCGCCCAGGATGCTGTCACTATATGGACCGTTTATTTTGAAAGTGGTGTAAGTCCATTTTCTTTTGTTTCGAGACAATTAAAGGTTACTATATATGTTGATTTAAAAATACAGGCAAATCATATGAAGTCTGGCATTGTTTCTATTGTTTTATCAACATTTAATTCTTTTATATAAATGAGTTTTTGTCTAATTAGACTACGATAACACATATTTATGTGCTGTAAATGGACTTACACCACTTTCAAAATTAGACAATTGTAAAAATCGTTTAATTTCAATTTTGAAAAATCAAATATCGCTTAAAATATAATTCTTTTTAATATAATTTACACGGCAATTACATTGTCCCCTTTTATCCCCGAAGGGGTAGGCAGAGGCGCAACTAGTGCACCCACTTTTCGCCATCCGCATTCCGTCCCGTGATGGGGGGCGAGTCTCTCGCCATATCGGTCACAAATTTCAGAGTTCATGCTGATATTGTACAGAAAAATCCAATACCACTTTGCCCGAAGGGGATCGAACCCGATACCTCAGCATTGCAGTCGTACCGTAATACAACTACGCCACTGAGGCAGTCGTGTATTCAATTTCTATCAAAAGGCTCGTGTACGTTAACGCGAGCGATAATTGCCTCATCTTTGCGCATTTCATTCTACTTTTAGTCTTTAGGAGTCCACTGCAGAACAGAGGCCTCTCCCAAAAAAAATTTGCGCATTTTTAGCCAGGATAACTTTTATAGGCAATAATTGCGTACAGTTGCTGCTAGCAATCATTGATCAGTCTAAACGAGGCTTTAGTGAGGCGACTGGTAAAAGTTAATTACATAAGTTCTCATAAGAAACCATTCATCTTAGCCCCTAAGTAACACTGGCATCTACTAAATTCACTAATTACTTACGCAATTAATAACCACTAAATTAACAGGTTTAAAATTCCAAAACAACATACTTTACGTATTAATACTCCCAAAAACTAGGCCGTAGCAATCAATCTTATAATTTTAAAGTTCTCTGATTTTGTTATTTATATAATTTTATTTTACTTTAAAACTAAACTTAATATGAACGTTTTTAAAAGAGTTAGTAATTAAAGGAGGGCTTTAAAAATATTATTAACGGATTCATGATCCATATTTTTGCCCCTTTATTAACCAGCATCCGTACAAAAAGTGGACATATCCTTTATACACATGCTAATGGTTAGCTGAGGAAATACATTTCTTTGTAGAGTAGATGTCACTGTCCTATTTATGGCCACTCTGTGGCTACTGAAGAAGAAACAGACGGGTCAATGGTTGTCTTGTCATTTAAATAAAATATTATATGTGAAACTAGCTTTTGCCCGCGGCTCCGCCCGCGTGAATGAGTTTTTCCGGGTTAAAAGTACCGCTTTATATTTTCCCGGGATATAAAGTAGCCTATGTGTTAATCCAGGACATGATCTACCCGTGTGCCAATTTTCATCGAAATCCGTTCCGTAGTTTTTGCGTGAAAGAGTAACAAACATCCAGACATTCTTACAAACTTTCGTCTTTATAATATTAGTAGGATGTAAGACTAATTTCATTTACAATTTTCACATAATAGATATAATATAAGGGTTTCCCCTGTTTCGGAAGACTCATCTCAACAAGGCGTAAATACCTCAGAGCAGTGGCGTGCAAGAACAGCGCAGCAACAGTCAGTCCAGCCATCCACCATATTGCCTCCAGGTAGAAGAACACGGGCTGGCCGATGCCGACGCAGCTTTCCACCGGCGCGAGCCCCTCACCGCGACTCACCATGTGGCACTCGCGGTACGCGGACGTGTTCAACCACGGCTCCAAGTAGCGATACATGGCGCCTATCATTACCTGCAATCATAGACCTAAATTTATTCCTGCAATACTAATTTAGATGGTAATGCAGCTTACTGTTTTTTTTTTTTTGTAGTTACTCTCGGCAATCAGTCGCAAGACTATCTGATGAGTTCAGTGACGTTGGGTTTTAAGGTGAGGAAGCCAGCGCCTCGTCTGCCTTATCCAGGTTCTAGGGTTTGTAGAAGCCTTAAGTTAGCCGATTCTTTAAGTAAAACTTTTAGTTGTTTCGTGGCCTGATCGAAAGCAGTTTTGTCCGACCGGTGCTGAGACTGATGCCAGATTCCTCTCAGGCGCCTTTTTCTAAAAGTTTCGCTTTAATATCACGGGATTGTGGCGACGTCGCAGGCGTGCGATCCAAGTATGGAGAGTATCTAGGCAGATACTTGAATGAGGTTGGTTATGTATTTGCAGAGGTATTGATAATTGTGTTTGCAGAGGTATCGATAACTGAATGTTATCGTCCAGATAACTTCGAAAAACTTTCCAGTCAGTTTTACGATTTGATGCAGGTTATTGAATTATTTTTCTTGTAGCAGAATATTAAGTTGAGTGGCAAGAGGTTCTGAGTTTGTTAGAGGACAATGGTGTGCGTTTTATAGAAGCAATTAACAGGCAGATAGCCGATTAAAAATGTTGGTGCTTATCCACAAGAAATTAGTAACAAAAATGTCAGGATAATCATTTTTATAACTTATTTTAACTGACTGCCTTGGTGGCGTAGTTGTGTTACGGTACTACTGCAAACCTGAGTTCTCGGGTTCAATCCCCAGATCGAGCAAAGTGATATTAGATTTTTCTATTCAGTATCAGCCCGGAGTCTGGAATTTGTGCCCGATATGGCGATAGGCTCGACACCTATCACATCATGGGACAGAATACGTACGGCAAAAAGTGGGTGCACTAGTTGCGCCTCTGCCTACGGCTTAGGGGACAAATGGAGCGCGTGTGTGCGTGTGTGTGTGTGTGTGTGTGTGTGTGTGTGTGTGTGTGTGTGCGTGCGTGTGTGTGTATGTATACAGTATATTGTATACAAAATATATCCAGTAACTTTACACAAATTAAAACAAAATGCATAAATAATGTAACTCACCTCTGGATGTATATTAAACCGATTAAAAGCATTCACATCCTTCGGATACTCAACAAGACCATCGTACATGATCTTCGTTATGCTAGCTAGGAACTGTTTCTCTTCCACCACTGTCTTGAAGTATGAGTAATAGAAACCCATCTCTGTGCGGAATGACATCTCCCTCTCCAATTCAGAGAGGTAGGAGAAGTTCCTGTCATTCTCAAAGAGATGTGACACATATTTATAGTGGATGTATCCGAGTGTGAACGCTGTTAACAATTTATTGTACATAAGTATATTGTAAAAGTTAATTTTAAATAGAGGAAATATTAAAAAATAAAAACAATATGGTTGTGCCTATTTATAAATATATATATATATATGCCTGATACTAAGTTGTTTGATTAAATATTCCAGTATTTCTAGTCAAATTTGGAAAAATTTAATACCATGGCGATAAATTTGGGGGGACTTTTGGGAGTAAGATATTAAGCAATTCAGAGCAGAAATATATGGTATTACTTGTGTAAAGTTCTTGTATTAGATGGAAACATTTTTTTTTGTTCACACTATGGTAATATTTGGGATAATCTTTTTTTTTAAACTTAGTTTGAAGGTCATTGTAGCTAATTTAAATTATTTAATTATTCTCACTAAATTATGCAATAACTTATGTTATTTATACCTAATCGTTCTATTGTGAATATATTTACATTCATAGAATAATAACAAATATTCTATGTCTACATTGATTAAATAGAAATTCCAGATGTAGATGTACATAGAATATTTGTTATTATTCTATAAATGTGGATATATTTACAATAGAACTATTAGGTGTAAATAACGTAAGTTTAATTTACATTGATTAAATATAAATTCCAGTTTCGATTTCTAAGTTAAGTAGTTATATGTAAGTTTTTTTCAAGCTTAACAGAAATAAATGTGGAAGTAACTACCAGCCACAAAATCTATTCAATACAAGAATGTACGGTTAAACTAATATAATAGTTCAATTTACATCATGTTATATGTTATCCCACACAGCAAAAATGGATATATTTATTCATTGTATCGCTGGCTAATGCAATACGCCGGCAAACTATTTTATCTGCTGTGGCTGGAATTATATACCGATACGTGGCTCTTGCTTATAATTTACTGTATTTTTAATACCATCATGAGATAATTCTTTCGTAATTGATACATAAAAAAAAATAATTACTTACACAGGACGGTAATCGTTATAAACAATAGGAACTTTTTCCTTGGGAACTCCTTTTTATCATTCACTTTAACCTTTCCCTCCATTTTCATTAAAATGATTCACTAGTTTACATTTTTCATTTATTAAATTAGTTTCATAATTATTTTATATCGTAAATTAATGCAAAATTGAACTGGAATATTGACATTTGAGTTTAGTCCTTAGTGACGTAATCAGTGTTGTTGTCGATTTTTATAAAACGATAACAATTATCGACTCAAATGAGTGTCTCGGCAAAACTAAGAAACGATGTTAAACAAGATCATATAATTATAGAATAAATACGAGAGGCTACTGCGAAAAACGAAATCCGAAACATCGGTCCGAAACGAAGAAACGACGAACTTCGGATTTAACCTTACTACCAAATTACTTCGGATCCGTCACCGTTGAACGAAGGTTTCACGCAGTTTGCGACGCTTCCGACTTCGCTCAACACTTTCGTCACGCAACAACTCTTCATAAAGAAGGATCCGTAACACTTTGTAGTAAGAAAACGTGCGATCCGTCACCCGAAACTACGGATTTCGTTTTTCGCAGTAGCCTCTAAGGAATCATAAGCGATCATTTTCAATTGAAACAGAGTAATAATTATTGTTAATGCTGTAACAATAATACCTAATGAAAATTTCAAGATAACATTCTTTGAACAATTTAATTTTAGTACGTAACGTTAATTAATATGAAGGTAGGACAATAGTAACTTACTAGAAATAATATCACCAGCTTCTGAAATACGGATGGAAAAATTACTTGTTCTTGACTCGTTATGACGCCGCTACGGACGCCGGCGTCCGAGTACATAGGGTTTCCCCAAACATTTATACATATAAGCGGGGTTTGATGGGCTTTATTATATTCCTAGCATGAACATGTACAACTAATTCGATTTGTTTATAATTTAAGTTTCAAAATAGTTTATACAATATAGTAATCAAGATAATTTGTATTGAAATGAGTAGTATATCGCAGAAAATAGGCGAATAAGTTGTTTAGGTGTAATGGACAACACTACAGTCACGCTTTTTTTACCCCATGTTTTTATTCTAGAACAGACTAAAGACTAAAGCACCTTATTCTGAGGTCTCACGAAAGAAATCCCGCAGACGCGGCGCCACAGTCATGCGACGTAATGTTGCTAACTTTAAGGTGTTAGAGGTCCCGAAATCAATAATAGTTTACGATATAACTATTTTTTAGTGATTATGGAAAATTAAAGTAAAATGTTAACAATATTGCTGTATTTGAACAATCTGCGTTACGGGGGATTTAGGGTAGGTAGGGGATTTAGGGTTAAGGGGACGGGTTTACAATTTTATTTTACTCTCGGCGTTTTATATACTTTGCAGCATTTCGTAGGAATTGAGCAAGCTTAAAAAATCTTCAAAACATCGTATATAAAATGAAATATTAAAAAAGGGGGAAAACCGAATAACTAGTTTTATTTCAGTATTTTATTTTAGCACAATCGATCGGGAGATATGTTAGTAAAATCGTTATATCGGGAGGCTACAGCCAAAATCGGTAGATCTCCCGATAAATCGAGAACTTTTACAACACTGCACGTAGACAGCACCTGACAATGACAATATGGCCGATCTGTGACATCTGTCATGATTAGTTCCACATATTGCCGCGGGACTTCTTTCGTGAGATAGGCTTCACATTGAATTTAACGGATATCTGTTTCCGAAACTTGCCCAATAAGGCTGCCGCACACGTGACACGTTGGGGTTCCTCATCAAGTTTTCTGAATCCTGACCAAGAATTCAGATTCGGAATTCCGCGTGCCTAGCGCAAGCGTCTGGTTTTTTGTATTTTCTTATGATCTGAACGTACGGCGAATATTTGTATACAATAATGTTAGTTTCTTTTCGTTCGGAAATAATAAGTGCGTGTGCACTTTGTTGAATATTTCTTAAGTACCTAATGCTCCGCTTGCATAAGAAATTAGGTTTCTACCTATTGAGGCTAAATTGAAGGCGCCCAATGTTTTATTTCTTTTTTTAAGATAGTACTTATGTATGTATTTAACGGAAACTTTGAACATAATTTTGACCCCTTCAACCTTTGAGACTTTCAAGTTCCCGCTGAAACTCCACCTATCACACTAAACTTGTGTCTAATAAGGTATTTTACTGTGTATGACAAAAAATCTAAAAATATATTATTCAGATACCTTAGGCAAAAAGCAGTCGGAAAATGTTAGTTTTAGTTCATAAAATAACAGAATATTTTTTATAATTAATTTCAATGTTTTCAGTTTTTTAATATGTTCTTTAACACTGTTTAAACACAGAGGTTTAACGCTTGCCGCACACGTTCGGTTTCCTGATGAGAAATTCAGATTCGCAAACCTGAATGCTCCGCTTACATAGAAAATGTTTAACAACGCGCACACGTTCCTGAATCTGAATTCCTGATCAGGAAACCGAACGTGTTGGTACAAAAAACCGGACGTTAGCGCTAGTTACTCGGAATTCCAAATCTGAATTCCTGATCAGGAAACCTAATTAGGAAACCGAACGTGTGCGGCAAGCGTAACACCATGAAATAGTAGTCGCCATGTTATTACGTCACACGGCTTTGTAAACTAAAGTGTCAACTGTCAAATTATCAGCGAATTTGTTTTCGTTTACCAAGCCAACTGACGTCATTACCACAGAGCAATATGGCGTACACTGCGTCCAGCGTTTTTGACAAACTACGCGCGAAATTTGAAAATGTAAAATTTAAATGCATTTTATGGCACTTATGGATTGATAACACTATAGAATCTAATTAAGACATTTTACAAAAATGGGTGTAATACCCTATTGGGAGCGCTTCCATAATTCCATTGTGGTTAGTAGTGGGACACGACATAAAAAAGAGTTTATAAGAGTTGCCTCTTTTTGCACTAAGCCAGATTTTGACGTCATGTATGGGACAAATGTACCGTCGCTTGTATCATTGTATGTCCTACCCAACACTAATTGTGGTGCTATGGTATTGGTAGCGCGAATTTGTAGCTATTTGTCTCCGTTTGTAGCGAACCGTCGAACGCGTCACTTTTGGTGCTGAATTACGAATGTAATGGATCCTTAGACTAGCAATTAGAGCTTTATTAATTTAAGAAATTGATATTATTATATTTTGTGGCTATTTAATTATATTTTGCGTAAATAATAATCATATCAGTAGGTAGGGTGCTCTCACCTCCAGAATCGGACAAGAACAAATTGATATTTACCGTTTGGCGTAGATATTAATAATGGAACAATCACGTAATTGTTTTGGTGGTAGGTGCCATGGTGGAATAGTCTAGAGAGTCTGGTACAATAGCAAATGCCCCATGATTAGATCATGAATGTCTGTGACGTCACCTTGAAGAGATGTCGCTAATCGAGTCTTGTAAATCCTTGAGTATTGGTTCGGAAGCTGACGGCATGCACCTATGGGATTCAAAATAACTAAATGAACAAAAATATTAAGGCATCAACTTATGTTACATCCATATCAATATAAATTTTCCTGGAATGGATTTTACAAAAATTAAATTAAAATTTAAATAACCCCCGACACAAAAATCTCTAAAGACCGCTAAAGAAGTATTTTCATCTCCCTGGTCCGGAGTTCGGTCCTCCGACGTGAGGACGCTTGGGTCAAAATATTACTAGTTACTTAAACGACAAAGACACTATTATTATTTTACTTTTTAGAGATTTTTTGTGTCGGGGGTTATTTAAATTTTAATTTAATTTTTATTTCAAACTTTTTAAATTACTTTATTCTCCATCATGGGGCCTTGATAATCAACTATCTATCACCTACTCTTTGAGCCCATCCTTATGAGCCCAAACACACTATATCTGCTATAAGTTGCTAAGGAGTTGGGTATCCCGCAGACTACTTGATACCGCAGCATCAGCTCATGTTTACAAATATATTGAATGTCACAGTACACCAAATTTAAAGTCAATCGGATGTTTTAAGTTGGCAATGAGCTGATAATCCTCAAACGCCTGAACAGATCTTCATAAATTATAGCAAAGAACCATCGCAGTCACATCAGCTTTCAAACAAAAAAAACCGCGTCCAAATCGGTCCATTCGTTTGAGAGCTACGATGCCACAGACAGACATACAGATACACAATTTTGAAAATTCGATTTGCGAGCTGAGGTCCTGGGTTCGAATCCCGGGTCGGGCCAAAAAACTTTGTGACTGAGTTTTTCCATCTTAAAAAAATTACTCAGTCGCAGCTCGGAGTCAGGAAGTTGGCGGTGTGATACCCCCGTGCCTCGGAAAGCACGTAAAGCCGTTGGTCCTGCGCCTGATCTCTCTCCGGTTATGTCGGATTACCGTCTCACCGGACTATGAGAGTGAAGGAATAGCGAGGCACCTGTGTATTGCGCACACACTTTGTGCACTATAATATCTCCTTCGTACCAGGCTGATCTCCGTTGAGATTGGCCGCCGTGGCCGAAACTGGCTAGGAGGATTTCATGCACTTGTAAAATAGATTCATAATTTACAACAAAAAAATAACTTTTTCTGCTAAATATCTTGACGATGTGTACTTAACATCATTCATCAATATTCAAAAAATTACAAACATTACAACTTTAATTTATTGTCCTGAAAGAAAGAAGGTTTTTTAATATCTATTAGAGCTTAGTAGAGGATTACGAACCTACCTCTAAACAAATAATAAAAAAATGCATAAAACTTTAACTCCTTTATTTTACAAAACTATTATCATTTCGAAGGGGCCATTAATTTATTACGTAAGCCGATTTAGGGAGGAGTGGCTCGACCATGTCTTATTATTTCTTACAAGGGGGTGGGAGGGAGTCTCGATAGATTTTACGTAAGATCAAAAAAATGCGCAAAGTTAAAATTATACTTTGAAAAAGCGCGGGTAACCGCGCGAGTGCTGAGGTTCGCTTGGATGCGTATCGATAAACGGTTTACAAAGTATAAATCAATATTTCTAAAATTTGATATCTCCTTTGAAGAATAAACATCAAAACAAGCAAAGCGTGTATTCATTTTTTTCTTTAAATTCTTACGTAATAAATGTTCGAACACAGGGGTAGGAGTCGGCCTATTCTTATTTTTTCTTATAATAGAAGGGGGGGGAGGGGGGTTGTTCAAAACTGGCGAAAATAGTCTTAAGTAATAATGAATGGCCTTTTGGAGTATTTATCAACATTTAACAGACTTGTAGATTACTTATATATGCGTTAAAAAATTATAGTAAGTATTGAATAGTCAATACTTTATACTTACGCTTTTATAAAATGCATCAATCATTCTTGGTAAGTATATATCTTATTATCACAAAATCTAGGTAGTAATGGATAACAGTTGCAATTCAATTTGCTTTTAATATGCAACTGGCATAAATAATCTCTACGAATATTAAAGTACAATGCGATTCAAATAAAAATAGGAACGTCAATGACCTTATGTGTCAAATGACACTTGAAAAGTACAAAAATATTAACATATCAATAACAGTTTATATTAATTGTCTAATTGGCTCTTACATCAAATTTAAATAAGAACGTTTTTGCTAATTTTATATCTAATTATCTAGATGTCACAGTATGGCGCAAAGTCGATCCTATTATTATTTGAATCGCATTGTAAAAGTAAATACTTACAGCTAATTGAGCAAATAATATAGATAAAACATTATGTCCCCAGACAGAATATTCACATTGTAAAATGTTAATTAATTCTCAAGGAAAATTTGACCTACTTTTGCAAACGGGAACCAACTCACACCAAAATATTTTCTATTCGTTGATGCTTAAAATAAAATGTTTTTTTACTAGCTTTTGCTTGCGTCTCCACTCGCGTGAAAAAGTTTTTCCAGTTCCGCTTTATATTTTCCCTGAATAAAAAGTATCCGATGATCCTTTCTAGGATTTCAAATTATCTCCAAACAAAATCATCGAAATCCGTTCAGTAGTTTCGGAGATGTGGAGTAACAAAAAAAAAAATAAGAGAGTAAAGAATTATCAAATCGCTGATTTGTTTTCTATTACTCTTCTTTAGTCACCCCTTTCTTTTTTATCACATTTCTTTCAATGTACAGACACACCGCGGGATCTTCTGTATTATTATAGCAATATATAGATTACAACTAGATGGTTGATATAAAATGTTTGGCATTTTATAAAGTAACAACTGAGGTATTTGGACAATTAATTCTATGTGAAAATATTAAATCTGCTATTTATTGTGTTTTAAGACTAAGTCAAAGGACATGTCCAAAAACGGGCCTAAAATTCTAACCAAGCCAGTTTGTATATTTTATATTTGGATAGAACTAAAAACTAGCCTTTTACAATAAATCATTTAGTTTTAAAGACCTTCAATTTTGAGATTTATGTAATTTTATTTTGCTCTAAAACTACATTTAGTATGAACGTTAGTTATGGAGAGGTGTAATTTTAATGGATCCAAGATCCATGTTTTGCCACTTTAATGTGCATGTAAAGTTTGAACCTGGTTAGGTTTAGAGGCCTAACACCCATACAAAAAGCGGACATCTCCTTTTATGGGCTTGTGGGTTAGTTATCGTTTGCGAGACTAGGTCCAATTATTCAGCGTTGCTAAATAGGATCAATGGTTTTTATTTTCTCATTATGATTGAAGTGATACTGTTTTAATAACCATACTTACGGGAGATATCTATGTTAAAAAAACCGTCACACGAAAATCATCACATCTTACCGCTTGCCGCACACGTTCGGTTTCCTGATCAGGAATTCAGATTCGGAAAACTGAATGCTCCGCTTACATAGAAAATGTTCACAACGCGTACACGTTCTTGAATCTGAATTCCTGATAAGGAAACCTAATTAGGAAACCGAACGTGTTGGTACAAAAAAACCGGACGTTTGCGCTAGTCACTCGGAATACCGAATCTGAATTCCTGATCAGGAAACCTAATTAGGAGACCGAACGTGTGCGGCATGCGTAAGTCACCTTGCATCTTCACGGCGCCGTTTTCTAGCGTCATTATTTAGAAGAGAATCTAGAAGAATCGAGAGAATCGAGAAGAAGAATAAAATGAGCGCCCATAAAAAATGCATAAAACAAATATATATTGATGGTAAACTAGTTCAAGATCCAGTTAACATTGCACAAGAATTCAACAATTATTTTATTGACCAAGTAAAACCCTTAACTAAGATTAATAGTACGACCACGCCAATTACCACTAATTGTAACTCTATTTTTATCAAACCAAGTACCCCTCAAGATATTAAAAGGGCTATAATTTCTTTAAAAAACACAAAGAGCACAGGTTATGATGATGTTGCAACTAATATTATTAAAAATGTATGCGATATTATATCACCAGTACTGAGTCATATTTTGAACCTTTGTATACTGCATGGTGTATATCCAAATAAATTAAAAATAACAATAGTAAAACCATTATTTAAAAAAGGAAACAAAGAAGATATAGCATGTTACAGGCCAATAGCGTTAGTCCCAATAATATCTAAGATTTTTGAAAAACATATTTATGAGAACATATACAACTATTTTGAGGCAAAAAAATTATTCACAGAAGAACAAGTAGGATTCAGAAAAAATAAATCTATACATTTAGCTATTTACAATTTTCTAAATAGGACTATGACTAAGTTAAATAGTAAACTTCCGGTATGTGCATTGTTTATGGACCTTACTAAAGCTTTTGATTATGTGGATCATGACATAATGAATGAGAAACTTAGTAGGTATGGTATTAGAGGAAATGCATTAGATTTGATAATGTCATTCGTGTCAAACAGAAAACAAGCTACGGCGATCACAAAAATATGTCCATTAAAAAAAGAGGAATTAACATCAGTGTCAGATTACAGGGTAATCAAATATGGGGTACCTCAAGGCAGTGTTTTGGGACCTTTATTATTCCTCATATATATAAATGATTTTCCCAAAGCAATAAATGAGTCAATGGTTTTATTTGCTGATGATAGTACGGTAATATTTTCTGAGAAAACTCAATCATTACTAGAGACCAGAATAAATTCTACATTAGAAGACATTGTTACTTGGCTTAAAAACAACCATCTACTAATTAATTTAAAAAAAACAAATCTCATCTTGTTCAAGAATAGGTCAGCATCTAAATTACTTTCCATAAATTATCACGGGGAACCAATCTTACAGGTGGAAACCACACGATTTTTAGGGCTTCATGTGGACTGCAACTTGAACTGGAAGGCACATGTTGAAACTATATGCATTAAGCTATCACAGTTCTGCTATGCTTTATACCAACTCACAAAAATAGTAAGCATTTCCACTGTAATAACCGCATATCATGCATACGTGGAGTCTACACTGCGATACGGAATAATCTTTTGGGGAAACTCTGTGGACTGGGAAATTGTGTTTAAGGCACAGAAAAGGTGCATTAGGGCAATATGTAAATTATCAGTCACAGAAAGCTGTAAATCATACTTTAAATCTTTAAAAATTCTAACATTAACTAGTTTATATATATATGAAATATCTATATTTGTAAAAAGAAACCTACATCTATACACTAAATTTAATAGCAAACGTAATAGTAATAAAGTAAAAATTCCATCAAACAACACAGCACTATTAAATAAGAGTGTTTTCTGCATGAGTCCAAGAATATATAACAAATTACCAAGTTACATTATAAATGTTGAAAACATAGATGAATTCAAATATAAATTAAAAAACTTTTTAATAGATAAGACATATTACCATATTAGAGAATATTTACAAGAATAAATTTGTTAAATACATTGTAAATGCTGTGACAGATTATTGTTATATGATTGTAGTTTTTTAGTTTTCTTTAAGATGTTATTTTATTATCAGACTTTATTGTATCTTTTATGAAACATGAATAATTTTTGCATGTCATTCGACTAAATATGGAAAGATACTTTGTTACAAAATACGCCACCTAATAATGTACCCATATTTGCAAAATAAATTGATTGATTGATTGATTGATTGATTGATTGAATCTTGATATCGCAATGTAGTAATAAGGTGGAACTGTTCAGACCCATCTATTGTTGACAAGCGTAAAGTTTAAATATTATGGTTTGCTACACTTATTGAAATTCATTTAAATAAATAGTGAAAGTGGGAGATTATTTTTTGTTGTTTTGAAAAATAATCACGTGATTGTGGTATTATATTTGTGTGGTGTTTTTCATGTTAACGTCCTTTGATTGTAAGTATTAGTAAATGTATACTTATTTATTGAAATTAACCATAATTTAAAAATATGGCTGTCAATTTAGCAGACAATAATATTTAAATGTATTAAAATAAATAATAATAATAATTTGACCGTATTAATGGAATACAATAACTATTATAAGAACAGTAAAAAAATGGGTTGATTGAAAAAGTTTCACTTCATAAGTGAGTACATTAATACACAGACACACACACACACACACAGATACACACGCACACACACACACACACACACACACACACACACACATTTTACAGCCATCGGAAGAAGGCAATGTTTACGGTTGTATGTAAGGCATCGCTCACACTGTTACAACACATCACGCGTTTTCTCAATATTATAAAATTCCATTTACTTTGACCACAAATGAGAGGTACTTAACAATAGATTGATCAGTTTTTTCTTCCTTTGACGCTTAGTCTAAAAATATATTTAGGCACACAATCAATGTATACAGTTTATACCTATATACAACATTACATAAATATTTACACAAATTTCTTATCCAAAAGATGTCTTGTAAGTGTTAAAGAGAGCTTGAGTTTTCCGGAAGAACTGAACACCGAGTCAATTCGTACACTAAGACCGGGTTTATTCAACTTTTGTTACGGTAATCATTGGTGTTATGAAGCTGGACGCTGTTCCAGTGCTCCAGAAGCTCCGAGCGCGTCCAGCTCAATAAGACCCTGACAAAAAGACGACCACAGTTGAAAAAACAGAGCCTAAGAGCCATGCGTTCTCAAAAACAGTAGCAGCACCTTCTAGAACTTTCACAAAAAAAATACAGCGCACGCAGTGTAATTCATGTTAACAGTAAATACGCTGCCGACAATATTTAAAATGCGAATGTAATGGCAACTATCTATGTAGAAATTGTTTTGCTGGTGTTGCGAGCATTATATTACAATGTTCGTAGCCATCTTTATATTCCTTGTGGGTCCTAAAATAGCCAATTAATTTACTCGCAATACGCAGCTATTTCTTGAATAATTCTAAACGTTACCTTATTCGTTTAATACTCGTCGTTCCAAAATCTTTTTATAAAATGTTCATGTGACAGTATATTTGTGAATGTGGTCAGCGCGAAGGCGTTGCAAGCCTCATTTGAGGTGTGTGCGGTGGACACGAGGCCCCTGAGATAGAAGCGCTCCGTCAATCTGCTAATAGCGGGAAAAGCGAGGCCGCCACCACTGTCTCCCTTGCATAAACCAGTTCCTAAAAAAATTAAAATAATAGTACCTGCATAAAGCTGTATGGACTATAATTCCTTTGCATACTTTTTATGAATAAACAAAAATGTTATGGCGGGAAGTAGCGGTACTTCACTCAGAAGCGAAGTTCATACCTACCTATTTATCTTGAAGACAAAAGTCAAAATTCAAATATGTGTAGGTACATACCATTGGCGTATCCTGCGCAAATTTTGTCGCCGGTGATGTAAGGTCTAAAGGCTTGTGGCGATTGGCTGATGCATTGCAACACTTCAACATAAGGTAGCTTTACCACTTTCAACACTTGTGATGGATTTCCAGCCTCGTCTTTGACACCCCATCCTGCGACCTGCATGGAGAAACGTCAATAGAACATCCGAAGTGTACTTTAATCTTGACTTACGGCCAGGTTCTTTATAAACAGGAGGTAACTGTCAAAGTTACTGTAAATGGCACAAGACATGAGCACACAGATGAAAAGTGGTGGGGAAAAGCACGCGTATACGACGAAAGTGTATAGAACCGCGCTGCACATCAGCGTTTTGGACATTAAAACGACCAACCCCGAGCGTGTTCACGACTCGCGGCTCTCTCTGTACTTTTGTATAAATTATGTTGTTTGTGGCAAATCTTATGGTGCGTTTCCATGCTTGCCAAGGTTCGACAAGCATCCACAAGCCCCAAGCGTCCACAAATCTCGCTTGGCATTTGGAAGTCGTTTACACGCTTGTGAATGCGTCAGTGTGCTACATCCAGGCATGGCGGACACCGAACTTGTATCGGCGAAAGATTAGAATCCTGTTTTTTTTAATGTTTACGAAAAGTTGTCATCAATATTTCTTTTGTTGGCTTTTAATTCCTTTACTGGCTTTCCCACTAACTCGGCAAGACGACTCCAAGCATCTGCAACTTTCGTTTAATCTTTGTGATTAACGTCTTTGGGGTTCCAGATACACATTTCTGTCTGGTGATTTTCCAAAAACGATAAACTCTGTTCTGTCGACCAGCCACCCATTTTGAGATGGAACTAGACGTGCGTTCGTTGCGACATCACAGCGGCTACAAAGCGCGCGCCAACGTGTGAACGCGTCGCAAGCGCTTGTCGCAAGCGCCCTTTGATCTGTGTCCAAAAACCGACACTAGACCGGATCCTGTACAAGCGTGCACAAGTTCACGCAAGCCAAGCCAAACGTCATCTTTACACGCTTGTGCCTGTGGATGCTTGTCGAGCCTTGGCAAGCATGGAAACGCACCGGTATATTTACAGAAACCCAATTTACGTAATAAAATGTTTACCTTCCCCAAACTCCCGACGTATAGTTGCTCTTTTTCGAAGTTAATGTCGAAATTCAAACACACGGGCCGGATGTGGGGTTTGTACACGATGGTAGTTTCTAGAATAACAACTGCTATATCATTTTGGTAGTTATTGGTTCTGCCTAAAAAATATGGTGATAAGTGGATATCTCGTATCTGAAATAATGAAATCACATTACCTATTACTAGTTTAAAAAAATTGCAATTTGCAGCGTCAAAAGTTTACATAGATCCTCGAAAATACTTAATATATTGGAGTTAGGAAATTTCACCCAAATAGGTATTAGGTACATTTAGGTAGTGATTCAAATTATTACTTTTGAAGATATGTTATGTTTCTTCTTTTAGTTAGAACTATTTTAACTGGCATCAACAGAGATTAAACAATAAAGATGAAATCTGTTTAATAAGTATAAGTTCTATGTACAGAAATGTATTTTTTTAAGCAACAACTTAACTGATTGGTGTAAAGAGTTAAGTATTTTCTTCATATAACTGGAGCGAGGAGTCGTAAGTTTTTCCCTTCAATCCTTAATTTCTATTCACCAATAATTATAATTCAGAAATTAATAAAACACTTACTTCAGATTTCTGGTCTTTTTCAACAACTTTTTTTGGATTCCAGGGTCTGAAAAGCTTGCCGAGTGCCACGGCGTATTCTTCTTTAGGGGTTGCTGCGTCATTCGCCCAGAAACAGTGAGCGGCTGAAAATAATGGTCGTATTCCGTATGTAAAAAATATTGACTAGACCAGTGTTATTATTTTTTATTTAAACGTGAAAAGGGGGAAAATAAGTCACGATTCCCTTTTTAAAATAGCAGAGCATAACTATATGTCTACATTTCTCTCTGTCTTAAAAAACATTAATGAATTATGTTAATTAAACCTCCTCCTTGATTTACACCTTTCTTTATAACCGGTGGTAGGTCTCTCGCATGCGAGGGGCCGCCAGGGTAGGCACCATCCCAATGTCTAATTCTACCGCCAAGTAGCAGTATACACGCCCTGTTGTGCGTGTATTAGCGTAGAATATAAGATTATAAATTATAAAAAGTAATTATTCTTCATAACACGTGATTATTTGTGAAAATAATTGTAGACAAACTCACTTAGGTAATTATTATATTAAATTTAAAATATCCATCTAAAATGTCAATAGTACGATAGTGTTTTTGACGTTTGATATGGTATAAATACCCGTCGCTCGATGGAGGACGGCAGATTCGCACATTCTATCGTGGGCCGCCGAGCTGAGCAGTACTAGGACACTGGCAAGTTAAGTCATTTACTTTATTTCATCCTTAGTTTACTAACCATTTAAAATGTTAAGTATTTGTATAAATAAACATTTAATTTAGGGTCATGTGATTTAGAAGTGGTACCTATGATAAGGTACATAATTGTTATATACACATTGATGTGATATTGATTATAGAGCTATGCTTATTGGATTATAGTATCTGATAAATATAATAAATATATTATGTAAAGAATATAGTGGTTCTTGTATCTTACCAAACTCATCCGCCCTTTCACCCTTAAAAACATACTATTTGCTAGTATCCTGATGGTATATTAGCGATTCGATGTATTAATACATAATTATATTCTTTTAAATGTAATTTGCTTATATAAGCGATTGCTGTAAAACATTATATATTAATACATATATGTAATAAAATCTAACACGTGCAATTCAGAGTTATGTGCGGCGTTGCTACTGTTTATGGGCGGTCGTATCGCTTACTATCAGGCGCACGGCATGCTTGTCACGTCATTTAATTACAAAAAAGAAAGTCCGTCCTTCGGTGAAAACCGTATGAAAATCCATTCAGTAATTTTTGAGTTTGTCGCGTTCAGACAGACAGACAGGCGGGCGCGGCGGGGGGGAATATGTATATCGATTTCTAGATTCTTCTACCCCATTTCACCCCCTAAGGCAGTGGGGGTCCGCCAACTTATCTATGGACATTTCAATTAATAAATAAATGCCAGCAAGTCTCGTAATCGCTACGATTACTTAGCACAGCGAGCATGCGCCAGAAAGCGGGATCTCTGCTCTTGTATACAGTGTGACTGGTAATATGATGTATTTCCGTTAAGAGCATGTAGATTGGGTCAAAAGCAATCGATTTTGTCCCATGAAGCCCTATCAGAAACTCAGCTTTTGAGAAATTTAAGATTTATTGAATTTTAAGATAAAGCACTTTTAAGACCAAATAAAATTCAATAATAAAGAGTACTGAATGGGTATTTGTTGTTTTCTAGCAAATAACATTCTAGGCTATCATAATATAGGTACAATATAATATTTAAAAGCTATGATAAGTTTGAAATGATGAAAGGTGATGATGAAAGGTTAAAAAACTCTGCCCTAAGGAATTGAATTGAACCCTTTTCAAGAAAATTTATGTGTTGAGCCTACCTGATAATACGACGGTGCTACTGATAAGTGCTCCGCCGCAGATGTGCATGTAGGGCTTCGTGTTCTTCGAGTAAATGGCGGCCTGCCAAGGCAGCTCCCCGAACTGCGCCCTCTCCCCGCCATAAACCAAAACAGTGCCATTTGGTGTCACGGTGCCACATTCTGAAAAATATTGTAGAGTGTAAGTACTGCCAGCAAGGTAGACTAAGGCATAAACCCTTAAGGAGAATTCCTGAAATACGGTATACGTATACAGGGCTGGTATTCTTATAAGTATTGTACTTATTTATCAATTATGTTAATTATTGTCTTAGTTTAAAATAAGCATAGATAAGTTCCTTTTTGTTGAAGCAGGTAGGTATTTATAAAAAATGAATAGTCGAGGAATCATTAAAATATTTCTTCTCATGGAAGTGTATGTTATGCTTACAAAGTTATTTTTGTTTGTTGAGATGTGTTCCGGTGCTGGTAGCGGTAAACATGTATTTCCCCACAAAAAGTAAATAAATGTTCCCCGAAAGAAATAAAAAACGATATTATAAATACTTTACTTATATTAATTAAAATACTATAAATAATTCCACTTATGCCATAGGAAAGAGCTAAGTTAAGAGCCTATGTCAGGAACTTTAAGGACTTTCAAATTCAAATTTCTCGTAAACTACTAAGATCAGAAGTTAGATTTTTGGATATGTGTAAATTGAACGTATAACTCAATAATATGTCAAAGCCAAAACACAATTGCTATAAATTTTCTCGATCGAAAAAAAATTCAAAGTTACCTCTGATATTTTCTTTAAACACGCTTTATCTCTAAATGGTGGAATATGTACATTCGTAACTTTATTTAAATACAATACAACAATTTTTTCAAAGTTTTATCAATACACAATTAAAACGAATTAAATAGTATAATCACAATTAAAAAAAAATTGTTTTGGCGCTTACGCCATTTCATTTCGGCATATGCGTGCGCCTCCCGTCACTTTCTCTCATCCGCGACGTCCAAATACGCCATCGCTGTTATGGGAGTGGCCCGTGCCGGCTTCAGTCGTCCGGAATCTTTACTGACGACGGACGTGCGCTCGAAATTTTCGGACGCCTTCAAAGTTCGAATTGGCCGTCTAGTGTAGGGATTGGTCCGCGCTACCGCGCGGCAAATTTGAAGGTGCCCTGGAAATTCTGTTTTATAGTGTATCCAGCTCACGTCCGTGTATCAATATAAAATTATAGGCTCTATTAGGTCTATAAGATAGGCAACAAGCGTAATTATTACATCCTTTCACCTTTGTAAATTGTTTCTAGTCGGAGACCTGCTTTAGTTATATTTAGTGATCGGTACGCTGAGGTGCCGGGTTCGAATCCCTGATTGAAAAACAATAGTCACTGCTTTTTTTTTGTTATTTATTCTGTCTCAGTGGTGTAGTTGTATTACGTTATGACTGCAATGCTGAGGTCTCGTGTTCGATCCCCGAGTCGGGCAGAGTGATATTGGATTTTTTTCTTTTCAGCCCGAAGTGGTGATAGGCTTGCCCCCTATCACATCATAGGACGGAATACGCACGACGGAAAGTGAGTGCACTAGTTGCGCCTCTGCCTACCCCTTCGGGGATAAAAGACGTGAGAGTATATGTATGTATTATTTATATTGGGTAATTCATAGCTAGGGACGCCCTGGAATGCCGGCCCAATTTTGCGTAAATGACGCTTGCGTGCCGCTCATACATTTAAAAAATTCGTATTTTGCATGTAAAGGCTGTTCAAATTTTTACACCATAAAATTATTTTAGTATGATTTTTTGTAGTACTCATTTATTTATACATTATGAATCAATAATAACTAAAATGTTAAGAGCCAATGTTAGAATTGGTATACACGGCGGCCATTTTGAATTTCTTTGTTTTAAGGCCAATCGACCTCAAAATCGATATCTGGGCAGGCCTTTAGGTATAAAAGACGGATCCAATGTTACACTTGAAAAAAGTGGCCGCCATTTTGAATTTCCTTGTTTTAAGGCTAATCGACCTCAAAATCGATATCTGTGTAGGCTTTTAGGTACAAAAGACGGATCCAATTTTAGAATTGAAAAAAGTGGCCGCCATTTTGAATTTCTTTGTTTTAAGGCCAATCGAACTCAAAATCGATATCTTGGCAAGCCTGTAGGTACAAAAGACGGATCCAATGTTAGAATTAAAAAAGTGACCGCCATTTTGAATTCCTTTGTTTTAAGGCCATTCGACCTCAAAATCGATATCTGGGCAGGCCTTTAGGTATAAAAGACGGATCCAATGTTAGACTTGAAAAAAGTGGCCGCCATTTTGAATTTCCTTGTTTTAAGGCTAATCGACCTCAAAATCTATATCTGGGCAAGCCTGTAGGTAAAAAAGACGGATCCAATGTTAGAATTAAAAAAAGTGACCGCCATTTTGAATTCCTTTGTTTTAAGGCCATTCGACCTCAAAATCGATATCTGGGCAGGCCTTTAGGTATAAAAGACGGATCCAATGTTAGACTTGAAAAAAGAGGCCGCCATTTTGAATTTCGTGGTTTTAAGGCTAATCGACCTCAAAATCTATATCTGGGCAAGCCTATAGGTACAAAAGACGGATCCAATGTTAGAATTGAAAAAAATGACCGCCATTTTGAATTTCTTTGTTTTAAGACCAATCGACCTCAAAATCGATATCTGGGCAGGCCTTTAGGTATAAAAGACGGATCTAATGTTAGACTTGAAAAAAGTGGCCGCCATTTTGAATTTCCTTGTTTTAAGGCTTATCGACCTCAAAATCTATATCTGGGCAAGCCTGTAGGTACAAAAGACGGATCCAATGTTAGAATTGAAAAAAATGACCGCCATTTTGAATTCCTTTGTTTTAAGGCCATTCGATCTCAAAATCGACATCTGGGCAGGCCTGTAGGTACAAAAGACGGATCCAATGTCAGATCTGAAAAAATTGGCCGCCATTTTGAATTTCTTTATTTTAAGGCCAATTGACCTCAAAATCGGTATCTGAGTACCACTTTAGTTACTAAAGGCAGATCCACCGTCAGAACTGAAAAAAGTGGCCGCCATTTTGAATTTCTTTGTTTTAAGGTTAATCGACCGCAAAATCGATATCTGGGTGTAACATTATTAACAAAGGAGTGATCCAATGTCAGAATTGAAAAAAGTAGCCACCATTTTGAAGTTTTTTGTATTAAGGCCAATCGAACTCAAAATCGATATCTGGGCATTGTTTTGTGCACAAAAGGCAGATGTAATGTTAGAATTTTAAATAAAGGCCGCCATTTAGATTTATTTTTCTTTAAAGGCTATTGGCTTTAAAATCAAAATCCGCTGGACATGACTGGCCACAAACTCTAATAGGTATAAAGGAGACGGCCTAAATTGGGCTTGACCTTACACTTTTGAAGCATGTATCAATATTCTTCTATTTTTATGTCTTCCATTTAAAAATATGCCACCAAAAACATAAATGTAAAAAAGGATAGCCAAGTTCAATACCAAAATTATGCTTAGCTGTGGGCTTCGCCGCAAAAAGAATGGAGATCTAAATGTGTGCCAAGTTTTATGCAAAATCTAAATATGTATTATTATAGGAACAAAATAACATTATGAACAAGTATTAAATTCTATTTGTTTGCTTTTTTGAATACCTATAATAGTTGCTGGTATTTACAAATGTGAGATCTTTTACATTTATGTTTTTGGTGGGATATCATTACTTTTTGTAAAGAAAACTAGGTAGGTATTGAGTTGTGTGGTGCCGCGCGCCGCCGACGACACACCGTTGGCCGGCTGTTTAGCGCGTATTACAAGTGTTTTTTTATGGGGACACCACAAATGTTTTGGCTTAACTTTATCTTTATATTTCTGTTATAAAGCAAATATAATAAAACATATATTGGGATTGTTTCAAATATTTGCTTGTAACGGTTCCAACGCTACCATTAAAAATATTTTTTTTTTTTATGTGGACCTCTGTATTTTTAACTTTTTTTATTTTTAGATTTTTCCTTACGCTTACACATAATTACCGAGCTGGATTCCAAATTTCATCCTTCTAGGTCATCTGGAAGTAGGTTAGGTTTAGATACTATAAGTCTGTCAGTCAGTACAAAAATTTACGATTTTGACCTTCATATCTTTATAACCGTTTGAGCTAGCTTCATGAAATTTGGGCTTCTAGATGTCCTTATAGATATAATTAAACTCACACAGTTTTATGTGTTTACTTTAAATAGGTTTTGAGTTATAGAAAGGTGAAAAGTGGCACCAAGTGGTTCGTGTAATATTACACACGGCGCTGGCACCAACTTAGAGCGTTGGTTACATACTCAAAGAATACCAAGCATGTATAACAAGAATAATATTGACATAATAGTATTAATAATTCTTTGGGGGAGACCTATGTGCAATAGTAGCCTTTTAAAGGCTGAAAAAGAATAAGAATTAAAAACTATAGGTATTTTAGAAATTAAACTAAAAAGACATTTTCACTTTTTGGGATATTTAATATTGGTCGATATTATTTAATTTTACTGGCAACTTTGTTCAGCGCTCCCGACGTAATGTCAAATTGAAATACATTATTGACTCACTAACACTCTAGCTTCACACCTCGCGTCGTGGCTCGTATTGTGTTCGGCGTACCACTCGCGCGAGAGTGTAAATGAGCCATTATATATTTATATCAGTCCTCGTCGATTCCATGTGATATTTTCAATTCTGGTTATTGTCTAAGCTAGCTCTGTTCACTATTCAATAGGGCAATCCAATGGTTAGGTACTGGAACATCTTATGTCATCAGGTAAAAAAAAGTTATTCACCGAAAAATGATTTAGAAGCTCTACTCTACAGCGGTTCTTTCTTTACTCCCATTGGACAGACAGATTTTTCTTTCTCATTTTGAAATAGTTCTAATATAACTATAAAATAATGCATAAATTATCTCTGTAACACTAAGCCCAAAGTTCTATGAAGTTTTTCCCGTCTCCTTTTAAAATATGGCCATCATTATTTTTCATTCAGTTCAATAAGGATATCGGAGCTTTGTTATATTGCAAAACAAAAACAAATGCCTTAGAATTGAAGAAGTAGCTGTTGCAGTAAACATCAGTCTATTCTTCTGTACAAAATATCAAAAATATTTAAAAAATTGTAAGTAATTAACATTTCAAATTTTCTATAAGCATAAGTACCCGCGTAGTAAGAATGACCTTGCTATATTTTTCTTACCCCACATTACATACAGTTCAAATTAAAAATTATAAAAATTATCTAGATAGGTAGCGGCCGCCTTCAACATTTGTAACATTTATATCCTATATAGTGACTATTCAACCATAATAATGTAATCAATCTTCATATCAAGCTATGTAATTTTATTGCATTGCATAAATTTCGAACATCCTTTACATACAAAATTCTATTTTTAAATTGCATGGTGGCACTAGAGTGAAGCATCATTTACGTAAAATAGACCTGACATTCCAGGGAAGAAGTTTCATCGTGAATGACTTGTCGAAACTACCTTGATGTCGCAACTCGTAGTTGTATTACGTGCCCGGTACGGCCTCCACGCTGAGGTCTCGGGTACGAATCCCGCGTCGGGCAAATACTATTTTTTTCTGTCCAGTATCAACTCGGTCTGTTGAATTGGGCCCGGTATGTGGCAATAAGCTCGTCTCCTATTTGATAAGACCTAAAATAGCTAACGAAATGTGAGGAGAAAAGGTGTGATGCTATGTTTGACTGCCTCCAAGGCGTAGTTGCACACATGATACGCCTATTGTGCTGAGGTCCCGGGTTCGAATCCCGAGTCGGGCCGAAAAATAGTGACGCCATTTATTGTATTATTATTTATTTTATGTCCACCAAAGTTAGGAAAGTCCACAAGAATAAATCAAAGCAAAGCAAAATATAATTTAAAACATATTATAGAAGTTTCATACTGCTTTGCTTTTTACCTATATACAGACCTACGTAGGGGTAAGACTCGAACCTACCACCACACCAAATTTTATCTTGTCAACAAAAGTCAACTATAAGTGAATAATACTTTCGATGAGTTTAGATAACTTACAATGTCATTTTACATAATGTTCAAGTAATTAGGTAGATAATAGTGACATAATAATGGTTCTATAAACGAATTAAAATAAATTCTATGTTTTATAAGTTATAAATTTATTAGAAATTATAATAACTATAATATTTACAACATAGACATGCATTTGCAATGACGATCTTTTCGCGGGCTTGAGTGCAACGACCTGTCGCAACGACGCGATGCGACGAGGGCCGAGGCGCTCGATCTATCTCAGCGGGGCCGTGCGGCGCCTCGCATTTGAAATACGCTAAGTCACGCCCATCACGATTCCATATGTTTTTCACATAGGCTCTTAAACCAACTAGGTAAGCCCCGCGAGGAAGCGACAATCAACATACAGTAATGTCCCTCTTGCCGGGACTTCCCAGGCCTTTTCATTTGTAAGGGCAGTGTATAATGATTGATGACATCTATCTCTCTATCTCTATCGAGCCTTAATACTAAAATTGTCTATGGATCACTCCACATGATTTTTTTTCACATTGAATGACGAGACAAGCATGCCGCTTGCCCGATGGTAAGCAATACGACCACCCATAAACAGTAGCAACACCATCCAGCACCTTGAGTTACAAAGTACTGTGTGACATTACATGCCTCTTTCGTGGTAGCCTCCCCTATAAATTCGTAGACATTTTGAATATAATTCTTGGGTCAATTTTGACCCTGTGCATTCCCGAATAACATACTGCTGAAGTTATATTCTTAAGATAGGTTTAATGGTTTTTAACATCGTTGTAATCATATGACGGGATATTGCTTTTTTTAAGTTTTATTATTAAACCAGTAATGTTTTTACGCATTTATTTTCTTATATGTACCTACAGGCTGATAAAAGTGTGTATGTACAAGCTTTAACTATTATTTAGTCGTGTGGAAAGAAATAGTGTTAACTACAAAGCGCACAATCTTCGTACGACCTAATAATTTAATTCATACTTCCAATCCCTCTCAGTTGTAGAGGAGGCCCGTACCCAGCAATGGGACTGTATATAATACAGGGCTGGTAATATTATATTATTATTATATACTTCCAATATTGATAACTACTTCTGATCAATCTAGTATTTGCTATTAAAATATAGGTAAATAATATAATTATTTGTGTGAAGTAATCGAGTACGTAATGTACTCTTTACTCATATATACTATATTACTCATCCGTATTAACCGATCCAGAGGACGAAATCACTCTGGCCATCCGCCGTATGAACGAGTTCTTGAAACTCCTACACTCCACAAGACCGCAGTTCCGTCCTCGCCGTCCAGGACCTCGCCGCGTTCCCCGTCGCCCCCCCGACCCCCCTAGCAGTTCCGGCCCGCGTGCCGATGACAACACAATCTAATAGGATAAGGCCAAAAAACCAATCTTTCTCTAATCGTTGATGTCTCATCCTCTCTCAGTGGCCGTCCTGAGCCGAGGTTCGTAACCCGTTACTGGGTTGCCCTCAGCATGGTCACTTAATTCAAAGGGTTGCGAGCGCCTTCTGCGTTCACCCTAAAGACCGGTGTGGCCAGAAAAGCCGACTCGTGTCAGGCTACTGGCAGTAGGTCCAATAACAAAAAAAAATGTACTCATTAAATGTAAATGATTTTTTTTTGTACGGCCATCTTCGGCGTATTAGGGACGGCTGCGGGCTTCCTCCGACTCACGTCTAAGTTGTCGTCCGCAACCGCCCCTGCGCGTACCGCTGTTGCGGTCCTTTTCCTGTTGTTGCGGGGGCTCAGAAGCCCCTGTAACACCGTACCGTGCCCTCCTTTTGGTGTCCGAGGCAGCGTGAGACACGCTGCCGTCCATCACGGGGGTCACAGAAGTTGGCTAGACTAATAGGTGGGCGGCACCTCCCGCCCACCCGTGACCCCCAAATGTAAATGATTGAGATCATAATATATTTTGCAGATGTGATAAATCTTTTTGTGATAAGTATACGATATTTATAATACGTCAGAGTACCTCGTCACCCGTTTATATGCGGGTTTCGTTATTTTCTGGTACTTAGATAATGTGCTATATAGCTAAAAATAGGTAGATGTAGCAGTATACGCAATATGTGTAGTATATTTTTATTGACTGCCTCGGTGGCGTAGTTGTATTGCGTATGCGTTACGACCACGATTTGCGCGCTGAGGTCCTGGGTTCGAATCCCGGGTCGAGCCAAAAATATTGTGACTGGGTTTTTCCATCTTTAAAATTACTCAGTCGCAGCTCAGAGTCAGGAAGTTGGCGGTGTGATACTCCCGTGCCTCGGAAAGCACGTAAAGCCGTTGGTCCTGCGCCTGATCTCTCTCCGGTCATGTCGGATTGCCGTCTCACCGGACTATGAGAGTGAAGGAATAGCGAGTGCACCTGTGTATTGCGCACACACTTGTGCACTATAATATCTCCTGCGTACCTGGCTGATCTCCGTTGAGATTGGCCGCCGTGGCCGAAACTAGCTAGGAGGATTCATATTCATTTTTATTTATTCATTTACTACAAGGACAGCATACATACTGATAACTTGATAATGATAGATACAAACTATGATCTGACAATTAACAAACTAGTACGATTGTGTAGTTAATCCAGGATATGATTTACCCATGTGCCAAACATCCTAAACTGTTCAGCTATTCCTGCGTTTACTTCTAAAAAACATTCAAAATTTTTCTTCAACATTCGCATATATAATATTAGTATCATAAGATCAGATCATAAATATGAATATCATATGTCATAAATATCATCTATATGTATCTTAAAAATAATTTTGTTATTGTATGTTTATATAGAATATAATTGTTATATAGCGCCCTCAAATTTGCAATGTCTGAAAAGGGCTACTAAGTTATAAGCACATAAAAAAATGTAACAACAGCAACTATTGTACACTTAGTATGCAAATAAATAAATAAATAAATAAATAGATTCAATATTTTTACCCCTGTAGCATAGATCTCATGTCTATGAATATACTTCCAATATACATTTCAATTCAATGTTTAAGTATGCTCAGTTTATTATCTGACTTCAGCTTACCCATATAAACGAGAAATATGATAGTCAAGCAGTAGGTACATTTTTTATGTAGATATTAAATAAACACAATTATATTATGTCTCATTTTATTTACAATGCCATTCCTAATTTTTCAATCTTGTCTTCCATGATTCGGATGTTTACAACTCATTTGGTTATCTGTACCTTTAGCACAAAAAATTGCGTCTCAGTAGATATACGTTAAGTAATTTAGTTAGTTTCGTTTAAGTAGCATTTTATGATCTAGACAGCGCCTCGTGAGCGTATGTATTTGGGACTAAAGTACTAACCTTCGAATAGTAAATCGTGTAGTCATTACATAGTGTGTGTCAAAATATCCGGAATTCGGCAGCACGAATCTCTTTTTTAAAGTATAGTATTAGACCGTGGGCCAGTAGCAAAATTTCGTCAGTCATTTTCTCCCAAACGATAATTGGTGAGATGCATCAGAGACGTGTATCATAAAGCCTCGTGAACGTCAGCTTCGGCTCCGTGGGTGCCATGAGCGGTGGTAGCCTCCCAAAGATGTAGAAAAAAATATATTATTCAGTCATTTCCTCCCAACTAAGAATCATTTTAAATTGTAGCTAACCCGATACCTTGAAGAAAAAAAATAATCAGCTGACTGTAACTTGGGGCATTATGCGTCAGCTGGTCAATCAAACATGTAAAAAAAATATATCATTTCAGTGATTTCCTCTCAACTACAAATTTACCTGATGATAGCTTATACGCAACTATGAATAAATATATATGTCGGTTGGCTGTATGCCGGGGCAAAAACCGTCAGCTGATGCCTTGAAAGTTATAACGCAGGTGTTAGGCAAGAGCTTCTATTACATAATTACATGCATCAGCGGACAATGTTTCCCTCGAATTAATGGTAGTAGATTCTCTTTATTAATTACAGCATTGTATTATCAATCTATACATGTAAAATGCTTTGTCCTGAATGACTGACTGACGCACAGCCTAAACCTCTGACCGTAGAGACCTGAAACTTGCAGGGTGTGTTCTTTGTATGCCATAGGCATCTAATGAGATTGAATTTTCCGAAAGTCTACCCCTAAGAGGGTGAAAAAGGGGGGCAAAGTTTGTATGGGCCAACGTGATTCCTTGGTCCAACCTACTTCAAATATTGCTTAAACTTATTTTTAACAGAACTGATAGAAGACGTGTTTCATGTTTTATTGAAATTCATCCCGTAATATATAATATGTATAAAAACGAAAGGTCATTAACTCACTCATCACGAAATCTGAGAAGCTACACGTGCTAGGAGTCTCAAATTTTGTGGAGGTTCCTTTTAGGACGTTGGAGCTCACTAAGACGGGATTTTGCGAAATTCAACCCCTAATGGGGTAAAAAGATTGTACGCGATAAACTCAAAGACTATCAAACGGATTTTGATTAAATTTGGTATGGAGATAATTCGAGCATCTGGGAAACTGGAAAGTTTTAGGCTACTTCTTATCCCGTGAAAATGTATAAGTGGGAGCTTTATAAAAAAAAACTCTTTCGTACGACCGCGGCTGCGGGCAAAAGCTAGTCAGCTTATAAATTTTCATCTGGGAAGATATAATGTATCTTAAATGTTTGACTTTACGCTCAGATATGAGTTTTCCGATGAAATGTATAAATACTTTACGACTAATACGTATATAATTAAATAACTGAAGAAATATTAAGAACAGTGATTATGAATTTATAGTTTATTGTACTCTCCGGAGTAAGATAAAGTGGTCAGCAGAAGACTTTTCAGATTAACACAACCTACTGCAGGTACCACCTTTGCAACACGTTTCTAATCTAAGGGTTAGAAAAGTGTTGCATGCCTACATCGCGTCATACAAGGAACACACCCTGCAAGTTTCAGATCTCTACGGTCAGAGGTTTGGGCTGTGCGTTTAACTGTCAGTCAGTCATTCAGGACATAGCATTTTACATGTATAGATTGATAATACAATGCTGTAATTAATAAAGAGAATCTACTGTCATTAATTCGAGGGAAACATTGTCAGCTGATGCATGTAATTATGTAATAGAAGCTCTCGCCTAACACCTGCGTTATAATTTTCAAGGCATCAGCTGACGGTTTTTGCCCCGGCATACAGCCAGCTGACATATATATTTATTCATAGTTGCGTCTAAGCTATCATCAGGTAAATTTGTAGTTGAGAGGAAATCACTGAAATGATATATTTTTTTTACATGTTTGATTGACCAGCTGACGCATAATACCCCAAGTTACAGTCAGCTGATTATTTTTTTTCTTCAAGGTATCGGGTTAGCTACAATTTAAAATGATTCTTAGTTGGGAGGAAATGACTGAATAATATATTTTTTTCTACATCTTTGGGAGGCTACCACCGCTCATGGCACCCACGGAGCCGAAGCTGACGTTCACGAGGCTTTATGATACACGTCTCTGATGCGTCTCACCAATTATCGTTTGAGAGAAACTTGGTCATCGAAATCTGTCACTGGCCCACGGACCATATCGTCTAACGACTGTAGAGAATTATTAAACCTTGACTTACTCGATACAAAAACGTTGTTTTTCATGCTAAGGGTACTGATGGTAAGTGACTGTCACTATTTTATTTTTTTATTTTTATTTTTATTTATTCTATTCATATTAATACTGCTGAAGGATCTATAGATGCGTTCCCGACCTTTGGGGAAGAGGTATAGGTACTGAGGAAGCGGGAAGGTTTTGAAAAACCCAATGATCGTAGAAAACGCCAAAGTGAATTAGCCACTGAAATTCAGCTGTTTTTCTCTGAGATAATGGTAGCGACCGGTCAAGCTTTTACATTAATATTTCATACAAATGTCCCAATAGCGTCGATTTATAATATAGTTCGTTTTTTCTGCACCTGTCACTATAAAACTTCGCTTCTCGAACTGAATTTAAAGGAAAGTCTGTGATTGTATTATAATTATGAACTGATTACCTCTGCAATCTCAATTCAACTCAATTATTCAGTACCCGCTTTCTCATTTTATTACATTTCAGAAAGCGTCTTTATACTTTTTGAATGTGAGGAATTTTACAAAGGCTTGTTCATGGGAATTAGTTCTCTCAGATTCTTGGAATAATTTAATATATTTTCGTAAGAATACTATAACATATTCTATATTCAACACTATACTGAAATGTATAATATTTCAGGACATAGACTAACTAAAAAAATGTATGCGTCATCTTTGTATATTTGTATTCTATCAGCTTGTTCAAGATTACTGTTTTATTTAAATGCTAACAGGATGGTGGATTGGGATGTAAAATAAAACGAAATGGCGTCAAAACAATTTATTTTTTATCCAATCATCCATCCTTTTAACATTACATATAGGGTCACGTGTGACCCGTGATCAATGTTTCAATGGGTCGAGAATGACCCGACACAAAACTAAAATAGTTTCTATAAAACATTGCACAAAACTAAAATAAATTTCATGGAAATTGATGAAAATGAGTGGTTTTAACACTAAGTGTTCGCAATACCATCATTTTTCAAATTTTATTCGATGCGAGAAAGGTCCATGAACTCTATCTTAGTTTTACAAAAAAATAATGACATCCTAATAAGTTTGATTTTCAAATTAAATCTCTCATAATTGACCCAGTATCAGAAAATAAGTGTATCACCTACCTGGAAATAGTAGGTTTTAATTTTTTTTTAAGGAATTATATTTAATAACACAGTGAACAATATTTATTTTGCATTTAGTTTACCGGTCGTCTTCATTAACATACAACGTCTATAATCAGAAGTATTAAATACAAGCGATATTATAATACGACAGAACACATTTGGTTGAGTCAATAAATATTGTCAACTGAATTTGCATTCTTTATTATATTTAAAGTAAAGGAAACATAAAATACACAGCCATTATTATAAACAATAATATATACATAATATGATTTGCTACCTTACATTAGCTGATAATAGCTACCACAGGACATAATCTTAACAATAACAATTTAATCCTATTCAATAGCATACTGTTTTGGATGACGGGTCACTTTAGATTGTTGTTTAATATCAGATATTAATCAAACATGAAGATTAGTCTTATGATGGCCTTGTCCTGACCTCTTAACACCCACACAGCTATAATAGGAACCCTAGGTGGGAGTTTTACGTTGTAAGAAAGGGAATTCAGGAAAAGAAGATATTATTGCATCCCAATAATGTTTTTTTTTATGGCATATCGAGCATGCCGTTCCTCTGATAGTAAGCGAAACGACCACCCATAAATAGTAGCAACACCGTCCAGCACCATAATACCAGTGCGTATTATACACTGTCACTTGTAAGCTTAGGCCTTTGTGAGTATCGATGGCATAACGAGGTTTGGCAGATTCACAAACCTTAGAAATACTTACTTCTTATTGAGAACTCTCAATTTTTCCTTTACAATTGAAGCTAATAAGCTTATTATTGGATACCCACATAACTCCAGGAAGTTAGTAAATGCATGCATAAGTTGCAATTAGAATTATCTAGCGCCAGACTGCATTCCATAAACCCGCAATGAGAACCTTCACTGACTATACGAATACTAACGCGTTGTTCCTCTGGATTTCTTCGACCGTGGTTTTGGAGAAAGTACAATGCCTACATTATCTATCTATTACTAGTTTGAGTTAGAAATTATTTTAAATACTGAGCTCTTTGGTTGGGTGAATGTTTGGTCATAGATTGTGAATTATTGCACTTAATGTAAACATGTCTACTAAACATGAATGAACAAAATGCTGTACTTTTTATATAATAGGTCGATACGTGATCACGTGGGTAAGCTGATGTTAAGTGATCTTGAGAGCCTTAACACCCACAATGTCAGAAGAATTGTGGATGTGAGACCGGTTTTAGAGGACAGCAAAACAGTAAACGGTATCTTCACAAATTTTGTTTGTGAAACAGTGGTACTGATATCTAACAGATATGTAGGTATACTTCACTGTACTGGATAATATTTATTTTAGGAGACAGATACATGTATACACTTTTGATATTAGTTTAATGATTATGCTATATATAAGTATAAATTTGGGAAAATATGAAATACACTATACAGTATTAAGCCTTAATTCTCATTTAGACGAAAAAAGTATCTTGCCTCGCAAGTGTATTCTAGCATAGACATAATTACCTCGCCTAACATCTAAACATGTTCAATAACGAATGAGAGCACAGTCGTATGCTCTTTTCCTTCCTACTTCGTTTCTAAGCACGATATTTTTTGTTTTAGGATATAGCTACACTTTTGGCTACCCCAGATTATCGTCATAGATGATAAGCTCCACAGTAATCCTGCCCTTCCGAGTCCTTGTTGGAATTTAGTTCGAAACAAAATGGTTCTTTAGTGCCTTGTGTAAATAAAAACAAAATGAAGACAACCCTTATATCTTTGTAATAAATATGAATGGCTCATAAACCATTTGTTGCAGGCAGAAATTGATAATATAGTGCATAAGAATTATTATATCAGACATTGATAAGTTATTTACATCGTAATTATGATACTATTTGGTAACGAGGAACTTTCGTCAGAATTTCTTTACGCGCCATTAACATCCATTATGCTTATTATTTATATCTTTGCTTTATGCATTCAATAAAGATCAATTTGTTAGTAAACGTTTAGTATTAGATACTTACTTGTCCACTTATATTGAGTTAACGTTAATTCTTTATCAACCTATGAATATTGGTGCTTTGGCGTCCATACACTATAAATGGTGATTTGTTATTACCGAATTATCTTATTCTTTATTCATTCCTCATACCTAAATTGTATCTTTAATCTCTAAAAAATATCTTATCTTTGTAAGGGTCTTTGGTCACCACAACGGTGCTATTTGAAATATTAAAATTGATAGTAAAGTTGGGGCTGGTTTTCACTGGCGTGCCTATATTATATTTGTGCGTCGTTGCCGTTGGAAGCCTTTGTAATATATCCAAAAGGTTATTTCTATCATATGGCCTCACTGGTACCCGATACGGAATCCCCACATCATCATCTTCTCCATAAGGTCTGACAACACCAGCTTGTCCATTTATTCGCGGTTTTGTAACAGTCCCTATTCTCCAGTCGCCCTCGCCTATGGCGTTTTCAACATTATTTTCACTAGAAGAATTAGGACCTGCGTACTGGAAGTTGCTAACATACACTTCAACTTCATCCTTAACAATTACGGTAATATTTGTGCCGTTTTTAACCAAACCTGGTATGCACTTGGCGATGTAATTCCAACCCCCGGAGGCCCCAATACAACTCATGTAGCGGAAGGTTGTCTCGGTGTAGTAGTTGGGCTGGCGACACTCCGGTTGCACCAGGGTGCCATCCGGCTCGTATTCGTTGCACGTTCTGAACCCCTCGCTGCTTCCTGAGAGTACGCACTTGTATTCCACGCTCACGTGCTCCTTCAGCTGGCAGAAACCTGGAAATAATAAACGATTGGGGTTTTCAATGTGATGTTGCAATGTGATTCATATTATAAAATTTTATAATATACTTTTGGGCATGTGCTGAGCAAGATCTATAACAAAATCTGAATAAATAAGCATTTCCATACTGCATACCTTAATTTTTACAACAATATTCTGAGGTGGCCAAATTAGACGGAGCGTGCGACAATAAAGCACAATGTACTGTGGACATGATCAGGTATAGTGATGTGTAGGACTTTATAATTAGAGCGAATGTCAAAGGCATCTGAAGTCTACTATACTAACTGACAATAAATCAAGACGACATGAGCTCAAAGTTCAAAATACTCTCGGAGGTGGGGGCCCTTAATAAGACAGATTTGAACGCATCACGACTCCTATTAAAAGTCAAATAATAATAATACGTCAAAATGCTTATCGAAACAAGATTTTAAGAAAAAAAAATTAAGGGTGTTGAGGTTTCCGGATATTAGATGATCACGTATAGTCCGCTCAATGGATTTGAATACTTGCCACAGAGATTTAGACCACATCATGGGATACCATATTAAAGGCTAGTTTATTTCCACAAGCTGCATATAGAAACTATCTTTCCAGAAACGTGAGTACGAGCAAGGGAAATAATACTTACGAGTACATTTGGGTAGGGGTGTGAAGGACCACCAGCCGTTGGTGCAGGTGACATCTCTCCTGCCGATGATCCCGTAGCCTTTGTTGCAGGTGTAGTTCAGCGATACGAACTCAAAGCTCATTCCTGGTTTGGCGTTTTTCACACCAGCAACTAGGTATTGTCCATGCTCGGGGTACTCTGGCAGAACGCATGCACCTTGCCTGAAATGTTTGTTTTAAGTTATGTACGGCCCGCAGAATGTTAGAAGTTATTATTCCAGTTTTTGGAGATCATGACTGTAACACCTTAAAGTGCAGACGCTCACTATCACTTTCCTTGTGGAAGGATATGTTTTGTATCTACCCGTATAGCGACCACCGTCCATAACATGTTAACACTCGCCATAATGGCCCTCATAAATGTAGAGAACCGTACTCCCAGAACAGCCTGTGTATATCCGGTTCAAAAACGCCGGCATAATTGTGTTGACTGACGAGGGATAGTCATCTCTTGTCAGTGGACACTCTATCTGAGCCCCTCTAGAACTACCATCAGGTGCCGTGGGGTCATTATGTTGTGTCAGTATAAAAACAACATCTGACAATAACTGGGTAAAGTAATTGAAGTCCTCAAGCGTGGGAAAGTCAATGGCTGGTCGATTATTTGAATTATTAAAGGCTTATCATGCCGTTTCATAATGCGAAGTAATTTCACTGGTGCTAGGACTGGTCTTATGGCTGGCACACCATTGGCAACAAAATTGATAAAGTAGTATTGACCGAGACGAATGAAACTAGAATACTGAAACAGCTTGAAGCTTATCTCTGCAGCGCATCTATGATTCTTGGATTGCGGGTGATAATGGGCGGAGGAAACTTCATCAGACGGCTAATTTATACGCTGGATAAAAAGTTGAAGGAACTTACTTAGCTGGTTGGACGCTTGGATTCCTGTCAGCGCAAAGATCATCATCCTCGTCAGATCCATCGGCGCATTCGCGAATCTGGGGGTTTCATTTATATCGTGTTATTCACAACTCGTAGTACTTAGTTTAGTATTTTCTCATTATTGCAAAATGCATTTCCAGAAACTTCTAACTGCTGACCCTACATACTTGCCGTGTCGTGGTGTGCAACTATCTCTTGACTTCTAGGAGACTAGCGCGTGTTGGAGATACAGTGTCATATGGTACTACTTCGAAAACAGGATTTTTTGTGGCTAATTCAGAGCTTGTCTTCTTAAATACGATCTTTATTGTATTTCTCATATTATTAGGCACTAATTAGAAATCTAAATTTGTAGCCTTAATTTCCATAAAATTTGCATTACTTGTTTATGAATTCTTAAAATTCTGCCGGTAGTCATACCTATATTGTCTAGACAATCAAGTATAACCTAGTATATAGGTACGATCAATTTTAACACTTACACCATTGCAGTCAGCGCCCTGGTCAACGCAGGCTCCATACGCGCACTGGAACAAATAGGATAGGCAGGTCTTCCCCGCACAGGACCTGAGGGTCTCATCAGACCCGTCGGCGCAGTCTGCCACACCGTCACAGTGTTTGTATGCCGCTATAAAGCGCCCGTCTAGGCATTTAAACTGGCCCCTGGAATGTGATTTACATAGAATTACTTATTTTATTTATGAAGCTAGCTTTAAGTGTTTTCATATAGGTACTATGACCTACATGGACAATTGTTGTATTTTGTTTAGAAGAGCCTTCAAGCCGACTAGCTGGCTGTACTGCGACTTACCAAGTTAGATACATCTCAGTGACTAACGTAGTCCTTAGGAAATTAAAGTACCGTGTAAGTCATTAATGTTTATGGCTTTACTTTTAAAAATTTCCTATCAATTTACGGCAGAAGACTTTACAATCACAATAAAAAATAACTATTCGAGTCGTATAAAAGATGTTTTATATTCTGAGACTAAGGTGGTTAACTGACCTGACCTCCTCGGTCTCGTTCCTGCAGCGCGGCAGCAGCTCGTCGGAGTTGTCGGCGCAGTCCTGCACGCCGTTGCAGGGCGCGGTGCCGTCCACACACGCGCCGTATGTGCAGCGGAACCAATTGTATTGACACCTGGTCGAAGGATGCAATGAATTAGGCACATATTAATGAGGCTCTCCAATATTATGTAACAATGCTGGTGCTTTTATTTAAGTTTGAAGAACCATAGAAATTGAGTAGTAAGTAAAGTTACTTCGTCTTTTTTTCAGTTATTTCTGAGTCATTCAGAAGACGATTGAAAGAAGAGACGATTGCCTCACATCAGATCACTAGGTAGGATAGGTTCTGTTTGGGTCTTTATGGGCAGCCATAATAAATTACTAAGTGACTTGTCTACTAGTTTTACAGCGACCCAAAGGAATGAAATAGTATAACAATGCTGAATATGAAGGCAAATGTGATTTTACTGTCGATCCCTGCAGTTGGCGTGCGTCTCATCGCTCCCGTCGGGGCAGTCCACGATGCCATCGCATTTGCCATCGAAATTTATACACGTTCCGTCTTTGCACTGCCATTGGCTAATCCTGTAAAAGGAAATTTAATTTTGTATGGACAATACACTTTAGTCCTTAGTAGTTATTGTTTTTTACTTCTATCTGAGTACTTCGTCTAACGTCAAATTTCATTGAACAGTTTCTTGTGATTAAAAATACTTTACATCCAGTTTAATATACTTTAAAATAATATATAAACCATGACGCACCACATGAACTTTGCTCTAATGTGATTAGAACCTTAGCTTTTCAGTTGCTTGATTGAAATAAACCTCTCCCAAAGATGATATTCCTCTACTCATAATGATATTGTTTAAAGGCTTACCAGTTATCATGTACTATAGATCACTTACCGACAATTAGAGACTTGTCTTCTTGATCGATTCAGGACTGTGTCGGTGCTCAGCGCATTTCTGAAATATTACAACGGAGGTATCAATTAGTATAACACACAACATCTCTTGTTGGTAAAAATAGATGCTTCGTTCCACACATACACAGACGCCTTTTATTTCCGAAGAGGTAGGTAAAGACGCAACTAGTTTACCCACTTTTCGTACTGCGTATTCCGTCCCATGATGTGATAGGGGGCGAGGCTATCGCCATATCGGGCAAAATTTCTACCCTCCAGCCTGACACTGATTAGAAAAACACGTTGCTTGACCAAGAGATCGAACACAAGACCTCTGCATTGCAGTCATACCGTAATACAACTACGCCATCGAGGAAGTCATGCCTTGCTTATTGATAGATGCTTAGTTGCAACCTAGATATACTTAATTAACAAGTTTGAAACAAGTAATAAATTTCTCAAAATAAAATTAAGTACCTAGACAGTGAAAACCATCCCAATCGTTCTTTTTCGATCGATCGCAAAAATTTACCAAACAGGATAATGTATTTTTTCACTTGCTTAAAACTTACTTATTTTGATTGTTTTATTCTTGGGATTAGAGATTAAGATAAGATTTTATTGCAATGGCCATGTTTCATGGTCCCGGCAATATAAAATGGTGACATAATAAATTCAGTAGCCCTTATTATGATAGTTGAGTAAACTTACTCTCCGATGGTGCAGACCTCGTCAGCTCCGTTTAAGCAGTCTCGCTTGCCGTCGCAGAACACATCGAAACTGACGCACGAGCCGTCACCACAGGAGAACTCATCGATGCTGGAAATAATACAATTACCATTTACACAACAATTTTTTAATGGTGGTAGGTATCTTATATGTAAGAGTCCGTCTGGGTGGATACCGCCGCAATGTCTATTTCTACCGCCAAGCAGCAGTATGCATTTACTGTTGTATTTCGGTTTGAAGAATATTGTAGCCAGTGTAACCACGGGACATAGTGAGACTTAACATTCTATGTCTCAGGATGACGATTGCAGTGGAATGCCACACAGTAACTCAAGGAGCTGGATGGTGTTGCTACTGTTTATGGGTGGTCCTATCGCTTACCATCACGCGAACAGCATGCTCGTCTCGTCAATCAATGCCATAAAAAACACAAACTAAATACATGACGGCACATTGTGACATAGGTAATTATGTTTACTGGTAGTAGATACGCGTATTCGAAGGGCCATTTGGGTAGGTACTACCGTAATGTATATTCCTACCGCTAAGCAGCAGTGTGCACTGCGCTCGTATTCCGATTTAAAGAACATTGTAGACATAATATTTACATAACGAGACTTAACTTCTTATGTCTGAGGGTGTCGAGCGCACTGGAGACACGCAGTACTTTGTTATTATAGGTTCCGTATGGTGTTGATACTGTGTTAAATGTTGATATTAATTTACTGTATTTACCTGCAATAGTTAATTTCTTCTTTCAGCACTGACGTGAGCGCTGGCACTGTGGCTGAAATTAATAAAAATAACACAATATTAGCCCACAATTGCTCTTAAAATTCATCAAGTTACAAAAATTACGAAGGTGTTGTGGAATTTTCTTATTACTTAGAAACAGCTAAATGGTTTTGGATAAATTTGGTACAGGTATAGACCATGTCCTATGTCATGTGGGCAACTTTTTTATCCTGCTAGCAGAATCAGATGTTCTTGTAGGAAATATATATAATATTTTATCTGATTTTTACACCGATCGCGCAATTCTATGGATAATTACCAGTGATTTAGGGACCTTTTAATCACATGGGCGAAGCCACAAACAACACATACACTTAATATTATAAAGCTGAAGAGTTTGTTTGTTTGGTTGAACACGCTCATCTCAGGAAATACTAAGCCTATTTTGTAATTCTTTCACTAATAGGAAGCTACATTACTTCTGAGTGCTATAGGCTATTTTTTTTATCTAGAGAAAATATTTATATCCCGGAAAAAATATTTCACGCCGGCAGAGCCACGAGCAATGCAATCAGCCCTGTATTATATACTGCCCACTGCTGTGCACGGGCCTACTTTACTACTGAGAGGGTTTAGGCCTTAGTCCACCACGCTGGCCTAGTGTGGGTTGGTAGACTCCACATACCCTCGAGATTATTTATTTTTTATTTATTTATTTATTTATTTATTTATTTATTTATTTACTAGCGGCCCCGACAGACGTTGTCCTGCCCTAAAAAGGAAATGAAATCCTAGAACCCGAGTACAGCGCCACCTACCGGATCTAATTGTTAATCGAAACTATTCTCAAACCCACCTGAGGACACAAAAAAATCATTAAAATCGGTCCAGCCGCTTAGGAGGAATTCAGTGACATACACGTTTAATATGGCGGTTAAGTATTCTTAAATTTTCAAATTTTCCGCGTAATTTTCTTGCAAAAAACCTCCCTGCCACCAAATGAGTCCTTATTTAACGAAATTTTAAAATCCCTAAACACCCCCACCCCCCCCGTAAATAATACCTAACCATATTTTTTTCCGGAAAAAAATCCCGAATAAAATTCCCGGTGTCTGTTTTCCGGGATAATAGTAGCCTATGGGCGGTATTATTAGGTCAATCTCAAGTTTGAGTTACATCTCAAGTAGACATAATGTATTGAACTGTTCATACATTATGTCTACTTGAGATGTAACTCAAACTTTAGATTGATTTCCTTTGGATCACAAACTATCTCCATACTTATTTTCATACGGTTCCACTGGCAAAAAACTATTTTCCGGGATTATGGTCCCGGTTTATATTTTCCCGGGATATGAAGTAGCCTAGATTCTTCCTAGGTTTTAAACTATCTCCCTGCCAAATTGCATCGCCATCGGTTCAGTGGTTTAGTCGTGGCGGCTCGATATAATTCCCGGTTTATCTTTTTCCGGGATAAGAGTAATTATGTCCTCAACTGGATCTCGAAATATCTCTATACTTGTTTTCTTGCGGTTCCACTGGCAGAAAACAATTATCCGGGATAAAAGTCCCGGTTTATATTTTCCCGGGATAAAAAGTATCCTATGTCCGTCTCCTGGTTCTAAGCTACCTCTCCACCAATTTTCAGATAAATCCGTTCAGCTATTCTTGAGTTATAAGTGGTGTAACTAACACCACTTTCTTTTATATATATAGATTTACTTGTCGGAAGGCTTACAGACTAATAACATGTATAGTATAGTTTATAAATACATAATGACTTAAATTGCTAATTACAAGCCTCCACATATAAACAATAAGTAAAAACATGTTACAAACACCAATAATATTCGGTCATCACACTATGAGTCCAGAATGGTTACAATAGGTACTAGGAAAAAAATACTTGTGCTAACATTCCTTTAGCCTTATTTACAGTGGTACACAACAAGTCAATGTCAAGGTTCAGAGTCGACTTATTAAAGCCTTTGCAACTTCGCAAAAGAAAAGCATTATCTCTGTATTTGCTCGTAGCAAGGGATGTGGATAGCAAAGGTCTATGTCTAAAGTTAAGCTGATTAGTGCGCAAGGAAATTTTCGATAATAAATCTGGACAATCGATTGAACCCTGAGCTAGTTTCATGAGAAAACAGATATCTCCTATCATTCGTCTTTTTTCTAGGGGAAGGAAGTGGTACATTTTGCAACGCTGGTGGTAATCCAAGTTTGTTTGACGAGCTTTAAAATCTAAATATCTAAGAAATTTCTTCTGTATTTGCTCAATCCTATTAATATAAATATTATATTGCGGGTTCCACACTTGCGAAGCGTATTCTAAGTGGCTACGCACAAATGAACAGTAGAGGACTTTTATGGGCTTCAGAGACTGGAAACAGGCAGAAGATCTAATTATGAAACCTAATGCTTTAGATGCTTTATTTATGATGTGGTCAATGTGCATGTTAAATAATAACTTTTCATCATGCAAAACTCCTAAATCTTTAATACTGGACACTTTTTTTTATTGAATTATTGTAAAAAGTGTAATTTGAGCCTATAATATACCTTGATCTAGAGAAAGTTATATGAAAGCATTTGGAGACATTTAATTGCAGTTTATTACGCGTACAATAGTCGGAAAATCTAACAAGGTCCTCTTGGAGTTCTGTAGCGTCGAGAGTACTACTAACAGGTTTAAAAATCTTCATATCATCAGCATATAGCAAAATATTAGAATTTTGAAAACATAATTTAACATCAGATATAAATATAGTAAATAGCAATGGGCCCAAAATTGAGCCCTGTGGAACACCCGATGGTATGTTTATCCACTTAGAGGTATGGCCATATACAACCACAGCCTGTGTTCGATTCTTTATGTACGAAATAAACCAACGAAGAAGATCACCGTGTATACCAGCTGACATCAACTTCTGCAAAAGTACCCAGTGATCTATCCGATCAAAACACTTACTGTAATCTGTATAGATGACATCAACCTGACTACCCCTAGCCATATACTCAGTAATATGTTCATTAAAAAGCACTAAGTTCGAGGTAGTTGAGCGGTTTCGAAGAAATCCATGCTGCTCACCACCAAGTTTAGCGGCTAGTGTTGAATAAATTTCAGAATGGATAGTTCTCTCTAGTATCTTGGAAAATAAACATAATTTGGAAATCGGCCGGTAGTTAGAGACCTCAGCTTTATCACCACTTTTAAAAACAGGGGTGACAAACGCGGATTTCCATATTTTAGGTACAGTGCCCTCGGATTATTATGATGAATTCTCAGGTATGTAGGTTTCCTCACGATGATTTCCTTCCCCGTTAAGGCGAACGATAATTTACATACATATATATATACACTCACGCCTGTTATCCCCGAAGGGGTAGGCAGAGGCGCAACTAGTGCACCCACTTTTCGCCATTATTCCGTCCCATGATCTGATAGGGGGCGAGCCTATCGACGTATCGGGCACAATTTCCAGACTCCGAGCTGATACTGAATAGAAAAACTCAATATCACTTTGCCCGACCCGGGGATCGAACTCGAGACCTCAGCTTTGCAGTCGTACTATAATATATAACTACGCCACCAAGGCAGTCGACGTCGACGATAATTTATAAACAATATACACGTAACTTCGATGGGTTTTGAACCGCCGGACATTCAGCAGACCGTTTCATTCACAACTAGGCTATCGTTCGCTTAAACCTACTGCCGCGAGCTGTGGTGGTGTGGTACATATAGGTTAGCGTAGCATTAAGGAGTCAGTCAATAAATGGATGTCACTTAAGACAGTAGTGTTTATCATTTCATATCCCCGGAACACCTCACACTACATGGCGACCCTGCCAGTCGCGTCGGCGTCAGCCATGTAAAAGCGCGCGACGCGAAACAAAATTATTATTTCGGAGAATGTTAAAAATTCAGATTTTTTCAAATATCAGAAGAACCTGCAAATAAAAAGAAAAGAAAAATAATGTCCGAGGGAAGAAATACTAAATATTAAAATATATAATAATTATAATCAAAATGTGTCGAGCAACCGTAGAGAAGGAGGAAGTCGTTCAAAATGCTGCTGCGGGAGGCGACGCGGCTCTAAAAAATTTTGGCGGAAGAATGGAAACAATCCACTCTATGCTAATAGGCATACTAGTGATAATTGGCATAGTTGTGATAATTTTACTTTGGAAGATGCATAACAGATGTCAGAAAAAGATAATACAAAAAGAAATCGGGCAGAATACTTTAAGGCGTATCCGGTCGTCCTTTGGTAAAGGACAAAATGCAAACATGGAAGATCTGTGAAAGTGCGTAAATAAGTGCGAAAGTGATTGTGAATAAATATAATTAATGGAAAGACTTATTATTATAGCCAAATCCTTACAAAATTTACAGGAGGACATTAAAAAGCTAGGACCGAAAAGGCGGAGTGAGAAGTTAGGTTTAAATAAATATAAAGAGTCGGAAAATTTATATAACGAATATAAAATATTGGTGCAAGATAAGAGTTTGTGTAGCGAGACATTAAAGCTAGAGTTAAGTGGATATACCTTAGAATTATTAATAAGTGATATAGAGCGTAGTTATGTGAAAATACTTGAATATAAAAAGGAAAAAAATACATGTGAATTGGAGGTAAAGAGTACATTATATAAAATGGAAAATTTTAATCTTAAAACCGCAAGTACATTAATTCCATTCATGGATGGTAAGGAAGAGACGATAGAAAGGATAATAGAAGGAATAGAAATGTATGAGAGTTGTTTGAAAGACGAAGAAAATAAGAAATTGCTGATTTCATTTGTAATAAAGACACGACTATCAAAAACTGCAAAGCTTAAGTTAAAAAGCAGTTATCTAACTGTATCTAGTCTGGTCGAAGACATTAAGGCCTGTCTTCTTACAAAGAAATCTGCAAATTCGATATTGGCACAAATAAATAATTTGTCACAAAATGATTTATCTATTTCGGAATACGGTGCAAAATTAGAGGATTTGTTTATTAACCTTACTATAGCGCAAGCCGGAGGTAATCAAAAAGCGAGTGAAATACTGAGTCCGATAAATGAAAAATTAGTCATTAAAAGATTTTCAGATGGGTTAAGGAACCGACGTCTTAGCACTATTTTGGCAGCCCGTGAGTATAGCGAACTGAAGGACGCTGTTCGTGCGGCAGAGGATGAGGAGCTGGCACGGCCGGTGACTTCAGGCCATGATGCGGTGTTCTCATTTTCACGAGGTAGGTACCCTAAATATAATCGGGGTCAAGGTACGTATTACCGTAGGAATACCAATTATTACCAAGGAAACAAAGCGGCTCCACATCAGAAGAGTCAAGGTGGCAACAGCAGACAGGCTATGGGACCACGTGGCAGATATAACCAGCAACGTGGTTACTCAAGGCCATCGAATAGAGGGAGCTACAGAGGAAATCGAGGTAACAGAAGTGGCCGGCAGAGCAGCATGTATGCAACCGCCGAGCCAAAAGAAGAAAAGAAAGAAGAGGTCTATCTAGGTGAGTTTTTTCGGAACCCCTAATTATGTAATGACATGCGAAAGTTTGGATTGTATTTACTTGTACTATGGAAATAACAAATTGAAATTTTTGATTGATACAGGTGCATCTATATCTATAATTAATTCTCATTTAGTTAAAAATAATATCAAAATTTATAATGACAAAACAATCATAAAAGGTATAGGTGGAAAAGTACATGCAAATAGCTTCGCATACATTCCATTGCAATCGGAAGACGGTGTTAGGTTGCGCCACAAGTTATATCTATTTGACACCATGCCTTGCAAAACAGATGGCATCATCGGGTTGGACTTTCTGAGAAATTATAATGCAAACATAGACCTACCAACGGATAGACTTACCTTACGATTAAATAATATAGAATGTATTATTGAAATACAGAAGCGTTTTGAGGAAGATATAGGAGCCTATTTAGATATTCCAGCTAGAAGTGAATCTATACACTATATTAGTATTAATAAGAACATTTATAAAGACTGCGTGGTATATGCAAAACAGTTAGATGAACATATATTTTTGGCGAGTAGTATAGTGCAGCCAAAAAGAGGTAAAATTCCTGTAAAAATTTTAAATACGAGTGATAATTCTGTAAGAATCTCTAAAAATAATTTAATCAATAATGATGACCTAGATTATTTAGAAAATTATAATGTTCGCTCATTCCAAAAAACACAAAATGGAGTCGAACGTGTAAAAAAGTTACTAGCCGAGTTAAAGTTATCACATTTATATTCCAATGACAGAAAACAGATTGAAATTATATGTGCAAAATATGCAGATATATTTTTCTTGGAAGGAGACACGCTAGGTACTGCGAGTGTTGTAGAACAAACAATAACAGTGAAACATAATACGAAGCCAGTGTATGTCAAACCTTATCGTTTGCCACAGTTTTCCAAACCGGAAATAATTAAACAAATTGATAAAATGATAAAGGATGACATAATAGAACCCGCTAATAGTGAATGGAATAGCCCAATACTTTTAGTCCCCAAAAAATCAGACAGAGAGAAAAAATGGCGATTAGTCATAGACTATAGGAAGGTTAACGAGTCAATTCAAGATGACAAGTTTCCATTACCCAACATTACAGAAATACTAGATTCACTTTCAGGTAGTATTTGTTTCAGCCATTTAGATCTTCATCAAGGGTTTTATCAAGTTAAGTTAAAACCAGAGAGTAGGGACATTACTAGTTTTTCGACAAGTTCAGGTCAATATCGTATGAAACGTCTCCCTATGGGTCTCAAAATATCACCGAGTGCATTCTCTAGGGTCATGACTATAGCTATGTCAGGTCTTACATTTGAAAAGTGTTTTGTTTACTGTGACGATTTAATTGTGTTTGGAAGAACAACAGAAATACATAACAGAAATCTTATAGATATTTTTGAACGAATTAGGAAATTGAATCTTAAACTTAATCCAACAAAATGCGACTTTATGAAAACACAACTACTTTATTTAGGTCATATAGTATCAGCCGATGGCGTTCTGCCAGATCCTGAAAAAATTTCCATAATAAAGAATTATCCGATACCAAAAAATGCAGACGATGTAAGACGGTTTACCGCATTTTGTAATTATTATAGGAAATTCATTCCTTCATTTGCAGAAATTACAGTTCCGTTAAATAAATTGTGTAGAAAAAATGAAAAATTTTTGTGGACACCCGACTGTCAAAAATGTTTCGAAAATCTTAAAGAAAATTTACCTACGATAAAAAATGCAATCCAATTAGTTACAAAAAAGGAGACCTAGTTTTGATTAAAAATGAAACAGGAAAAAAGTTAGAAATGTTATATGAAGGACCTTATGAAGTGTTAAGTGAAAATGAGCCTAATGTTACTATTATTAAAGGTAATAAGCCAGAGATTGTTCACAAAAACAGAACAAAAAGATATGTGACATAACTAAAATATGTTTATTAAGTATTTAGTTTTATTTTATGTTATACTTTACTTTATACACTGCGTTCTAGAGTACTTATCCTAATAATACATATTAAGATAAGTAATTAAGTATACTTACTATAAGGTCAAATGATAAAAACCTGATCAAGGTTCGAAAATTAAAACTTTATAATTTCTATTAATTTTATATAGAAAACATTATATTAAAGTTAAGTATCATATTGTAGTAATTGTTATAATTAAGTTAAGTGAGTTAAAAAAAAAAAAAATCTTCACTATATTTTTTTTTTATCTGCCACCCCCAGGATGTGGTGGTGTGGTACATATAGGTTAGCGTAGCATTAAGGAGTCAGTCAATAAATGGATGTCACTTAAGACAGTAGTGTTTATCATTTCATATCCCCGGAACACCTCACACTACAAGCAATATTAGTGTGAAGTAAATGATTATAGCATTGTCATCAGTCAAAGGCGGACATCGGATCAGTAAATCCTCAAGTTTCGTAGATGATTATAATGGGCGGCTGTTATTGCTCTGTAGCAGATGGCCCGCTACACTTTAAAAACTATATTTATGTTCTACAAGTTTCACATGAATATGAGATAAACAAGCGGGAAGGTCATCTTTGCTATTAAAATCGTAGAATAACAAGCAAGATTTAATTATTATATATTACATTGATACTCAATCATTAATAACCATTATCATTTTAATTCTTTTTATTGAGTATTAGATTATAATCATTTTTAGAGTTGAATGAACTTAACGAAAGTCAAATCTAAAGTTAAATTTATAAATTTAATTCGAAATTTTTAGGGCATGTTTGATAAGTGAATGGTATTCAAGCCATCCCTTTAATGGTTGGTTTAATGATGGAGAATTAAATTTATTTCATGGGGCGCCCAATAATTTAACAATTTGAATTCTAATAAAAGCACGTTGATCCTGGCTGTATGACCTTAAATAAATTTGCCTTCTGTGCTCAGAATGATTTGGCGAATTTCGTCCTTATGTCTATGACCTAGTAATCAATGTTCTTGTTCTATATGATAATAGAACAAGAACATTCAAAAACAGCAGGTTCAAATGTGTGTGGTGTGTGTAGTGGTGGACTAAGGCCTAACCCACATTGCATTGGATATCGTATGTGACTCCTGTGTGGTTTCACTGCTTTGTTAATTTCTGCTACGAAGCAGTGAACATTAAGGCCTGCAGTAGCCAAGATGGTTTCTACAAGCGTGAACGCCAATAGAATAGAAAAAAAATATGGGAATGCCTTGCGCTAGACTTGTCGATAAGAATATATAATTCGCATACAATGTTTTCTATTCTAGAAAAGCATCTTGGGTTACGGCCCTGTGGTGCCTATATTTGGAATTACTTTAATTGCTGGAGATTTCGTACTGGCGGCAGGACTCTCATATGTAAGAGTCCGTCTGGGTGAGTAGCACCGCAATCTCTATTTCTAGCGTCAAGCAGTAGTGTGCATGCACTGTTGTGTTTGGGTTTGAAGGGCATTGTAGCCAGTGTAACTACAGGACATAATGAGACTTAACATCTTATGTGTCAGGATCACGAGCGCAGTGGAATGCCACACAGAACTTTGTAACTCAAGGTGATGGATGGTGTTGCTACTGTTTATGGGTGGTCGTATAGCTTACCATCAGGCGAACGGCATGCCATAAAAAAAAAGGCTGATCCCGGACGGCGATACATTTACGTGGGCTCCCAGGGCAGCACTATTTTACCTTTTAATAGTATTACGGTGATTCCCCAGTAATATAGGCAGAAAAACCCAGCGCGGCCCCTCCGGTACTTAGCCGAATTTCAGTAACCGGTTTTTCCAAAGATTTCTTGAGTAGAATAACAGTTACGGGATGTCTCATGCGTAATTTCCGGGACATGATTGCTATAGTTTAGAAGTCAATTTTCCTTCAGGAATAATAAGAATTCTTAAGAGACCGGGACAAGAAACGCGTCGTTTACCCCAAGATAGCAACAGAAATAATGATTTCTTATGCTTGAACGTGAATGTTCAACATTGAAATAAAACTCGCGATAAATTTGTTTGCTTTTTATTCTCGACGTTGTTTTTATAAATTTCTGCCCCGTGAATATGAAGACTACAAAGGCTCCTTCCCATAATGTGACAGACAGTTAGAGAGGTAGATTAATAAAAAAAGTATCTTGGTTACAATTTATTCGCAGAATAACTAAGGATCCCATGACGAACGGCAGCGTGGCAAGTATACCTCACGCTGCCGAAGACGCTGAGAGCGTCCTTCGGTGCGCGGGGGTTTCTGAGCCCCCCCCCCCCCCCCAAAGGAGACGGGCCACATCAGGCGGCACGGCGCAGGGGCGGTTGCGGACAACTTAGACACTCTTCGTCCGAGGAAGCCCACAGCCGTCCCTAATGCGCCGAAGAAGGCCACCGTGGAGTTTTAGTTGGTATGCCGTGTGTTGTACATAGGTTAGGGACTCGGCCTGGCGGCTCAACGCTATGTCGTAAGGCACGGTGAACCCAACATAAACCCTCAGTCGCCCCCTTTAAAGGCTGGGCGGTAGTAATAAGTCACGTTCTCCGCGAAAACAAAAAAAAAGAACAATTAAGGATATACATACACGATAGACAAGGTACACATCGATTTGTGGAATATTGTAAACGCAATCAGGCTACAATATTCCACAAATCATCATCTCAGCAATATGCATTGCTCCAAAGAGTAAAGCGCCGGTAATTCTACACGTACCTATTTACCTGTGCCCTGTTTATCAAGCCTTGTATTACAAGCGTTTTCTCTTGGAAATTAGTCCATGTTACGAATATATGTACTATGCAACTTGTGAGCTTGTAGACTTGAAATGTTTGATTAACAGGGCACTGGTATACAATTCTTGAAAAATATTTAACTACTCCAAGTGACATGCCTATACTCAATATACTGACATAGGAGGCGAATCCATTTCCATAGCTCACAAGTTTAATCAACTGCAACTCAGAATTGTATTCTCTATCTTTCTACACAACAGCGCAGATTTTAATTATACCTAATGTTCCTACGTCATCAAAACGGCTGTCCGTCAAGGAACGACCCGTATACCTTGAGATCTTCGATAAAACAGGTTTTATCAACTAGTAATTACATTGATGCGCTATTGAAAAGGTTAAAAAAGCTTTTTGCGTGCAGCGGAATGACACGGACGTCTCACATGGTAAGGTATCTAAAACTGTGATTCCGCAGGACGAGGCAGACGGCAGACGGCAACGGCAGACGTCACTACTATGCAGTATATAATTGTATGAGACCGATTCCGCACACGACGGCAAATGACGCGCGGCAGGTGACGTCCTGCCCTGTGCGACCCACTGGTGGATCACAAGGGAATATTGGATGGGTCGTCAAAAATAGAACAACAAATCGACGGGGCCAACAGCCAGATGACCAATGATATACCAGAAAAGTAATTAAAATTCTGGAAAAAAGTATTGAAAATGACTTCTCGACCGTCAAGAATTTGGAAGTTTTTGGCAGGTGGGTCGTGACTCGTAACCCAGTCAACATTGGGAACCACTGCATTAATTTAAGGTGAACAGTTTGTTTGCTTGACCGCGCTAATCTCAGGAACTACTGAACCGATTTTGAAAATTAACTTTCACTAATAAGAAACTACTTTATAAACCGAAGAACTATTTATGTGGAGCAAAATTAATTCGTAGTACTTTAATTCGTCTAAACTCTAAATCTAATAACTGTTTCTTTTTCATTGTTTTGATGACTTTGTAATTATTTGTCATTAACGTTTTTATATCTTCAGCACCATGACCCTAATAATTCTACTGGCTCTAGTTGGCTATATTCGTCTAAACAACATTATAAAAAGAACAACATAACTAGTTTCCTTGCCTATAATTTGAAAAGTAATATAGCGATCAATTATCCTTATTTACTTCATACGGAGTGCCTATTCAGTCCCTGGATTTTTCTTTAGAGGGTTATCTTGAGTTATCATCGACTATATGTTATTAATAACACTGTGGTTGGCGGGGTCACGTATAACTATTGTAAGATTGATTATAATTACTGCAGTGTAAGTTTAGTTTGTTTCAAATAAATGGCGATTTGGTACGTGTATAACAATTAACTCAATATGATTGGCTCGGTACTGTCTTGGTAAAAAAGGCGATAGACTTGTTGGGAGTGGAACGGGCTGCCGAGACGAACGTCCGCAGGTTCAAAACCCAAGGGCACACACCTCTGACTTTTCTAATAAAGTTATGTGTGTATTCTTTGTGAATTTACGCTCGCTTTGACGGTGGAGGAAAACATCGTGAGGAAACCTGCATACCTAAGTTCTCTGAATTTCGAAGGTATTTGAAATCTGCCAAACCGCACTAGGCCAGCGTGGTGGACTAAGGCCTTAACCCTCTCAGTTGCAGAGGAGGCCCGTGCTCAGCAGTGGGCAGTATATATTACAGGGCTTGTATGGTACGGTACTGTCTCGTGCCTCGTGCCATAGTAGTATTGCGTGCACTGTACGACTTCCTCTGAGGTCCCGCGTTCGAATCCCGGGTCGGAAAAGTGATATTGGGTTTCGTACTCAATCTCAGTCCGGGGTCTAGAACTTGTGTCCAATATGGCGATATGCTCGCGCTCTATCATATTATGGGACGGAACACACATGGCGAAAAGTGAGTACACTAGTTGCGCCTCTGCCTAACCCTTCGGGCATAAAAGCCGTGAATGTGTATGTAACAATTAACGATTAACTAGTGCGTATTAGATCCTATTATTTACTTAGTAATTATTTAATCTATGCCTTTGGGTTGATCATAAACATTTGCTATGAAGCGACACTGTGAGAATCTTTTACCGAAAAATTTTAAGCGCGTTACGCAATTAAAACTATTTTAAATTTCACACACGTGTAGTTTCTTTCCTCATCCTCACATAGTATAAAGCAAAGTCGCTTTCCGCTGTCTGTATCTGCCGCTACGCAACGGATTTTGATGCGGTTTTTTTAAATAGAAAAGAGTGACTCAAGAGGAAGGTTTATACGTACAATACATGCATAATATAGTAGAGAAATAATATATAGTTCTATTGTGACTGCGAGTGCCTTTCTGAAAAAATCGGCGATCTACTTATACTGCGTTTCGTACTAAAGTGTCTTTGACCGACCGTATTGCCAGATCTCTCGATCTGTATCAGTTTATTGTCGCCTGGCACTTGCAATTATAACGGATACTGTTAAATATGTATAGTTTGTATATAAAGTGACTTTTATACAGGAAAAACTCTTTGATGCAGCTGAAGCCGCGGGCAATAATCTATAGGTACTTAATATTATAAAGCTGAAGAGTTTGTTTGTTTGAACGCGGTAATCTCAGGAACTACTGAACTGATTTTGAAAATTCTTTCACTAATAGGAAGCTACTTTACTCTTGAGTGCTATAGGCTACTTTTTATCCCGGGAAAATATTTTTGTCCCGGAAAAACTTTTTCACGCGGGCGGAGCCGCGCGCACTACTAGTAATTAATATAGGATCACGGAAACAGGCTCACAATTCTCAGAGTAATCAGTGTAGCGTGTAGTGTACAGTAAATAACCAATATATTACTGCGAGAACCTACTCGTCTAAACTTTACAATACCATACCAACCCTGTATTATATACTGCCCACTGCTGAGCACGGGCCTCCTCTACTACTGAGAGGGTTAAGGCCTTGTCCACCACGCTGGCCTAGTGCGGGTTGGCAGCCTTCACATACCTTCGAAATTCAGAGAACTTATTAGATATGCACGTTTCCTCACGATGTTTTCCTTCGCGAGCGATAATTCACAAAGAATACAAACATAAATTTTTTGGAAAAGTCAGACGTCTGTGCCCTGCGATATTCAAGGATACCTTGTCTTGGATATTCGTCTCGGCAGTCTGTTCCACTCCCAATTAGGCTATCGCCGCTTATAGCACGGCATCACGCTTACGTCTAAGCTTTACATAAAAAAATTATTGAGATAGATTTTAGTTTAGATTAAACAATTTAAGATTTTCCTCTATCGTGTCAATCGCAAGCGGAACTGATTAATAAAACGGGTATTTGTCAAAAAACTGTGAAATGAATTGATGTAACACATCATAGTTTTAGTGGCCGTGAACCGCGGGAATAGAAGTTCATTTTCGGGCAATAATTAAAGAGTTTTAATATAATAATTATTTAGTCAATTAATTTTAGTTACTTATTATAATAGCATCTTGAGCACACTACCGTGAGGTGGTAATGAGTACCTAAGTGTAGCTAACTAACGTACATAAATAATCCCCCCCCACGTGGTAGTGCTCAAGTTGTTTGCCGGCTATATCCCAGTAACCAGCCGAGCCCAACGTTGGGATAATATGTATTGCTGTTATAAAAAAGTTATGATACAAAAAAATCTGAATTGCTTGGATCCGATCACAATTCAGAACAGATCGTTGACCTCAATTGAACGTTGCATATCCCGTTGGTTAGCGGACCAATGTCCTCGTTGCGAAGTTAAATTTCCAGTTATTATGATTTTTTATTATAACGAGATTGGAAAGTCGCTGGTCGGACAAGTGCCGCTGCCTATAAACATGGAAGGTAACTGGCCTAATTGTAAATGACTGACTTCAAACACAAGCAACAACATCCAGAACTTGGAATTATAATGCACATTACGCACGTCACTAATGACACTGGCTACAACGTCTTCGAACACGACAGTACTTCGTATTACGTTAGAACTGTTTTTTGGCGACGACAAATAAAAATAAACATTCTGACATCACCCACACGATGTTCACTGAACATAGGCCTCCCCTAAGAATTTCTAGACGGACCTGTCATAAGCGACCTGCATCATTTTACTTTTATTATTTTTTTATTGCATTGAATGATGAGATGAGCATGCCGTTCGTCTGATGGTAAGCGATACACCACCCATAAACATTAGCAACATCATTCGACACCTCGAGTTACAAAGTACTGTGTGGAATTCCACTACGTTCGTCACCCTAAGCCATAAGATGTTAAGTCTCATTATGTCCAGTAGTTACACTGGCTACAATGCCCTTCAAGCCGAAACACAACAGTGCATCCACACTGCTGCTTTAATGGAAAAAACAGACATTGCGGTGCTTCCGGCCCAGACGGACTCTTACATATGAGAGACCAACCACCAGTAGAATCCAGCGTGTTCCAGCAACCTTTATCAAGTCGTTTGTCCACCGTGTAGGTAGATGATCAACGTTGCGTTTGCTGATACGCGGTCTCCACTCGAGAATTATTTTCTCCATCTACCCAAACTAACACACCACGTCTTTATCTCCGAAGAGGCAGGCAGAGGCGCAACCAAGGCACCCACTTTTCGCCATGTGTGTTCATTTCATGGTGTGATCGTGGACGAGCCTATCGCCATATCGGGTTGAATTCCAGACTGCCGTCTGATACTCAGCATAAAAATTTGGGCACATGGCACTTGACGACTTAGTCTGTCAAGGCCCGCGACGGACACCGGTGTCGATATGCATAGAGTTTTCTCATACATCTATATATATAAGCGGGCCTTGAAGGGAGCGGGAGGTAGCTAATACTCATGAATCTTAAGAAATTATGATTTCAGTGCTCAAATTAAATTTAGCTTCTCGTGAGTACTCATTTATTTGCCGTAAGGAGAGGTACTACGCAATGATAACAAACGTTATTAAGTTATTAGATACTTGATACTAACTAGGTTTTGCTCTTGGCTTCGCTCACATGAAGTTGTTTTCCCGGGATAATTGTCTCGCTATATATTTTCCTGGTTATTAGATGCTTGATACTTACTAGGATTTGCTCTTGGCTTCGCCCGTGTAAAATAGTTTTTCTGGGATAAATGTCTCGCTATATATATTCCTGGGTTAAAAATTACTTACTCTATGTCCTTCGGCCTTCCCAAGGTCTCAAACTATCTCCACACCAAGTTTCATCGAATCTTTTCATTAGTTTGTAAGCTAATCACGCGGCTGGGGGACTTTATTTTATAATGTGTAATGAAATGAAATCCTCCTAGCCAGTTTCGGTCACGGCGGCCAATCTCAACGGAGACCAGCCAGGTACGCAGGAGATATTATAATGCACAAGTGTGTGCGCAATACACAGGTGCACTCGCTATTCCTTCACTCTCATAGTCCGGTGAGACGGCAATCCGACATGACCGGAGAGAGATCAGCCGCAGGACCAACGGCTTTACGTGCGCCCCGAGGCACGGGGGTATCACACCGCCAACTTTCTGACTCCGAGCTGCGACTGAGTAATTTTTTTAAGATGGAAAACCCAGTCAACAACGTTTTTTTGACCCGACCCGGGATTCGAACCGAGGACCTCAGCGCGCAAATTGTACTCGTAACGCGTACGCAATACAACTACGCCACCGAGGCATATTGTGTAATGAGGGTTACTAACGATAAAATGTATTTTTTACCTCATGAATCAAACGCTTTCACAATTCGGGGACTTTTACGCGGGTTTTTCCTGAGTACTTGCTTTGTTAAAACGAACTCTTAGTACACAGTATATTTAGAAAAAGCTGATTCACGGTGTAGAAACTTATTTAAATTAAATAGGCGTTTACTGTTTTTTGTGCTTCTTGGTTTTTTTAAAACCGAGAAAATATAAAGGCTGTGGATCGGAAAGTCTGTTTCCCATTCCCAGATCTCAAAGTTGAACAAAGTATCTCGTATTTTTTCCTTTCTGGGGATAGGCCGAGGTGTAACACAAACAACAGGGCTGTGTCCTCGGCATTCTTAAAGTCCATCGCGGCGCTGCTTATCACAAGGCAGACTGCTGGCTCGTTTGTCTAATTACGCAATTAAAAAAGAAACAACATCCTTGATATAGTGATCCTCCGAGCCAACATTGGAGTGAGATGGAGTTAGGTGAAAAAGAAAACCGATTTATATCTATAGAAATCTCGTAAATTGGTAGGTAGGTACTATTCTAGTTATTACTATTACTTGTGTATGTTACACTATGAAATTAAACTAATTTTACGGATTTTATTGAATAATAAACAAAATCCGCAAAATTACTTTTATTTCAAGGTGGCATCATCTTACAAATCTCAATTAACGTAAAACAATTCGCACTTCAAGAATTATATGCGCTTTGCTAAGCCTGCCCATTGCATTGTTAACTGGTTCAAAAAGTACTGCTTTTGAGCCATACAGCGCACGAATAGCATATTAAGGCTCGTTTTTAAGGGATACGGATTGAAAAATGGAATTTCTTGTGCCTTTATTAGTCATAGTTATATTATAGTTATATTATAGCAGTAGTTGTATTATGGTACGACTGCAATGCTGAGGTCTCGGGTTCGATTCCCGGGTCGGGTAAAGTGATATTGAGTTTTTCTATTCAGTATCAGCTCGGAGTCTGGAATTTGTGCCCGATATGGCGATAGGTTCGCCCCCTATCACATCATGGGACGGAATAACGGCGAAAAGTGGGTGCACTAGTTGCGCCTCTGCCTACCCCTTCGGGGATAACAGGCGTGAGTGTATATGTATGTATGTCTATTAGTCATGTATATGAGACAATAAACGTATAAGCTTTTTAAACCTATGTTTTCCTTGAAAAATGACATATAGAACCAAGGAATATTGGAGGGATGTCTTCATAACCCGCAAAACGCAGTATGATAAGGAGAGGTATGGAAATGTTGATAGTTTTTACGTATTACATATGTCAGCAATCTAAATAAGTGTGAATAAAATTGAAGTGTAATTCAAAGTTCTGAGAGGTGCTGCTTATGTTTGGAGGCAATCAGTCGTTCCCGTTTTTTAACCCTTAAACGCCTTGTCAATCTTCTATTATATAAAAATGAATCCCTATTTTCCTTGGTCACGGCATCACGCGTGAACAGCGGACTGATTTCGTTATTTCTTTTTTTGATGTGTTTATTATTGTCAGGAGAAGGTTCTTATGAAAGAAAAAATTAAGAAAATTGCGCGGAAAAACGGCTGGACCGATTTTAATTATTTTTTTTTTGTGTCTCCAAGAGGATTCGAGAATGGTTTAGATTATAATTCTATCCGGTAGGTAGCGCTGTACTCGGGTTCTAGGATTTTATTCCCTTTTCAGGGCAGGACAATGTCTGTCGGGGCCGCTAGTTGCTTATAAAAATACAGATAACACGAGGTAGCAGTTGTCACTATCAGTTAGTTATTTTCAAGTCTTATGTAGAAATGATAGGTCATCGATGACATTATGTATTTACAACTTATGTAGAAATCTTTATTATTCTTAAAAATATTTTTTTATTTCTTCAATGTAGTCTTCTCAACATGATTTTACACGCATGCGGCGCGGCGTATGTAATCGATTTGTCTTAGTCTATAGTTTTTCGACTAGCCATCAGCCTGACGACAATCTCCTTAGTTTTTTTTATATCAATTAAAAATAATACGGTTACTCTATTAACAACAACCAAAGAGGTTTGAATTAGAGAGTTCTAATAATCCAAGATATTTTGTATTTATTACAGTTTTTCTAAAAAAAAATAATGACCTTAAAAAAAGGTTCGTAAAATATAAATCACGATTTATAATTCGTGTTCATTGTTTTTTTTATTGTACCTCTTTAGTGTATTCTTCTGGGTATATCATTGCTTAACTAAAACAAGAAAACTCATTTATTCATTGTGTGTATCTTTTTTAAATAGCTATAAGAGTTTTTACGTTCGCTTGTTTTTGTTTCGACTTTGTTTATTATTTTGTTTTATTGCTATAATTCTCAGAATTCAATTATCGCAATCGATTTAAGGCGCGTAATTGCTTTATAAAAGTTTTCATTAACGTAATAATTCTAAGTCATCTTTTTAACTGAAAAGAGGTTTCCTATATTTTAAGTGAACTAATTTATTATTATAATTTTAAATTTCAATTGACTGCCTCGGTGGCGTAGTTGTATTACGGTACGATTGCAATGCTGAGGTCTCGGGTTCGAACCCCGGTTCGGACAAAGTGTTATTGGGTTTTTCTTTTCAGTATCAGCCCGAAGTCTATCACCTCATGGTACGGAATATGCACGGCAAAAAATGGGTGCATTAATTGCGCCTCTGCCTACCGTTCGGGGATAATAGGCGTTAGTGTGTGTATAATTTATTATTAACTAGCTTTTGCCCGCGGCTCCGCCCGCATTAAAAAGTTTTTCCGGGATAAAAGTCCCGATTTATATTTTCCCGGGATAAAAAGTAGCCTATGTGTTAATCCAGGACATGATTTACCCGTGTGCCAAATTTCATCGAAATCCGTTCAGTAGTTTTTGCGTGAAAGAGGAACAAACATCCTTACATCCATACATCCAAACATCCATACATTCTTACAAACTTTCGCCTTTATAATATTAGTAGGATACTCCTCATTTCTCGATGTTTGTTCGTGATGTTGGCAAACAATAAACAAGGCTAGCAACTTAGCGGCGTAAAATTAACAATATAATAATACCTATTTCGAAAAAAGGAAACTTACGAGACGAATTATAGACGGACTTAGCACTCTGTGCTCATAATTACTAACCACTTAATGCGAGAAAGAGATGAATATACGTAGAGTTGTTACTACAATTATTACAATACAAACAATCGATTCAAAAAAAAACTTAGGATAGTCTTAATTATAAGACACTCACCCAAGACGATAAATAATAAATCCGTATACATTGCAGATGAACAACACTTGGGCACACAACATTTACTTATAAAAGGACTAGAGAATAGGTGGAAAACAACTGAAACGATAGTATACACCGCGTAGTATAAATGTAAATAATATAGTAACAAAAAGCTTTAAGTTATTATAGATTTGGGAAAACCACGAGCGATCGCGACGCGTCGGGTTGCCGCACTAAGCTGCTATTTACCTTGGCTGGTGACGTCACACACTCCTGCGCAGATTAATAGCGTGGCTATCAGGAAATTGTTAATGTACCTATTTATGAATTTGCAAAAAATTAAATTTATGCTACCGATTATTATGATGGATCTTTGTAAGCATTAGCACAAGAAGCGCTATTCGAATTCGCTTTCGTTTCCTCTGATCTGACTTAAATTGTAAACACAAACTTTATTTTCAATAATTAAACATGAATTAAAAATTTTCTTCGTTTCTTGGAACCTGCTTTGGAAAGTAAATATAAACTTTACTTGTGCCTACTGATATAAATGTAAATTTAACATCTGTTATGTAATTTTTCAATATGTTTATACTATGAAACATAATTTGAAATATCAAGATTGCTTTCGGTCAATCACCTCTACTTATGTGGTAAGCAAATTATATCAATAATAGTTTAGTCTGACTGCCTCGGTGGCGTAGCTGTAGTACAGTACGACTGCAACGCTGAGGTCTCGGGATCGATCCCCGGGTCGGGCAAAATGATATTGAGTTCTTCTATTCAGTATCAGCCTGGAGTCTGGAATTTGTGACCGATATGTCGATAGGCTCGCCCCCTATCACATCATGGGACGGAATGACGGCGAAAAATGGGTGCACTAGTTGCGCCTCTGCCTACCCCTTCGGGGATAACAGGCGTGAGTGTATGTATGTATAGTTTAGTCTTTAAGTTACTTCCGTACAGCGACTGTGACTGTGTATGGTGAGCTATTGTAGATCCAATAGGATAAGAATATCAGATAGGGCTAAGTCTATTATAAAACTCCCACGTGACACTATTTCGCGAACTAATCTATACCTATTTATAATAAAGCAGTAGAACCGGTGTGTCTGTACATTTAAAGAAATGCGATAAAAAAGAAAGGGATGTCTAAAGAAGAGTAATGGAACACAAATCAGTGATTTTTGTGATTCTTTTCTGTCTGTCCGTTTTTCTGTTTGTTTGTTACTACACATCGCCAAAATTACTGGACGGATTTGGATGAAATTGGATTATGTCCTGGATTAAAATATAGGCTACTTTTTATCCCGAGAAAATATAAAGCAGGACTTCGATCCTGGAAAAACTTTTTCACGTGGGCGGAGGCGCGAGATAATGCTAGTAAATAATTTAAAATTAAAACATAATATTTATTTTATGAATTGATTAAATATCAAAAAGAACATACTCTTCGACTTTTGACAGCCTGCGATAATGTAATAATACCTGTGATTTAAGTAACTTGTCGATATATAATTTTGGCACTTCAGTTCACACAACCCTCTTACTTTTAAAAGAAAATACCTCGTATTATCTTAAGTGGGGATCTGGACCTGTGAAATTTGGCTTCAAAATGCCCCGATTTCTAGCCCTACAACTATTTGTTCATGCGTGGGAATCCAACTCTAGTTTAATATCTTTTAAAATTATATATGAGAAAATAGCCGTCAAAAAGTAAATAAACGCACTACAATGTCCATTTCTTTTTAAAACGAACTCCACATTTACAAGGAATATGTTTCCTCCTGGCAACACCGGCAGATGACCGCAAAACAGGTTATGTTAGGTTAGCACTTCTGATAACAGCTGGGGATCGGTAAATAACATGAGATGGGTGAGTATCCTTGGGTATGCCCGACCGCGTGTCATGCCGGATGTCACATATACAGTGCTAATACTAATTATAAAGTCATATAACTTATGTCGTTTATGTTATTTATATTGTCCTCAATACAAAACTCAATTCTCCTATTCTATTTTACTTTCTCTCGGTCTCTTACTGTTCCTTTCTACTAACATTATAAATACATATAAGAGTTTGTGAACATACCCCTACCCCTTCGGGGATAAAAGGCGTGCGTGTGTGTTAGAACCGCTAATCAAATTGGGTAATCTAAAATTTTAATCCATTTTTTTATCGCGGAAAAAAAACCTGTTTCGCTTCCACCACCGGGGGGATGAGTGGAACGGTTATGTTGGTTTCACCGGTCTTACGACCCAGTGTCGATGTTCGAGGGTATAACATCCTTCGAACGATCGTTGGGTCGACTCTAGCGTTGAAAAGAAACTGGGAATATTCCCGTTTCTTTCAAAATCCATCGTTTTTTTAGTGTAACATTCGAAAATTTCACAGAAGTTTCATCGAAGAAAAACGAGTTGTTTTCCGAAAAAAAAAATGAAATTAATTGAAAAAACCTTTTTTTTCGAAATTTATCTTTACAAATATATAAATTTATGTGTGTATTTAATGTTTTCACATAACTCAACAGTGCCAGTGCAGTATATATTGAACCCAAAACAAAAAGAATCACTGATACAATTTTTTATTGATAACACTAAAGCTCATCAAATATCAATGGATAACAAAAAAAAATCGTCAAGTCACGTGAAAATGCCATTATTTCCCACTAGATTTTGTCCGAGGCTCCGCCCGCGTTAATAAGTTTTTCCGGGATAAAAGTCCCGCTTTTTATTTTCACGGGATAAAAAGCAGCTGTGTATTAACCCAGGACATGATCTACCTGTGTGCCAAATTTTATCGAAATCCGTTCAGTAGTTTATGCGTGAAAGAGTAACAAACATCCATACATCCAGACATCCAAACATACAAACTTTCGCCTTTATAATATTAGTAGAATGGAAGCAAATTAGGAACCGGGATAAAAAGCAGCCTATGTGTTAACCCAGGACATAATCGACCCGTGTGCCAAATTTAGTCCAAACCCGTTTAGTTGTTTCTGCGTTTACTTCTAACGAACAACCCAACTTTTTTATAAACTTTCGCATTTATAATATCAGTAAGATAAGATCAGCATATAGCTCAAGTAACCTTGTGAAAAGGTTTTTAGTTTTATTAAAATTTTATATCAATGGACACATGCAAAAAACTCAGCGGGCCGCAGGTTGGGTATAGCTGGATTATAGATAGTTGAAATTGAATCTCTGATCTTAAAATCCAGAGAAGAAATAATGGTAAAAAAGGCCGGCATAATTGTGTCGATTGGTGAGGGACAGTCATCTCTCGTCAGTCGAGACCCCATTTCGCTTACCAGGTGCAGTGGGGGTCACTTGGCCGTACCCTCATAAAAAAGGATAAAGCTTGTCTTTAGAAACTAACTATAGGGGAGACCGGGGATGGTTAGCGATGTGGGCAGGTTGAATTGTTATTTTGACTGTTGTCAAAAACTCGAGATATTTTAAAGTGTTGCGTCCTGATATACACGAAAAACCGTTATATGTTTCCGAATCTTCACCGCAAACGCGGCATCGTGGGCGCAAGTAATCTGGGAGAAGAAGCGATTTATCTAAAAATGATACCTACGGGCTACGAGTAATTATTTACCTCTTAATATTATTTGCATTGATGCCTTTATACTCGATGTTATTTACGTTCAAGCAATTTAAAGTACCTATGACTTCGGTTATTGATGATTATCTTAGTGTATTTTTTTAAATTTTGCCACAGTTTTAAGATACTCACATGTGCTTGAAAATTAAAAAAAGTTGTTTGGGGCTGGTAGACAACTTTATATTGAGGCGAGTTGACTACCTAGAAAATGTACTACGTAATAATCTAAATATTCTTCACTTGGAATAAAGTGACGATTTTGTAAATTTTACCTAAAGTTTGTTATTTCAAAACCATGTGGATTTACCTTTATAATAACTCACCGAAATAGGAAACGCTCTGCTAGTGGTAAGATTTTTGTTTCCGCCCCAATAACGAATATCCTAAAAAAAGAGACAAATTATATGTTTACATTGATAATAGTAAATAAGTACTTGTAGTGTTCTCTTTTATTTTATTCTCGCATTTTATACCAATTACTTCCATAGGTCAACTTATCCCTAATGAATAGTTCACCAACCCCAGACATGGGATAAGTTCACTCGATTTTCTCCTTCCACAAAATGGCTTTTGTACACTATAAACAATTACGAATTTTTTTGTATTTCTTTCGTAAGCTTATTAGTGCACCTATCGATCCTATAGGTTTTTTGACATTATATACTAAAAAAAAAAGAATATAAGCGTTCAAGCTGAAATTTGGTCAACTCTCCCCGGTCTCCCCTACTGTTGAATGTCTTTGGAAACAAACATAATTTTCTCGTTAAAACACAAATCAATCTGAGAATTGGTAGCAAACAATAACATCCGCGAAGGGAAGTCCCGTTACCCGGAAAATATATAGGGGGACTTCTAAATAAGGGCTGCCATTTTGTTTTCGGTAAACCCAAGAATAAAATGAAAATGAGACATAACATTGTTGACATTTGAATTATGAATAATCTTGCCGGTGGTAGAGTCACGTAGGGGTAGTCATGTTACTAATTGTATAAATGTGAACGTTTGTATCAAAATGTTTTGGTGTTTTTAACAGGTTCGTCTGGAAATCTTTATGTGCAGGACGCATATTCTCGAAGAGAGAAAAACGTAAAGTGCATACCGCGCATGCGCGATTACGTAACAGAACTTTGAACTCTTAGTGACGTCATAGACCTCAGTGAATGAACTTAGTGAAAAAATCGTGTTATCACAAGGGTGATTGAACGCTTATAACACACCCGGTATGGACTGTTTAGTGTTTCCTTCGGTTCCATAGTGTAGGTTAGAACTTTGCCTACCCCGCTGCGGTAGCGGGATGAACGTGTGTTTAAAGTTCGAGTATTTATTTTTAGAAATGTTGCTTGTGTGCATCGTTTGTGTTAAACTTAGAGTAAGTAAATCACAATAACTTTTTTCGTAATGCACATAAGGTTGTTTTATAATGTTTAGTATATAGAGTCACTTAGTGTCTATGTGCGAAGACACTAATAGTTTAGGTATATAGACCTAACTTAGGCGCGAAACGGAAATAAGTGTATATTCGAAAGTGAAAAAGAAGTCTTAGAAAGAGGGAAAGCCCTCTTAGAGCTCTCCACGGTATAGCCGCGGGGTACTTAAGCAAACTAGTTTTTTAGAAATATCGAGTCAAAGAGTCTAATGTTACGAGTTTAAATTTATAGAAATAGTTCGGTACATCAAGAAAGAAAACAGCAAGTAGTCGGCAAGAAAGAAGAAGTCGGCAAGTTTGAAGAGGAAAATAGGCGCTTATGCAGAGTGGACCACCCTTCCTCATCAGCTGTGTGGCACGGTGCTACGAGGACGACTTCTGGCTACGTCGCATAGCTACGGCGTAGCAACGAAGGACTACGTGCCAAATATTAACGCCGGGAGAATCTGGCTATCGTTTTGGTTGAACATTGTAACTTTTGGTTTAGTGTGTGGAATAAACGCTATTTCCCCGACTTTGGCATTTTTAACTTTGTCACTGGTATCGCCCTATTCTCACTCACGCAATCCAGCACACAAACACAACACAGTGCGGGGTGTTGGCCCAGTCTGAGCCCCGCACACTTTAGGAGAGGCTTATGTTCAGCAGTGGACCGCATGTGGATGATGATGATGATGATGATGAAAGCGTGTGATTTGCCTATTTCAGCAAGTTATAGAAAGGGCTATTGGATATCCACTTTTTTATGGCATCTGAATGACGAGATGAGCGTGCCGCACGCCTGAAGCTAAGAGAAATGGCCGACTTTTTAACCGACTTCAAAAAAGGAGGTTCTGTATTCGATCCGTATGTATGTATGTAAATTTGTATGGCCGCGAGTTTCTCAAAAACTACTGATCCGATTTGGATGTGGTTCTCGATATTCAAATTTGTATTTTTAGGGAAGGTTTTAGTATATAATTTATGAAGATCTGATGAAGACCTTCGGAGATGCACAATGGAACTCTTCAATAACTAACAGCAGATGACTCGCGAATGCCGCAATCGTATATCTATGATATATTGTTTACACCATTCCATAATTAACTAACAAAAAAGCAATAAATAAAAACTGTGCGGGGCTCGGACTGGGCCAACACCCCGCAATGTGTTGTGTGTGTGCTGGATTGCGTGAGTGGGAATATGGCGATACCAGTGACAAAGTAACAAAGGCGAAAAATCGGGAAATAGCGTTTATTTCACACACTGAATCGAAAGTTACAAAGTTCAGCCACAACGGTAGCCAAATTCTCCCGGCGTTAATATTCGGCGCGTAGTCTCTCGTTGCTACGCCGTAGCTATGCGACGTAGCTGGAAGTCGTCCTTGTAGCACCGTGCCACCGCTGATGAGGAAGGATGGTCCACTCTGCATAAGCGCCTGTTTCCTCTTCAAACTTGCAGACTTCTTCTTTCTTGCCGACTACTTGCTGTTTTCTTGATGTCCCGAACTATTTCTATTAAACAAAAAACTCCTAACACGTTTTAACTCAAAAATACAAAAGAACAAATTAGCTTAAGTACTCCGCGGCTATACCGTACGGAGCACTAAGAGGGCCTTCCCTCTTTCTAGGACCTCTTTTTCACTTTCAAGATTACACTTATTTTCAATTCGCGCCTAAGTTAAATCTATATGCCTAAACTATAAGTGTCTTGGTACATAGACACTAAGTGGCTCTATATACTAAACATCATAAAACAACCTTATGTGCATTACAAAGAAAGTTATCGTGATTTACTTACTCTAAGTTTAGCACAAACGATGCACACAAGCAACATTTCTAAAAATAACTATTTAAACTTTATACATACGTTCATCCCGCTACCGCAGCGGGGTAGGCAAAGTTCTAACCTACACTATGACACCGAATGAAACACTACACAGTTCATACCGGGTGAGTTATAAGCGTTCAATGACCCTAACGATAACACGATTTTTTCACTAAGATCACTGACTAAAGTCTATGACGTCACTAAGAGGTCCGAGTTCTATTACGAAATCGCGCATGCGCGGTATGCACTTTACGTTGTTCTCTCTTCGAGAATATGCGTCCTGCACATTCTCCCGCCGTGCATCACCCAGCGTCCAGGGGGTGATGCAGTCACGCTGTCGGGCAGGATGCATCCGCCGCTGGCTGCGGCGCGGCGCTCTCGGTCCTTGTGTCGTCAGCTTGGTGTATGACGACGATCCTCTTCACGGGTCGTCGCAGGACACCTCCGCGGGTGGTGATGTCCACTGTGCGCACCACTCCATCTGGGCCGGGATACATGGCGCAAATGCGCCCCCGCGGCCATGTGTTGCGCGGGAGCGTGCCGTCTATGATGCGGACGACATCACCTATTTGCAGTTCGGGGCCCCGGCTGTGGGCCTCCCGCCGGTTTCTTAGCTCGGGGAGGTACTCCCGGAGCCAACGCGTCCAGAATGCGTCGGCGAGCTGCTGTGTGGCTTTGAGGTCGGCGTGCGCGCCGAAGTCGTGGTCGGCCGGGAAGTTCGGCACCGACCACGGGCCCCGACCGCCCAACAAAAAGTGGTTAGGCGTCAGGGCTTCCGGATCCTCAGGGTTCACCGACACGTGGGTCAATGGTCGGCTATTGACTGTTAGTTCGACCTCGGCGAGTAACGTTGCCAACGTCTCTTCTCGAGGGCTCCTCTCGTGGAGCACCGTTTTTAGTGCGGTTTTCACAGTCCGCACCAGTCTCTCCCAGGCGCCGCCCATGAATGGCGCGCCCGGGGGAATGAAGCGCCATCGGATCGCCCTCCGCGACGCCTCTTCTTCGGCGCCCGCGAGGAGGGTGTTGCGCAGCTCTCGTTCCGCGCCGTGGACGTTGGTCGCATTGTCGGACCACAGCTCGACGGGGCTCCCACGACGCGCTGTCATGCGCCTGAGTGCCATGATTGCACCCTGCGCACTTAATGAGTGCACCACCTCTAGATGCACCGCTCGAACTGTCAAACATGTAAAGAGAGCTACATAGCGCTTTTGATTGCTGCGGCCCACGGTTACGGTGAGCGGACCGAAGTAATCAAGACCGGTATAGGTAAATGGTCTGTGATGATGAGCCAGCCGACAGGCAGGTAAGTCGCCCGTCACCGGCTGCGGCGGGGTCGCCGCCCTCTGGCGGCACTTCAAGCAGCTCCTCAGTGTAGTCTTGACCGTCGGGCGTAGTCTCAGGATCCATCTCTGTTGGCGGCAGCAGTTGACCACGCTCTCGACGCTGGCGTGATGCAGCTCTGCGTGGACGTGCTCGATCCACAGCCGTGTTGCCCGATGCTCGCCGTCGACGACCGGAGGGTGCTTCATTTTTTCTGTGATTCCCGTGGTAGCTGAAATCCGACTATTTAAACATATCAAATTATTAATTAGTACAATACTCAAAGGATACAGGCGGCTATCCCGTGATACGGGTTTTCCTTGTGCGAGTGCACGTATTTCCTCGGCAAACACTTTTTCTTGACTCATTTTTATAATGAGGTATTCCGCCCGTTCTAACAGCTCAGCTGGGAGGGTCATGAATGTTATGTCCTCCGATTTTCGCGCGCTCCTCTTCAACGGTTTTTTCGACGTTTGAGCGCGTTTCCAATCCGGGTCCTTTTGCGAAGCGGCCTTTGTTCGCTTGTGATTAACGTAATCACACCGTCGCCGGAACATGCGCACTGCCTGCAGAGTGCGAGCTGTAGCTCTCAAGTATCGGGTCCAACTCGAGAACCGATTCACGTCGGGTAGGGCCTCTGAGAGCTGTGGCTCTCGATGTCCTGAGGTGACGGCGCCTACTCTTTCTTCACCGGTCGTGGTGATGATGCCCCTTTCTTCCGTGGGCCATAAGTCGGGTGGATTTCGGAGAAATTCCGGCCCATTGAACCATCGATGTCGCTCATCGAAGTTGTCCGGCACGTCGCGTGTGGCATCGTCAGCGGCATTGTGGCGCGTCGGCACCCATCTCCATTCGCTCGTTTGTGAATGTTCCTCTATTGCCGCGACGCGATGAGCGACGTATGGTTTGTATGATCTGGATCCTGTTCTGATCCAGCTCAGCGTTGTCCGACTGTCTGTCCAGTAGGTCGTTGACTCGGGTTGTCTTCCGTGTTCGCGCTTCACCGCGGCTGCCATCCGTGTGCCGAGTACTGCTGCCTGTAATTCTAGACGGGGAATGGACGTTAGTTTCAGCGGCGCAACTTTCGCTTTCGCTGTTATAAGCGAAACCGTGACCCGTCCGTCTTCATCTTCGGCTCGCCAGTATAGTGCGGTCGCGTAGGCGGACTCGCTGGCATCGGTGAACACGTGCAGCTGCAATCTTCTAGCTCGAGTATAGCCTAGGTAGCAGCGTGGCACGGACACGTGACCCAATCTTCTCAGCTGTGTGACCCAATCCGCCCATCCGGCGGATATGTCGCCGTCAAGCGGATCGTCCCATGCAGTGCCGCGTCTCCAGACCTCCTGCAACAGCTGCTTGGCCCTTACCGTCACTGGGGATGCAAGACCTAGAGGATCAAACAGGGACATTACTATTTTAAGCGCTTCTCGTTTCGTGGGCGCTTCTCTGATTAACAAGTTTGGCGGTATGCGCGCCAAATCCAAATTGAAGGCGAGTCTGTCTTCCGTTGGTCTCCAAATGAGGCCCAAGACTCTCTCCGCCTTTTCTAAGTCCACCTCTTCGCGGTGGGGACTTGCCGATTCGCCGAGTGCTTCAAGTACCTCAGGCGAATTACTCGTCCATTTTTTCAATATAAAATGCGCCTCACCGTGAATGTCGCGCACTTGCCGCGCAATCGTTGTCGCGCTTTCTATGTCCGGATAGCTGTCAAGGTAATCGTCCATATAATGTTTTCTCCTTATCGCGTCGACAGCTTCCGGATGCGTCGATCGAAATCTGTCCGCGTTGCGATTCATGACATAAATCGCCGTCGCGGGAGAGCTAGATGCACCGAAAATGAGTACCTTCATCCTGTATATTTCCGGCGGTTCGTTATCTCGGCGATCCGCTCGCCAGAGATATCTGAGGGCGTCGCGATCTTCCTCGCGCAATCTCACCTGCATAAACATCTCCGTGATATCCGCGGTGACTGCAATGGGATGTTCCCGAAATCGCATCAGGACGGCGGGAAGAGGCTGCAACAAGTCTGGACCTGTTAATAAGTTATCATTCAAAGTGGTACCCTTTGTCTTGGCCGCCGCGTCGTGCACAACTCGCAGCTTGTCCGGTTTCAAAGCATTAAAAACTGCGAAGTGCGGCAAATACCATGTCCTTGTTGCATGGGAGGTCGCGGGGGCTGGCTCGGCGTAATCCTTCTCGATCAGCGCCTCCATCTGTTGGTTATATCTGACCTTGAGTTCGGGGTTCCTATCCAGCTTGTTTTCTATGTTGTGCAGCCTTTTCAAAGTGTTCTCGTAATTGTTCGGGAGCTCGACATTTTCTTTTTTCCACAGGAGAGACGTGGTATATCTTCCGCAGGGTTCTCTCGTGGTGTTGTCCTCCAGGATTCTCAGCGCCTTTTCTCCGGGGTCGCTCTTCGGCCTGCGGGGATCTACAAACAGATTATCAAGCAAAATAAATTCTTTTACGAGCTCCTCAGTTAGGTCGTCGGTTGCTGTCTGGCCGACGAAATTCACCCTGTGTCCTAGGGCTCTGGTCCGGCTCCCGTGTACCACCCATCCTAGTGGTGTGAGCGAGGCGACCGGTTGGTTCCTCCTCCCGGACCGTGTCTTGCTAGATATAAGCAAATGCCAATTATCCTGGCCTATAAGAAGTCGGGGTTTCGCTTCTTGCGTTTGTGATGCAGGCAGGAGGCCCTTCAAATGGGTACAGTCTCGCAGCGCCTCTTCAGGAATACGCTGCGCCGCCAATCTCAAGTTGTCGACGGTGCGGGCTTCTATCTGCTGCCGTCCCCGACTTCCCCTTATCTGAAACTTAACACGACATGAATTATTCCGTGTAGTTTTCTCTCCATCGTACGTGATTATGTGGAGCGGTTCATCCGGTCCCTCCGCGCCGATGTCCTTGGCCAGCTGATGGTCGATCAAACTGACCGTCGACCCGTCATCAAGTAGCGCGAAAGTGTGAGCCTCTCCCGCCGGTCCTGAAATGCATACCGGAGCTATTTTCAAAAATGACATTTGCGACGTCCATGCCGAATTTACCACCTCTTCATTGGTGGCCTCGTCGGTACTCTTACTCCTCCGGTCCGAGTGCAGCATCCTATGGTGATGTCGTTCACACCCGTCCGTGTCGCATTTTCGAGGCTTGCATGTGTGTTGCTTCGATCGAAATTTCAGGCACCTGAAACATAGCCTATGTTTTTTTGCTAAGTCCCACCGCGCGTCAACCGCGGCATCCCGAAATCGTGCACATTCGCCCATCGAATGTACCTCCTGGTTGCATACACAGCATGCGGGCTTCTGTTTGTCGGCGACGGTATGTATTCGTTGCCGGCGTGGTTGTTCGCCGCCGCTAGCCTTCACCGGGGCCTTGTCCGCGATGATCTCTGGCACGGCGAACGGACTGCATATCTCCGCTTCCCTGGCAATGAATCGGCTAAATTTTAATAAGTCGGGCTCACCTCTATGTTGTGCGGCGGCGAACTCATACCATTGCCTTCTCAGCGTCGGAGTCAATTTTTCCATCACCGCCTTCGTAACCTCCGGATTATACAGGTAGAAGGCACAATCGAGCGCTTGCAGGGTTCCCACGACATTTTCTATTTTCGTACTGAAAGTGCAAATATCTCGCGGCGAATCAGTGAGGCGGGGTAGCGCCCGGAGTCGCTCGATCTCGGCCAATGCGATCGAGTCCGGACGCCCAAACCGCGTCTCGAGAGTCCTCAGCACAGCGTTCGGTTCGGCGTTGGTGATGAGCAGCCCTTGTACTGCTTCCTTTGCTGTGCCCCGTAAGCTGCGGCGCAATCGGGACATATTCTCCAACGCTGTAAAATAACTTGCGGATTCATTATAAGCGGCTCTATAAGTTAGCCAATCTTGATGCGCACCGTTGAAAATGGGCAACTCCGTATACTTCAACGGCTGTCTATGTTGTGCAGCTTGCACAGCTTGCGTTATGGCACACGCAAGTTCACTATAATCGGAGTTCGGTCGCGCTGCGACCAATTCCCCGCCCCGCACTTGACGCGGGGTAGGCGGGGGCTGCGGCGGCGGCGGCTGTTGCGAAGCTTCATTTTCTCTTAACCAGGCTGCTACTACAGGCGGCGGTTGCTTCGCAGGCAGCGGCTGCACATTCGGGTTCGATGCCGCAGGGTTACCTGAAAATGTTATGAAATCGAGCGGATTATTTGATGCATCATTTGCCACTGGGTGACACGTTGGCGGGGGCACGGCATTGGCTCCCGCCGGTGCAGACGCCGGGATGTCCCAGGATGCGGCGGTGATCACTGGGTCTATGGGTTCGGGTGGCGGCTGCACACGGGATTGCGCATCTTGCACTTCGTGAGGTCGGTTATCAATCGCGAGCAGCTGACTGGTATGTAACCAGCTGTGAACGCGTTGATCCTGCTCGACCTCGGTGATGACGGAGTTAAGGTCATCCTCGCTATCTTCCGCTTCGATTTCTGCTAGCTTTGCGGTCGCTAGCTCTATCTTGAGTTTTGTGAGTTCGGCCCTGGCCTGTGCCAGGCGACGTGCTTTCGTTGAACGCCTTGAAGAAGTGGCTGGTCGACTTCGGGGCCGCTGTGGCTTCCTCTCTTCCGGTGCGGCGGCTTGAAGCTCCTCCGCAGCGGTGCCGGCAGCGGTATCCCTATCGGTGGTGAAACACGTTTGAACGGTGTCGGCGATGGTGGTCTCGGTGGCCTCAGTCGCAGACGTTGCTGTAGCAGACGTCGCGGTCGCGGACGTCCCCGTTGCGGACGTCGCGGTACATGACGTGACCGTCGTTGACGCTTCCGTGGCCGACGCCGTTCGTTTCCCGACTGACCTTGTCACTGGCATTTTCCACACTCACGTAGATCCGGCTCGCGAAGGACCAGAAAATGTGCGGGGCTCGGACTGGGCCAACACCCCGCAATGTGTTGTGTGTGTGCTGGATTGCGTGAGTGGGAATATGGCGATACCAGTGACAAAGTAACAAAGGCGAAAAATCGGGAAATAGCGTTTATTTCACACACTGAATCGAAAGTTACAAAGTTCAGCCACAACGGTAGCCAAATTCTCCCGGCGTTAATATTCGGCGCGTAGTCTCTCGTTGCTACGCCGTAGCTATGCGACGTAGCTGGAAGTCGTCCTTGTAGCACCGTGCCACCGCTGATGAGGAAGGATGGTCCACTCTGCATAAGCGCCTGTTTCCTCTTCAAACTTGCAGACTTCTTCTTTCTTGCCGACTACTTGCTGTTTTCTTGATGTCCCGAACTATTTCTATTAAACAAAAAACTCCTAACACGTTTTAACTCAAAAATACAAAAGAACAAATTAGCTTAAGTACTCCGCGGCTATACCGTACGGAGCACTAAGAGGGCCTTCCCTCTTTCTAGGACCTCTTTTTCACTTTCAAGATTACACTTATTTTCAATTCGCGCCTAAGTTAAATCTATATGCCTAAACTATAAGTGTCTTGGTACATAGACACTAAGTGGCTCTATATACTAAACATCATAAAACAACCTTATGTGCATTACAAAGAAAGTTATCGTGATTTACTTACTCTAAGTTTAGCACAAACGATGCACACAAGCAACATTTCTAAAAATAACTATTTAAACTTTATACATACGTTCATCCCGCTACCGCAGCGGGGTAGGCAAAGTTCTAACCTACACTATGACACCGAATGAAACACTACACAGTTCATACCGGGTGAGTTATAAGCGTTCAATGACCCTAACGATAACACGATTTTTTCACTAAGATCACTGACTAAAGTCTATGACGTCACTAAGAGGTCCGAGTTCTATTACGAAATCGCGCATGCGCGGTATGCACTTTACGTTGTTCTCTCTTCGAGAATATGCGTCCTGCACAAAAACTTTTTAACAAAAAACAAGCCAACTTCAAAACCACTACAAGTAAAAAAATAATCAAAATTTGTATTCGCTTAGTATATACGTATGTTTGGAGTCGGTGCTTAATTTAAATTGAACAATACTTTCGTATATTTGTTCGTGTATTTCCTTAGCTTAGCTGGCAATTTAAATTAGGCATCAACTCCAAATATACGTGTATAATAAGCGAATATAAATTTTAATTGTTTTTTGACTTGTAGTAGTTTTGAAGTCGGTTTATTTTTTGTAAAAAAGTTTTTAAATAACAATAGCCACACCATACAGAACATTTAATTACAAAGTATTGCATGGTACTCCACTGCGCTCGTCACCATGACACATTAGATTCTAAGCCTCATAATGCCCAGTTAATACGCTGACTACAATGTTCTTCAAACCGAAACACAACAGTGCATGACCTGCCATGCCGGCAAGCAATGGATGAGGGTCGCACCGGGCGGGAAAAATTGGCGGGATCGAGAGGACGCCTGTATCTAGCTGCGTATGGATACGGGATGATTAGATAAGAACATGCATACACACACGTCCTTAAACCATAGGGGTAGGCAGAGACTATTGAGCGTCACAGGCTGCGTTCTTGGCTCACCTTCTTCGCCTTTTCCACATTCGTAGTTCTTATACATTTTCGCCATTTAAGGGTACTCCTGACCTATCCTTTTCGGAGAAGATCATTTAGTTGATGATATGCCATGTACGCCTTATATTGTAACGTCATTTAGCTTAAGGCTTTTTTAACGCTGTCACTGTTATTAATAACGTGTTAATGTACGTAACGTTGGCGTTACTAAATAAATAAATAAATATATGTTCTCCTCGGAGCCCCCTTCCATAGCATTCACATTCGTTCGATAAATACTTTTCGTGATCGTTTTATCCATCTTCTCCACGTGCCCAAACCATCTCAGCATAAATAGTAGAACTGGCCAAGTCAAATCTAATCTACTTTAAGATGTCACATTTTTAATTAACAGCAATTGTTATAGGTATCCAATAATGTTACTTTGTTCCTATAAATACATATTTGGATTTTGCATAGAACTTGGCACTCATTTAGATCTCCATTCTTTTTGCGGCGAAGCCCACAGCCAAGCATGATTTTTGTATTAAACTTGGCTCTCCTTTTTTACATTTATGTTTTTGGTGGGATATCTCCTACATAAGCACTGGTTCGATAACAATTAGTATGATCTGTATAGTAGGAAAGACGTTCTCTGCTACTACTGTGTATTATATATTCATTCTATTATTTGTACTTGTTTCTTTAGTTTATCTCTGTTAACAAATATGTTCTATACAGCAACATATATGTGAAAACGTTAAAATGGTACTAGTTTTATAATTTGAATTTATATAATAGATGTTAATAGTCACTGTTAGTTCTCTGAATAAAACAAAAAAATCTTTACCGTGTCCCGTATACTAAAAAGATAAATAAATAATATGAAGCCTGCGGCGCATCTAATTGCCTATAGAATTTTGGTGTTTTTCAGCTAACATAACGCGAGGTGACCCACTTACTTGTTTACCGGACTACGCTAATAGCTTTTCTATACTGCAAACTATTAAGATGTCATTATCAAACCTTATTGTTAAGGACATAAGGAACGAAACGGCTTCGCCTGTTTCTCTATGCAGTAATGATGTATAGTATTAAATTATTTCAGTCGTGCGCAACGTAATTTAGCGTCACAAATCATGCAAGGAAAAAATGTTTTTTTCTATCTCTTTGTTTTAAAATAGCAGGAACTGTTTTTTTCGTTGTAAGATTTTTCAGCTAAATGTCAGGTGCATGACTCTATAAACATACAATGGAACAAACATATTTGTTGTTGTTATTCTGACGAATTGCCAAAACATTACGTTTACAATACGGTTTACCTTGTATATCTTTTTGTTTATCAAATTGTGACTAGCTGCTGCATCGATTTCATAGTAGAGCGGAGAGCCAAAACAGCCATCTTGATTGTTTTAGACCTTTATAAGAGTAAGTACTGTCTATAAAATAGCTGTTTAAAACTAAGTATCTGTGTCATAAAATCAACGCGTCATATGTCCCATTGAGTTTCATTTCATTATAAAAAATAACCAAAATATGACTTACTCGCATTCATGTCGGTCGACGATTCTACCATTTTCAGTGCTTTCAGTATTCGTATCGGTATTGGGGTGACAACACGTCGCATGCACCCCCATAAGTTTAGTTAGCGCGAGCTTTTCGTATTAATTTTCATAGCATAAGTTTCGTTGTATTTATAATATAAATTGTAATGTAAGTAATTTAGATTAATATAAATTATAACGTAAAATGAATCTTATTTATTAAGGTGGTAGGACTTTATTTCACTATCTCTAGTGACTATAAAATGAGAACCGTATAGTAACTGAAATTGATTATACAAATCTTCTACTAGTAGAAGGGCGGATCTCTCCTATGAATGAAGCGTTAGTAATTTTTCTCACAGGCCTAAAACGGCTTTCTAGATTTTTCACATACGTTGTGTACCATATCCTTCTTCTTCTCCTTCAAGTTATTGAAGTCAATTGCTGAACATATAAATCTTCCTCATAAGATTTCATATCCATCGAAAGAAAATAGAATTTAAATGTAGAATACTTTGTTTATAATGATTCTTTCTGATCTGATTTATACCAAATACAAAAGTAGTATAAACAGCGTGGAGATACATCTATAATTTTTTCCTTTAGTAAATAAATTCTTTATTTCCTCAGTGTTATATCGATAACTAGCTTTTGCCCGCGGCTCCGCCCGCATTAAAAAGTTTTTCCGGGATAAAAGTCCCGGTTTATATTTTCCCGGGCTAAAAAGTAGCCTATGTGTTAATCCAGGACATGATCTACCCGTGTGCCAAATTTCATCGAAATCCGTTCAGTAGTTTTTGCGTGAAAAAGGAACAAACATCCTTACATCCATACATCCAAATATCCAAACATCCATACATTCTTACAAACTTTCGCCTTTATAATATTAGTAGGATTAGTAATAAATTAAATACGCACGTCAGAAAACTTATAATCTGGTATCACTAGGAGATACTTTTAGATAATCCGAACTCGACCGTTCAATAATCCGTTCCCTTCTTCGGAAGTTTACTGCTATTTAGAACAGTTGCTTATGTTTGTAAGCGCCGAAGAGTAATTTATGAAAAGTTTGTAATATAGCCTTTCAGAAATAATAGAAATTTCAGAAATTTGCAGCCACATACCACCGCAAAGTATGTCAATTTGGAAATGCAACAAAATTTTAACGAATTTGTCAGGTTAGCCTTGAACCTTCGAGGAGGCCCATATTCAGCAGTGGACTTCTAAAGATTGAAGTAGAAGACGAACTAAGTTCTTTGCATATTGTCACTAAGCCTTTTTTATATAGATATTGAGTTTTTCTATTCAGTATCAGCTCGGAGTCTGGAATTTGTGCCCGATATGTCGATAGGCTCGCCCTCTATCACATCATGGGACGGAATAATGGCGAAAAGTGGGTGCACTAGTTGCGCCTCTGCCTACCCCTTCGGGGATAACAGGCGTGAGTGTATATGTATGTATGCACTAAGCCTTTGTTTCGTGACTTCGCGGCCAGCTGGCGTCTTCCCTAGGGAACGAGGGAGCTTATTAAACATTACTATAGTTCGCTGAACTTTGTAGATAGTCTGGCGTTGCCGCTTGGACAAGTATTTTTATAGCAAATACTGGTGGTATGATAAAGGTATCCACCTGGTAGCGACCATGGTACACAAGGCTTGAAACTCGCTGTAGTGATCCACGTAAGTCTGCCCGGGATCAGTCCGTGTATATTCGTTGTCAAACAGGCCGGCATAATTGTCTCGACTGGCGAGCAATAATCATCAGTCGACACTCTATGTCCCCCCGCTCCGCTTACTATCAGGTGCAGGGAGGCTAAATTGTCTTGCACGTCTTCTTTTTTTTATTGCATTAAATGACGAGACGAGCATACCGTTCGCCTGATGGTAAGCGATATGACTACCCAGAAACAGTAGAAACACCATCCAGAACCTTGAGTTACAAAGTACTGTGTGATATTCCATTGCGCTCGTCTTGCTGAGACATAAGCTGTTAAGTCTCATTATGTCCAGTAGTTAAACTTCAAAAAAAACTTCTAGCACGTTGAAAAAAATACCATTTCAATCTGAAGTCGGCACATCAGTTTTTTAGCATTTCGGGAAACGATTCGATAGTTTTCGGAAGGGGCCGTCTGTCACTTTTACCTCTTGCGCATCCCCTCCCGGAAAATATATTTCAAATTCTTTACAAAGAATTGTTCTGCCTGAATTGGTCGCCTACGATGCAGGCAGTGCCTAGTGTAGGGACCAAGCAACGGTTGTTAATTAATTTCCTATGATCTCAATTAAATTAAAATTTTATGTAACGATTTTAAAAACGGTTTCCATAAACTCTTAGTGATTGCCTCGGTGGTGATGTATGGCGTGCGTGGTACGACATCGCTCTGAGATCCTGGGTTCGAATCCCAGGTCAGGCAAAGTGATATTGGGGTTTAGTGAGTATCAACCCGGAGTCTGTAATTTGTGCCCCCTATCACATCATGAGAAAAGTGAGTACCCTGGTTGCTCTTCTACCTACGCCTTTGGGTATTAAGTTGTGGTGTGATCTCGGTCCAAAATAATTTGCCACTAAATGTACCAAGGAAGCTAATTTTGAATTTTCATTACTAAATCATGGTCAAGATGAAGGCCTTAGTTAATCAACTCATTTATATCGAGGTCATTATATGCCCTTGGTTTGCTTGTAGGCCATCTACAGGGCTGTACACTGTAAGTTTAATTATAGATTCGTAAACTTCGTTCAAAACTGAGTAATACGCAACTGTAATATCTTCATTTCTGCCAAAAAAATTCCTTTTTTTGGTATGGCATTGAATGACGAGACGAGCATGCCGTTCGCCTGATGGTAAGCGATACGACCACCTATAAACAGTAGCTACACCATACTTACAGCCTATAAAGTACTGTGTGGCATTCCACTGCGCTCGTCATTCTGTGACATAAGATGTTAAGTCTCATTATGTCCTGTAGTTACACTGGCTACAATGTCCTTCAAACCGTAACACAACAGTGCATGCACACTGCTGCTTGGCGGTAGAAATAAACATTGCGGTGGTACCCACCCAGACCCTTACATATGAGAGTCCTACCACCAGGAAGGAAGTTATCTTGATAACTATTCCCATATAAATCCCGAAATCATAAAAAATACCTTAGAAATTTAAACGAGTTGTACTCAAACTTTATTCAAATTGTTCCATTACCATAATCTAGAGACATTATCGGAGATCGTTTATTTTTATCATGAGGGGTATCTTAGTAATGTATCTGATACGAAACGGTACAATAATTGTTTAATTTCTGAAACACCATGATTGTGACCCAGATACGATATATCCAGGTCAAACCAATCATAGATAAATGATTCACTTTATTGAACCCTATCGACTATTTGTAGAGTAACTTTACAGGCTATACATAAATATAACGATTAACTATTTGTAGCGCATGTGTACGCTCGTGAGAGATTTTTCTAAAATAACATTCTCATTGTGGACTGAATCCAGAATAAAAATCATCTCTGTAGTAAAATTTTATCCAAATTTACACATACACACATGCCCTTTATCTGGCTGGGGTGAGGTTATTGCCATATCGCGTATAAATTTCAGACTCCGGGCTGATGCTGAGTAGAAAAATCCAATATCACTTTGCCCGACCCGGGGATCGAACCCGAGACCTCAGCTCTGCAGTCGTACCGTAATACAACTACGCCGGCAGAGGCGCGACTTTTTTGGATCCACTTTTCGCCACGTGTATTCTGTGTATATCGGTCACTAATTCCAGAGTCCAGGCCGATACTGAATAACAAAACGCAATAACCCAACCTGGGATTAGAAAACTCTGATTTTCATTTGAGATTTCACCGGGGCAGTCAATACGGGTTTTGTCGCACTAAAAAGCCCGCACTATGCTAGCAACTGAACATCAAGACTAGGCTCTCTACAATAGGCTACCACCGAGTGTTAAGCTATTTTGGCCACATTGCCCGAAGACAGCCAGATAACTTGGACAAATTGCTGGTTGTAGGGAAAGTAGAAGGTAAAAGACCACCTGGACGATCACCTGCCCGCTGGTCTGACCAAATAAGGGCCATAACAGGACTGCCTATTGCCACTGCCCTGAGGAAAGCCGAAGATAGGGGGGCATGGAGACGGCTCGTCATCGACTCCATGAAAATATTTCAGGACGCACACGACCTTCAGTGATGAAGAAAACGATCAAGAAGAAGAATGCTAGCGTAGTGGAATGGCTTAAATCCTTTCAGTAGTGGAGGATGCCCGTGCCCAGTTATAGGTCAATAATAATATACATTCATATGTAGCATTACGCCTTTTTCCATGTTCAGGGGTTGGCAGATGTGATCCACCCACATTTCGCCAGCCATGTTAGGTCCCATGTAATTGGGGGTGGGATGATCGCCAATACATCATCATCATCATCAGCCTTTATCAGTCCACTGCTGGACATAGGCCTTCCCTAATGAGCGCCATAGCGCCCTGTCTTCAGCTTGCCGCATCCAGCATCTGCCTGCAGTCTTTCGCAGATCGTCATTCCACCTGGCCGGAGGGCGTCCTACACTACGTTTGCCCAGTCGCGGCAAATTGATTTCCAATTACCGAGCACATTTCCAGACTCTGGGCTGATACTGAATAGAAAAATCCAATATCACTTTGCACGACCAAGGGATCGAACCCGAGACCTCAGCTCTGCAGTCGTATCGTAATACAACTACGCCACCGAGGCAGTCTTATTATACAGGGTTTATTAATAATCTTTCTGTTCTCTATAAGGTCTTGGCGATCATTGGAGCTTATGTAGATATGTGAACACTCATCAGTGGGCGCGAGCAAGATGTTTGGAAGCTTTGGAAAAGCTTCGCAAGTATCGGCCTGGATTCTACTGGCAGTCAATCAAGTTGCTATAGTAAGCGTTCAAGACTTCAATAACAGACAATGGGGTCCTTCAAGCGGAGCGTGTAGAAGCAATTAGCAGGCCGGCATAACTGTGACGACCGTTAGGGGATAATTTTGTCCCTGACGGTCGTCATTTTTTTTTGGACTGCACTTCACTTAACATCAGGTGCAGTGAAGTCACTTTGCCGAGCTAAGAATAAAAAAAAAATGACCTACTTTTAATAAACGATTAGTAAGAACACAAAAGTATGTAGGCAATTTGAAATTTGATTTTGTTCAGCTGCTTATGCTGGTACATACTACATACCCAATGAATGATATTGAAAAATAAAATATTATTGTAAACACAATTTAATTCACGTGAATTTTTATAATAACATCTAAAGGCATTTTATTTTTCAGGTTGCTTCTATAATAACTTTCGCGGTTGCTTTGTGGATGATAGCTTCGCCAAGTTCTTTGTCGTCTGTTATTGACGCTATTGGAATTCCACTGCTATGGGTAAAGAATTCAACTTATTTAATACATTTTTGCTTGCGGCTAACCCCATACTACTGACATTTTTTGCTCTAGTCTCCGCCCGGTTTTCTAAGAGTAGTATATTGATAGATTAAAGATTTTTCAGAGTCGAAGCAGAAATTACACACATTCTTCTTCTATTGGTGGTAGGTCTCTCATGTAAGAGTCCGTCTAGGTAGGTAGCACCGAAATGTCTATTTCTACCGCTAAGCAACAGTGTGCATGCACTGTTATCTTTCGGTTTTACGAAATCCACTACACTAATCATATACTATGATTTTTATACATGTTAAATATGGAAATATAAGGTTAAGGTTAAAAAAGTTATTCTCAAAAAGACGAAGAATGTCACTTACATGAGAACAAAATAACAAAACATAAGTAATTATTCAAATACAGTGGTCGCCGTGCACTACCTTAACAAAGTATTGTGTATTAGTTACTGACGAGCAGTTTTATTATTTTTTTTTTACAAATAAAATAAAACTTGTCTGCTCCACAATTTAGACAAAAAGTAATTGATTTTCAGTTATGCAGCTTGATAGCCGAGATTTAAAAATGTTGAGTGAGCTTACATTTTTATGTCTGATGGTATTTTGTTGTAAAATTGCACTCCTTCAAAGGTAATATTCTTTTTAGCATAATTAGTACGTATCCTTGGCAGAACAAGTAAACTAGGTTTAAATATTGAAGAGAATAGTCGAAGGCAAGACTTGAACTCGCGACCTCCGGCGTACCGTGCCAGTGCTCTCCCAACTGAGCTATTTCGATCTACTTTCGCCTATACAATTTCAAGTTCCCTTAGAAGTCGATTATAACGACATCTTGAAGAATTTCAGACCAAATTATTACATGATTCCTGAGAGGGTTATGCACTCGTATAGGATTTTAAAATTTATTACCTTTTTTGCGAGTATATAAATGAACTGCTCTAAACAAAAATAACAAATATATTTATATCATATTATTTTTTTTTATTATTTATTGTATTTATTACCTTGAACTGATTTTGAAAAGAGCAACACTAGAGTTTCTTGCCAGTTCTTCTCTAGTGAGAACTGCTTTCCGAACTGGTGGTAGAGTTAATATTGACTGAATCTAAATAATGTATAACATTTTATGGGTTCGAATAAATTTATTTCATTTCATTTCATTTAATTTCAAAAAGATTCTGCTTTAGAAGGTCTGACTCGGTATAAAAATCCTACAATACGGTTAAAAGTCATTTAAATATACAACAGAATAAGTGACTGCCATATCACGAATGTTCGGAATAACCGAATAAACATAACTGCCGGCACGCTATGTGAATTATTGAAACGCCATGGATAGGGAGTTGTCTGAGCCGACTGCCGACACGCAGGTCACGAATGTTGTGACGTGCGAAATCCCGAGTGGCGACGGCTAAGACCCGTTTATTTTGATTATATTATGTCATTAGATAGTACTATATAACGACGTTGGAAGATTTTTTTATGGCATTGAATGACGAGACGAGCAAGCCGTTCGCCTGATGGTAAGCGATACGACCACCCGTAAACAGTAGCAACACCATCCAGCACCTTGAGTTACAAAGTACTGTGTGACATTCCACTGCGCTCGTCATCCTGAGACATATGTAAGTCTCATTATGTCTAGTAGTTGCACTGGCTACAATGCCCTTCAAACCGAAACACAACAGTGCATGCACAATGCTGCTTGGCGGTAGAAATAGAAATTGCAGTGGTACCCACCCAGACGGACTCTTACATATGAGAGACATACCACCGGTGAAATGGAATGAAATTATGTATTTGTGGGTAAATATATAACGTTATTTAGAATTTTTCGTAAATGTTTTAATTTGCGAATTTGGTAAGCAGTTTCCGTCAGAGAAGAACAGGCAAGAAATTTGTTGTTCTTTTCCTAAACTTTCTCATTTATAATTTTAGTAAGAAGTAAGATTGATAAACTTTGCTCAATGTAGCTAATATATCATATTGCGCATACATTGCTTTTTGTACTGTTAAAGCAACACATTTTCCCGGTAATTCCCGGTTGTAAACGTACCCGGTTAACCGGGTCACGTTCGTGCCGTGCGGTGACATGCACCCCACCATTTATAGATAACATAGTAGCTATGTATCGAATGTATGTGAAATCTCCCAACCCGCACTAGGCCAGCGTGGTGGACTAAGGCCTTAACCCTCTCAGTTGTAAAGGAGACCCGTGCTCAGCAGTAGGGAAGTATATAATACAGGGCTGGTATGGTATAGTAATATTGGTTCAACAAAACAATTTTAAATTGAGTTTTGTACTTCATTATCCTTAGCGTGAGCTGTCGCGTTCCTAGATCAGCCTGTGTACATTCGATCTCAAAGAGGTGAACATAATTGTATCGACTGGCGAGCCAAAAAATACTGACATGAAGTCAATTTTTTATTTTGCTCTGTTTGTTCGCAGGCGCTCTTATCCCCCTCAACTCTGACGGTACAACTTGGCGTCGGGCTGGTCTTCCTGGCCATGTTCACCTTCTTTATCTCCTTCATGGGGTTCTACGGAGCCCTCTCGAGGTCGCAGTTCCTGTTGTTTATGGTAGTTGTTTTTATTATTTACTAACTTATAAATTTATAGACTGCCTCGGTGACGTAGTTGCATTCCCTGCGCGGTAGAACACCGTTCCAAGATCCCGGGTTCGAATCTTCTTTCTGTTCTGTAAGTAAGAAATTATGTACGACATTGTGAAAGTTTCGCCTCCTGTCACAATATCATGGGACGGAATAAATAATAGGATACTACAGCTAATTTAACCGCTGCAACTTTAGGAAATGATTCTTAGAAGATTTCATTCTTTACATAAATTAGAAGGTTATGAGACTAACTAAAATTCAAATTCATCGGAGTTTAAGTTACACCTACAAGAGACACATACGACCTGATAATAGTCACAGGAACTCGATAGATGCAGGCCGCTTCATTCAGGTCGGTCTAGAAATCTTTAGGATCTGTATTCATCTATTGGTACATTTTGTTTGTACTTTTTGTAGAGTCTAATTGACCTTAAATTTCTCTTTTACTTACAGTACGCGACATTGAATCTACTGGTTCTGCTCCTGGAGTGCGCTTTGGTCTTCTATTTCTCTTCAAACTTGGTCGAGGTAATGTCTTCACTTTAACATTATAAAGAGAAAATATTTGTTTTTTTTTTCTATTTTTAAGGTCACCGAGAGAATTGAAAGTAAGTAGTTTTAATATTAACCAGTTCGATGTATAAAACGCAAGTTTCACTTAAATATGTAATGAGAAAGAAATATTTTTGGACCTCCTCTCAACTCATGGAAAAAACGGGAATAAATGTTAACGCGGACGGAGCCACGATCAGCTACATTCTAAATCAACTATATAATTAACTAGCTTTTGCCCGGGGCTCCGCCCTCGTTAAAAACTTTTTCCTGTATAAAAGTCCCGGTTTATATTTTCCCGGGATAAAAAGTAGCCTATGTGTTAATGACAAGATCTACCTGTGTGCCAAATTTTATCGATATCCGCTGAAAGAGGAACAAACATCCATACATCCATAATTTCTTACAAACTTTCGCGTTTATAATATTAGTAGGATATAAAGGTAACTCGTGACAGCGGTACCTACCCAATATATGAGTTCCGCAAACACACACTTAAGCCTTTTATCCCCGAAGGCGTAGGCAGAACTAGTGTCCGTACTTTTCGCCATGTATTGTCCCGTGATGTGAAAGGAGCCTATTGCCACATCGAGGACGAACGACTCCGGGCTGATAACAACCGAACATCATATTACTGGAAACTCGAGGATCCCATCTGAGATCTCATGTTAGTCGTAACGCAATAGAATTATACCACTGAGACACACAGTCTGCCGATTTTAAAAACCCCTTTAAGGATCTCAAAGCTTATTATTTTAAAGAAGGTTTAAGCTCGTGTTTTTTCATCCGTAGTTCAGTGAAGTTAAGGGTGTTATTACACTGGACGAGCATACAACGTTTTCGCCTGGGCCTTCGCCTCGCTTGCAATACGCCACTGTGATAAGAGCCTTAACTTTACCTTTTTTTAGCCTTAACTTTACCAGGCCACAGGTGAGACAGCGCGGTATGAGTCTCCATAAGTCTCATATTCAATAGATGTTTTTTTATAATACGAGTCTTTCGCACATCGCTTTACCACCGCTTTTATAAGAGAGTTCTATCATTCAGATAAAACTGTCAGTCCGATCTGAAGCGAGGTGCTGTTTCTTTCGTTCCAGAAAGGACAGCGTGATCAAGGCGACCAGTGGACGCACACTCTTCGTCTCTCATTTAGCTGCTGCGAATTAAACATGTAAGAGATCCATTACCCTGCTGAATTCCGGTTTCAGCGTAATTACATTTACATTATGAGACTAACATCTTGTGTCCGATGACTAGCGTGGAGGAGCCATACAGTTTTTTGTGATTCAAAATTTTGGATAGTGACGCGCAGTGGATTGCCACGTAGTTCTTTGTAATTCAAAATTCTGTATGGAGTTGATGATAAATAGTAGTCTATGGGCGGTTCAGAGGCGGTATAGCGTTGCAGTCGTGCCGTAATGCAACTACGCTACCGAGGCAATCAAAATGAATTGTAGGTGATACGAAGTACCGGGTCATGTAGTTTTAAATAAATTGTAATAACATAATTGTAATAAATATACTATGGGCCGCCTAAGACGGCTCACGGTCACTCTGCGAGCTATGGAGAGGACTATGCTAGCTGTTTCTCTACGCGACCGAATCAGAAATGAGGAGATCCGTAGAAGAACGAAAGTCACTGACATAGCCCAACGGATTAGCAAGCTGAAGTGATAGTGGGCAGGGCACATGGTTCTAAAAACTGACGGCAAATGGGGCAATAAAGTTCTCGAGTGGAGACCACGTACTGGCAAGCGCAGCGTCGGCCACCCACCTACAAGGTGGACAGACGACTTATTTAAGGTCACAGGAACACGCTGGCTGCGAGCAGCTTTTGACAGGTCCATCTGGAAATCTTTAGGGGAGGCCTATGTTCAGCAGTGGACGTCATGTGGCTGATGATGATGATGATGATGATACATTACAGAACACACGAGGAGGTGCGTATTCCATGGTCCTGTTGCGGTGTGGCGGGATATCCAGACAACTGCACTGCCTCAATCGTTGCTCACGAAGTAAGTCATCATATTATTATAATTCATTTACTCCACCTAATTTTCATTGTACCGTTTCATAATTTGTGTCGGAGACAAATACATGGCGCTTCATAAAAAAAATAAGTTTGTATCAACTGACAACAGATGGCACCACATTCGGATGATTATTAACGGAAACGTCAAGCGAGAAGCTTGAGTGAGGTCGCCACTGGACTAGCCAAACTAGTTTGACAATTGAAATATTACCTGAGGCCTATATTTAAAGGTCTAGTTCTCATGAAAAATTATCTCCATTATTTCCATTCGACCGCGCCAAATGGAGACAGTCGCGTTCAATTCTAACCGACCCAGAGGACGATATAACTCTGGCCATCCACCGTAAGAACGAGTTCTTGAAACTCATACACTCAACAAGACCGCAGTTTCGTCCTCGCCGTCGAGGACCTTGCCATGCCCCCAGTCGCCCCCCCGATCCCCTAACAGTTCCGGCCCGCGTGCCGATGACGAAATTAACCGATGATAGGATTAAGCTTAAAAACCAACCTTTCCCTAATCGCTGATGTCTCATCCTCTCCCAGTGGCCGTCCTGGGCCGAGGTTCGTAACCCGTTAGTGGGTTGTTCTCAGCATGATCACTTAAATCAAAGGGTTGCGAGCGCCTAAAGTGTTCACCCTAAAGTCCAGTGTGGCCAGAAAAGCCGACTCTCGTCAGGCTACTGGCCGTTAGGTCCAGGCCAGGAACGCGAGCGCAGGAGAACATTGGATTGGCCTGTCTCGTGACGAACTCACTGCGTTATCCGTCCTACGTCATGGATGAAATTGTCCTAGTACCAGCCTTCTTCGACATATGTATAGGTACCTCAATATTCCCACCACCACCACCATACCAGCCCTGTATTGCACTGCCCACTACTGAGCACGGGCCTCCTCTACAACTGAGAGGGGTTAGGCCTTAGTCCACCACGCTGGCCTAGTGCGGGTTGGCAGACTTCACATACCTTTGATATTTTTATAGAGATCTTCTCAGATATAGGTACAGATTTCCTCACGATGTTTTCCTTCGCCGTTGTAGCGAGCAATAATTCACAAAGAATACACACTTAACTTTAAAAACAATGCATGCGCACTGCTGTTTGGCGGTAGAAATAGACATTGCAATGGTACTAACACAGACGGACTCTCACATATGAGAGATCTACCGCCAGTTTTACACCTTGTGCACAGTGTTCGCTGTTCGAGCAATATTTGTATCAATATTTGTAATTACTCCCAGGAGTAAATTTTCTTACGGGATCCACAAACCGGTTTCTTTTAACTTAAGTTATTTTTTACACACACCGATCGAATATTTAAGTTTTTCTAATCGTACCTGTGTATCATATTTTGATGCGAATTTATTAATTTGGGCACCATTTTGACGGTTCATTTCGATGATATAATTTCATTACCGAATATTATCTCTCATGTGTAAGAGTTCGTCTGGGTGGGTACCACCGCAATGTCTATTTCTACCGACAAGCAGCAGTGTGCATGCTCTGTTGTGTTTTGGTATGAAGGACGTTGGGGCCAGTGTAACTACTGGACATAATGAGACTTATCATTTTATGTCTCAGGATGGCGAGTGAATGGCATGCCACACAGTACTTTGTAACTCAAGGAACTGGATAGTGTTGCTACTGTTTATGGGTGGTCGTATCGCTTACCATCAGGCGAACGGTATGCTCGCCTCGTCATTTAAAGCAATAAAAAAATGTACGTTAATTTACGTGGAGATTAATACACGAAGTCGCAAGTCAGAATGTTTTATTTTCCTATTCTAAAAACGCAAGCTTTTACTTACTACGAAAATTTGCATTAGTTTGTATAATAACAAATATTAGTTTGATGTGATATAAAAGCAAAATACAACTCCGCCATTTTGAGTCGTACATGTAGTGCTAAAATGATTAGCGTCTGCGCAGCGCCTTGTCCTTACGGGCTTGATAATGATTTCCAGGATTGCTATACTGCCTTCGTTAGCTGGTGGGGTCGCTACCAGACCGCTGTGTACGCTTCGCTGGCGGTGTTCCACATCATACTGTCGTCTTGCTCACTCTTGCGCAGGTCTAGCAGTGCGTCTTGCTCGCACAGCTAGCACACGGAGCACCGTGATTACGGTGGTAAGTAAACGACTTTTTAAAGAAATGGTATTATTTAGTAATGATGGAAAGAGAAGGTAGCAGACTTTTTTTTTTCGACGGCATGGCTTCTTTGTACATGATGTCAAATGAAGTGAAGCCCAATAAAAGCTGAGTCCGGCAAGAGATAACTACATCCCCAGAAACGGTCGGCACAGTATTGTAGATTATAAGATGTTTCTTTGGCGAAGAAACGTCCACTACAATGTCTATTTTTACCGCCAAGTAGCAGTGTGCAAACACTGTTTTCCGCAGATCGATAGACCAAGTCCAAAATTAACGGAGATGATTTTTTTCCAGGAACTAACTTTTCAATAAGGTAGTACTAATAATTTAAGACTGCTTAAATTTATGCAGCGCCTGGCCAAAACGCGTTAGCAGATATTACTTTGTGTGTTGTGTTTTGCTTACCTAGTCTTACATGTTAGTTTTCTATAACAATTGTTATTAAGCCCAACGTCTGCACACATGTAGCAACAACCATCATATTATTCATCACCACTTGATGGTTGCTGATTGCTGAAACATTGAATTAGTTATACTCTTGCCCAATCCTAAATCTTTGCTCAACAGAACTACGCGTGCTGGCTTGCGGAGCCACAGCTTCATGGTCTCTTCCATCTTTCATCCAATTCATAGTTTTGTCGCTCCATTAAGCTGTGGAATAGTTTGCCGGCATACGCGTTCCCTACTTCCTATAACATGGGGTCCTACAACTGGTACAGCTATGCCAAACGTCTAAGCGATTTTTTTTCTTTTATAATAATAATAATAAATAGTAATACGAGCCCCATATAATATACTGCCCACTGGTGAGCAGGGGTCCCTTCTACTACTGAGAGGCTCTTAAGCCTTAGTCCACCACGCTGACTTAGTGCGGGGGTTGGCAGACTTCACATGCCTTCGAATGCCGCACGATGATTTCTTACACCGTAATTTTATCTCTTGTCGGTCGAATTTTTGTGCTTCACATCACACAACACCAGGTGTAATGAAGTCCCTTTATCGAGTGTTTAATAAAAAACACACCTCTGACTTTTCAAAGTTACGTGTGTATTGTTTATCAATTATCGTTCACTTTAACGGTGAAGGAAAACGACGTGAGGAAACCTGCATACTCAAGAAGCACTTTATAAGAATTTCGAAGGTATGTGAAGTCTGCGAACCCGCACTAGGCCAGCGTGGTGGACTAAGGCCAAAACCCTCTCAGTAGTAGAGGAGGCCCATGCTCAACAGTGGGCAGTATATAATACAGGGCTGATTGCATTGCATTGCATAATAAAAAAAAAACCTTTATCTCAGCCGTCTAATTTCCTCATAACTTGACGGTTGTTGTAACAGTCAATGATTTCCAGCTCCAGCTCCAAAGCCAGGATGGCAGAAGTCCAGGGTGTCGCCCAGCGTGGAGTCGGGTGACGGAGTCCTCATGCTGGTGCTCGGCCGCGGAAGGCTGGGTTGGGTGGACAAAACTTGAAGCTAAAAAAGAAGTTGCTTCAACAAAACTTAGTACAAGAATTTAACTAGAAAGTATTTTCCGAACTATAATTGCAAGCGAATATTGGATAGGATTTGAAAAATAGGACAACACATTGCTCGGAAATAGATCCGAAAAGCCACTGACACGTTTAAAGTAACATAATTGATGCTAAAGCTATAAAGATAAAAAATAGTAAACAAATAAACACCCTTCTCATTGAAACAGTACCTGTACTTGAAGTATTAAGACAGTTCTATGTTTAACACTGAACGTCATGTGGCTGATGATGAATTCTTAAAAAGATTGTAAATGAACGTTTTTCTTGTTTCAACAGGTATTTAATTTGCATTTCATTTACGCCCCTTTTTTCATGTGAGCCAAGAGGCGAGACTCGTATTTGTAAGTGTTTCTTAGGTGTCTCGCAGTTTTAACTTGAGAATCACTGTTCTAGGAAGCTCTTTTTATGTGAAATGCTCAATAGAATAAAAGTTTTGCAATAAAAAGATGATTTATTTGTGTTTTGCACGGCCGAAAATGGTGATTCGAAGATTGATGTCAGGGTTAATTGAAATAACACAAAGGCATCGCGCAGAGACGGTCCCGTGCAGCTATGTTAGTGCACAAGATACCCCGGGGCCGTCTCGTATGTACCAAAGAAGGCCACCGTGGGTTTTGATTTGTATGTCGGTGTAGGGTGTACATAGTGTTAGGGACTCGGTCCAATGCTCGCTAGGATGATGCTATACTCCCGAGTGACAACATTGGGCTGTAAGACTGTGTGAAATCAACATAACCGTTCCACTCACCCCCAGTGGTGGTAGCGATAACACGTTATTTCCCCGCGAAAAAAAGCGTTAATTGAAATAAAACTACGCAACGTTTTTTTTGCAATGACGTTTATTATTCCCTCCAGACGGCTCGAAGACTTTGCAGCCTTTAAGATGGATGGATTGTGTATTAACCGCCCAGAAATAGTACCTATTACAACATATACTTTAATTTTAGAATTACACAATATTTGGAAATGAATTTATGTGGAATATAAGAAATCATAAGGGTTGATTTTAACTATACGGGACCATTATTGCACGAGTGTGAGTTGATTTTGCGAGTTTTAAATATCAAGTGGGGTTAAGAAAAAGCGGCATGGGTAATGCTACTATTATTAGTAACTATAAACAAGATGTTTTCTCTAATTGATCGAACTGCAAAACGTTGGCAATTATGAAACTTGAAACATTTGCGTTGGTCTACACGCATAAAAACAATTATTTTTTAATATAATAAAGAGGTAACAATTGTAACGCAATAATTATATTGAGTTTTTCTATTATTTACTGCCTGGGTGGCTTGATTGTATTATGGTACGACTGCAATGCTGAGGTCTCGGGTTTGATTCTCGGGTCGAGCAAAGTGATATTGAGTTTTTCTATTCAGTATCAGGTCGGAGTCTGGAATTTGTGCCCGGTATGGCGATAGGCTCACCCCCTATCACCTCATGGGACGGAATAAAGCGAAAAGTGGACGCACTAGTCGCACCTCTGCCTACCTTTTCGAGGACGTATATGTGTAATATAGTAGGACAGATTCACACAATATGAACGATTGTTAGTACAAACATCTACTTTTCACACTCTCGTAATGTAAAGTTCCCGGTACAAAAGGCCCGCATCAATGCTTTTGCCGATGTCGATGCCTTCAAGGATGAGGAAATTTTCGATCGCAAACGCCCAATCGTCGTAATTATCTCTACCCTTTAACTTTGGGACATTTAACGAATAATTCCCTGCCATCATTACTGTGCCGTATAAAAAACTAGAAATTTTTTATATTTGATGTGGGACTGGGCCCATAACCTATTAAAACTCGTGGAAAGTTCGTTGCGGACTGCACGCTTTTATTTTTATAACATAGATTATACATCACATCTTGTAACCATAGACTATATAATATAATAACAGCGAACGCATTAACCCCGATCGTAGGTCACGATTTGCATGCTGATCGTAATTGGGTCAGGGGAGCCATCGATTTCAGTTTCACTTATCGGCCCAGTGGCGAGGATGCATTTTTTACGTATTTCACCTACGACTTCAATGCTTTTTTTATACATGTAAGAAAGAAAGCTAGAAAGAAATATTTATTATTGGTGCAATAACATTATAACATATATCTTTTATAAAAAAGGGAGAAAATAACTAAATACAAACAAATCCTACTAACATTATAAACGCGAAAGTTTGTAAGAATATATGGATGTATGGATGTTTGTTCCCCTTTCACGCAAAAACTACTGAACGGATTTCGATGAAATTTGGCGCACGCGTAGATCATGTCTTGGATTAATACATAGGCTACTTTTATCCCGGGAAAATATAAAGCGGAACTTTTATCCCGGATTATTTTTTCTCGCGAGTCGTTACGGCTAACCACTGACTGATTTCGATGAAATTTGGCAGGGAGATAGTTTAAGACCCTGGGAAGGATCTAGGGTACTTCTTATCCCTGGAAAATACAAACCTGGACTTATATCCCGAAAAGTCGTTTTCTGCGAGTGGAACCGCAAGAAAACAAGTATAGAGTTAGTTCGAAATCCAGATGAGGACATAGGCTACTTTTGTCCCGGAAAAACATTACCCGGGAATTTTATCCCGGATTTAATTTTCTCGCGAGTGGAGCCGTCACATTCAAACCACTGAACCGATTGCGATGCAATATAGTAGGAAGATAGTTTAAATCCCTAGGAAGAATCTAGGTAACTTTTTTTCCCGGGAAAATATAAACCGGGACTTCAATACCGGAAAATCTTCTTCTGCGAGTGGAACCGCAAGAAAATAAGTATGGAGATAGTTTGAGACCCAGAGAAAGACATAGGCTACTTTTATCCCGGAAAACATACACCGGGAATTGGTATATTGGGAATATCCTGGTCTTTACAATCTCGCCGTCGCGTTGTAGCCGTAACAACCAAACCAATGAAATTTAGTAAGGAGATAGTTTAAGACCCTCGGAAGGACCTAAGCTACTTCTTATCCCAGGAAAATATAAGCCGGGACTTTTATACCGGAAAAACTTTTTAACGTGGGCGGAGCCGCGGGCAAAAGGTAGTAGAACATAATTATATGTATTGTGCCAATTACAGGAACCCCCATTCAGTTTCTTGCTGCAGCATCAGCATTATATCATGTGCGTATTTGTCCTAACGAGAAATGTTTGTTCCATTAACTCCGGTGGTTACCATCCGGGCAATAGCGATAGCTTCTAGGGGTAGCTAGAGTTAGTAAACTTCTTCGAGTTATAGAAATAAAGATATTATATTTAAGAAGATTATTTTAAATTTATTTAATATAGTTTAAAAACATTGATCTTAGTACTCAGTTCATATGTTCTGTTGTCTTCTAGAATCTTTGTTAGGTCTGATATTCGGCGAGCTTCCTACGAAATCCTTTTCGTCTGAAAATGAAAACGTTATGACGGTCATACAGTACTTCACATCGTTAACTTTCTTTCTTCGTGCAGGAAGTTTTAAAATATCCAACACAAAATATTTAGTACAAATTAAAATATCCAATTTGTGCCAACGATATAGTGCGCAGACGTTGAAAAACTATTTGCACCAGACAAACGTTCATAATAAGTAGTTTTTATGCAAAATAAAATTACATAATTTCAAAATCGTAGGTCTTTAAATTTAAGTGATTTATTGTAAAATACTGTTTATTAAGAGCACTATTCAAATATATTATATGAACTGCCTTGGTTAAAACTGTAGGCCTGTTTTTAGACATACATGTCTTTTACAAACAAAAAAGTACCTAAACAACTCGAAACTTCAATTAATGTATACGTATTAATTTTAAGTAAACTATGTAATTTAATTAACTTTAATAATTAGATTTTTCTAAAGGTAAAAAATTATAGATGCTATTTGTATTTATTCAGCAACTTTTATGACTCATTGTACAACTGTCTTATGTCATGTCTGATGCTACAATTTAACAGCGTCTGCGCGGTGCCTAAAAGCATCTTTTCAGTTATTTCAAAAACATATTTAAACACCATTAACCTGGTCAGTTTTCTTCAGTGGCTCCTGGAATACGTTCCTGAGCATCCGCTCCAGCCCGAAGTACATGACCTCCACGAGGCTGATGAAGCTGGCGCCCAGGAACAGCCCGGCAGCTCCCCCGAACGAGACTGGAATTTTCCATTATTGTAATATTTTTGCTGGTCGGCGTCGGAGCGTCTCTGATACCCAACTTTATATTTTGACTAGGTGCTACTCGCGGCTTCGCTTATTTATTTAAGGATACCCAACAATAGCAAACAGCAATATAGTGAACAACGATAAAATTATAATATCTAGTAGTATAACTTAGCATTCACGATAACAATTCACTGGTGGTAGGTCTCTCATATGTAAGAGTCCGTCTGAGTGGGTAGGTACCACCGCAATGTCTATTTTTACCGCCAAGCAACAGTGTGCATGCACTGTTGTGTTTCGGTTTGAAGGACATTGTAGCCAGTGTAACTACTCAACATAATGAGACTTAACATCTTATGTGTCAGGATGACGAGCGGAGTAGAATGCAACACAGTACTTTCTAACTCAATGTGCTGGATGGTGTTGCTACTGTTCATGGGCGGTCGTATTGCTTACCATCAGGCGAACGGCATGCTCGTCGCGTCATTCAATGCCATAAAGAAAAATAAATTTAAATAACAAAAAATAAACCGACTTCAAAACCACTGTAAACCAAAAAATTATTCAACTTTATATTCGCTTAGTATATACGTATATTATGGAGTCGATGTCTAATTTAAATTGTCAGCTAAGCCAAGGAAATACTAGATCAAATGTACGAAAACATTGTACAATTTAAATTAGGCACCGACTCCAAATATACGTATATACTAAGCGAATATAAAGTTGAATTATTTTTTGGTTTGCAGTGGTTTTGAAGTCGGTTTATTTTTGGTTAAAAAGTGTTGATTTTTTTTTTAGTTCATTATAAAATAGTGTCATCATAGATATGCGATTGCAGCTTTCGCGAGTCATATGCTGTTAGTTATTGAAGAGTTCCATTGTGTATATCCGAAGATCCTCATCAGATCTTCATAAATTATATACTAAAACCTTCCCTGAAAAATATACATTTGAATATCGAAAACCACATCCAAATCGGATGAGCAAGTTTTGAGAAACTCGCGGCCATACAAATTTACATACATACATACAAACATACAAACATACGTACATACATACGGATCGAATACAGAACCTCCTTTTTGAAGTCGGTTAATAAACAATATAACTTTGCTTACTAAAAAATAAAATATTTATGAAATTATATGTCCGAACAAAAAGGAAACAATAATAAAATATCTTAATAAAAGTTTAAGGGCGGTTATTATTTATTGATGACCTACGGTGAAATGGCACCTTACCCACCAAGTCCTGGAAGTGGAAGACAATCTCCCGTGTATACCTGGTGCGCGGCGCTTGTATGGTGTACCGCCCGGAGCCTCTGGACGCGAATATACCCTGGTCCCTATATAAACATACATAACATAAGTAAGTACACTTAACAACCACACAACATATAATTTACCATCGAAATCGGCTCGTTCGTACTAAAATGTCACAGATCAACAGATCCAGACATTAAACTTTTTGCTTCAGCGATTAAAGCGCCGTACATAATTATCAGCCAAATTATATTGGAAACAATATCAGTGGCAGCGCGACCCTACCAAAAAAGGAGCTCCTCAATTCGTCGTATTTTTGTACATACCAAATGGTATCTTTGATGGCGATTTCCCTGAAGACGATTTCAAGGCACTGAGGGTTGCATACACAGCGCACCCCCGCGATGCTGGCCAGCTGCTGCGAGAACTGCGCCAGGCAGGACATGCCAGCCGGTGAGCAAGCAGGACCTTCTGTATAACCACAAAAATTTTCAACTTAAATAATGTCAATGATATCAGAACTGGTAGAAAAATAAACAAGTCTGGAAAGTGGTAGAGGCACGATGAAGATAATTTATATTTGTCTAAAGAAATTATGGAGCGCCCAACTGGGCTATCAGGATTGCCGTGAAAAAACCAACGTGAAGTAACGGTTTTGCTGCTGAGCTTCATGATTGTTTTGTTTTTGAGGCTCAGTAAAGGACCCCATTGCATTGGATGGGAAGCAGAGTGGGGTCCGGATAGAGCATCAACTGACGAGAGATGATTGTCTCTCGCCAGTTGACGTTATTATGACGGCCTGTTCAAAACTGAACATATACAGGCTGATCCGGGAACGCGACATCCTTACTAAGGCCACTATGGCAGGTTTAAAACTAAACGTAAATATTATAATCATTCAATTAAAGTAATGTTACCTAGTGCCCTGTGGTCCGGGGACATCTAAAGAATTCCGCCACGGCATCCCGTGCCTGTCATAAGAGGCGACTAAATGGGGTTGGCGAGAGTCGCGGGGTGAGCAATGGGGGTTTGCTCGCTCAACTACTCAAATGTTAGCGACTCCGAGGTGGACGACAATGCGGGTGGTAGGTCTCCTGCAGTCGTAGACGCAAAAAACGTGCTTTGAGTTGCTTTGAGTTGAGTTCGGAGGCTTTTCAGCCTCCCCATTTAGAGAGGGGCGGCAATGCGGCATCCCGCACAGGGGCAATTCCGTGCAGCTATCTTCGTGCAACAAGATACCTCGGGGACGTCCCTTAGGCGCCGAAGAAAAAAAAGGAAATGTTACCTTCATAAAAGTAGTAGAATGGTCGGCAGCCACACAACCTGATGGAAAGCTTGCTTCGACAGGAGTATCTGCATGAGTTTGTACTATACACCTGGAATGTTATGTTAGAATTACGCGTGACTTGATTAAGTTTCATTGCGCGCTCAAGATAGAAAGAATCATTTATTGTGGCAGTAGAGGTACACATTACTAATAAGCGAATGTTTCTGAAAAAGTTTGCATAGTTAGATGTATGATTTTCTAAAAAGATGTCTATTGCGTCGAACAGATGGCGCTATGGATTGCCATATGGGCTTAGGTACTTTTTTAACGACTTCTCATGCGGGTGAAGCCGCTTGCAACACCAAGTAAAAATATATAGATTAAGACTTACCCGTTTTTTCTTGTTCATCGGTTCGTCATTGTAGAGACAGCCTCGTCTGGAAGGAGAGAGTTGCCTCACACCCTTGCCGCAGCCGGACTCCATGACGCTCAGGTCCGTGAACCGGCTTAGAGTCAGGTACACCCTGGAGGCTGGAGTCGTGATGTCCATCACATCGTATGGGGAATGGACGTAGAACTAGGGAATAAATTGCTTTTCGTGAAGTTTTGAAATTGATTGCCAATAGAAAGAAAAAACGATTTGATTTGAATTAGAAAAAACAGCGCTGTAATATCGCAGTTCTAATTGCTTGTAAGAATATTCCTGGTATAAAAAGATTTTTAGTTTATCACGTTCAGACAAACAGACAGACGCATCAGGAGACTTTTATAGTATGTAAGGATAAATTGCGACAATATTATGTAAGAAGTTATTAAGGTACCTATTTTAAAAGAAAATTAGACTATTCGGCACACGCCCATGAGGTCCAAGACAACAGAGACCAGGGGATAGGAAGGCATTGGAAGATATAACCGCTATTTTTCATGTAATGGAAACTTACATCAGTCACGTTGATAATCTCGAACATTACGTAGCAAATTTGCGAAGAGTAGTGGCACACGATGGGCGAGGAGTTGGACACATTTGAATCTGGTTTCCTGTAAATTCAAACAGGCATGATTCTATGAACTGGCGAGGCATAACCATCTCGCACCAGTCGACACTCCATCTGGACCCAACTTGGTTTACGGTAGACAAAGAAGTGGTTTACCTAATGGCAAGTGATCATGAATGATATTTCCGAGAGCCCAAATATACTGGTGGTAGGACTCTCATATGTAAGAGTCCGTCTGGGTGGGTACCACCGCAATGTCTATTTCTACCGCCAAGCAGCAGTGTGCATGCACTGTTGTGTTTCGGTTTGAACGGCATTGTAGCCAGTGTAACTACAGGACATAATGAGACTTAACATCTTATGTCTCAGGATGACGAGCGCAGTAGAATGGCACACAGTACTTTATAACTCAAGGTGCTGAATGGTGTTTCTACTGTTTATGGGTGGTCGTATCGCTTACCATCAGGCGAACGGCATGCTCGTCTCGTCGTTCGATGCAATAAAAAAAAAACACTCCTCCCCTCCTTTTTCATTTCCTTTAAAGCTGACTGACCATCCATGATTCCTCTGATGCTATAGGTGTCTATAGAAGCAGATCACTTAACATCAGGTGAACCATTTGCTCAATTTTCATAACCCATTAACCCAATAGTGACGTCATGATTAGCGAGTGAGTTGGTGACGTAACAAACTCCCGCTTCCGTCATCACGGGAGTCCACGTGAAACTCTGCGCCTTCAGGTCTTCCGACACGATCGTCTTGATTTGGACCTCGGGCATTACCTGCAAAACAAGACTGCGATCTGTTAAAATTTAAGACTAATAAGATTTGTATCCTGGCATAGTCAACTCCTCTTCTTCTTTGCACAAGATCGTTTTGGATCAGCCCTAGTGGTAGGTGGAACTTCAATGTTTTTGCTCTATCTATGTCTTACTCAATAGTAGTCTACATCGAAAGGGATAAAAATTGCTTTGGTTCTTTATATTTGGCTTTCATTGTTTTTAAATACCTGTTTTATGGTTACTGCCTCGGTGGCGTAGTTGTATTACGGTACGATTGCCCTCTATCATGTCATGGGATGGAATACACACGGCGAATAATGGGCGCTTATTTGCGTAGCCCTTCGGGGATAAAAGGCGTGAGTATGTGTGTGTTTGTGTCTTAAGGTTACACAATACTTAGTTTATTATTTTGTCTTCTTTTGTTGTGAAGGAAATTGAAAAATCAACCTCCTATCTTTCCATTTGATTAATTTCAATAAGGATTAGGTACAGTTTCAGAGACTGGTTGAGTTACGCTGCTTGGCGTTATAAAATGTGCATCATTGTCGATTTTGGCTTACAGAAGTTACAGCGGTGGATAGGCTTTATACTGAGGGCGGATCGAAGGGGGGGTCATGGGTAATATGACCTCCTTTATTGTAATCGATTTGGTGTGTTGTCTTGTCTAGACCTCGACCATATGACCCCCTGCGGCACCACGTGGATGGTTATTTGTTGAAATGACCTCGTTTGGGATGCTTTAAACTGATGTGGCTGTAAGTAATGGCGCATTGCATAGTCTCAATAAGGCCTTATGGAAATATACCTAAATAAAGAATCTTTTGTCCTTCAAAACTCGCTTAAAGGTTGATCTGTCTACTCAATATGTATAGACAAGTTGTCTTTGGAAAGCGATAATCTACTATATTCTGGGATTTCACCATACTTTCTTGTTGTGCACGAAATTTATCAAATAAATCTTTATAAGCTGTTAGTCTATTAATAAAGAGACATTACTTACGTCCACGGCCACCAGCTGAAGGTCTACATGCAGCTGCATATCATCTATGAAATCCTTGTATCCTTCCAGATGCAGCAGGTCGGAGTTGGCCACCACGTTTACGAATCTACTATAGTATTGGTATTTATCATCTTCTGGCGCAACTTTCCAGTATTTCCAGATTACCAGGGGCAGCTTTCCAGGATCTACTCGGTTCTGAAAAACACCTGCATCATTACACTCGGTTCTTAGATATACTTGAGATGTAGCTCTGTTTTTTTTCTCTAGCATTGACTAGTGCATGAGCAAGACAGTGGCCTCATTGTAAACCATCGCTGACGTCCTGTTACACCTATAATTTCATAAGAAACAAAGATTCTCAGTTGACCTGAATAAAAAGTATTATGGAGGGGCCCTCATCCCTAATTTCTATTCCTCGGGTGTGTGGACCTCACTTTAAGTTGCTTGATTTCAAGCTTCTGAGTATTAATATGGAGCTTAACGGCTGACAAGGCGTTTTTGGGCAGTATTAATGTAGTCTACATCATCATTACAAATTATTGTCACTTGTCTATTTGTTCATAAATTACTCTATGCTGATTAAAAATTGGTATTGAAACTGCACCTGAATACAAGCAGTGATAGCAGGCACGCTGTACTGCCAGGACCTGAAGTTCTTCTCTAGGGTAACAACAGTCGGGTTCTCGTTGTACCGCTGCCACTGGTCTCTGGTCACTCCCACGGCCCCAATTATCGCCACTGTCGTCAATCCGAACCACAGTAACCTGAGAAATTTCTCCAGAATTTTGTATTTAGGAAAGAGTAGGTTGTATTATATATAGACTCGCATATTAATTATCATATTAATAGAACAATTTGTAGGATATTTAGATTCTCTGGTATTAGTGGTTCAGGAGATGCGGGGTGGTTACGCTCAGGAGAGTGACTTGTCTTGGTTGTCTGGTCATCTTATTGAAATGATGGCAAATAATTTAAAGAGCACATGATATTTACTCGTAACTGGTTTGATCATTGAATGATATCTATAATTTCATACGTGTTGACTATCAATTAAAATGCGAAGTGACAATTTTCCTTGCTACATGGTGGTACCTTTGTAGCTAAATCTGGTGACTCTCATCCGATAAAATAACAAAGAGTTCAATATCAACCAAAATAAAATATAATTTCTTAGTTGTGTATATTTTTTCTTAATTCGTACCTTTCAAACCAATGCCTGCCAGGCTGGGCGATGTGTTTGAACCCATGAATGCTGGTCCCAAGACAGAAGTCTTTGCCAAATTTTATTAGGGCGTTCCAAGTCCATTTTCCCAACTTCTTGGTAAACGAGTCTTTCTGCCTGTACCCGTAGTGGATGTACATAATATATTATATCTAACAGAAATAATATGAAGGTTAATCCACACTTTGTTGCCCAATTCGAACTCTTGTTGAATGTTTATTACATCGGAATAGCCATTTTTTTCTATCGGTTGCCTAGCCGACCCCAACCCCCTTGAAGAGTCCAAGTAAATCGTAAACAAGGTGCTCTTTGATGCTAATTGATCTGTTCGCTGATCGATTAATCTTGTTCTATTCTTCAAGTAAAGCAATAACGATTATTAAGAGAGGAGCTGTTTGGACCTCCCGAAATGTCATTTATGCCATGTCATTTGGCACAGGCTATTCAGCATACTTTTAGAACTTTACAATGTTGCACCTTCACCTTGAATACACATTACTGCTTACGCACTGCTGCTTGTTAAAAATAAAGTGTAATACTACCATTAACTAACTTCTGCACAATAGACATAACTTCTAAATAAGCTTGTTCTGGATCGAATCCATTGCGTGAGCGAAGTGCAGTTATTAAAATAATTTACGTTAAAGCTATTTCATGTAGTTGATAAAACAGTTATTATAGTGTATATTATTGAACATGAATAAACGGCAATTGCCCGCGGAACCAACCGCCTGAATGTCTTGGTTATATTATAAGAGCATAAAGGTACATAATATCTGGAGACGCAGTCTTTTATTCCGGAAAATCTTTTTCTGCGAGTGGAACCGCAAGGCCGGGTCGGCCACTTCCCTGTGATATGGTTGAGGAGGCCGATGGCTGGGACATGCGTCATACTCGTGAACGAGTGCTGCTTGTGTGGACTAGTCTGCCCTTTTCGCTTACTTTATCTAAATATTAGGGGTATATCTTGAACTTAGATTAATAACGATATCTTGAAGCATTTTAGATCAAATTATTACATGATTCCTGAGAGGTATATGCACTCGCATTGGAATTTAAAATTTATTACATATTTTGCGAGTATATGTATAAATGAATTGCTCCAAAAAAAAATAAACAAATACTTAATTGTATTTTTTTTCTGTATAATATCATGCATTGTACTTTATACCTTGAACTGATTTTGAAAAGAGCAACACTAGAGTTTCTTGCCCGTTCTTCTCTGGTGAGAACTGCTTTCCGAACTGGTGGTAGACTTCATATTGACGGAATCTAAATAATGTATAACATTTAATGCGTTCGAATACATTTATTTCATTTCATTTCAAGAAAATAAGTATGGAGATAGTTTGATATCCAGAGGAGGACAGGCTATTGTCTATCTTTTTATTTTTAAGGATATGTCCTTACATCATTATAAAACGAAGTCCCTTATCGCATCTGATTTTCTGAACACAATAAACTCAAAAACTACCGAACGGATTTTCATACGTTTTTTACCAATATAAGTGATTCAAGAGGAAGGTTTATGTGTATAATTTATAAATATTTTGTATTACAGAAAAATAAATAATCATCAGCATCAGTGGAGGATGCCCGTGCCCAGTCATAGGTCAATAATATTATACATTCATACGTAGCATTACGCCTTTTTCCATGTTCAGAAGTTGGCAGATGTGAGCCACCCACATTTCGCCAGCCATGCTAGGTCCCATGTAATAGGGGGTGGGATGATCGTCAATTCATCATCATCATCATCATCATCAACCTTTATCAGTCCACTGCTGGACATAGGCCTCCCCTAATGAGCGCCATAGCGCCCTGTCTTCAGCTTGCCGCGTCCAGCATCTGCCTGCAGTCTTTCGCATATCGTCATCCCACCTGGCCGGAGGGCGTCCTACACTACGTTTGCCCAGTCGCGGTCTCCACTCAAGAACACGTTTACCGCACGTTTGAAAAATAAATGTCGGCGTATAATATTATGCTTTGGTACCAGCGCGAAGCCAGGGCGGGCAGCTAGTAACTAGTATAGCCGACCTTCGTATAGTCTGGCTAGGTTAGGTGTTCCAGCAGAATAACGGATACCTAAGTATCTTTAACAGGCGTATAACATTAACTAGGTACACGGCTTCAACATTTTTGTTGTTAAATTCAATAACTTCGTATTTTTATAAAAATATATTTATTTCACACATAAAACTGTTTATAACATATTTTGAAAAATTATAAGATATATATTCACTAGTGTACTTACAGATACCAAAATAAATGTGATTACAAGAATTCCAAGAAAGTTATACAAATAAATTATTAATAATAAACATCATGATTAGAAGTAAAATCTTGATTATGATGGTCTTGGATATAGCCAATTTTTTCCTTAACATCGTTGTAGTCACAGCAGAGGTCATGAGTTCCTCTGTCCTTCCAAATGATCTTGCTATTACTAGTGTTGCCCAAGTCACGGCAAAACGGTTCACCACTTTTCCCAGTGACGTGAGAATTCGATACGACGTATACCAGCTACAGTACATCCACGACCTAAAACATATTTAAATGAATAATTTGTCCGTTCAAAGTTTGACTTGATGAGAAACTTCGCAGGAAGACGTTGGACCCAAGCCGTTTTTGACAGGTACGGTTGGAAATCTTTAGAGGAAGCCTATGTTCAGCAATGAACGTCATGTTGCTGATGATGATGAGTTCACAGCTGAGGTGTATGTTGAACAACATTTATGTTTAGTTGGCAGCAGGTTCAATTCCCAGATCCTTGATGCAAGGTTTTCTATGTCGACGATTGGAATCTCCAGAATATTTTCAGTCAGACGTCGAGACGGAAAACATAGGCAAATCTTAATATAATGCTTGAGAAGTGTGTTTGCGAATGTCTGCTCTTGCGTTGGTTTACGTTTGAATCAGTTTTGAGCACAGCTACTTAAGAGTTTATGTTCAAGAGTCGAGAGGGTCTTGAGTGACCATTGGCATCTCAGCAGTAGCTGTTAAAACCTCGAAATAATAACTGGTTTTATTCCAAATTCTATACCTTCTCTTCTCGACTTAATTCTTGTTTCTTTGTATTCTAATGTCGCTAAGCACGGTCAGTGTGCGGCTGACGCTTTATCCTTTCATGGCCTATTCTATCTTTCTCACAAAATTCGTCCGCCTAAATCAAAGGCCAAAATATATATGTGTGTGTGTGTGTAGGTTAAAAAGAGGACGCGGGAATAGACTAGCAATAGTTGAAACAATATAATGAAAATAGATTAAATGATTTTTTAGTACACTAGTAGTGCTCGCGGCTCCGCCCGCGTGAAAAAGTTTTTCCGGAAGAAAAATATTTTCGCGGGATAAAAATAGCCTATAGCACTCAGGAGTTATGTAGCTTACTATTAGTGAAAGAATTTTCAAAATCGGTTCAGTAGTTCCTGAGATTAGTGCGTTCAAACAAACAAACAAACAAACTCTTCAGCTTTATAATATTAGTATAGATAGCCTTATCAGGGCGTTTTAAAAACCCAACCCGCTTAAAACTTCCAGAACATCCCAGGATGCTACTGAACCAGGACATGTCCTGGGAAACCATGAGAGTTAGTAGCCTTATGATAACGTTAGTTGTAACGTAAGCGATGCTAATAGATGTGCTTGTTCCACGCCTGTCTCGTCATCACTTTGATACGTAATAAATGCACGACGCGACGCTATGACGTGGACAGACGCGCTCTGAAGTTAAACTCTATAACGACACTCCATCGGTTTAGTTCAAAGACATTCAACAGTATAGTTATTATACGTATTTAACTAAATGTAATTAAAGATGACACATAATTCCCGGGTAATCAACATTTTCTAAGGAAAGTGTTTTAAAATTATTTTGTGTTTACGTGTCAATGAAACTACAGCGTACAACTTATTACATTCACTTTAGAAACAAAACAAATAACCAAAAACCACTAATCAGAAACAAAGCAACAATCTATGATAAATAAAAAAAGGACATGATTAAAAACGGGCCCAGAATTCTAACCAAGACAATTCATACGTATATTTGGATAGAACTCCTAAAAGCTAGCCTTTTACAATAAATCGTTTAATTTTAAAGACCTCCGACTTCGATATTTGTCTTTTTTTTTTTTTTTTTTACGCGGAGAACGTGAATTATTACTACCGCCCAGTGATCAAGGGGAGCGACTGAGCGGTTATGTCGCGTTCACCGTGCCTTACAACCCGACGTTGAGCCGCCCGGATAGATGGAAAACGTCGGGCGCCCGCCGGGCCGAGTCCCTAAACTATGTACACCGCACGGCATACCAACCAAAACTCTGCGGTGGCCATCTTTGGCGCATTAGGGACGCACTGTGGAACGTCCCTATAGAAAGGGCGTGACATGAGTATCTCTCTTACATATCTTATGATAACTCAACAACGGAACAACGTAAAGATTTGAATTTTTTTACGTGTATTATTGAATAATAGACCTATCCATTACCAATGTAGTTTATTTGAAAAATACTGATATGACTATGAAAAAAAATACTGAAATATGCCTATATTTCAAGGGAGTTTAAAACCAAATTAAGAATAGATACACAATAATTTGACATTAATGCAATTAAACAAGTGAAATACAATACAGTATAGGGTATATTTTAACCTAATTAATGAAAAATAGACATGTCTTAAAATCGCCTAAATTTACGATCTCAAGGACTTTGCTCAAAAGAAATTGTCAGGCGTTTCCTAACACTTTAAAAAAGTTATTTCGAGTAATATTGTTACATTAGGATGGATTAAAATGACACAACAATTGAAAGCATAATGTTAAAAATTATTTACACCAACCTACTTGATTGCTTTCGTGTAATATCAACACCTGATGAAATATTCATAGTTCACAAAATGTAGTCAGCTTGATGAAAAATGTAGATGCTCTGACATTTTTATCAGGCGTGTGACCTATTTTGTTAATTTTCTTCGAAAGGGGGACGAGGGGGGGTACATAATGTTGTAGAAAAATTTCCTAATTACTCTGAACTATCAAACACAAGTATCATTAGGTCGGGGTTTCGTGGCGTTTTTATTATATGACAGATTTTATCAAACGCTTCGAGTATGTTTTTAAACTTTAATTTATCCACAAAATAAAGCGTCTTTTTAAAAAGAAACAGTTGTATTTATAGAAGTGTATCCTATTAAACCGTTTTATTTATAAAATACTTCTCCAAACTATTGCGAATACCACAAATATCTTTCTTAAACAGTGAGGTCATTTTCGACAGTGTTCGATACTTCAACTTTGATGCTATATATTAGGTAAAATAAAGTGATTAGAGGGGTGAAAATTATAAAACTTGAAAGGTCATATTGTCCCCTTTCCACAATGCATTTCAGTTTCCAGTTATCAAACATTCAGTACTACCGGTACATGTCACGCCCTTTCTATGGGGACGTTCCACAGTGGGACGGCTGCGGGCTTCCTCCGACTCACGTCTAAGTTGTCCGCAACCGCCTCTGCGCGTACCGTTATTGCGGTCCGTCTCCTGTTGTTGGGGGGGCTCAGAAGCCCCCGTACACCGAAGGCCGTCAACGGCAGCGTGAGGCCTAGCCGCCACGCTGCCGTCCATCACGGGGGTCACAAAAGTTGGCTAGACTAATAGGTGGACGGCCCCTTCCGCCCACCTGCGATGGCCCCTATTAGTCGCCTTTTACGACAGGTAGGGGATACCGTGGTGGAATTCTCCAAACGCCCCCAATCCACAGGGCGGGAGACGTCGGTCAGTCGTCCACCCGACGCCTCCTACGTCTCGTCTGACGGCGGGAATGATCACCACTGCGCTGGTCGATATTTGTCTGCCTCTCTGTATTTGGTTTGTAGTAGGTAGTTTTGAAGTCGGTTTTATTACGTATTAATTATAATGGACATTGACATTAACTCTTGTGTGGTATGGCGCCAACTGGCAATTAGTAGATCATTAGTACAGTGTTGCCCGATTTGCTGCTACAAGAATATTGCCTACAAATTTTCTGAATCTGTTTCTCGAACCAGCATCACAAGGCTGATTTTATGTTTTATACTACACAAACACATGCAATTCCTGAAGGAATGCGCTATCTACCTCAAAGTTCAGGAATGACATTGAGCAGTGAAGCTCGTCGAGTTTCAAGGAGCACTAGTCTGTCTGTGATCCGTAGCGAAATTTATCAAATAGAAAGGTAGGGAGGAGTTGGAAATATTAATTGTCCAGTTCCCTCCATAGCAAAGCGGGAGACAAAAATAATGAACTAAGGAGGTATTTAACCTCACATTCAGAGACATTTACAACTACAAAAGCCAGTTGTAAAGCTTAAGTACTACGGATAAAAATTAAGTGAAAGGGTCGTATCATATGAGCTGTCAAATTTGAATCCAATAATAGACATAGAAAAAACGTCAGAAAGCACGGAAATTTTGCCATCTAGTCTCTACAAGGCCCATGTAGTATACAATCCCAGATGCTATTTACATATTATCCAACATGATGTTGTGCTCATTATGCCAAAGACCACACTCCCAAATTTCGTGATGCACAGACTGTTCATATACGTAGCCAGGTGTAGAGCATGGGTACACAGGAGAGTCAACGAGCCTAAATGAAAATAGTTTGCCCTCAAAATTACCGTGGCAGATAAGAAATTGCCATACACAAAGATCTATTTTTAGCCAAGTTTTATTTAGGCGATCACGCATGGAAAGTATTTATATAAACGACGCCCTTTTGTAGATACGTCCCACCTAGATATTGCCATTCGTTTAACAGCTCATTGTGTGCATCAGTGTGCGGCTTAAATAATCTATTGGTTCTTAAGAGGTCATGTGACGTATGAAACCGTTTGTCCATATTCTCTCTGGTGGAGTAATACATAGCGGCACGACGCTGTACCTCCAAATCGACTGGGAGTACGACCGCAAGGACAGGCAAAGCTTCCGTTATAACAGTATACACAGTTACAATTGCTATTATTGGGTAAGACACAATAATATCAACGCTAGACGTTGACTCTGGAGCAGTTTTCTGTGAACAGCACCGATAGTAGCCCTATCGACCCCTACAGGTGATCCGTATGTAATACATGTTAAGTAAGTCGCTCCATAAATGACTTTGAGTGTAGTAAAAGATAGTCCCCACGTAGAAGTCGATATCCTTGTAAAAGAGTAAAAGTTCCTTTTTGATTTTTCTCCAACGTTTCTTATATGTTCTAGAAAAAGAATAAAATCTCTCTAACATTAACCCTAAATAATAAACCGATTACTTTCTCTTGACAGTGATATTATTAAATTTAATTCGTGGCGATGATTTTAATATTCCTTTTAAAACAGTTGGAACGTTTTCTGCGGTGCAAAGGTAAGGCGGTTTCTTTCACCCTATTCAGAGATTAATTGTAAACACGTCTCCGACAAACTTTCTAGCCCTGATCTTCCTTTTAACTCTATGAGTAATAAGCCGTCACCCGCATATCCGGTCAAAGTGCACCCCACAAGTAAAGGAATCGAAAGAAAATCCTCGAAGGCCAAATTCCATAAATAAGGACCTACAACCGAAACTTGTGGATATCCCATAGTCAGCGGCTTCGACACGGCATGGTGGTTGTTCCGTAAGAGAAGTATTTGTAAATAAGGGAATATATTATATTCCTATAGCAAACATGAATTTCGACCTTTAACTTGAAAAGTATCATATGCCCCTAAGCATTATCGAAGGCTTCGGAGATGTCTAGCCAGTAGTCAACCTAACTATTGATGACTTTCTGATGGAGGAGATTCTAGATAAATAAAGTGGCGACTGATAAGAAATATTGATCTCTGGCCTGTAAATATTCTTTGAAACCCGAGGCAGGTTTTACACTTTGGGTATGGTGGTCGTTATCGGTGGACACAAATGTCCTAGCACTGACATTTTGTGGATCAGTATTCAGAAATCTTAGCTAGATACTATAAGAAATGCAACTGTTAACTATGATTTCACGTTGGTTATCTGTGAGACGGTTATAGTATTCCGGCAAATTCATCTCATTCCTGTTGTTTATGAATGTCCACAGCCTGGTTTTCTTTCTAACTTTTAGGCATCGTATATTCGCTTCATCGGTTGCACCAGACGGACGCAATAAGCGGCAAATATTAACTTGATGAGTCTAAATATCACATAATTTACTACATTAACAATGATTTATTATTTTTTGAATTATATTATTGAACAATAAGCAATAAAATTAATGTGGTAATACTGGTCACTGATTTGATATCGTTTGTTGGCGGGTCAGTCTTCTACGACCATAGTGATTGATAGGTAACGAGGCACAATAATTAATTAAAGAATTTAACGAATTTCTCAGTATTAAGATGTATTACTTGTGCATTCTGGCATTATTAGGTGAGTTTTGTTATACCATTTTTTTTATATAATTCAAATTATCAAATGGGCATAATGCTAAGGTATAATGCCCGAAACATTCACAATATTACAAGAATTTCGCGTCAGCAACTCTGAAAGTAGGAATATATGTTCTCGTGGAGAGAACTACATTTACTTCTTATGTAAGCTTGTTCCACGTGATTTCGGGAAAAGACACAGCACACACACACAGAACAGGGTAGTAATTTTTGATTCTGAAAGTGGACGATAGCCTACTTGGGAATGGAACGTTCTGACTAGATGCATATCCGCAGGTTCAAAATCCAAGGCACACACCTCTGATTTTTCAAAGTTATATCGTGTGTATTGTTTATTAATTTTAATCGTTTTAACGGTGAAGGAAAACATCGTGAGGAAACCAACATACCTGAGCATTCCCTAAAATAATTTAGAAGGTACTATGTGAAGTCTACTAACCCGCAGTAGGCCCGCGTGATAGACTAAGGCCCTTTCAGCAGCAGACGAGGCCCGCAGTGTATAAAACGGGCTGGTATGGTTTGATTTTGTGCATTATTCTACAGCTTTGGTAGCAAAAAATAATACAAGCGACTAGTTCTGTAATAGTGCAGTGCACTGTGAGATGTATGATGTCACTTATGACTGAGTGTAGTTCGCTTTAGGTACGACATTCTCACCTTGGGGTGCTGGTGTAGATGTAAATTCTATCTATCGAGTTCACTTCTGAATTCCATAGGGGGAGAATATCGGCGAAGCGAACTACACTCCCTAACTAATAAGACGTGATATCTTACGTATATTTCGTTAATCGGCTTCTGTAAACAAAGATTTCGATCGTCACACTGGCTTTATGTCAAAATCTCCCCCGAGACGTCGAAGTCACCTTACGTGACGCTAACTGCGTTTCAACAGAATTGCACCGCAGAAGTGAACATTAAACTGAGATCTTACAGACATTTATACCTACAGCTGTTATCTAAAAAACCTAAAATATTTGTTGTAGGCAATTCTGTGCTGTATTCTGCCGACGGTGTTGAAAATGAATTCAGGTATGTTTCGTAGCATCAAAAATTACGTCATCATTCTCCTCTGAATAAATTAGTCTCTCAGTCTGTCTTGATATGATAAGTCGCTGTATGGATGTTGACTGTTGCTCCAGAAACACAATAGTTACTATTTGATTAGTATCGAATAAGTTGAAGAAATTGTGGGTTCTGTAAAGTCTGTTTGAAAACTAATATTAATAACTCGTTGCTGTCATTTTCTCTCGTGTGTCTATCTGGTTCTAGAGGCTGATAGAGTCTCCGCGGAGACTCATTTTATTTCTAGCTTCAATAAAGTGAATAATAAAAAATACAGCTCTAAAAATTACGTAGTTGTAAAAAACGATATTGTATTGATTTGTAAGCGATTAGATGTTAGGACGTAAATTCTACTAACTGCTTGTGAGATGAAATAAAACATAATATCTAGTCGCATTCTTATGGCCTCAAATCAATAGTAACAACATTTTACACGGTTTTAGGAACAATGCAAATGCAGAAACATCCTTGATCAGATCAAAAAGACGAACTTCATGCATGTAAGTACAACAGTCTGCACTTTTGATTCTTTAAAGATAGATAGATGTCTCTGATTCTTGGATCGAAAACATAAAATCTAAATAAATATCTATTTGTATAGCTTCAATTGTATTCGGTGTGAGAGAGTAGCTCTACTTGTACCTATCTCACTGTACTGTAGGGTTGGCACAAATGTTCAGCACTTTCGCCTTGTGTGAGGTGTGGTTTTTTTGTTCCAAAAAACAAACAGTCCGAGCGCATACCCTTACAAGCCGTATTCTTTCTTACCAAGGAAGTAAGAACCTGAAAATCATCAACAAAAAACTTTATGATAAATGAGTATGTTTACAGAGAATGGGGCGAATGGCAATGCCGCGACGGTTCCTGTATCCGCCTGGACTTAAAGTGCGACGGCACGTATGACTGCCCAGACAAGAGTGACGAGACTCATGCGGTTTGCAGAAATATGGCGTAAGATCCTAATTTACGTATGGCAGAGTATTCCAGTATTTTACTTGCGCGATTGCAACTCCCTCTTGCACACATATACGCACAGTTCACGCTTTTCATCCCCAAATTGGTAGACGGAGGCGCAAAGCGTGCACCCACTTAACACTATGCGTTCCTTTCCCCGATGTGATTGGGGGAAAACATAATTATAATCAAATCGGGCATAAATTCCGGAGTTCAGGGTGATACTGAGAAGTAGATCATAGGTTAGTTGGGAATAAAACGTCAACGGAGACAATGTCTACAAGTTCAAAACCCATTCCTCTGACTTTTCGAAACTATACCTATATTGTTTACTACTTATATTATCGTTCGCTTTAACAGTGAAGGAAAACATCGTGAGTAAACCAAACATAGTTAGGAATTTTCCATAAGAATTTCGAGAGTATGTGTAGTCGGCCAACCCGCACTAAACCAGCGTGGTAGCTAAGGCTTATACCCTCTCAGTAGAAGAGGCCCGTGCTCAGCAGTAGGTAGTATAAATAATAATATAGGGCTGGTATTATTATTATAATATTATTATACTGAGAATAAAAGCCAGTATCAACACATATTTAGCCGTTTTCATATTATGCTTTGAGTAGAACTATAAGACAGATAATAATCCTTGGCTATTCAGATGCCAACGCAACTGGTTCCGCTGCACGTACGGCGCGCGCGTGGACGGCACCGCGCCCTGCAACGGCGTGCAGGACTGCGGCGACAACTCCGATGAGCTGCTGCCGCGCTGCAGAAATCAGACACTACTCTTCAGGTAAGTTAATGTAGTTCGTTCTACTGCACTCTTCACGGTCAGGGGGGTTTGGCGCTCAGACGAAGAAGGCTCGCCTCCTACCACATCATGGGACGAAAGTGAGTGCACTACCTGCGCCTCTCACATACCCCTTTGGGGATAATAGGCGTGAATGTAATTGTGTGATTTGGTACTATTCATATTTATGAGCGGACCCATTAATGGACTGAATGTAACGGCAAATTTGGGAACAATGGCGTCTTTATCTACTCTTTCTGGGATTTTGTAAGTAAACTGTTTCCAGTCGCGATGTTCCTTGTGACGATGGGGAGATGATCCCAGAGACCAGTCGCTGCGATGGCGTCATTGACTGTGCTGATGAATCGGACGAGACCTTAGCTACGTGCGCAGACGCATACTGCCACGCGTACTACTTCCAGTGCGCGTATGGAGCCTGCGTCGGCCGCGGCGTCCAGTGTGATGGGGTAATTGATTTTATTAAAGTATTCATCATCATCATCATCATCAGCCTTTATCAGTCCACTGCTGGACATAGGCCTCCCCTAATGAGCGCCATAGCGCCCTGTCTTCAGCTTGCCGCATCCAGCATCTGCCTGCAGTCTTTCGCAGATCGTCATCCCACCTGGCCGGAGGGCGTCCTACACTAAGTTTGCCCAGTCGCGGTCTCCACTCAAGAACACGTTTACCCCAGCGGTTGTCGGTTCTTCGCGAGGTATGGCCAGCCCACTGCCACTTCAGCTTACTAATTCTTTGAGCTATATCGATAACTTTGGTTCTCTGTCGGATGTATTCGTTGCGAATAAAGTATTCATTGGACTATTTTACAGTGGAATGAAAACAAACACTTTGGTTAGGTTGAGTTATCACACAAATGCTTTAAATATTTGCAGAAGAACGACTGTGCTGATGGCTCAGATGAAGATAATGTACTTTGCAATAAAACAATGCCAATGGACCCTAAGTCAACGTAAGTAGACCGGCCTGAAGCCAGGATGGATGGATGGATGGATGCTTTTCTATACGCTTTAACGCTAATAGAATATAAAATAATGTAAGGGAATTACATATCGACAAGTCTAGCGCAAGGATACGCCATTTCCCATACATTTGTTTCTATTTGTGTCTTGGTCCAGCACGTTGATCACTATTTACTTAACAGGTTACTGGGAACTAGGCTATTTATCCGGTACTGCAGACTGAGACGTTAAGGAAAGATAACCATGATGTTTTACTCATATTATGTATGCATTCGAGATAGGGTTTTTTTTTTACTAATTGTTATATTTATTTCATTGTACATTTATATATGTATGTATATGTCAGGTGATCTTATTGCACCTACCTTATTTATCTCTGCACCATCCTTAGCTTGACTGGAAGAGAACGCCTTCGACATTAAGTTCGCCTATATACTTTTGTATACCTATTATGTGCAAATAAATAAATAAACTATAATGTTATTGGTATTTTTAGGACCGAAGAACTAATTTTGCCTGGTGAATCTCAACATACTACTGAAGCTCCAAATTTGTATAAGAAATGTAAACTGCCCCCGTATCCGGAGCACGGGTCGTACAATGGGGTTGGATTCTTCGCATTTCCTGGTGAAGACTTGGTCAATGGGCATATGATCTTCACCTGTAGTGAAGGATATAGGATGATTGGGGAGAGCAGAGTTTTCTGCTTCTATGGAAGGTGGCTGAACGAGTTTCCTAAATGTGCTCGTGAGTATATTTATAGTCTTTCATTGTCTTTTTGGCTGATTGTGTCCAAATTCTTAATCTATTAAGTTATTTGGCTGTAAGTTATCTTCATTGATCATATAGGACTGAAATTCCAAATCTCAGAACATTCATTCATGTCGGTCGACGATTCTACCATTTTCAGTGCTTTCAGTATTCGTATCGGCATTGGGGTGACAACACGTCGCTTGCACCCCCATAAGTTTTGTTAGCGCGAGCTTTTCATATCAATTTTCATAGCATAAGTTTCGTAACAGCAAGTATTAAAATCAAAGTTTTGTTGTATTTATAATATAAATTGTGATGTAAGTGATTTAGATTAATATACATACAGACACACACACTCACGCCTGTTATCCCCGAAGGGGTAGGCAGAAGCGCAACTAGTGCACCCACTTATCGCCGTTATTCTGCCCCATGATGTGATAGAGGGCGAGTCTATCTCCATATCGGGCACAAATTCCAGTCACCGGGCTGACACTGATTAAAATACTCAATAACACTTTGCCCGACCCGGGGATCGAACCTGAGACCTAAGCTTTTCAATCGTACTTCTTAAGCCATAAAGCCAGTCTTAAGCCACATAAGCAACGGAAATTGAAATTAATCTCGGTAGGTGGTTAAAAGTTAAAACTATTGAGTTGTTTCGATACCCGGGTCGGGCAAAGTGATATTGAGTTTTTCTATTCAGTATCAGCTCGGAGTCTGGAATTTGTGCCCGATATGGCGATAGGCTCGCCCCCTATCACATCTTGGGACGGAATACCGGCGAAAAGTGGGTGCACCTCTGCCTACCCCTTCGGGGATAACAGACGTGAGTATGTATAAATAAAAAGTAGCACGATGTATATTTACTCAGCCTTTTCAAATTAAAATATTTACGAAAGCCGTTTAATAAGTGAGTAAAGTAACACGTTTTTGGAGGTCTCGTGAGCAAATGACTCCCACAACATTTTCCATCTTTTGCTGTTTAAGGCCGTCTGCCACCTCAATTTTTTAAAGGGTGTCAGTCCATCTCTCCATCTAAACTTGGGTCTTCTGCCGCTGACGTTACGTTGAAGTTTCATTGGTATGACATCATTATCCATTGATGTTAGTAAATTCAGGTATGTTAGTCAAAAGTCGAAGTTCCCTTGGCACTGCCGCCACTGATTGTAAAACTAAGATTAGATTAGCAAGTTCTCGTAGTAATAAATTATGCAAGAACTTCAAGATGCGTGGTACACTCGTGGTAGATCTTTCGTATGCGAGGGGCTGTCTGCGTAAGTACCACCGTAATGTTTAGTTCTACCGCCAAGAAGCAGTGTGCATGCACTGTTGTTCCGGTTTGAAGGACATTGTAGCCAGTTTAACTACTAAACATAATGAGACTTAGGTGACGAGTTCAGTAGAGTGCAACGCAGTACTTTGTAATTAAAAGTTCTGTGCGGTGTTTTCCTGCTTATGGGCGTTTGCTTCCCTTACCATCAGGCTAGCGCCATGTTCGTCTCGTTATTCAGAAGCATTAAACAAAAAAAAATGCGATAACACTAGCCGCAATATTTTAATAGTTCTATGCGCCTTGCCGTAAGTCGTGCTTCTTTGGAGAAATCAGCTTCCAGTGTTTGTAGACACGGTAAAATCGCTTCAGAAAGTCAACTTCTTCTTCATGATTTTTTTTGTTACTGGCCCTAAAGCCAGTAAGTAACCTGACGCGAGTCGGCTTTTCTGGCCACACCGGTCTTTGGGGTGAACACGTAAGGCGCTCGCAACCCCTTAATCTACTTCTTGCTAATCAATTTCGCTTAAATGGTCATGTTGGTTGCAGCCTCCGTGCCACTCTTCACTGCGGCAGATAACGGTAGCTCGGAAAGGTAACGTACACAATTAATTATTGTCTACTAAGTAAAGTTTTTGTAATTTCATTTAGATTAATTTGTTTAATAAAATCATGTTTGGCGGTGGAACAAAAATATTTAAAAGTTCATCATTCTGAATTATTACAATATGGGCTCATAGCTTTTAGTCACAGGCGTCGAAAGTAAGAAGGTCCCTGAAATAATAAAAAATAATAGACTAAATCATGGATATGTGAGTTACAACGTCCTAGATGAGACACGTCTTCTGATGATTACAGCTCGTCGCTTTGCGTGCTGCCTGAGTACCCTGAACACGGCACCTACGAGCTGCAGAGCTCGACGATCTTGAAGCCGGGTCAGAGCCTTGAATCCTTCGTCCTCAACTACACCTGCCAACAGCCCTATAGGCTTGTCGGTCACAGCGTCATCTTTTGTGTCTCCGGAGTATGGTCGGAACCACTTCCTACGTGTGCAAGTGAGTAGAGATTTTACTAAATGGCTACCAAGTTTCTTTCCTTATCTGAATAGTAGTCCCTGTCAACCATAATTAATTTCAGTCATAATGTTCTTTGAGTTTGACACACACACGTGTACACACATGAATTTACGGATTGATTTAAATAACATGATCAATTCCACTGAGTATGACCTTATTAATATACGAGGATGTGTCGCGAGGCTGTCAAACGTGACTTTTTCCGTTAGCTCTTCTTGATTAGAGTTACAACGAGCTTGGGAAATCAAAATTACACCGTCCATTATAAAACGGGCTAGCCCCTCGAACATCTTTAGTGGAAAGATTCATCCTAAGGCGTCAATTAGATGGAAAGAATTTCTTGCGACTTGCTTGAGGCAATGTTCGTCAATGCAGAGGAAGATTGCTATACTATTGTATTAAGAAGGGGTACTTTTTTATGTTCTTTTAAGTCCTCAAGAATCGTAGGTACGAGGTGGAAAACTTCTAGTCTAATTGAGGTTGCAGACCAAAATCTATCGTTTTTGTATTTCACGTAGGATTCTGCAAGCTGGAAGACAATCCGACGGCGGAGTACAAGTGTATCACAGCGGGCGGTAATGAACCCAGAGCTTGTGATGAAAATGAACCGAGCGGGACCCTCGCGACGCCAGCGTGTCGCGTTGGCTACTACTCCACCAAGGTTCTTCCCAACATGAAGTGCCTTGACGGCTCCTGGGATTACGTAGCATCATGCATCGCAGGTGAAGACAATGCAAAGCTTCATATAAACCAACTTGTTGTAAAAGGCCAAGGAATCAGTCAGCGCTCACTGAGCATATTCAGCGTAGTATATGTGTCCCTCATGAGTATCAAAGCTAACATTACACAGGGTCATTTTATAAATTGTATAATTTTTAATTTTTTTTTCTATTTTAAAATGGTTACAATAAAGAATATTCATATTTGTATGTTAAGTTGTCCTCTTAAAATTTTATAGTACCTATTAAGTATTTAAACTTCTTATGTAACATTTTTAATAACAGGTCTTTATCCGCGTTATCACTACCACCACTGGGGGGTGAGTGGAACGATTATGTTGGTTTCACACAGTCTTACGGCCCAATGTTGAGACTTGGGAGTATAGCATCATCCGAGCGAGCATTGGACCGAGTCCCTAACACTATGTACACCCTCCACCGGCATACCAACCAAAACCCGCGGTGGCCTTCGCCGCGTCGCCATATCGGGCACAAATTCCAGTCTCCGGGCTGATACTGAATAGAAAATTACAATATAATTTTGCTCGACCCGGGGATCGAACTCGAGACCTCAGCATTGCAGTCGTACCTTTTATTTTGGTTTCGCAGAGAATATGCATTACTACTACCGCCCGGCCTTCGTGGGAGGTGACCGAACTGTTATGTTGGGTTCACCGTGCCTTACGAACCGGCGTTGAGCCGCCCGGAGAGATGGAAACGTCGGGCGACCTCCTGCCCAAGTCCCTAACATTCGTACACCGCACGGCATACTAACTAAAATTCCGCGGTGGTCATCTTCGGCACATTAGGGACGGCTGCGGGCTTCCTAGGACGAAAAGTGTCTAAGCTGTCGTCCGCAACCGCCCCTGCGCGGTGCCGCCTGGAGCCGTCTCCTGTTGTGGGGGGCTCAGAAGCCCCGCGCACCGAAGGACGCTCTCAGCGTCTACATCAGCGTGAGGCCTACCTGCCATGCTGCCCTCCATCACGGGGTCGTAACAATGTGCTAAAGTACACAAACAATTTAAGATATAGAGCCCCCTGCCAACCGCCCACGACCCTCGGTGGCCCCTATTACTCGGCTTTTAAGACAGGCAGGGGATACTGTGGTGGAATTCTCCAAACGCCCCCAACCCACAGGGCGGAATGCAGTCCTACCTGCAGTCGTACCTTAATACAACTACACTACCGAGGCAGTGAATTAAACATGTAATAAAAACCAAAACCGATCACTATTTGCATCTTAGACGTACCTATTTTACTATATTATAACAATTTTCCCAATTCTATACCTTCTCTTCTCGACTTAATTCTTGTTTCTTTGTATTCTAATGTCGCTAAGCACGGTCAGTGTGCGGCTGACGCTTTATCCTTTTATGGCCTATTTTATCTTTCTCACAAAATTCGTCCGCCTAAATCAAAGGCCAAAATACTTCTGTGGTGCAATTTTAGTGGCATTAACGTAGAGAACCTGCAAAAGGATGCTCATGATCTAGACTGGTCCGACGTTATCCATACACCAACTATCGACGGCAAATTGAAGAGTTTTAACGCCATAATAACTAAGTTATAAGATGTTTGTGTTATAACTTAGTTATTATGCCCAAATGGCACATGTTTATGTGCCATTTGGGCTAGTTAAAATGAAACATCTGCTGGCGCCCTGGCTTACAACTGAAATTAGAGTGATGAGAAACAGAAAACTTTCTGCCAAGGCCAGGTACGAATGTAAGCCAAATTAGTATAACAAACGTAATAATTATGTACCTTGAGTTTCGAAATCAATGTTATAAGGTGTGTAAGGACGCACAACGCCGATATGATTATTTATATGATATTTCATATGATTTATACGATTAGTATTCTTTACAAAAACCGGACAATACGTTCGGGGTTTTGCCATCTTAGTAACTAGTCTTTTATGAGGAAAAATGTTCTAATGTGAGTAATAATTAATGATGCTCTCGACACGAGACGTGCACAACGAACATTCAGTTCGCGATCAGGAAGCTTCGCCGACACTCGTGATTTTGGTAACGCAGCTTCGCAAAATGTATCTGCTTTTATTCTGCCTTGTGTCGGGTGAGTTTATTTGTTTTCTATTGATATACAGGGGCAGCAGCGAGGTTTCTTGTCTATTATTGTTTACGGTGGTTCTTTTCTATAAGTGGACGATAGCCTAGTTGGGAATGGAACGGTCTGCCGAGACAATGTTCGGAGGTTCAAAACCCAAGGCACACACCTCTGACTTTTCAAAGTTACGTGTGTATTGTATATCAATTATCGTTCGCTTTAACGGTGAAGGAAAACATCGTGAGGAAACCTGCGTACCTAAGAAGTTCTTTATAAGAATTTCGAAGGTATGTGAAGTCTACCAACCCGAAGCGCCAGCGTGGTGGACTAAGGCCTAAACCCTCTCAGTAATAGAGGAGGCCCATGCTCAGCAGTGGGTAGTATATAATACAGGGCTGGTATTATTATTTTTAACCAACTTCATAAAAAGGAGGAGGTTCTCAATTCGACGGTATGTTTTTCTTTTTGCGTGTATGTTATGCGATTGCTCCGCCAATTGTGGACCGATTTTCAAAATTCTTTTTTTGTTCGAAAGAAGATACTTCTGAAGTGGTCCCATAGTTACCAAGTCAGGATCTGATGATTGGATCCTGGAGAAATCGAGGGCAACCCTCAAATTTTATGGGCCCATACATCGTTTTTTCGCAAATCTTATGAAGTAATTTATTCTTTAGTGTTTTGGCGTAAATAACATCACGCCTTTTACGATTTCAGGGGTAGGCAGGGGTGTAGCACGCCAGCGCGATAATCGTACCGCGTGCGCAATACAACTACGCCATCGAGGCGGTATATTTCTTACTAACACTAAAACGCATCAAATAAAAACATTTTAACAAAAAATTAAACCGCCTTCAAAAACGACTAAAAAAACTAAAAACCAAAAATAATTTAATCTTACTAATATTATAAAGGCGAAAGTTGGTAAGTATGTATGGATGTATGGATGTATGGATGTATGGATGAATGGATGTCTGGATGTCTAGATGTATGGATGTTTGTTCCTCTTTCACGCAAAAACTACACAACGGATTTCGATGAAATTTGGCACACGGGTAGATCATGTCCTGGATTAACACATAGGCTACTTTTTATCCCGGGGAAATATAAACCGGGACTTTTATCCCGGAAAAACTTTTTAATGCGGGCGGAGCCGCGGGAAAAGCTAGTAGTGAATAAATATACGATAGCATTACTTATATACTGGTAACCAATTCTGGAGACGGTGCCTAATTAAAATGACTAGCTAAGCTAGATAGATACATTAATAAATATGCGAAAACGATGTTTAAAAGATGTCTCTATCTTTGCTGCGGGCTCTAATATGTTTATAATAATAATGGCTTTGCAAGCGGTATAAGCTGTGATTTCGCAGGACGCGGCAGACGGCAGACGAAATTAAAGCTGGCTGCTCCATCTACATAAACCCCTAAATTCCACTATACCTCTCCATTGTGTGTGTGTGTGTGCGTGTGTGCGTGTGTGTGTGTGTGTGTGTGTGTGTGTGTGAGTAATATATTTTTAAACTCCCTTAATTTGTAATACTTCACATAATATAGAAATGACGTGTCTACTATGCATATATGCATATACAATTTTCCAGTTTTGTTCGTGAACAGCATTAAGTAGGTAATCTCAGATGGTGAGGTCACACGTAATAAAACAATAATATTATGATAACACCAGTTTTACTCCATTTATCTTATTTATGCGAATACTCACCAGCGACCACCGCATGTAACCACATTAGTACGGGTTTTATAATTTTTCTCTTCATTTCCGGATTTTATTTGACAGTTATCGCATTGAACAGCAGCGTAGAGAGTAGGTTGTCATATTATTATCATTTATTTGGGAATTACAGAGTGACTGTCGTATTTGGTCTGCTTATACACTTATGTGATGAGTAGCATATATTCAGATGTAGTGAAACAGTCCATGACTAGGTACTAATTGGGAATGGAACGGTCCGTTGAGACGAAAGTCACAGGTTCAATACTTAAGGCATTCACCTTTGACTGCTCGAAGTTATTTTTGTATTGTTTATCAAATGTCGTTCGCTTTAACTGCAAAGGAAAAAAAAAGGGGGGAAACCATTGAAATGTAAGAATTGTCTATAAGAATATCAAAGTTATATGAAATCTGCCAACGCGCACTGTGACAGCGTGGTCGACTAAGACCTGAACCCTCTCAGTTGCAGAGAAGTCCTGTGCCCGATATGACGATAGGCTCGGCCCCTATCACATCATGGGACGGAATACGCACGTCGAAAAGTGGGTGTATTATTTGCGCCCCTGCGCTACCCCTTCGGGTATAAAAAAGGCGTGAGTGAGTGACTAAAGTAACATGTTTTTGGAGGTCTCGTGAGCAAATGACTGCCACAACATTTCCATCTTTTGCTGTTTAAGGCCGTCTGCCACCTCAATTTTTTAAAGGGTGTCAGTCCATCTCTCCATCTAAACTTGGGTCTTCTGCCGCTGACGCTACGTTGAAGTTTCATTGGTATGATATAATTATCCATTGATGTTAGAAAAATCAGGTATGTTAGTCAAAAGTCGAAGTTCCCTTGGCACTGCCGCCACTGGTTGTAAAACTAAGATTAGATTAGCAAGTTCTCGTAGTAATAAATTATGCAAGAACTTCAAGATGCGTGGTACACTCGTGGTAGATCTGTCGTATGCGGGGGGCTGTCTGCGTAGGTACCACCGTAATGTTTATTTCTACCGCCAAGGGGCAGTGTGCATGCACTGTTGTTCCGGTTTGAAGGACATTGTAGCCAGTGTAACTACTAGACATAATGAGACTTAGGTGACGAGCTCAGTAGAGTGCAACGCAGTACTTTGTAATTAAAAGTTCTGTGTGGTGTTTTCCTGCTTATGGGCGTTTGCTTCCCTTACCATCAGGCTAGCGCCATGTTCGTCTCGTTATTCAGAAGCATTAAACAAAAAAAATGCGATAACACTAGCGGCAATATTTTAATAGTTCTATGCGACTTGCCGTAAGTCGTGCTTCTTTGGAGAAATCAGCTTGCAGTGTTTGTAGACACGGTAAAATCGCTTCAGAAAGTCAACTTCTTCTTCATTATTTTTTTTTGTTACTGGCCCTAAAGCCAGTAACCTGACGCGAGTCGGCTTTTCCGGCCACACCGGTCTTTAGGGTGAACGCTTAAGGCGTTCGCAACCCCTTAATCTGCTTCTTGCTAATCAATTTCGCTTAAATGGTCTTGTTGGTTGCAGCCTCCGCGCCACTCTTCACTGCGGCTCATAAAGGTAGCTCGGAAAGGTAACGTACACAATTAATTATTGTCTACTAAGTAAAGTTTTTGTAATTTCATTTAGATTAATTTGTTTAATAAAATCATGTTAGGGCTATGGAGAGAGCTATGCTCGGAGTTTCTCTGAAGGATAGGATTCGCAACGAATACATCCGACAGAGAACCAAAGTTATCGACATAGCTCAAAGAATTAGCAAGCTGAAGTGGCAGTGGGCTGGCCATATCTCGCGAAGAACCGACAACCGCTGGGGTAAACGTGTTCTTGAGTGGAGACCGCGACTGGGCAAACGTAGTGTAGGACGCCCTCCGGCCAGGTGGGATGACGATCTGCGAAAGACTGCAGGCAGATGCTGGATGCGGCAAGCTGAAGACAGGGCGCTATGGCGCTCATTAGGGGAGGCCTATGTCCAGCAGTGGACTGATAAAGGCTGATGATGATGATGATGAAAATCATGTTTGGCGGTGGTACAAAAATATTTAAAAGTTCATCATTCTGAATTTTTACAATATGGGCTTATAGCTTTTAGTCACAGGCGCCGAAAGTAAGAAGGTCCCTGAAGTAATAAAAAATAATAGACTAAATCATGGATATGTGTTTGAGTTACAACGTCCTAGATGAGACACGTCTTCTGATGATTACAGCTCGTCGCTTTGCGTGCTGCCTGAGTACCCTGAACATGGCACCTACGAGCTGCAGAGCTCGACGATCTTGAAGCCGGGTCAGAGCCTTGAATCCTTCGTCCTCAACTACACCTGCCAACAGCCCTATAGACTTGTCGGTCACAGCGTCATCTTTTGTGTCTCCGGAGTATGGTCGGACCCACTTCCTACGTGTGCACGTGAGTAGAGATTTTACTATATGGCTACCAAGTTTTTTGCCTTATCTGAATAGGAGTCCCTGTCAACCATCATTAATTTCAGTCATAGTGTTCTTTGAGTTTGAACACACACACACGTGTACACACACGAATTTACGGATTGATTTAAATAACATGATCAATTCCACTGAGTATGACCTTATTAATATGCAAGGTGTGTCGCGAGGCTGTCAAACGTGACTTTTTCCGTTACCTCTTCTTGATTAGAGTTACAACGAGCCTGGGAAATCCAAATTACACCGTCCATTATAAAACGACCTAGCCCCTCGAACATCTCTACTGGAAAGATTCATCCTAAGGCCTCAATTAGATGGATCGAATTTCTTGCGACTTGCTTGAGGCGATGTCCGTCAATGCAGACGAAGATTGCTATACTATTGTATTAAGATGGGGTACTTTTTATGTTCTTTTAAGTCCTCAAGAATCGTAGGTACCAGGTGAAAAACTTCTAGTCTAATTGAAGCTGTTGACCAAAATCTATCGTTTTTGTATTTCACGTAGGATTTTGCAAGCTGGAGGACAATCCGACAGCGGAGTACAAGTGTATCACAGCGGGCGGTAATGAACCAAGACTTTGTAATGAAAATGAACCGAGCGGGACCCTCGCGACGCCAGCGTGTCGCGTTGGCTACTACTCCACCAACGTTCTTCCCAACATGAAGTGCCTTGACGGCTCCTGGGATTACGTAGCATCATGCGTCGCAGGTGAGACACAATGCAAAGCTTCATAGAATCCAACTTGTTGTAAAAGGCCAAGGAATCAGTCAGCGTTCACTGAGCATAGTCAGCTCTATGTACCTATATGAAATGAAATGAAATAAATTTATTCGAACCCATAAAATGTTATACATTATTTAGATTCAGTCAATATTAACTCGACCACCAGTTCGGAAAGCAGTCCTCACTGGAGAAGAACGGGCAAGAAACTCTAGTGTTGCTCTTTTCAAAATCAGTTCAAGGTATAAAATACAATTAAGGCTGCCATATCCCAAAACACCTTCTTTTCTATTCAATTTTAAACCAAGAAATAATCAACATTTCGGTCCGAGAAAAATATATGTTATAGTTAAATAATCATTCTACATTGGTGTGGATTCCAAAACACGATACTTACAACTTCGCTCGATCATAAAAAATCACGAAAACAGAGAAAATTCGGATTTTATTTTTAAAAATTAATTATAGTATATCAAACAATTACTTTAAAAATATAAGTCAATAAAAGGGTAATAACATTTAGCAGATTGCTATGCAAAAATATTTTCACAAAAGTAATTCGCACTTTTCAAAATTCAAAAAAACACGAATTTTTTAACAATTCTGCACAACGCGTCTCGTTTCAGATGCGCCCGAGGCGCCGTGGAGGTCGGACCTACGTCAATTTTTCGCGCTTGCTGCCACTAATTTATCGAAGTATTTGACAGCTTTTGTTTATATTTGGACCGCGTTATGTAGAAAAGGAACCAATTACTTTTGAACAACAATTATGGATTCTTATTTGTAATAGATGGATTTTTCTATGAATCTTTCCTATTCTTTTTCTTTCTTCTTTAAACACGTTGTCATACTTGTTTCAACTCTTGTTTGTTTTTGCTGAATAGTAAAGGATCACATTTGTATTTATTGCGTGTAAAATATTAAAATAATATATTTGGATAATATTTTGGCATTATACATACAAAGGAAAATAATGTAAATAAAGAAAAATGTACTTTATTGTAAAAAAAGCGTGGGATGCATGGTGTCAATACATATAAATATTTTATTGAAAGATAATATGAGTAGAAGGATTATCATTTTGATAATATCTTAAAAAGCACCCCACGCTTTTTTTACAATAAAATAAGTACATCTTTTTCTTATTTGCACTATTCTTAATTCAAATTTATTGAAATTTATTTTCTATTTTTAGTTGGATTTCCTATAAAACATGTTTTTTAGTATTTTTTTTCTAACTGTTATTTATTTTTCATTTTTTAATCTTGTTCTACTATTGTTCAACAGATGTCACTAAAAACAAGTAAGATTATTTTTTTACATAAGAGTAGCCAGTTTAGTTTTAGCTCTACTATGGTCCAACAGATGTCAAAAAAAAATGAGCTATCATTTACGTATTCATTTTGAATGTTTATTCATTATTAGTTGGATTTTCTATAAAATAGTGTTTTTTGTTTAAAATATTGAATTGTCTTCGGTTCTTGATAAATATGCCAAATTTTCATCCGACGTTTTGAAGGCGGTCAAAATCATGTTCAAAGTTTCTGTTACATAGATACATTTAAACGTACGTTACATAGCTTAATTGAAATTTATTTTCTATTTTTTAGTTGGATTTTCTATAAGGCTTGTTTTTTGTTTTTTTATTTGCTATTTAATATTATAGATAGAAGATCATAGTACAGAATAACACAAAACCTTATTATTGATACAAGTAATTCCCAATTATTGCGATATCAATACCGGTATTTTTAAGTTCTTCATTTGGTCCAGTAGCCCACATTTTCTTGAAAAAATCCCGGTTTGGGTCCCCTAAATTAAGTATCTGCTTATAAATATGCATACGAGCTCTGCAGACCCTGGAGGTATCGGTATAGGCTTCTTTGTGTAACATCTATAAAGCAGTACTAGAACCCGGTGTGTCTGTACATAGAAAGAAAAATAAAATAAAAAATAAGGGGACGACTAAATAAGAGTAATAGAACACAAATCACCGTTTTTTTATTTCATTCTTTTCTCGCTGTTTGTCTGCGTATCTGTTTTTCTGTTTATTTGTTAGCGCACATCTCCGACACTTCTAAAAGGATATCTATGAAATGGTATGGAGATAGCTTGAGTCCCTGGGTAGAGCATAGGTATACTTTTTAACCTATAAAAAATATTTTATGCGGGCGACGCTGCCAGGAAACAACAATAAAATAGTATGAGTGACAATAGTACATACTAATACAAAATAATAAGTTATTTTCAGGATTTTACGGCAATTTGGACTTGACTACAATTTATATGAAGACCATACTATTATGATTTGAAAAAATACTGTCCGACATATTTATAGGTATATGGAGTAAATTTTTCAGATGGGACAGCAAAGTCAATATTTTCTATACAGTTCAAACTTTAAAGTAGGTAGTAAACAAATACGAAAATATCATTTAAAAAATCGCGATAAAATAAAAAAATGGTTTTATTTCAATGTCTTACCAAGATATTTTGTATGTCGGGTAATTCCTTTTTATTGATCTCATTGAGGGTGTCTGAATATATAACGTCGCGTAAGATAAAATAATAACCGTGAAAAATCCATTTGATTTGTCAGACTAGTAGTAGTCGCAAGAGTTGGGTATATAATAAGGCTGCCAAATCATATAAAGCAACTACTTCGGTGCAGTTCAATACTAATTACTAAGTAGTAACTATTGCAGTTTTCATATCGGTCAGTGCTTAGTTGAGCGGTTACTATGTTAACCATTCCATACTCGCGTCTTCCCCGGCGAACAAGACGTCACTTTTCATTCAATGGAAATCGTCTTTACGCGCCTACCCATAGGGTTCTAATAAAAAAATCTGAAATGACACCTGTGAAACTCGGAATACTGAAAGGGTTTCGGGTTTAAACTTGAGGTCATATTCAGGTTACTAGACTAGTCGATTATTATAGTTAATATTGGTTAAGTAATTGTCTCAATCACCAATATCATGTCACAATAACTAAAGATAATAATGAATCATGATTTATTCACCACGTCAAGACGTGGTATTGTACTCTGCGAACATTTGATTACGTAATCATTGATCAACGAACAATAAATCGTGACATCAAGACATAATTCATAGGTAACTTTTATTATGTATGCCTACGTATACCTATTTCTACCTGCGACATACATATGTTTGGATAGTACTCCCAAAAGTTAGACCTTCGCAATAAATCGTATAATTTTAAAGTCCTCCAATTTTGAGATGTATGTAATTTTATTTTGCTTAAAAACTACATCTACACTTATCTATACTAATATTATTAAGAGGAAAGATTCAATTGTATGTTTGTTGGCATTGAATAGGCTCCGAAACTGCTGGACCGATTTGAAAAACTCTTTCATCAATATAAAGGTCCATTATCCCAGGGATTATAAAGCGGGACTTTTATCCCAGAAATCATTCACGCGGACGAAGCCGCGAGCAGAAGTCTAGTTTAAAATATATTAGCTATCGATGGAGGGGTCTAATTTTTTTTTATGGATTCAAGATCCATATTTTTGTCCTTTTAATATTCGTATAGTTTGAGCCGTGTTAGATTTTGAGGCCTAGCACCCATAAAAAAGCGGACATCTTTTGTCGTAAAACAAACTGCTTCACTATCGTTTAATTGTTTATTGTGACGTAGTCGCGGCTCATCGGTGTCAAGCGAGTTCATTTGAAATTCAACATCGCGGCACCTGACGCGCCGGTACATTAGACAGCTGTAAATGCCAACAGTGCTCAGATATCCTAGCCTTAACAATAAAAATATTAAAAAAATTACATGATATAGTAATAATTTGTTATTTTTGTTTAGAGCTTGTGTTTTGTTTGTTTTATGTCCCTGATGAGTATCAAAACTATACAAACATTATACAGGGTCCATTTGTCATTGCGTTAATAAATGAAACCACATACTTATCTCGTTGAAAATAACACTTTTCATTAAGTTTCACTGGTGGTAGGACTCTCATATGTAACAGTCCATCTGGGTAGGTACCACCGCAATGTTTATTTCTACCGCCAAGCAGCAGTGTGCATGCACTGTTGTGTCTCAGTTTGAAGGAGATTGTAGCCAGTGTAACTACTGGGCACAATGAGACTTCACATCTTATGTCTCAGGATGACAAGCGCAGTGGAATGCCACACAGTACTTTGAAAATCAAGGTTCTGGATGGCATTTCTACTGTTTATGGGTGGTCGTATCGCTTACCATCAGGCGAACGGCATGTTCGTCTCGTCATTCAATGCTATAAAAAAAAGTTATTTTAACCATAAGTGTAAAATAAAACGGTGTAAGTTTCGAACAAAATAAATATCAATAAAATGTAACTTGAAGTTTACACGCCCTAATGCCAATATAGCCATTTGCTAATGCCAAATTTGGCACACGGGTTGATCATTCTGGATTAACACATAGGCTACTTTTTATCCCGGGACAATATAAAGCGGGACTTTTATCCCGGGAAAACTCATTCACGCGGACGGAACCGCGGGCAAAGCTAGTACACTAATATAGTAAAATTATTAATAAGAAGTAACAATATAGAAATAAGATTAATTTCAGAATGCGGAACGATAGCACCCGATGGCTTACCATTAGACGGGTATGTTAACAACATACCAAGAGAATTACCTTGGTACGCTGGTATCTACGCGAAAACCTTCCAGCCATACATACAGATCTGTGCAGGAACTCTCGTCACTCCCTCAGCGGTAATATCAGGTGAGAATGCCACATAAGTTATTAAATACACTAAATAAGAAAATATTTTGATATAATATTTACGTTCACAAATTTTGGGTTTGCATTAGATTTAGACTTGACTTTTTTTGCATGTGCAAAGCTTATGATACTCCTGAACGGGATGCGAAGCGAAGAGCTCATTTTTAACACGCTTTTATTAGCTTCATATGTATGTATGTATGTATTTAATGGAAACTTTGAACATGATTTTGACTTCTTTAAAAACGTCGGATTAAATCGAAATTTGGCATACTTATCAAGGATCGACGACAATTCAATATTATAAACTAAAAAACACGCTTCTATAGATAAACCAATTAAAAACTGAATAAATAATACTTTATTATTTTTAGTGGCATCTATTGGACCATAGTATTATTATAACTAAACTGGCTATACTCAATTGTGTAAAAAAACTACTTGTCACAAGATGGCGGTTTCGTTTATTTTTTAGTGACATCTGTTGGATAATAGTAGAACACAACTAAAAAATCCTACTAATATTATAAACGCGAAAGTTTGTAAGAATGTATGGATGTTTGTTCCTCTTTCACGCAAAAACTATTGAACGGATTTCGATGAAATTTGGTACACGCGTAGGTCATGTTCTGGATTAACACATAGGCTACTTTTTATCCCGGGGAAATATAATCCGGGACTTTTATCCCGGAAAAACTTTTTAACGCAGGCGGAGCTGCGGGCAAAAGCTGGTGAAAAATAAATCATAGTTTAAAAAACACGCTTTACATTAAAGCCAACTAAAAAATAGAAAATAAACACGACGGACAACTATCTATAGAACGTATATTCTTTACCAAAAAATATTTACTAACGTTGATCTTTTTTCAGCTGCTCATTGTTTCTGGGCTGATAATACCGTAAGCCCTAAGGAAATTTACGCTGTGGCGCTCGGCAAGACCTTCAGGCGTTGGACGAGCCAGAGCGATAAAAAAGCTCACAAGTCTGATGTGAGTGTTTTTTTTTTTCACTGCAACTAATTGACGAGACGAGCATGCCATACATAGATACAACCGCCCATTAACAGTAGCAAGATCATAAAGAACTTTGAACTACGGCGTACTGAGCTGCGTGGCACTCCATTGCACTCGTGATTTACATAGGATGTTTATTTTATACGTGTGACTGAGTTTTTCGATCTTAAAAAAATTACTCAGTCGCAGCTCGGAGTCAGGAAGTTGTCGGTGTGATACCCCCGTGCCTCGGGGCGCACGTAAAGCCGTTGGTCCTGCGCCTGATCTCTCTCCGGTTATGTCGGATTGTCGTCTCATCGGACTATGAGAGTGAAGGAATAGCGAGTGCACCTGTGTATTGCGCACACACTTGTGCACTATAATATCTCCTGCGTACCTGGCTGATCTCCTTTGAGATTGGCCACCGTGGCCGATACTGGCTAGGAGGATTTCATTATTTTATACTATTTATTTTATTTTTTAAGTTTTAAGTCTCATAATGCCGAGTAATTACGATGGCTACAATGCATGATTTGCTTGAAGAAATAGGCAGTGGTGCCTTCCCATAGGACCCTTGCACGTAAGGGATATACCACCAGAAAATCTGCGACTCGGCTGCAGCGATGGAACAAGATGTTACATGTACCTATTGTTAGTGACGTGACGAACAACACCAGATGGCGAACGTCGTGGTTTCCATTTTACTGGTGGTCTCTAATATGTAAGAGTACGTCTGGGTGGGTACCTCCGCACTGTCTATTTCTACCGCCAAGCAGCAGTGTGCATGCACTGTTATGTTTCGGATTGAAGGACATTGTAGCCAGTGTAACAACTGGACATGATGAGACTTGACATCTTATGTCTCAGGATGACGAGCGCAGTGGAATGCCATACAGTAGTTTGTAACTCAAGGTGTTGCTACTGTTTATGGGAAGTCGTATCGCTTACCATCAGGCGAACGGCAGGCTCGTCTCGTCATTTAATGCCATAAAAAATTCCAACAATCAAATTCAAATCATTTATTCAGTAATTAGGCCCCTAAGGGCACTTTTACACGTCATTTTTCACAATGTTGTTTTACTAAAAGATTCTACCAGTGCTTCGGAAAAGCCCACTGACCTGAGAAGAAACACCAAGAAACTCAGTGTAGGTCTTTTATAATTTTTTTTTAAATATATGTATTTAAAAAAAATATATAAAATCGTTAGTATCGTAGGTTTTTTATAATTTTTTTTAAATTTATAATTTTTTTTAAATATATATATTTAAAAAAAAATTATAAAAGACCTAATATAATCAATAAAATAATCAATAGTAACCTCACACAAAAAATCACGACGTGGTACATAGTATAGTTTCCAATGCTGTACTTCAAACCACAGTGATTTCACTTGAGAAATTTAGTCGCTATGCAGACGCTGTCTATATAACTGTTGGTGAATATAACAATCAGTTGACGACTAATCTATATAAATGTTAAAGCTGTAGAGTTTGTTTATTGTTTGGTTGAACGCGCTAATTCCAGGAACTACTGAATCGATTTTGAAAATTCTCTCACTAATAGGAAGCTACATTACTCCTGAATGCTATATGCTACTTTTTATCCAGGGAAAATATATTTATCCCGGAAAAACTTTTTCGATTTTTTTTATAAAAAAGTAATGCACTTTTTGCTTTGCAGCTGATACCTACCATTTGTGCAGTTTCCCTTATGTATCGCGTGGGTCGGGTTTGCGTGGAGCTTTAGGTGTTAAGGGCCGAGTTCATCACATGCTGATATAGTCATCATCATCAGCCAATTGGCGTCCACTGGTGAACATAGGCCGCCCTTATGCTGATATAGACCCTGATAGATTATTCTGAACATATCCGCCATATAAACTAGAACTGTTTCACTATTCCCGAATAGAAATATCTGAAAGAAGTCGCTAGTGATGTGTCAGATTTATTTGTCAAATAGCGTTATATATCTGTTATCTGGAACTTTATCAGGAACCGGTGAAACAGGACCTTATAATAATATTTTTAACATAATTTCCAGGTGAAAGACATACATATACCGCCACAGTATACGGGACGCACCACTAACTATCAAAACGACATAGCGGTTGTGATCATGGCAGATAGTGTGTCCTACAAAGTGCATATCCGCCCTATCTGCTTGAACTTCGATGCACAGTTCGAAAATATGCAATTAAAAGCCGGCAACTTGGGAAAGGTAGGTTTATTATCTTTAATAACAATAAACATAAGGGTTGCGCTGTTAAATTGCCTGAGAAATACTAACACCTGTTATCACAGACAAAATAATATGAGGACTCACAGTGCGCTCGAACCATTGATATCGACGCTGGAAAGCATAACGCTGTTAAAATTATTTACTGTGCATTACTACTTATAAAATAAGTTGATTTATAAATCACTGTTACTGATCAAATATGTTTAATTACAAATAAATTAAAAACCAAAAGGATTTTTTTTTTTTTTTTTTTTTTTTTTGTCCTTGACTAAACTCTTGTTAGCCTGACGAGGGTCGGCTTATACAAGAACACCGGTCTTGTGGGTGAGCGCAGAAGGCGCTCGCAACCCTTAAATTTAAGCGACCACGCTGAGGGCGACCCACTAATGGGTCACGACCTCGGCTCAGGGCGGCCACTGAGAGGATAAGACATCAACGTTTGGGGAAGATGGTTTTTAACCTAATCCTATTTGACGTGTTGATTGTAGTCTTCGGCACGCGGGCCGGAACTGCTACGAGAGGGCAGGGTTATGGGGAGCGCGACGAGGTCCTCGACGGCGAGGACGGTACAGCGGTCTTGTGGAGTGTATGAGCTTTAAATGCTCGTTCTTTTCGCGTAAAGCTAGAGTGATTTCGTCCTCTGGATCGGTCAGGACTGATCGCGGTCGTCTCCATTTGGCGCGGTCAAATGGAGTATATATAGACGCTTTACGGATAAGCGTATTCGGGTGGTTTACCGCCCTGTCGAAATAGCGTCTGCTGGCGCACTGCATAAAGTGCCTGATGGTCGGCATATTGGTGTCCACGTGGAGGTTGCGATTGCGAACGTACCACGGGGCACCAAGTGCATGTCGTAAGAATCGATTTTGAAGCACCTGCATTCGCTGAAGGCGACCGGGCGGTAAATGAGCGAATACGGGCGACGCGTATGTCATTATCGGACGGATGCATGTTTTAAAGATCCTAATCTTGTTGCGGATTGACATCTTACTATTTTTGTTTAGGAGCCAGTGAAGCTGGCTCATCGCGAATGCGGCTCGCGCGCGTACCGCATTTACGTGTGGGATGAAGGTCAACGTCTGATCAAGGGTTACTCCTAAATATTTGGCTTGGCCCTTCCAGGGAATAACCTGGTCGGACATGCGGACTGAAAAATGAGGGATATGGACTTTCCTTTTCCGAGTGAAAAGGATGGCCTGACTTTTGGTGGGATTGACGGTGATTCGCCATTTGCGGAACCACTCACCGAGTTCGTCGGCGGCGGTTTGCAAAGTGCGCACCACTTTGTCGGGGTCTATACGTGAAGCGTATATTGCGGTATCATCCGCGAATAGTGCCAGATGGGCGTTTTGTGGTCTAGGGATGTCGCTTGTGTACAGCGAGAATAGAAAGGGGGACAGGGCGGAGCCTTGCGGGACTCCGGCCGTGATGGTGTGTCGGGAAGAGAGAGTTCCCTCCACGCGATATCTGAAACCGCGATTCGACAGGAAATCTCGTATGATGTGCACGAGTTGTGTGGGCACGTTGAGAGTGTACAGCTTGAAAAGCAAGCCGTTGTGCCACACCCTGTCGAATGCTTTTTCGATATCGAAGAAAATAGCACCGGTAGGCATTCCTTTACGGAATTGTTCCTGGACGTACTCCGTGATGCGGAGCACCTGATTGACACAACTGTGTCTAGGGCGAAAGCCAAACTGTTCTGGAGGGATCAAATTTTGATTAAAAGCTACTATTTTAAGGCGGTCGAGGACGATCCGCTCGTAGATTTTGCCCAGAGTACTGAGCAGACTGATGGGCCTATAAGAGGAGGGTTCGAAAGCGGGTTTCCCCGGCTTGTGGATTCCTATCACAACTGCCTCTTTCCAGACCTCTGGGAAGATGCAGTTACGAAACGCGGCGTCATAAATGGATGTTAGGATTTGAACTAGATGCTCCGGGAGCATCTTAATCATACGAGTAGGGATTAGATCGCCCCCGGGGGCTTTCCTACGTTTGAGTGCCTTGATCAGAGTGGTGACTTCTTCGATCGTCACCGGCGCAAGGGGATCGGGCGGCGGGTCGACGTCCGGGTCGACGTTATCGTATAACGGTCGCGGTATAGAGACTGGCGGTGGCCGGACCGCGTTCCTATCTTCGACGAAGGTGTCAACCGCAACAAGAATGTCGTCATCTACGGGTACGGAGGTGAGCGAGCATTGAGACTCCAGGCTGCCGGCCAGTAGTTCCGCTTTCTCGTCGTCATCAAACGCCGGGCGTTGATTCGGACGATTGAGCGGAGGCATGGAGGCCACATCGTTTCTCTTGAAGGAACGAACCAGTTGCCAAAAGGCCGTATGTGTTGGATCGATGTCGGCAAGGCGAGTGTCCCACCTCGAATCGACGACCTCTTTTATGCGACGCTTAACCTCACGTTGGAGGTAGCGCGCAAGATGTCGTCGTTCCGGGACGGGTCTCGTCGCGCAGGCTTTGAGCGTAGCGTTACGCAACCTCACCCACCACCGAACGTCTTCGGGAAGTTGCCAGTGACTGTGAACAGTCTCTGGCACCCTCTCGGAGCTTTCGCTCAAAACGTTCTGAAGGTGGTCGGTGAAGACGCGTATCGCGCTGGTCGTTTCCTCAGGAGTCACGATGTTGGTCGGGATCGCGGAGAGATCAGTGGATGAGGTGTCCGCGAGCTTGGTGCCTAAAAGACGCCAATTCGTTTTCACCTTCATCGGAATATTAGGACCTGTGTCTGTTGGACTGTTTTCGGGGACTAGATCGAGGATCACAGGTCTGTGGTCAGAGTCTAACTCTTGTAACACTTGCATGGAACGCACGCTAAGGCTTACGTTCCGTACAAGTGCCACGTCGAGTATGTCCGGTCGGTGGTCGTCATTGTAACTATAGTGGGTAGGTTCTGAAGGAACCAATAGGCTTAGATTGATTGTGTCAAGACAACTCTCTAGGACTGCACCTCGCTCGTTGGTCGAGTTGCAGTTCCAGAGAGTGTTCTTGGCATTGAGGTCTCCCGCCAAAATGACGGAATCCCCCAGATCAAATAGGGTTTCGAGTTCGTTGGAGTGAAGCTCCTTAGTGGGCGAGAGATAGGCCGATATGATGGTGATCGGCGGGTGTCCGGTCATGGCTAGCCTGCAGACCGAAGCCTCAATGTTGCTCAAGCTTATCGGTGATTCTAATGGAATACAATGAAGGGACCTTTTGTAATAAATGAGAGTGCCTCCTAAACGGCCACTGGTACGATCATTTCGCACCAGTTTGAAGTTTGGGATGTTGGGATCGCGGTGAGAGGGCTTAAGGAACGTTTCCTGGATGAGGAAAACGTCAATTTGGTTGTCGCGGACAAAAGAAGAAATTTCGGCTTTTTGGTCCCGAATGCCGTTACAATTGAAAAACCCCACTCTGAGGGAGCGAGGTTTTGTCCGCTGGGGGAGTTGTCTGGCGTTGGTAGCCATTTATGAAATTAAAGAGGGGAGACGCACAGCGTTAACTGTAGCCTCGAAGATTTGTTGCTGGATCAGAGCGATCTCAGCGATTAAAAGGGGGTCTTCTACTCCCGTACGGGTGAGTAGACGGGAACGCTCGAGAAGTTTCCCGTGGAGAATCATTATCTCCGGGGAGCCTAATAGTGAGGCGACTGAGGAAGAGGCGTCGCTTGCCTTCGCCGCCACCGTCGCCGACTGAGAAGGGGTGGGAGGGGTGGTGGGTTTGGGTTTGGGCTGGGCTGCCTTTGAAGAAGGAGCCACAGCTGGGGGAGGAGAGGGTCGAGTAGAGGCCGGGGCAGCGGGAGTGACTCCGCTGGGGGCCTGTGAGATGGGTTCAGCGCGCGCCGTGGGAGGAAACCACGGGTTGCGCACTGGCGCAGGTGCCAGTTTGAATGTGGTGGCCTGAGGGGCCGAGGGAGCCGCAGCTTTAGGAGCTTTGGCAACTCTTTTGGGGGCGCGAGGGCATCCGCGATAATTCGCTGGATGGCCGGTTTGCCGGCAGTTGGTGCACGAAGGCGGCTCCGTGCACTGAGAGCGGTCCTTAGGACGGGGGCACTCGGATGTGCCGTGTTCGCCGAGGCACTTGACGCACCTGGCGGGGAGGCGACAGCCACGAGAATTGTGGCCGTATTTCTGGCAGTTGTGACACTGCCCTATCTGGGTCGATTTGTGTGGGGCTTCGACGGTGAAGCCGCCTAGCCCCGAGATATCTTTAATCTCAAAAAGTCTTTTGACGTCGGAAGGGGACTGAAGAATGGCAAGGACCATTTCATATTGAATTCCCGGCCGGGAGGCGCGGGACTGTCTGTGCATCCTGTGCACTTCTAATGTGACTATGCCTTTCTCTTCAAGGCCTTCTTTGACCTCGAGAGTCGACATTTGGACGGGGATACCGCGAATGACGTAGCGGAAGCGCCGCTCGTCTGGGAGAGAATAGGTAAAATAGTGCCAGTGTTTGGCATCTAAGAATTTGGTCAGCGCCCTGTGGTCCGCGATTGAGGCGGGCTGCAGGGCAAGAAGCTTGTGGATCTTATTCCACGAGTTGGACGCGATGGATATGCGCTGTTTGCGCAATTCTTCAAATATGTCCCGCATGGACATATTTGATGGGAGTTGTAAGTTCAACCTCGGGGGTTTTTTAGGCCCCTTTGGTTGAGTCGGCGGCGGTGGCGGCGTCGACGCAGACGCGGACGCGGTTGGCGCTGAAGGCGCGGATGGGGAGGCTGGTGCGGGAGCAGCGACGCTTCTCTGCTTCTTCCTCCGGCTGTTCTTTACCGTGGTGAAGCCTTCCTCGTCGCGTTCCGACGAAGACGACTCCTCCCCGGATTCGCAGGCGGAGGAAGAAGCAGATATTGGCCGTTTTTTGGGATTATTGAAGGCTTCGGGTTGGCTGGGGGACGTGTCCATTTCCTCTTCGGACTCCGCGGAGCCGCCCGAGGTTTCGGTGGTCTCCGTTGAGGTCGTAGCCTCGGACGACTCCGAGGTGTCTGAGGACGCAGACGGTTCCCTGGCTTCCCTAGCCATCGAAAGTATTTCTTGTCGGACCACGTTGTCCGACCGGAACATCTCCCTCACCACTCTCATTATTTCCTCCCTGGAAATAATGGGCGCGGCGAGGGGGGTGCTGACTAATATGGGCGCGTTTTGAGCGGCGACGACAGGCCGCTCGGGAGCCAAATTCATAGGCCCAGAATCAGCCATTTTGGCGGCTGAGTCCGAGCCTATGATAATAATTAATTAGGGGCCGCGTGTGTGTTCACTAACCCCGGGTGTGCACCGCCTGTAAAGAACACACAGAAGAAACCAGGCGGGTTCACACAAAACGAAACGAGCGCGGATCGCGACGCGGTATGGGACGCGATGAACTAAGTCCCCGGGTAGGAACGCCCGGGGGTGAGTGAGTGCGTGTCCCTCCCCGCCGGGTATAGGCGAGGGGGGTTGTACTTAGAATTAGGTGTGCCCTAAGCTTGTATCCCTTTTGCCAGTCTTATTGTGCAAAAGGGTTCCTAACAGTCCGTGTACCGTAAACGGTATTGGCCGGAGGCCGCACGCTCAACCGATACACGGGATGGATTTTAAGGAAAGGGTAGGGTTGGGAAGGTGATATACGGGAGAGACTGCGGTGTCCAAAAGGATTAAAAAATGCGAACTTATATAATTTTGCTTGCTTGTAAACCATAGCGCAATCTAATTCTATGCTCACGCCATCTATTGAAGCACAAGGAAAACTTAAGTATTATTTATTTAGTTGGATTTTTATAAAAACGTAATTTTTAGTTTAAAATATTGTATTGCCATCGGTCCTTGATAAATATGCCATATTTCAATTTAATCCGACGTTTTGAAGTGGGTCAAAATCATGTTCAAAGTGTAAGTTACGTACATACAGACATACATACGTCTGAAACTAATAAAAGTGTGTCAAAAAAAGGATTTAAATGAGTAATCTTCTCACATCACATACCACGTAAATGTTATAACCTTAGAGTGTATGTTATTTACATACCACATAAATACTGTAACCTGAGTGAGTCTCAAAATGTTTAGATGACAGTCGATCAAAGGATGTAAGTACCTTCACTCCAAAAAAAAAACAGTTTTACGGTGGATTACAGCAATACAAAGTCTGTGGTTTAAAAAAAAACACCAAAATTTTAATCTGTGTAAAATTATTTTTCGACCTAGAGCAACAAGAGTCGGTCCATTCGAAGCAGACTTTTTTTGATTCCAACGGTGTAAAAAACGTATTTTCGATATTTCAAGGGTTTATGCTTTCCAGCATCGATGTGTAAATAAACATCAATAGCCTGAATGCATAGTTTCGGTAATTTCATAGTTTTCTTTGTTAGCTTTGTTTATCTGACAGCCAACTGAAGTAAAGCTGTGTCTCATTATGTAGGGTTGCCAGGCGTCCGGATAAAGCCGACAGCTTTGACGCCTTACTGATTAGTCAAAGTTTCGTTATAGCTCATACATATGGGTTATGCAGCTTGTAAGGCTGCTTTTAATCCTGAGACACAATAATATTAGAGCAATTTGTGAAGCTTGCGCGTCTCACGGGCATTCAGCACTGAGCAGACACGACATTTAAGTAGTAAGGGGTCGACGGTTCTAGAGCACGTTCGGGGGTCGGTTGGCGCCACTCTGGCCTAGTTCGTCAATAATTTCGATTGCTCCAATTTCGGCGCGTACGATCCGCGAATTGACCCGCGGATTAAATTGATGCCTACCGCGAATTGATCCGCGGATTTAATTAATACCTACCGCAAATTGATCCGCGGATTTAATTAATACCTACCGCGAATTGATCCGCGGATTTAATTAATACCTACCGCGAATTGATCCGCGGATTTAATTAATACCTACCGCGAATTGATCCGCGGATTTAATTAATACCAACCGCGAATAAATCCGCGGATTAATTTGATCCGCGGAATCCATTTCATATCGCCCGCGAGATAGATATAAACCGCGAAGCGAATTGGAGTTGCATGGTTTACGGTCCCCTCAAGCTTGTACCTTTTCCCTCTGTTTCGTTGTGCTTTTGTATTTCTACTTTCTAACAGCGACCCTTTTTCTTTGAAGAATACAAATGTCTTTGTTCCATATTCCTATGGGCTCGTGTTTCTACGTAAAAGCCATTTACAATTACCCATCACTCACCCTTTATGCATTACGGGCATTATTTATGATCCATAAAGCAATCGTTACAATACACGATACATTACTCAAATTCTAAGTAAAACCCTTCGGGTCTTCTCATTGTCAATGATTAACTGCATGTCCATTATTTTAAACAACAGTTACGGATCCTATTATTCCCATTTCCTGATGCTATGTATTCAATGGAACGTTCAAAGTGAAAGTTGAACATGTTGGATCCTGTCTGCAAGGAAATAATACTCGCTCTCCATATAAAAGCCAAACTCAAAATCACATGGTATCGTATTCCACTCTGTGCTCTCTTCGAAGTGTGATCTCCAGTTGTTTGTAATAGTGAAGTGATAGTAAAACAGTGTAATAGTAAATACTGAAGCTGATATAAAATGAATGTAAGTACCTTCTTATACTTTGATCTAAAATTGTTATAACCAGATGTTTTATTAATTGTATATGTTATGTGTTGTTCACTGGGTTAATGCATTTTAGTTGTATTTGATCTCTTATTTAATTTATCAAAGTTACTGTAGTGCATTTTATTTCACATACCTATAAGTGTTTATCATACGATACTTCCTTAACCGATTTGTTTTATTTACAGTTTTATTTTCGTTACATTTGATCTCTTATTAAATTATCAATGTTACTTTAGTGTACATTTATACTTCGCATACCTATAAGTATTCATCATATAATACTTCCTTAACCGATTTGTTTTATTAACAGTTTTATTTCATTTTATTACAGTTTTCGGAAAATACTTTCAAAAATTACTATTATGCTGAAGATATAGATGAACCTAGTGATGAAGAAGGTACACTCGCCTTTAAAGTCAAAAAAGCGATAATAGCAAACAAAAGATCCATGGAATGCAACAACATTGACGAATTTTTCGAAAAACCTAAGAAAAAGAAGACAACGACAAAAAAATCATCTAGTGTTGGTAGAGCGACGAGTGGTGGTGTTTCATACATAAAAACAAACAGCGATGACAGCAGTTCTGCATCACACCTCATAAAAATTGAGGTGTATGATGTTAATAAAATAAAAAACATCGCACCGACAGAACAATGGAAACATGCTGATGTGCGAGTTAAATATTACGCAGACACCGAGAGTGACAAAAACTTGCAATGTATCAAGGACGCGGTATACAACATAACTAAACAGTTGGCGAGTAAGGACGATTGTGTGAAATATTTTATAGACAACGACAAATGAACAAAGTGCCAGTGCGTATCAGTGTTTTAAAATCATAACTTTAGTCATATACTTTATTCTAAGAAACTATTATTGTAATAACTATACCTATTTTAATTTAATTTACATTGTATTGTATTTTAACTTTGTACTCTTTTAAGTTACATGCTTAACAGATTACTTCGTTTTTTATTCTAGAACTCTTTGTGTTGTTGCTAAGTATTAATGTAAATAGTAATAAGTCTTTTTAGTGTTTTTCATGTTCATGCTTACGATTGTAAAGTTATTACGAACATTCATTAATTGTTTGGAAGAAGTATAAGTTTGTATGGGGTTATTAATTCTCAATAAAGAAAAATCATTCATTCATTTTCATATTTCATTTATTCTCCTCAAAACATGATTTAAATAAACTAGTTAAAAACACATCATTGCATATTGTATTATCACTAAATAATACTTGAAAATCTTTGAGACTCTTACCATAATATTTATAGTACAGATACATTAAACAGTACTCTCCACAAACTATAGTAAAGTCATTTTGAATTCGGCTTGTATTGTAATTCCACATTCTAGAATTCCTCGCTAAAAACATTCGGTGGTATCCTTGAGGTGGTCGACCGTATGAATCAAAGTACTGTCCAAAACCATTCTGATCTATGTGTATGGCAACCCAGTGAGAACCTGGTTTGTTATCAGAGTCTAAGTTGCTAACTACATATGTAGGAGTTACTACATGTATTGGTAAGCGATTGGCTGCATATACATTATATTCAATACATGGATCAATTTTCTTTAAGTAATTCTGTATTTCTATTGTATTCATTTTTATTTATCGAATCGCTGCAGAATCTTATCAAGTCGAATGATAAAGTGGTAATGTCGTATATAAGGTTAAGAAGACACTATTATGGTACTTATGTGGTAATTTTTCTATTTTTGTGGGGTTGCAAGGATTATGGTAAAACAAAAATCTTAATATTTTTAATTCATTTTATTCGTAACTTACATCTAACAGCAAATCTGAATCAAATTATTCATACTTAATCTAATCTCAAACAGTTAATTTTGTTTTCTTAACTACTATAATCTACTGAAATGTTGCGGTTTTTATCTATTTCAATAACATTATCAAACTCCGCATAAACAATACAATTAATAGTTTGTGATAAAGCTGTTTCAAAACGCACTTCTAATCTCACACTACCATGCTTTACAAGATTCCAATGACTTGAAGAGTTTGCTGATAAATCAGGTGTCAAATCAAATGCTAACATACAATACCCTTGAGCGTATTGTTCTCGGGATATCCCATTACCTTCATTTAGAAAGTGTATACCTGTTCCCGAAAACAATGTATGATATACTGAAGTAAAATTATTGTTCTCAAATGAGGGTTGTAAAGCCTTTGATGGTATTTGTTGACCATCTATGTATAAACTAAAAGTATTAATGTCATAATTTTGAAAGTTAAATGGGTTCTTAGTGAGGTTTCCATTGAAAGCAGCGTTATTTACAAATCCTACTATACACCTTTTAGGTAATTGCCCTAAGAAAATGTTATCTAGAGTTTTTCCTTGAACACCTGATGGTATTGTTAAAACTTTAACTTCAGCTCGAGTAATGGGGTATTTGGCTGTGGTAGAAGCTAAGACCTTTTGATGAGCAAGTAACACGCTGGGATTGATTCGTGCTCTACGAATTATCAAAGATGCATCCGTAATAGATACCTTTAATTTAAGGTCACCTGTAGAGGCCATGAGATTGAAATTTTCTCTAGAACGAACTAACTTAACACAAATATCAACACCATTGATTAAAAATTTTTCTTGATTGAATAAATCGCCATGCAAGTGACCAATCATTTCCAATTCTTTGCTTTCACTGGCTAGTTCTTGTCTCTTAGTAAATCCTTTATTAGTATCATCGGTGGAATCCATTTTTCCAGCCGTATCTTCATGCCATAAGCCACAGGTGAGGTGAGAAGTTTTTGCCGCAGGAGCATAGTTCAATAAGTTTTCTATATACGCACGATAAGCATATGTGTTATTGGGTGGTGATACAAGTTTTTGATTTAAGTACACATCAAGTTGACTGAAGAGTGAGTGCAACCAATTGTTCACGGGAGCAACGACCGTAGATGCGGTGAGTTTGGTGTTATCTTGATTTACTATTTTCGCTTTCAAGTGAATTAACGTATGAGATAAATCTATGTAGTCATCTCCTGCCCCAGGAATTTGAAATTCTATAGGACCATCATCGGCAAGAGATGAAATTGGTTTATAATGGATCCAATTTCCACTTTCAATGCTAGTTTGAGTCGATGGCAATGCAAACAAATCCAATTCGGACTTAATACATTCACAAGAATGACTATGTAAAAAAGACATTTTAATTAATTGTTAGAAAATATGTCTTTAATTTGTTTTGGAGTAATTTTTGATTTTTTTAGAGCTTTCACTTTCGCGGTCAACGACGGAATGACTCCAGGTAGACGTTTTCGTTTTGTTATATATCCTGATCCAGACATATTGATTTTATTTATTTTTTCATCGGCCTTGCGTTTCAAGTTGGTACCAACTTCTTTAAGACGTGCTTTTATTGAATCTTCCATAGGTCGCGCACTAACCATATCTGTCAATAGCCCAACACCAGCACTTAATGCCTCTTTACCAACAGCTCGAACACCGCTAGACAGTAATGGTAAAACTGACCTAAACAATCCCCCAAGAAAACTACCGATTCCATGTCCTTTTTGATAAGGTGCCCCTTTATATACCACCCCTATACCTGAACCAGCCTGATGAGAATAATACCGTTGATAAGGGCACGACATGTCGGAGCGTTCAAAATGCATTATAATTTTTTAAAATGTAGTTTAACACACACCGTTCCAAACTGAAATGGTATCTTTTGTCCGGTGCTCGACCTTATATCTATTTCGATGGTATCGAATTCTCTTCGCATTACTGATAAGTAATGTGGAGGTGAAAATACATGCATTTTATTCGCACCATAGATGTATTTTGAGGGATCTAATGGTATAACTCTTAGAAGAGGTGTCATTACATCACCTACAATTTGAGGTTCAACTATATCGCAGTAAACGAATAGTTGAGATGGTAACCCTAAATGTAAATTAGCTGGACATTTTGCTAAATTCTTTTCAACGAGATTTCTGTTTGGTTCAAATCCCAACTGTAAGCCTAGTTTAGGAGATAATGTCACAGATTTAATTGATTCGTCTAATACAGAAACAGACACAAATTTGGATATATTATCGTAGCGGAATTTGATTTTTTCCCTTATATTATTTAATGCTGATAAAATATGGTTAATATTATCATAGTTTGTGGCAGGTATGTGAGTTTTATAATATACTGTGGATAGTTTGTCTTCATGGGGCATTTTCATGATTTTTGTTATGTAAATAACATTCTCATGATCTTGAACAGTAAACATGGTGCATGGATATTGGAATTCAACGATTCCTACACACCATTCTCCTTCCAATATTATGGGTTTGGGTAATTTTGTTGAAAAAATTGATGTTTTATTCTCAGGAAAGTATTCCATTGAACTATTGCTAAGTAAAGTTAAATAAAAATCCTTCATATTTTTTTCAAACTGGAAGCTAAAATCCAACTATTAAATTTGTTCGGATAACCTTTCCACTTAACTAACACTTGTTGTCTGTTGCCAGAGTAACGAGAGCGAATTATTTTATCGATCTTGTGTTCAATGGTGGGGTCATAAATGACCTTTTGTAATTCTCGTTCATAAAATGTTCCTACTATCTCTTCACCATCTAAATCTTTAATAGTATAAACGGGCCACGGACTACGTTCTATTATAGAAGAAATCACAAATATTTCATCGCTCCAATTAGATTCATAACCTTTTTGGAATACATGTTTATATTTGGTTATTCTAACATGATCACCGAGATGAAACATAGGTAGTATATTTTTTGATGATTTTTCAGATTTTTCATATAAATTACTCCAAACTGTCATTATGTTATTAGAATTAACATCTGAAGGACACATTTTAATACTAGAATGAAAACTGTGATTGTAAGAGTGTATCAAGTTCTGCAAAATATCAATATATTTATGTGTATTCTTGTGTGTAAAATAGCGCCACATCTTCATTTTTAGCGTTCTTTGAAATCTTTCTACAATACTTGCTTTGATGTCTGGATTATTTGTCGTATAGTAATTAATGTTTTTTGTTTTAAAGTATCTTTGAACATCTTTTGATACAAATTCAGTGCCTTTATCAGATTGAATGTGTGTAGGTGTGGTGCTAGCTTCATTAAATATACTATCGAAACACTTTTTTACGGTTTCTGAATTTTTCTTTTGCAAGGGTCTGGCATATGCATATTTGCTAAAAACATCAATAACACAAAGAATGTAATTGAAACCTTTATTATCTTTAGAATAAGTTCGCATGTCACTTAAATCGGCTTGCCAAAGTTCATTCAGATTAGAGAGAACGTATTTGTTTCGAGCGAATCTTCTATGTACTGGTTTATGGAGTGTATACGTAGATTGAGATTGCAACCAGTTTTTAACGTCCTCCTTTTTCATTTTACCTTTCATAGCTTTTGATAATTTGTCGATATTACTATATCCAGCGGGGTGTGATACATCATAATAAATTTGATTTATTTCTAATAAGGAGTCCATTTTTCCCAATCAATCTTTTTCTTAATTTTATTTGCGTGTTTAATTTCACTAGTTGGTGTCAAATATACCTCTGTGTTTTGTGGCGGTTGTTCTTCGATGTCTTTTTGAAGTTGAGCTATGTACTCACGTCTTTTTGGATTGCCAATGTATGTTAAAGGTATTTTCAAATCTTTTAACGCTTTAGCAAATTTTTCCCAACCGGGTGGGTCGTTGTTTTTCAATGGTCGCAGTGTATCGCTTATTAAATCGATAATGTTACTGTTAGGAATTACTTCATTATCCACAATCACTGTGCCAGCATCATTCCAATAAATTTTGTTTTTATTTAGCGACACCGAATTCAATAATAACTCACCTTTTTTAACATATGTTTTTGGTATTAAATTTAAAATTTGTTCTGTTGAATAGAAAGGTTTTTTTTCAAGTGTAAAATGTTCTTGTTGCTTCTGTTCATCACTCAGTGTCTGACTGACAACTACATCTTTATTCTTGATATCATTATTTATATTAAAATTTTTCCAGCTTTCAGATGTGGGTTTATTGTTATCGTCATTTGAAGTTATTATAGGGAGTTCAATGGGACGACGATCTTCTTCCATAAAGGGGAGATATCTTTGTAAAATTTGTAAGTATAATTTACACTTTTTTCGATCATCCATATTACTGCTGAGTATTTTTTCCATTTCACTATCTAAACGAGAGGTAGGATTTTCATTTCTTTTTTGATTTAACTTATCTATTAAACTTGGGTCAACTAACAGCATTTTTTTAGCGTGTTCCATTTTAAACCAGTCCACTTATCAATCCACTCAAAATAGAACCCAATATGATCGGAAGAAATGCACCACCTTTTTGAACTATTATATTCTTTCTTATTTTATTTGTACTTTTACGTACTAATTTTCGTAGTAGATTTTTGTATTTTTTTAGTTTATTCTTCGATTTTTCTTCAAGATTTATATTTCCTTGTAAAACATTATGAATACATTCACAAATAAAATTAATTTCGTTTTCGTTACACACTTTTAAAAGAGCTTGTTGATGTTTTGGTTTAAGCTTATAAAGAGCATTTAATAAGTGTTCATGCGTCTTTAAGCGTCGATCCATCATTTGCAAATGACGGGTATTTGTTGGTTTTTGACATATTTAAACTCTTTTGTGGGAATGTACACTGTAGGATGACCATCAGAAGGAAAGATCTTTGATTTAATTCGACACATATCAAAAGTATCTTGTTTTAGATCTATCATCAAATAGCCATGTGCTTCTTTTGTAGCATCTCTGTAAGAATCTTCTATGAATTTGCTATTTTCTGGTGATACTTGTCGCGCTAAGTAACGTATTTGAGTTTTATCACGTGGGTTTTTGAAATAAATGATGTAGTTTGAATTCAAAGAAATGTCTCTTTGTCCTTTACCTTGATGAAATAAATTTTGAGTAATGTAAAATACACTCAAGTTCCTATGATGACTACCTTTAGTAAATATGTCGACAATGCGACCATCAGATTCCCTCATAAGATCATCGATAATGATAAGGTTAGCTTCCGTTCCATCAAACATATTCATATCTGGTATACCCTGATAATAGTTTACATTTGGTACATCATATAAGGGTTGCATCTCATCAAAACACCAAGTAATTTGATGAAAAGTGGTGTTACACATATCATTAATGTATTTAATAAAGTTTGTTACAAAATTAGACTTTCCACACCCACTTGGACCTGCAACTATGGCAGTAAAAGGATGATAAAAGTGAAACATTTTTAAATGCACGTGTGAACTCGAAAAGCGCTTCGGATTGAATAAAACAAGAAGATACGATTGATTGATTGATGATACACAAAATAGTTGTCATAGTATCACAATAAAAAAAAAAGAAAGTACATAATAAAGACAGAACATTAAAATATTTAAATCCGAAAATAAAACATACACACACACACATTAACATACATATTTTCGTTGTACAGAATTCACTGATAAAATCAAATGTCCTTTATTTTATAATGACCCCATGCAAGAGTATCTGTCGAATTCTCTATTAAATAACGTTTTGTGTCATTGTGTGATAAAGATATCTTATTGATTTTTTGTGTATATATAGCATGTTTAATAGATTTGAATCTTATCATTTCACTGTATTGTGTTTTCTTTTCATATAAACATGATTTATAATCGCTGAGACAAAATTTTTTTGTGACACTTTTATTAATCCCTTTTGCTTTACATATACATTTATTTTGCACATCCATTGCATACATTTTAGAGCGAAGACCTACAAACTCTTTAAGAATTTTTCCGTTATTTTCGTCTTTAAAAAATCCTAACCGTTTTTTATTCAATAATGGTAAACCATATTGATTACTTGGTGGATAGTCTGACGTATCAAAGTAGTTGGCTAAATCAAGTTTTATATCAGCATAATAATTTTGCGTAAATATTTGATATATTAAACTATCGGTATCAGTATATAGTAATTTAATATTATCTTGATATTTCACTTTCATATAATCGTAATGGAAATCGTATAGTAATGTTTTCGATATATCTAAAATACAAAAACCGAGGTAAATTGGTTTATTATATAAAACGTTAGTTTTGTTTAATTGTATTGCAACTAAGCTCTCTGAGAATATAGATAAACTATGGAATTCTGGTCTTGCTATCAAAGATTGAGCACCTTGAGTTTTGCCACGATTTAACCAATGATTTATTAATTTGACTTGAACTCGCTTTCTTACATTTTCCATTGTTTTACCAAAAACAGAATTATTCATAAGTTTAAAAAAATCTTTCTCAAAATCTGAAGTAGCTAATGATCGCATATGAGTGTTTAAGTCTATGTAACTTTTCAGCCATGCAGACTGTTCAAATTTTAAAATTCTATGAATTTTAACTAATCTAAGACCATTTTTTAAACATTGTTTGAGGTTTCTATAATGAATGACGTAATTTTTTTTATCTTTTAAATTTGGAATCAGTTTCTTGTCTTTGCTGCTTCCTAAACATACGTTTTCTGGACAAAATGGAAAATCTGAATGAAAATCATGTAAAGTTTTTGAATATTCTAAATCTACTTCCAATATAAACCCATGTTTGGCATCATCGGCTATATTAAAATCTGTATTTATGTCGACCCATTCAAATTTTCCTGTCGGGAGACATTGGGACATAGCCCAACCATAAAGGTTATTTGCGTCTAAGTACATCAAAAATGAAGATGGTTTACTTGAATTGTATTCCGACATAAATATGTTATTTGCCACTGCATGTCTATTGCTGCATTGTGATATACCACCCCGAATATTATTTGCTATAAACGTAACCTTGTCGATATCTGTTAAGAGTTCCAAATTTATCTTGGTAAAATTTAACATAGCATCCCAACTTAAACCAGGTGCTGCATAATAGTGGGCAGGATCTAAACCGTACGTTTTAAGACAGACATCCCTAAAATTTTCAAATATATCTGCTAACAACAATACATCTGTTTTTAAATACAAGTCTGAATATTCACCCATATTCTTACAATTAAAATGTTTCCACACGTCTTGGGCATGATGGTATTCACTTTCTGTAATGTGACTATCATTCAAAGAACTATAAAACTGATTGCGAGTGGGAAGAGAAGTTATTTTTAAAGAATCAAATGTTGTCATGTATTCGTATGGATATACACCTTTTCTTATTAAACGTTTAAAATCTTCTTCACATGGATATTTTAACTTGAGTTCACGAAATTGTTCGGGTAGTAAGTTCTGAGCTAATTTGTTAAGGCTACTTGACATAAATTTAAAAGAATCAAGAAATCGTAATTTTACAACTCTGTTGTTGATTTGTAAAACTTTAGAAAAAGAAATGTATTTTTCCTTGTTCTCAGGAATAAGTTCAATGTCACCTTTCTCGAAATCAAGACCATGCACTATGAAATGAGCGTCATAATTACTTAAATTATGTAAAAACACTGGTACAAAATTAGGAGCTTTGTATTTCTGAGAGCATACTCTATGAGCTACACCTTCATATACTCCAGTATGCCAATTGTAAGATACTGTGCTATCATTGTTTAATTTAGTAGCACAAATGTAACACGAATCACTTTGACTGATATTTATTTCATTTTCTTCAGTTAACGGTAAAGGTGATCTTACAAAAGAATTTTTTTTACAGATATTTTCTAAATCTGTGTTAATGAATTGCATAAAATTTAGCGCGCAATCTTGTCCTGTATAAGATCTATATACTGAAAGATTATCATCATACGAACATTTAACATAATACCCAAAACTATACGTTTCATGTTTTTGAATATTAACAGTTGAAGATTGATTTGGATTGTTAGAACAACTCTCTATTGGGTTTAAAAATGCTTCAAAGTCAGCATACACAACGAATGGAACTCTTAATTTACGTTCATAGTTGTTAAATGAAATTTGGTTTGATGGTATTAATTCATTAAACCAGTTTCTTTTGCTATCGCTTTCCGATGGTAAATTTGTGCACACATTGAAACAGTCATTTTCTTGGTGTCGTTTTAAATTATGTAATGATGGAAAATTTAATAAACACCCATCACAAATATGAACTGCATGTTCAGAAGTCGATATCTGTTTAGATAATAATCTCGAGAGGTTTTTAATAAAACAGTAATGACCTTTAGAACCTTGAGATATATACAACAAGTTTAAGTGAGTAGTTTTTCGACGTTTCGTAAAGTGTAATGGACCTACAACTTTATTTGATTTGCTTATTGAATCATATTGTAATCCAAAAACATTAATACTCATACTGTTCAATTTTTCAAACTTATGGATGTCGTTAATTTTTATAGGAAACGATAGCTTATCAAAATTTAACTTATTTTTATGTATTATATAAGATGATACCCTATTGGAACTATGAGTGACTGGGAATAATCCTGACAAAACTGTCCAACGAAAGCATTCGTGATCGTTATTTTGAACATTGATTACAGCTTTCTTGTGTTTTATATCTAACGGTAGGTCTATATATGAAGATCCACGCAATGGGTTAAATTTGTTGACATTCATATCCAAGTGATTTATTTTAACTAAACTCCATCCGCTACCTTTTTTTTGAAAATTTGTCATTTTGTTTGTAATTTCGGTGATTATAGATGAGAAAATAATATCTTTATCATCACCTTGACAAACAAGATAGTTTGAAATTTGGAAATCAAAAATACTTAGTAGATTTTTTGTTTCTTGTGTGAAATCCGCATTGAGAATAAAATTAACTTTTACAACAGAATATTCTAAAATAGATCGTTCTAGTAATGTATAAATTACATTTTTAATATTTTGTAAAAATAATTCAGGTGATTCAAACTGCGTATCAGAAACTAAATTAGATTTCACTCGATATGTAATAATTCTATTACCAAAAGCACTATCAATCAATTGAACATTAGGTAGATTATTATCTCTTCTAATTAAATTATTTTTATGTTTATTGCTCTTATAGTGACTGGTCATATATTTTTTTGACACATGTACGTGACACTCAGGACATTCAATTTTATCATTATGCTGTTCTGTACTTACATTTACAATGGTACCCAGCGATGATGTAGATGTTGAAGGAGCTTCAAGACGAATATTTTTTCTTCTCTTTAACGGATCCTCCTCAAACAACTCAGTTGGTGCTAATCTTTTCCTTTTTCTGCTACCTTCTCCATTCTGCATAGATCTGATGGATAAGAAAACTGTTAAAAATTGTGATCACACGTAATAAGCTTCTTACTATATTTCTATTCTTTAAATAGATACAAACATTTTTTGTTATTTACACTGAAAGCAATATGCTTTCATTGATAATACACCATCAATATCATCCTCATCGGTATGAGTTTTCTGTGAGGTTCTATGACCACTACATGGCGTATAATAAGGAGAAATATCAGGATCTCCCAACATTGACACTGGCAAAACATTTTGTATATACCAAAACCGTATGAAACGATGATATTTATTTAGAATAATATTTTTATCGAAACTAGCAATCTCACTCTGAGATAAACTAGAAATATCAAGCGAGTGGTACATTTCGGTTGCACACTAATGTTAAAAATATAAACGGAAGAAACAAGTGGAATGATTGTGCAAAGATGTCCCAACCATTATAAATACTTGAATTGTATCCCCTCTTCGTGGATGCCCAGAACATGTTGCAACAAGTCTTAACATAATAAAAAATGTTATACTCACGTTTCAACTTGTGTTTGTTCCATTTTATCACAGAGCTCGTAAAGTTCTTTGTCGTATTGTGATGACATCAGGTCCATAGATTCAATGTTCTCGAGAAGTGCGACGAGTTCCATGTTGTGTAAATCACAGGTTGATATTGCATCCATCGTGAGCAATGTCTTCGTAGTACCTTCTTACTTTAATAATAAACACTACCCTAAACAATGCAATTTAACTTTAAACTATCCAAACAATTAATGAATGTTCGTAATAACTTTACAATCGTAAGCATGAACATGAAAAACACTAAAAAGACTTATTACTATTTACATTAATACTTAGCAACAACACAAAGAGTTCTAGAATAAAAAACGAAGTAATCTGTTAAGCATGTAACTTAAAAGAGTACAAAGTTAAAATACAATACAATGTAAATTAAATTAAAATAGGTATAGTTATTACAATAATAGTTTCTTAGAATAAAGTATATGACTAAAGTTATGATTTTAAAACACTGATACGCACTGGCACTTTGTTCATTTGTCGTTGTCTATAAAATATTTCACACAATCGTCCTTACTCGCCAACTGTTTAGTTATGTTGTATACCGCGTCCTTGATACATTGCAAGTTTTTGTCACTCTCGGTGTCTGCGTAATATTTAACTCGCACATCAGCATGTTTCCATTGTTCTGTCGGTGCGATGTTTTTTATTTTATTAACATCATACACCTCAATTTTTATGAGGTGTGATGCAGAACTGCTGTCATCGCTGTTTGTTTTTATGTATGAAACACCACCACTCGTCGCTCTACCAACACTAGATGATTTTTTTGTCGTTGTCTTCTTTTTCTTAGGTTTTTCGAAAAATTCGTCAATGTTGTTGCATTCCATGGATCTTTTGTTTGCTATTATCGCTTTTTTGACTTTAAAGGCGAGTGTACCTTCTTCATCACTAGGTTCATCTATATCTTCAGCATAATAGTAATTTTTGAAAGTATTTTCCGAAAACTGTAATAAAATGAAATAAAACTGTTAATAAAACAAATCGGTTAAGGAAGTATTATATGATAAATACTTATAGGTATGCGAAGTATAAATGTACACTAAAGTAACATTGATAATTTAATAAGAGATCAAATGTAACGAAAATAAAACTGTAAATAAAACAAATCGGTTAAGGAAGTATCGTATGATAAACACTTATAGGTATGTGAAATAAAATGCACTACAGTAACTTTGATAAATTAAATAAGAGATCAAATACAACTAAAATGCATTAACCCAGTGAACAACACATAACATATACAATTAATAAAACATCTGGTTATAACAATTTTAGATCAAAGTATAAGAAGGTACTTACATTCATTTTATATCAGCTTCAGTATTTACTATTACACTGTTTTACTATCACTTCACTATTACAAACAACTGGAGATCACACTTCGAAGAGAGCACAGAGTGGAATACGATACCATGTGATTTTGAGTTTGGCTTTTATATGGAGAGCGAGTATTATTTCCTTGCAGACAGGATCCAACATGTTCAACTTTCACTTTGAACGTTCCATTGAATACATAGCATCAGGAAATGGGAATAATAGGATCCGTAACTGTTGTTTAAAATAATGGACATGCAGTTAATCATTGACAATGAGAAGACCCGAAGGGTTTTACTTAGAATTTGAGTAATGTATCGTGTATTGTAACGATTGCTTTATGGATCATAAATAATGCCCGTAATGCATAAAGGGTGAGTGATGGGTAATTGTAAATGGCTTTTACGTAGAAACACGAGCCCATAGGAATATGGAACAAAGACATTTGTATTCTTCAAAGAAAAAGGGTCGCTGTTAGAAAGTAGAAATACAAAAGCACAACGAAACAGAGGGAAAAGGTACAAGCTTGAGGGGACCGTAAACCATGCAACTCCAATTCGCTTCGCGGTTTATATCTATCTCGCGGGCGATATGAAATGGATTCCGCGGATCAAATTAATCCGCGGATTTATTCGCGGTTGGTATTAATTAAATCCGCGGATCAATTCGCGGTAGGTATTAATTAAATCCGCGGATCAATTCGCGGTAGGTATTAATTAAATCCGCGGATCAATTCGCGGTAGGTATTAATTAAATCCGCGGATCAATTTGCGGTAGGTATTAATTAAATCCGCGGATCAATTCGCGGTAGGCATCAATTTAATCCGCGGGTTAATTCGCGGATCGTACGCGCCGAAATTGGAGCAATCGAAATTATTGACGAACTAGGCCAGAGTGGCGCCAACCGACCCCCGAACGTGCTCTAGAATCCCTTACTACTCATTTATGTGTGTGTGTACGTTTACAAACGCATGTCGAATTGAATTGAATCGAATGTGTCGAGACGCTTCGTTCCACAACACCTCTAGTCTAGTCCTCTCCTGTTACTAATGACTTATTCACACCTCTCTGTCCAGGTCGGCGTTTGGAATTTGTCTCCTGAAACGCTGAATCAACGTAAAGCATTAAAAGTGGTGGATATTCCTTACATTGACGCATTGACTTGTATTAGTCGGTCGCCCGAAACATTCAGAAACTTTATCACAGGAGAGAAAATGTGCGTCGGATACTATAACGGTAAGCTGATCAAGGCGTTAAGTATACGAAAAATATATCTTCCTCGGTAAGGTAGAAACTCATATTTTAATATTATTTATAAGTAAGAGTGAGTGAGCGTGTAGTATCCACAGGTAGTATCTAATCTTGCTATCTCTTTCTAGCACTTGCACTGGAATGCCCAGTGACGTCACTCCTAAGGACGCCCATCTTTTTTCTATTTGACAGTTACTCCCTTAGAATAATAACACATAGAACCCGCGAACTTGCACGTTTACAATAATAATAATTCCACTGCCTCGGTGGCGTAGTTGTATTGCGTACGCGTTACGAGTACGATTTGCGCGCTGAGGTCCTGGGTTCGAATCCTGGGTCGGGCCAAAAAACTTGGTGACTGGGTTTTTCCATCTTAAAAAAATTACTCAGTCGCAGCTCGGAGTCAGGAAGTTGTCGGTGTGATACCCCCGTGCCTCGGGGCGCACGTAAAGGCGTTGGTCCTGCGCCTGATCTCTCTCCGGTCATGTCGGATTGCCGTCTCACCGGACTATGAGAGTGAAGGAATAGCGAGTGCATCTGTGTATTGCGCACACACTTGTGCACTATAATATCTCCTGCGTACCTGGCTGATCTCCGTTGAGATTGGCCGCCGTGGCCGAAACTGGCTAAGAGGATTTCATGTTTCAATAATTTCATAAGTATATATATTACTTAAACATATAATACTTAAATAATGACTCAAGGTAGAAGCAATTCCACTTACCCCAAGTTTGGGGAAAATCACATACCACTAGCAATATTATTTGCCCGATTGTGTTGTGATAATGTCTTGCCTACCTCGAGTTTTTTCTGTTTAGTATCAACCTGGACTCTGGAATTTGTGCCCGATATAGCGATAGGCTCGCTCGATATCAAATGTGGGTTCACTAGTTGCGCCTCTGCCTACCCTTTACAAGGAAGGATACAAGGCACGAGTCTGTGTGTGTGTGTGTAATATGTGTAAACTTTGTGACTGGAATTTCCATCTTAAAAAAAAAATTACTCAGTCGCAGCTCGGAGTCAGGAAGTTGGCGGTGTGATACCCCCATGCCTCGGAAAGCATGTAAAGCCGTTGGTCCTGCGCCTGATCTCTATCTCTGATCTCCAGTCATGTCGGATTGCCGTCTCACCGGACTATGAGACTAAAGGAATAGCGAGTGCACCTGTGTATTGCGCACACACTTGTGCACTATATTATCTCCTGCGTACCTAACTGATCTCCGTTGAGATTGGCCGCCGTGGCCGAAGCTGGCTAGGAGGATTTCAATATGTGTAATCATCGGTTACAGGCACAGGTCCGTGTAGAGGTGATGGCGGGGCTGGTCTGGCCTTCCCCAACCAAGATAGAGGAGTGGAGCGTTACTACCTCAGAGGCGTCATATCCACAGCCCCAGCCTCCGATTCCGACTTCTGCTCGCCTGAATTTGTATTAGCCACCATCGTCAGCGCACATGAACATTTTATCAAACAATATTTATTTTGATAAGGATGTTTAACGTTACGTTTAAGGACACAAGAGTTTGAAGATCTGCCCTCATAGTCTTATGGGAAATTGTATGCAGATACTCTTGTTCTAGAGTTTTTTGACTACCGTTTGTGTCACATTACTAACAAAAGTTATTTTAATAAACTGTTAACAAAAGTAATTGACGTATTTTATTTGTGTTGAATTATCGGAAGTGCCGATTAGTAAATGATTTCTCCTGGGTCAAGAGCTAAGTACGTCCATGTGTTTAATAATATCACCGCTGTATTATACACTAGCTTTGGCCCGCGGCTTCGCACGCGTTAATAAGTTTTTCCGAGATAAAAGTACAAATAAACCTTCCTCTTGAATCACTCTATCTATTAATAAAACCGCATTAAAATCCGTTGCGTGGTTTTAAAGATCAAAGCATACATAGGGACAGACAGCGGGTAGCGACTTTGTTTTATACTATGTAGTGATACTGTCTCACTGCTGAGCACGGCCCTGCTCTATTACTGACTGGTTTAGACTAAGTCCACCACGCTAGCCTAGCAGGTTCCCTCATGATGTTTCCTTCACCGTTAAAGCAAGCGATTATTCACAAAGAATACACACATATCTTTATAAGAGTCAGAAGTACGTGCGCATATTCGTGTAGTACGTTCAACTCCCAACTAGGCTTCTGCTGGTTATGTGTGTATGTTTACATTATTTATCGGTCTACAAATACGTTACTGGTGGTAGGACTCTCATATGTAAGAGTCCGTCTGGGCGGGTACCACCGCAATGTCTATTTCTACCGCCAAGCAGCTGTGTGCATGCACTGTTGTGTTTCGGTTTGAAGGGCATTGTAGCCAGTGTAACTACTGGACATAATGAGACTTAACATCTTATGTCTCAGGATGACGAGCGGCGTAGAATGCCACACAGTACTTTCTAACTCGATGTGCTGGATGGTGTTGCTACTGTTTATGGGTGGTCGTATCGCTTACCATGAGGCGAACAGCATGCTCGTCTCGTCATTCGATGCACTAAAAGAAAAATAAGATGTTAAGTCTCATAATGCCCAGTAAATACGCTGGCTACAATGTTCTTCAAGTTGCAACACAACAGTTCTTGTAGGTACACTGCTGCTCACCGACAGAAATAGACATAGCGGTAGTACCTGCCTAGGCGGCCCCTTGCATATGAGACACGTGCCACCAGTCACTTTTTCATTCGCACTGGTGTTCAGATTGTATAATCTACTTAAATAAATTCTGTAGCTTGAAAATTTTATTCAAGTAGGTACGTTATTTTCATAAAACAAGGGCGTTATTATAACTAGAATACAATACTTTTCTGTGTTTATAAATTTTTATTGTTTTTTAACCGCAAATATTTCGTATTTGTAGGTACTCTGTTATTGTTTTATGTTTGCGTCACTAAAATAATGAGACTGGTATTCCCGTGGCTTTTAGGTACCTGTGTGAAGTTGGCAAGTGAGTTTGAAATATCCTGTTTTAACTATTTCCATAAGATTGTACTAGGTTTGTACCGGATTGTACCGTTCTTTAATTTGTTTGTACCTCATGGGGGCAAGAGATATGGTATAATTAAAGTTTGGTCAATCAGCGCCTTGGGTGCACTTACATGAAATCGCGACATATTAAAACCTACCATCATTTTGATGATTTTATGACCGCATACGATATAAAAATATGTTCCGCAGAAGTATAATCCCAACCCGTCATTGTACTAGCCGAAATCAACGAGTACAAATGACGGAAATGCACGAAATTCGTACAAATTGATTAATTTTCCAAAAAGTACGGCCATTTTCAAACAAATCATCACTGTGATGATTTCATGGCTGGATTTAATTTATAAACATGTTCCTCAGAGGGACAATCCCTCTCCATTATAAAGCAATCCGAAACCAGGGAGTGCAAACAATGGAAATGTACGAAACTCGTAAGAATTTATTAATTTTCCAAGAAGTAGATCCACTTTGAATCAAATCATTATTCTGATGATTTTATTTCTGAATATGATAGAGCAACATGTCCCTCAGAGGTACAATCCCTCCAGATGATAGTAGAATCCGAAACCAGGGAGTACAAACGATGGAAATGCACGAAATTCGTAGATATTTATTGTTTTTCGCTAAAGCGCAGCTTTTCTAAAACGAGGGATTGCAGTAATCATTTTATTGCTGTATACGATAGAGCAACATGTCCCTCAGAGGTACAATCCCTCCAGATAATAGTACAGGCAGCAGCGACCCGGTGACGACGCATCAAGAATACAAAAACATTGTAACACCTACATTGTATTATGTTATATCTTTCATTAAACGATATACAACAATCAACATACTGGACCTTCGAGCCGAACAACCAACATTCTGGTCCTACGTACCGAATAACTTCAAAGCCATCGTCGAACCGGACATTAAGACTGCCAAGTGTAAGAAGCCCCTGCGGAACGAGAGCCGCCCGACTACGAAGACAGCCATACGGCCGGCTATACATCCCAATTCCCATCCATCCCATTCCGGATCAGTTTAAGCGTCATACTAATCGCCTCAATTAAACTGATTTCAGAGAAGGTTGGTTCGGGCTTCGGGTTGCCGAGTGGTCGCAGCAGCAGCTCGAGTCGTGCAGCAGGTGTGTTTGCAGAACTACGCGTGCGCATCGCGAGACGCAAACTACAATTATTACGTACTCAACTATTGTAAGTACTTCACACTTTTCTTACGTAGGCCGCCACAATGGGCTTATCAGATGAATCGCCGCAAAAATCCAATGATTCTTGTGACGCCATACTCCGCGAACTCGTCAAAAAGCGCGGTGTATTGCGGGGCAGGTTAACTAAATTCACTAAATTCGTAAATTCGTTAGAATCCAATGTAATATTGCCCGACCAAAAACGCGAAGATTTAAAGTTGCGTATTCAAGGTATCGCGAACCTATTTATCGAATTCAATACCGTTCAGTCAAGAATAGAGGAATGTGTGCCTGAATCAGACATAGACGAACAGCTTACTCTTAGGGAGTCGTTCGAAGACATTTATTACACAACTTTAGCTCAAGCCGAATGTGCGTATAAATTAAAAGATGAACACACAATTAGTCATGACGAGTGTAATACAAAATGTAAGTCTCACATCAAAATGCCTACAATTCACTTACCTACCTTTGATGGTTCATATGAGGACTGGCTCGAGTACCGCGATACATTTGTTTCTCTAGTTCACAATTCGAAAGAGACTAGTAACATTCAAAAGTTCCATTATCTTAAATCATCATTAAAGGGCAGTGCAGCATTAGTCATTAATTCAGTGCAAGTTTCTAGTGATAACTATAACATTGCCTGGGAGTTGCTATTGAACAGGTACAACAATAGTAGGTTACTCACACAGAGTCATGTAAAATCATTATTCACTATTCATGTATTAAACAAAGAGTCACCCGTCTTAATTAACCCTAAACAACCCACAAGTATCTGTCGGACACGTTTTTGCGTTCGGTTATTCATAAAACCTAAAGTATTTATTTTTACGAAAAATCGCTTTATCTAATCTACCTCCGAAGCTTACCGAATCTAATTGTGCAATAAAAATATTTGTAACATAAATAGTTTAATATTTATTACAAGTAAAGCAAAACTGTAACGCATCAACCCACAAGTGTCCAACAGACACAAATATATTTTGTTTGATTTAAGTACCAAGGTAGATTGTTTATTTACGTTTATTTAAAACAATATCGTATCAAGTAGGTAATAAATCAACTCACAGTGCATTCTTTGTGTTATAATAGCAGTCTTTGTACTTGTAATTTTGACTATTTGGTTACGGTCACAGTGCTTAGATATTTTTGTGATAAGCCAGTCATACTCGTTTTTGTTCTGAGAAATCAACACTGAGATAGGGAGAAATTCAACATGCCCTTGATACAAAATCTTTCAAAAAGTCAAGAAATTTACTTGCACCCATTAGAAAGTTGTTAAACTTTGTGTGCCTAAGCCTAAAATAGTTTTATTTGCATGGGCAAAATGTTACAATCGATGAGCATAAATCTTTTGAAAGTAGGGTATAACTCAAACAGTATCTGCCCAAAAATCCTGGACGATTTTCAGCTGATGTACGATTTAAAATTTAGGAGATCTGTGACTAAAAGAAACACTTATACCCTTTTTTTGATACGAATATCTGGGAAAAGAAGGTCAAAATATTGCGTACAATATGGTCAACTAGTCATGTGAATCGTACGTTCGAAGAAGCAGAAACGTTACTTTTGGTAATTATTTTACATGCCTCGTAGTAGGAAATCCTAGACACAAAATGGTCTCATAGTAGTTAAATACTATGAGGACAAAATAAGGTTTCTATATCTAAAATTTTTCAATGTGTCATCGCATCTAATACCTTCGGCTTTTCTAAATCGTACTCATATAATCCAAGACATGAGGGGATCATCTGATGCTACCACAGATCAAGGAGCTGCTCAATCTTCTGAGCAAAAAGCAAGAACCATTTTCATAATATTTGTCCATCGAAAATATACAAATCTTTTTAACAGTATTCTCATATGAAATGTATGCTCTGAACACTCGGTAAAAATATTATGTTGTGTAATATCTGTTTGAAAAAAGTAATAAAAAAGGTAAAATAAATAAATAATGATTTCTTATATTTACGCGAATGTAAGACATCGAAATAAAAGTAGTTTTCGGATTTTAACACGGTTTTTCTATTTAACTCTGTAGTGTGTCCGCCGGACACTACTGGTCAGGTACGTTACAAAAGCATACTGGGTAGTTAAGGGTTAAAACACTCATTGACAATGTTCTAAAAAACTTGCGTGCCTTAAGCACTTTAGGTGAGCCGACAGAACACTGGGACACCTTATTAATTCATTTAATTGTGTCTAAGCTTGACCCAACCACCGAGCGTGAGTGGGAGCAAAGAAAAGGTTATTTGTTGTCTAGTGCAAGTGATTCAAAATTAAACATTCAAGATTTATTAAATTTTTTAAAAGGCAGAGTAGACATGTTAGAATCATTACAGCTTTCTCATGGTAAACAAAGCAATTATAAAGTTAATATGCACAATAATAATAAAATTCATACTCATGTTACAAATATCAAGCCGCAGCATCATCACATTGGTAATGATAATAAGAAACCTTGTTTAGTATGCAACTCTTATCATCCTATCTATTCTTGTCAAAAGTTTCGTGAACTTAATTTAGAATCAAAGTTGTCTTTAATTAAGAAAAACAATTTATGTATTAACTGTCTGCGCTCTGGGCACACTATTAACAACTGTAAACTCGGGTCATGCAGGCTATGCAATAAAAAACATAACACATTAGTCCACAGCCACAGTAATAAGACTACACCATCTGTCTCCAGTTATTCAACGCAACCTGCTTCAACACTTGCACAAGTTGAGGGCACATTCAATTCTGACACGGGCAATTCTATACAATCAATACAAGCCAACAAGGCACACATAGAATATAAACACACAACATATTCATGTAACAATCAACCTGTCTTGCTGTCAATAGCAGAAATAAGTGTAGCTGATTCACAGAACAGTTACCACAAAACGCATGCCTTATTGGATAGTGGCAGTCAGCGTTCCTTCATTACACAATCTTTATGCAACAAACTTAATATTCCACTATTACAGTCCACTCAAGAAATTAGAGGTGTTGGCAACTCGGTGACACACTCTACACAAACTTGTCAAGTAAAATTCAAATCTCACAATAACAAATTTTCCACACAAGTACAATGTTTTGTTTTGCCTAACATAACATCAACACTACCATCAATTACATGTGCACGGGCCATTGACATACCCAACAATATTCAGTTAGCCAATCCAGACTTTGACAAATGTCATAAGATTGATATGTTGCTGGGGGCAGACCTATTCTGGGACTTATTGAAGACTGATAGGATAAGGCTGTCCAGTGGTCCTATGCTACAAGACACACATTTAGGCTGGATTATATCGGGTCCAGTAAAATTTAATTTACAGAATAACCATCAAATTAATTGTAACTTTTCACAGTCCATTGAAACACAGCTGCGACAGTTTTGGGAACTGGAAGAAATTCCCAGGTTAGCGATTGATAAGCTTACTCCAGAGGAACGTGCGTGCGAGGAACTTTACGTCAAAACTACAACGCGTGGTGATGATGGAAGGTTCTCCGTACGCATTCCTTTTAAACTATCAACTGACAAGTTAGGTGAGTCATTTCGTACAGCAAAAAATCGTTTTTTGTCATTAGAAAAACGTTTAGAGCATGACACTAATTACAAAAAATTATATACAGAATTTATGAACGAATATATCAGTCTAGGGCACATGACTCTTGTAGAAAAATACGGGAACACTCATTATTTCGTGCCGCATCACGGTGTATTGCGCGAGCATAGTACTACCACAAAGCTACGTGTGGTATTTGATGCCAGTTGTTCTTCCAGCACTGGTGTCTCGCTAAACGATTTGCAAATGGTAGGACCACCCATTCAGGGTGATTTAATTTCTATTTTATTACGTTTTCGACAGCACAAGTATGTTGCTTGTGCAGATGTTGAGAAAATATATCGGCAGTGTTTAGTTGATAACGATCAACGCGATCTGCAACTCATTTTATGGCGAAATCATCCATCAGAGCCTTTAAGTATTTATCGATTAAATACCGTCACTTACGGAACTGCGTCCGCGCCTTTCCTTAGTTGTAGATGTCTAAAGCAACTAGCATATGAAAGTAAAGATTCTGAAATTAAGCGCGTCATAAATCAGGACTTTTATGTAGATGACATGATCACGGGGCATGATAACAAAGAATGTTTATTAAAAAATTGTTTGGCAATATCCGAGCTATTAAAGTCTGGTTGTTTTCCACTACGCAAGTGGATGTATAATTTTGATTGCAATATAACTACAGTCGATTCAAAATTATCAAATCATTTGAAATCATTAACATTAGGCGAGAATGTTAATGCTAAAACCTTAGGTATAGGTTGGCACAATACAAGCGATGAATTCTATTTTAATTCACAGTACATTAACACTGAACAGAAGATCACAAAACGTTACATTATGTCTGTAATATCGCAAATTTTTGATCCACTGGGTCTACTCAGTCCGGTGATTATTTCTGCAAAGATAATGCTTCAAAAATTATGGCTACTGAAGTTAGATTGGGATGATGAGTTACCCAATGACATTACTCATGTGTGGCATAGGTTTGCTAGTTCTCTGCCCATATTAAACACTATAAAGATACCAAGACATGTAGTAGGTTCTAATCCCAGTTACATTGAATTACATATATTTACAGACGCTTCAGAAGCGGCATACGGCGCGTGCATCTATGTACGTACCGTTAACACAGACTCAAGTGTGTCGTGCAACTTACTCTGTTCTAAAAGCAAGGTTGCTCCGTTGAAACCAGTGAGCATACCTAGGTTAGAATTGTGTGGAGCCTTACTTGGGGCTAGACTTTATGACAAGGTACACGAGTCACTATACACAGAATTTAGAAATGTAGTTTTTTGGTGCGATTCTACAATAGTGTTAGGTTGGTTGCGCATGACCCCTAATTTATTAAAGACATTTGTTCAGAACAGAGTGGCGGAAATTCATGAAATCACCAAGCAACATCCATGGCGTCATGTTCGCACTATGGACAATCCTGCTGACATGGTTTCTCGCGGAATTCGAATTGAGAATTTTGCTTCCAGTCATTGGTTACATGGTCCACCGTTTCTAAGTGAACCTAACATGGATAGTATTTTAGAACCTAATTTCAAAGAAATTCAGACTGAAACTTTACCAGACATTAAATCAAAGGCAACAATCTCATTAAATGCTAAGGTAAAATCACCACAGTGTTTATTTCCTTTTTCTAGATTTTCTCAATATAATCGTATGAGGCGTGCTGCTGTTGACGTACTTCGTTTCATATTTAATACACGCCATAAGAACAACCGTCTCAGTGGCGCCATCTCTGTCGCCGAATTAAGAAACTCTGATTTAATGCTAGCTAGATTATCACAAATAGAATCATTTGGTTCTGACTTTAGCTCAAGTTATAATTCTAATAATGTGACCAAAGGCAAACACAATTTATCAAATTTAAATTTATTTGTAGACGAACATAATGTAGTACGAGTAGGTGGACGTTTGGCCAACTCGCTTGAATTTATGTATGACAAGAAACATCCTATTTTAATCTCATCTAAACATTGGTTTACAGTTCTTTTGTTTCGTTATGAGCATCAACGGTTGAAACATGCAGGGCCGCAGGCACTTCTGTACAACGTGCGAGAATCATACTGGCCGGTAGCAGGCAGAAATCTAGCTAGGAAAGTTGTACATGAATGTGTTACCTGTCGTAGATTTAGAGGTAAAACACTTACTCCTATAATGGGCAATCTGCCAAAGGATAGAATTACACCTAGTTTTCCATTTTTGCGATGTGGCGTTGACTATGCCGGGCCAATTCTGATTTTAAATCACAAAGGTAGGGGTTCTAAACTTGTTAAGGGTTATATATGTCTATTTGTGTGCTTTGTAACTCGTGCTGTTCATCTGGAGCTGGTCAGTGACCTTTCCACAGACGCGTATTTATTAGCTTTAAAACGTTTCATTTCACGTAGAGGAAAGCCCTCTGATATACATTCAGACAATGGTAGAAACTTTGTAGGTCTTATGACAGAGTTTACTAAATTCATATCAACTTGCTCAGCTGATATTGTTGAATACGCAACTAGTCAAAATATTAATTTTAAATTTATACCACCCTATTCGCCCCATTTTGGTGGCCTCTGGGAGGCTGGTGTGAAGTCATGCAAACACCACCTGCTGCGATCACTTGGCAATTCACACTTAACTTTCGAAGAGTTAAGTACATTATTATCACAAATTGAGGCAATCCTTAATTCTCGTCCTTTGAGTCCAATGTCCTCAGATCCAATAGACTTTGAGCCGCTGAGCCCTGGCCATTTCTTGATAGGAAGACCAGTCACTGCACCAGCTAGTGCAGACTATGTAGACACTCCTACATTGGCACTCAACCGTTATCAACGCGTAGAGAAAATTCGACAGCATTTCTGGACGCGATGGGCTCGTGAATACATCTCTGAAATGCAGACTAGAGCAAAATGGATGGAGAATAAACCCGACTTGAAACCTAATACTCTTGTCGTGTTAAAACATGATAACGTTCCGCCTCTCAAGTGGAGTTTGGGTCGGATCGTTTCTACTGTTCCAGGAAAAGATGGCGTGAGCAGAGTAGCGGTCATTCAGACCGCATCAGGCATCGTACGGCGCGCATTCTCCAAGATATGTCCTCTGCAAGACTCACCATTGGAAGAGGGTGCTTCCAAGGCGGGGGGCATGTTGGCGCCGTAATTCAAATAAAGCGCGGCGCGGCCCCCAATTCAACGGGCCGCGCCGCGAGACAACGTCACTGGGCTGCGCCGCAATCAGCGAGTGCCGCGCTGCGCCAATAACCTTGGTGTCAGCGCGGCAATTCAAATCAACCAATCCTCGCCGCCTCGCGGTCGTCGGCGCGCCGACGTGCACGCGTCATTGGCGGAGCGGCGGGGAACCAATCGAGCGGAGCGTCAGCGCGTCTCTGGAGCCCGAGCCGCCGCGCGAGCCCCCGACAACGTTCTTCTTCTACTTCAGGCAGCGACCCGGTGACGACGCATCAAGAATACAAAAACATTGTAACACCTACATTGTATTATGTTATATCTTTCATTAAACGATATACAACAATCAACAGATTGTTTTAGTTATTACGAAAATAATCGAAACTTACACTTGCTGGTTTTGCTGAAGCAGACTGGGCGGCGCCTTAGATTAAAAACGCAAGCTCCTTTTCAATGAATTATTTTCTTGGAGGTACATATAATTAAATTACAATTTCTATTTACTTCAAATAAAGCAGAAAAGATGTTGTGATTGTTCGTTGTTACGAACTTATTTTTATTTCCATTGAAGGCAGACGAGCTGATGACCTGCTGGTGGTAAGTGCTGCTGGTAAGTGGTCACCGTCACGTATGGATGTTGGTGATGCCAGGGCCACAGCCAGGCCTCTGCCTACCGTGAATAAATTTAATCCTTCTTTGAGACTTGTAATAAGGCCGAGAAATCCATGGGAGGAAGTTTATTCCACAGCGCACAAGTTCATAGTAAAAATGATCTCTGTAAACGCACAGTGCGGGCAGTATGCATGTCCAGGCTATGACGCATTTCATTATTTGGTATGGCGGCGGTGCATTTGGTATGTACCTACACTAGGGTTCAACGTGCACATTTGGTTAAAATTACTAGGTATAAGAAAAGCATATCTAGTGTTAGCTTCATCAATGAAGCTGTCAATGTTTGATTTGATCTCCTTATTTACTTTTTTTCTATTGACTTGTCATAAAGCGAGCTTTATTATATGCAAGAAAACTTGCAGAAATCAATTAGAGCGAGCTGCTTCTGCAAATTTTTCATCTTGGATTTAGGACAATTATGTGTATAGAATTAGAGTAGATAAACACATTTGGAAGTTCTTGTGCAGTTTACTGCTGCCAGAAAATTATTTTTAATAGCGTAAGATGTACATAATCGCCTAGGTGATTAGAAAACAAGTTTAATTGCGTTATAAGTATCTCCTAACCGATTATTGAATGGAAAATTATGCTCAGAGGAAAGTGGACGCATTCGTAGTTCTAGAAAAAAACACATCAATATGTGTCATGTATGACCATTGTGGAAGCCACAATTAAATAACCTGGGTTGGTAACAGGCTACGTACTTGACTATGAGAGCGGCAGACGGATTTTGGTACAAGACAGATCCTGCTTTATTGTCCGTTTGTGATCGAGCAAACCACTGGAATTCCCATGTATCCCACGTTGCAAACAGGAAAAATGATAAAATATACGGTATATACCGACCGCCTTATGATTGCGCTGCTAATTCGAATCCAGGCGTAGCGCAGTCAGCACGCTCCGACGGTCACGATGGCGTTGCGACTTCTCCTTATACTGGTGACTGTTGGAGTTTTCGACTATGTTATTGCTAGTAAGTTTTTTTTAATATATATCTTATTTTAAGGAGCTTGGTCGTATGTTACGACTAAGTCGCTCCATACGCCCACTTAATAAATATATGTCTACGGACTAAACATTCACCCTAGTAGATGTAAAATATTTTTTAAACAAAACCCTAGCCTCCTCTGACATAGGAGCCGACAACATACTATTAAAATCCCTTATATTACAAAGTAAAATATGAGATCCACACATGCTAGTGAGTTTATACCTACCATACTAATTGTACCATTCTTCTATTATAATAGCGTAGTTTTCTATGTTTGATTTTAGTTTAGATGTAGCAGAAAATAATGCGAAAAAGAAATTGTTCTGTGAAATCAGCGTGAAAATCGATTGAAAAATAATGCAGTTATATAAATTATGAAATATTCTTGTGAGCAAAAGTGGGGCGGGGCAGGGATTTCGCGCTATCTCTTTCGCACGCACGCGGCGTTATGGCCGACGGCGTTTGGTGATGTCACAGCTTAGTATTGCTGTTATTTGACAGTTACCTCTTCCATCAAATTTCAAAGCTTTCTAACTAATGCACCAATTTTGAAAATTCTTTTTCCATTAGATTTTGGATAGCATATATTTTTCTTATTGTGCCAATTTTATTTTTTGTATGATATTACCACTACCTCAGAGATGACTGAACATTTGTGGTGGGGCCACCGGCCCTACCGAACGACTACCTGAAGGCATGGCTGACTTCGGGCAGCCGCTAGGCCGAGTCCCTAACGCTATGTGCACCCTACATTCGCATACTTACCATAGCCGTGGTGGACTTCTTTGGCCTTCTTTGGCCCATTAGGGATGGTTATGGGTTCTGATCGCAGTGCTGTCTAGCGATCATCTCTTATTGTGGGAGAGCCCAGAAGTCCCTACGTACGAAAGGACGCCTTCGGTATCAATAGCAATATGACTCGATAATATACACAGTACTATGGGCGCTATAACAACCCTCGATGCGCATCCGCAACTCCCTTTATACTGCCTACGGCTTTACAATAAAGCAAAGGCACCACATCCTCAACTTTACATCCGTTGACATCGTGAATAATGAATGCTTTCACCACAAATTCCAGAATTGGTTTTCTGATTTTTTATAACTTTGTATTATTAGTACAAGTTCCCGGGTACACTTTTTATTATTTATTACTAACAAGCTGATTTTAGTGAGTAGCTTCCTTTTGACTAGACGCCCAACTTTTTTCCTTGTTGGTAAATGGTAGTGTGCGGGGCTCAGACTGGGCCAACACCCCGCAATGTGTTGTGTGTGTGCTGGATTGCGTGAGTGGGAATATGGCGATACCAGTGACAAAGTAACAAAGGCGAAAAATCGGGAAATAGCGTTTATTTCACACACTGAATCGAAAGTTACAAAGTTCAGCCACAACGGTAGCCAAATTCTCCCGGCGTTAATATTCGGCGCGTAGTCTCTCGTTGCTACGCCGTAGCTATGCGACGTAGCTGGAAGTCGTCCTCGTAGCACCGTGCCACAGCTGATGAGGAAGGATGGTCCACTCTGCATAAGCGCCTTTTTCCTCTTCAAACTTGCAGACTTCTTCTTTCTTGCCGACTACTTGCTGTTTTCTTTCTTGATGTACCGAACTATTTTACAAATTAAAACTCCTAACAAGGTAACTCAATATTACAAAAAAATAAATTAGCTTAAGTACTCCGCGGCTATACCGTACGGAGCACTAAGAGGGCCTTCCCTCTTTCTAGGACCTCTTTTTCACTTTCAAGATTACACTTATTTTCAATTCGCGCCTAAGTTAAATATATATGCCTAAACTATAAGTGTCTTGGTACATAGACACTAAGTGGCTCTATATACTAAACATCATAAAACAACCTCATGTGCATTACAAAGAAAGTTATCGTGATTTACTTACTCTAAGTTTAGCACAAACGATGCACACAAGCAACATTTCTAAAAATAACTATTTAAACTTTATACACACGTTCATCCCGCTACCGCAGCGGGGTAGGCAAAGTTCTAACCTACACTATGACACCGAATGAAACACTAAACAGTTCATACCGGGTGAGTTATAAGCGTTCAATGACCCTAACGATAACACGATTTTTTCACTAAGTTTACTCGCTAAAGTCTATGACGTCACTAAGAGGTCCGAGTTCTATTACGAAATCGCGCATGCGCGGTATGCACTTTACGTTGTTCTCTCTTCGAGAATATGCGTCCTGCACAGGTAGCTTATTAGTGGTAGCAAAGGATAAAATATGTTGATTTGACGAATTTTCAAAAATGTATTACTAACCAAATTTTTCTTTGTTAATTATCGAGATAATTATCTAAATTGACTGCCTCGGTGGCGTAGTTGTATTACAGTACGACTGCAAAGCTGCGGTCTCGGGTTCGATCCCCGAGTCGGGCAAAGTGATATTGAATTTTTCTATTTAGTATCAGCTCGGAGTCTGGAATTTGTGCCCGATATGGCGATAGGCTCGCCCCCTATCACATCATGGGACGGAATAACGGCGTAAAGTGGGTGCACTAGTTGCGCCTTTGCCTACCCCTTCGGGGATTACAAGCGTGAGTGTATATGTATATGTATGTATGTCATTATCTAAATAACGTGCAAAAACATTTGTCCTACAAAATATAAGGTTTATTTAGGGAGTCCCCCCTCTCCAACATGTATCATAAACAAGGTCATGAAAAATAATTACTTACCAGCTGAATTTCTTTTTATCGGTTAGCTAACATTTGCATAGTTTACCACCCACATTGGCCTACAAATTGCGTGGTATGTCATCTTGGTCCTACGCTGAAAAATTTTCAACTGATTCAGCATGGTCACCTAAATTAAAGGGTTTCGAGCGCCTAAAGCGTTCACCCTAAAGTCCGGTGTGGCCAGAAAAGCGACTCTCGTCAGGCTACTGGCGTTTAGGTCTGGGTCAAAAAAAGGAGACCCGTGATCTGCAGTGGGCAGTATAATATAAGGATTGTATGGTACGGTACGGTAATGTAGGAACATAAATACAAATTTCTTCATGTATTTATACCTATTCTTGATAAGGATAAGTAGGTTGATAAGTGAAATGTTTATAATAAACGCAATGTATAATCTAACCACTGATCCCAGATAAATAAATTGCACATTGTTTGGCTTTTCGCGATGTAAATCGAAGGTATCGAAGTATTTCGACATAAGAAGGTATAATGAACTCTATTGCAGGCCTTTATCGCCTTATTAATTGTGATAAGACAGTAAGCATAATAATAAGATAAAAAACTTGAGAGGTGTCAAGGGACACCCGGATGGAACGAAGTTCTTTTCGATTAATTAGTGAAGATATTGTAATAAAATTATATTTCTTTTAAGTTATAATAATAATTGTATATTTCATTAAAACGTTACCACATCAATGAAAACATTTACTTTTACCTACACAATAGATATGTCATCGAATCACGATCATCACTAAGCAAGCATTGAGATTAAAATTAACATACATACAACTAACGACAAAAAACTACTCTAAAAAGCATTTAAATTGTCTTTTTTTATTTAAATTTCGAATGTCACTTTTACGGCCAGTTCTTTATTGTTACTGGCTGGTTTCACAGGGCAAGTATAAAAGTGTCGCTCAACTTTTCGTGAGAATTTTTTCCGTCTAGCTCCCTTTCACAACGCGCGATAAGGAACTTCGTTCCAATAAAAAGACAGTACCTACATTCTACAACGCATAGATACACTATGCGCACAAAAATCGGTTTAAATGAGTACTATCTACTTTAACCGTATAATACGATAATTTTCTATCTTTTTTTTAATTCCATAACTGTCGAATAAAATTTGCTCGAAAATTGTGAAACAGTTAAAAAATACTGCTTTCATCACGTATGCGAACATAGTTGCATTTAAATGATGAGTCAAGATACATTAAATTGATGATAATAATAATTAATCAATTATTAATACAAATAGTCACTTATATAACTACAGACATTTTTATTGAGAGTAAAATTTATGATGAAAATAAGCTAAAAGAGTCAGCTTGGGCTGTCAGGAAAGGGGATATAAAAAAAGAGATTATTTTATTAAAAAATAATGGGAGGAACGCGTCGCGATCCTCACCGGTGAGGACACTACAGGCCCTAGCCTAGCTAACCTACCAGCCTTTCACTAACTACCTAAGCGATAGTCCCTTAGGACCCTATTTTTAATAACTGAAACTCTTCCTATTGGTGAAAGAATTTTCAAAATCAGTTTTGTTATCTTTTTTAATATCCATTACAAAGCAATCTCGTTATAATATTATTCATTTAGAAGTTAATAGGAAGTAGGTATTTCTATATGTTGTGAACGGGGAGGCTATCATCTATGACACACCGCGTGAATTCCAGAGATTACTATAACTTATGGATTAACTACGTTTTCGGGAAGTCCGCGTTGGAATTGTCTTTATCTACCATTCAGCAGCGGTGTGTTACGTTTTGGAGTACCCATACCATACCAGCGCTGTCTTATATACTGCCCACTATTGAGCACGGGACTCCTCTACAACTGAGAGGGTTAAGGCGTTAGTCCACCACGCTGGCTCAATGCCCGTTGGCAGACTTCACATACCATCGAAATTCAGAGAACTTCTCAGGTATACTCAGGTTCGGATTATTCACGCTCGCCTCGTCGAGCATCTTGAGAAGGTCGGGCCGGATTTGGCAGACTGCCAATACGGTTTCCGGCATGGCCGATCCACGATCCATGCGATTTTGCGGGTCAAAGCACAAGCGGAGGATGCAATCGCCCGCGGTGAAGTGGTCGTGGCGGTGTCTCTTGACATCGCCAACGCGTTTAATACACTACCTTGGGCGTGTATACATGAAGCACTACGGTACCACGAGGTGCCATCATATCTTCAGCGTTTGGTGCGATCGTACCTATCTGATAGGTACATTGTGTATCCAGGCGCTGATGGGTGGCACCGAAGATGGCAATGACCTGCGGTGTTCCACAGGGCTCAGTACTGGGCCCACTCTTGTGGAACATCGGCTACAATTGGGTGCTCCGTGGTACCAACCCCCAAGGCGTCGCTGTCGTCTGCTATGCGGACGACACACTGGTGACAGCGACGGCTAAGACCTTCCAGGAGGCTGCTCTGCTCGCCTCCTCTGGCACAGAGCAGATGGTGAGCAGGATTCGGCGACTGGGCCTCAGATAGGCCCTTAACAAAACTGAGGCCCTTTATTTTCACGGGGCCTCGGAAGAGGCCACCTTCGGAGGCCTATATCGTAGTGGAGGGGGTGCGAATTCCCATCGGCTCCACAATGAAATATCTGGGTCTGGTGTTACAGAGCCGGTGGGACTTCCGCGCCCACTTTGAGATGTTGTCGCCGAAATTACTGCGGGCAGCAGGCGCGCTTGGACGCCTGCTGCCAAACTTGGAAGGTCCCGGTACCCCTTGCCGAAGTTTGTACGCTGGAGTTGTGCGGTCCATGGCTTTATACGGTTGTCCTGTTTGGGCCAAGTCCCTGAATGCTCGATGCGCCACTCTACTGCGCAAGCCGCAGCGTTTAGTGGCGCAGCGACTCATAGGGGGCTACCGCACGATCTCCCATGAGGCGGCCTGCGTCTTGGCCGGTATTTTGCCATGGGAATTGGATGCCAAATACCTCTCATCAGTATTTTTCTGGCGAGAGGAGGCATCCCGTCTCGGGCGAAGACCGGCTCCGAGGGAGGTCACAGCCCAATTGGCCTCCATCCGCAGAGCCGCCGTAGAGGAGTGGCATACCAGACTGGAGAGCCCGAGTGCGGGCTTGAGGACTGTTGCGGCAGTGCGACCTGTCTTCTCAAGATGGCTTGACAGGCGCCACGGCGCGCCGACATTCCGTCTGACACAGATGCTGTCGGGCCATGGGTGTTTTGGTTCGTTTCTGTGTCGGATCGGAAAAGAGGAGTCCGCCGTGTGCCACCATTGTGGCAACGGCCGCGAGGACACGGTCCAACACACTCTCGAGGAGTGCCCAGCCTGGGACCTTCAACGCAGCGCTCTTAGAGCAATCGTCGGAGGAGACCTCTCGCTGCCGGCCGTGGTGTGCGCCATGGTCGGCGGCTGGAGGTCATGGCGAGCGATATCCTCCTTCTGCGAGTGCGTCATCTCGCGGAAGGAGAGTGCCGAGCGGGATCGTGAGCAGAACGATCCCGCCCGCAGCCAGAGGAGAAGACGGAGCCGCCGGGTGGACGATTGACCGGTGCCTCATGCCCTGTGGTCCGGGGGCATCTAGAGAATTCCGCCACGGCATCCCCTGCCTGTCGTAAGAGGCGACTAAATGGGGCTTGGAGAAAGTCACGGGGTGAGCAGTGGGGGGCTGCTCGCTCCAATTTTAGTGACTTCAAGGTGGACGACAATGCGGGTGGTTGGTCTCCCGCTGTCGTAGACGCCATAGGCGTCCTTTAGAGTTCGGGGGCATCTGAGCCCCCCCTGATTAGAGAGGGGCCGCAATGCGGCATTACGCAGGGGCGGTCCCGTGCAGCTATCTTAGTGCAACAAGATACCCCGGGGCCGTCCCATACGCGCCGAAGAAGGCCACCGCGGGTTTTGGTTGGTATGCCAGTGTAGGGTGTACATAGCGTTAGGGACTCGGTCCAATGCTCGCTCGGATGATGCTATACTCCCGAGTGTCGACATTGGGCCGTAAGACTGTGTGAAACCAACATAACCGTTCCACTCACCCCCCGGTGGTGGTAGCGATAACGCGTTTTTCCCCGCGAAAAAAAAAAAAAAAAAAAAAAAGAAGGTATACTCAGGTTTACTGGTGGTAGGACTCTCATATGTAAAAGACCGTCTGGGTGAGTACCACCGCAATGTCTATTTCTACCGCCAAGCAGCAGTGTGCATGCACTGTTGTGTTTCGCGGTTTGAAGGGCATTGTAGCCAGTGTAACTACAGGACATAATGAGACTTAACATCTTATGTCTCAGGATGACGAGCGCAGTGGAATGCCACACAGTACTTTGTAACTCAAGGAGCTGGATGGTGTTTCTACTTACTGTTTATGGGGGGTCGTATCGCTTACCATCAGGCGAACGGCATGCTCGTCTCGTCATTTGATGCCATAAAAAAAATAGGGATGCAGGTCTCCTCACGATGTTTTTCTTCACCGTTAAAGCGAGCAATAATTCACAAAGAATAGGTACACACATAACTTTTTAGAAAAGTCAGAGGTTTGTGCCCTTAGGTTTTTGAACCTGCGGACATTCGTCTCCGCAGTTCGTTCCACTCCCAAATAGGCTATCGCTGTTTTTGTTTTGTAGTACGTTATACGCAAATTATATTATAGCATTATGTTACTAATAAACTAACGCCTTTAGAGCATGTTCAGTAACTCAAAGTTTACATGGTTGGAAAACGAAAACACATATTGTATTTTCTCGCGCCTTATACATATATATAGACTACTATTGTATGCCTCCGTGTACACCATACCCTAGTTGGGAATAGAATGGTCTGCCGTGACAGATGTCCGCAGGTTTGAAAACCAAGGCACCGATTATCAATTATCGTGCGCTTCACGGTGAAGGAAAACATCATGAGGAAATCTTTAATGTACCTGAGAATTCTCCAAAAATAATTTAGAAGGTATGTGAAGAGTGCTAACCCGCACTAGGCCAGCGTGGTAGACTAAGGCCTAAAACCCTTTCAGTAGTAGAAGAGGCATGTGCTCAGCATTGGGCAATATGACTCGAAACAATAAAATCAATTTCTAATCATTCCAGATTGTATCCTGGATCTCCAAAAGGACTTTGAAACCACAAAACCACCACCAGTATTTATAACGAACGACCAATACATGGCGCCTGATGTAAATGCCTGCAGTGTCATTTTGTCAGCGAATCAAAAAATTCTTATCGGCTGTCCCGGAGCAAAGAACGGTATCGTATACAAAAATAGTAATGGAGTGGTCTTCCAGAGCAATCTTAAAGTACTGGTAAGTTGATATTAATGTGTTTAGACAATAACCAAAAGACAAGGCTTGTGACTTTTTCTTTCTGCTAAAGTATATGATCAAAGATTCATGCACAGGTTTATAAAAAGTTATATTTGGCAAATTATTGTACGTAAAATAGACAAGTGTTTAATATCTATCTATGTGTGCGTTCATAACGACACAAAACGGCATGAGTATGTGTGTAGCACTTTCTACATATTATCCATATAGATACATTGAAAGTGATTTTTTTTTTATGGCAATAAGGACATGGCGCCTCCTTTCTAGTAGTCTAAGGTATTTATTTGTTGCACGAGGGCTAACGACACTAACCTTTGAATGAACTGGATACACCGGTTACCAAGGTGCCGTGGAGTTCGATGCTCGGGCGGGAACAGACGCCCAAACAAGAATGGCGACTGGCGAAAACACGTTTGTATTCGCGACACCCTAGACCTTATTCTCTATGTTATACGTTATTCTTAACGTTCGTAACAAGCACGTAACGTAACTCATCGCGTTTATCACTTTGAAAATTGACAAACAGAAAACCATTTAACGCCAATTACACCTAGTTAATGTAACACGGCCGCGTTACGAGTTAATACTCTCATAGAGAATAAGGGGCCTTAGCCAAAAACCCTTTCTACAACCGTTCACGCTAATGTTATGTACGGGAATGGCATATAGCAATAGACTTATCGTTAGGATTGCTTTGATGGTGGTAGGATATACAGGGTCATTTTTACATTGCGTTACTAAATGAAACCACATATTCGTCTATACCTCTGCTAAAATCGTGCTAAAAATTATTAATGAATAACGACTACTTTCGCCAAAAATCCCGGTTGTAGTATTCCAATTTTTTATCATTTTATAGTTTAGTGCGAATATGGTGTGTGCGTAAGTGTATTTCTGACTGAAAGTGTAATGTTGCTGCTGCGACGAAATCTCTTAGAGCAGTCATAGTGGCATTAGGGCGTGTAAACCTAGTTACATTTTATTGATATTTATTTTGTTCTAAACTTACACTTTTTTTTTATTTTACATCTATGGTTAAAATAACTTAATGGAAAGTGTTATTTCAACGAGATAAGTATGTGGTTTCATTTATTAACGCAATGTCAAAATGACCCTGTATTCGTATGCCCATGTATAGCGACCACCGTACATTAGCTCGTAATAGTGGTCCACGTTTGTGTGCCGCGTTCAAGGATCAGCCTATGTATAGGCCGGCATAATTGTCTGTCGCCAGTCGACACTCTGTCTAGATCCAACTTCAGACCATCAGATGCAGTGGGGTTACATTTTTGAGCCAGAAGAAAGTCATTCTTTTGTCTGTCATTTTATTATCATCAATGATTATAGAAAAGTATGTTAGCTACCGCCCCAGGTTTCACGTTTGCGTCTCATGCGTGGTGTGATGGGGGTGTATTATAATCGCATACGTCTAATGCCAGAGCCAGTTGACCGAAATTTTTAAACAATTGGCTCGTAATTGAATTCTTGCATCTGTGTAAGACGCGTAAAATATATGTGCTGACCCCACATGGGAGTGGTATATACCTAGATAGGAGATGAAGAGACAAAGATTTAGGGACGTAAGCGTCTTCATAATTTGTTTGCAAAATCTCGTGAGATCTGTATAATTTTTAGGTTAAAATATAAAATTATCCAATAATTATACCTTACATTTGGTCCCATGCAACAACTTTGTTCCGTCTAATGTTCCTATTTATTTTACTCTGCAGGAAGCGTCTTGCGACAGCGGTAGTACATTTAAATCTAATGACAATACTCTTAAGCAATTCGCTTTGAAGGAGGTATATTGCGAACAACAGCCCGACGTAACGATTACACCAATGACCACGAAATGTGGCAAAAATAATCTGTACCAAAGTTACGGGTAAGCAGTTTTTTAGTAGGTAATAGTCAAAGAATTATCAACCTTACTGACGTAATTTCGCCAGATGCGTTCGTGAGCGTTGCCCGATTTGGATATTGGAGCCTTGATTCATGAGGCCCCATAATTCAACCAGTAGATATCGAAGTTCAATGGCGGCATAGCGATGGTAAACGAAGCAATCTCCCAGGGTCTTGCACTTGCGACGGGCACAATGAAAAATATTACCTTCTTCAACATTCGGATAAAAAGGCTACCCAAAGATCTGCCCACCAGAGTCTGGCATCAAAGCCGTGACTGCTGTATATATGTATGTACAGTTTCAGGAGAAACGAGTTTCGTTGGTATCAGATCCAGTTATGGTGGAGATAGAGTAATTTTGCGTAGGGGAAGACTGAATCCCAAATTGAAATAAACGAGTTCTTCGTGAATTTTCTTCTCTCGGTGGTTCATCTCGAAACAATTAGTTTTTTCACAGCACCAGCTTTTGTAAATAATACAACTTGTAAAAATTATCGCGTCTTATTCTATATTAAAAGGAGACATATGTGTGCTGATGATGTTAATATGTATTACAGGGGAGGATACAACGTCGGGAATAGGTTCTACCCGTTGTACGAGGCTTGTTTCGATGAGAGCCTCTTCACCACTTATTATGTGAGGCATTACATCCACCCGTACTCTTGCGAGACGCAACAGACAGACAATGTATCAGGTTTTCAAGGTAAGTCCGACATTATATATAATATCCGACATTATATATTGTAACCTTATATATAATACTGCAAACGGTGAAAATTATATTTATCCCCTTACCCTAAATAAATGTAAGCACAAAATTCGAAATTGGCTCCTAAATAAAAATTATGATGACACTGAGCAAATTATATACAATTCCTAACATACTACACCATAGAATAAAGACTAAATCCCTATTTCTGAGTACTACACATACACACACACACACACACACACACACACACACACACACACACACACACACACACACACACACACACACACACACACACACACACACACACACACATTAACATCTAAATAGATAATAAATAAATATGTATCATGTATTGTGGTAATATAAATACTTTATTATTACTTTTATATTTGTTCTCTTTTTATATAACGGCTAATATAGCTACATGTACTTTTGCAATTAAATGCACCATCTAATTATATTAAACTGCTTATAAGGGTGAAGGACGCTGACGGCTGTGACACAGTTAATACTAGTACAGCCGTCAATGGCATACTCTAAAAAATATATATATACTGTGTAGTAGTTTATTTCTTGAAAATCTGTAAGAGTATTTATTGTTAAATTTTAACTTGTAATAATAAAATTTCATTTCATTTCATTTCATTTCATTTGTAATCACCAGTCCTATCCAGATTATGTTTTTTTTTTAAGCCGATAACCGAGCTTTGTTAGTAAGAAAGAAAGTCAAATGAAGTCTCTCAGAACAATCTCCAACAGTTGACGCTGTACAATAGATTCAATAGGCTACAGATGATGATTAGTAGGTGCTGTTTCCGTTGTTGGTAATAGAATTTGTATCCGACCGGACAGCGACTACAATAAAAAGTCTAAAACCCGACATCCTGGCAGAAGCTAGTGTGTCGCGTTCCGGGATTAGCCTGTGCATATTGAACAGGCCGGCGTTATGCCAACTGGCGAGGGATAATGATCTCTCGTTAAAACTCACGACACTCCACTTATTATCGGGTGTAGTGGAATCACTTTGCCATGCTTAGCTTGGAAATAAAGAAAAGTTACATAAGTTACGCACAGCAACGTTCTCCCAATATCATCTGTATCTAATATAACTTATTAGCTCTTTCCGAAATAGTCTCATTAAGTTGTTTATCCACACCTCGAATTAAAATACTGATGAAGCAAATCGCTTGAATAATGTACGTGCGTGTCAAAACGCAATTATTTGGACGAATCGTAGGTATTTATATTATACTCAGGGAAGGAGATTGTTAGTATGTCGTTACACTCTACAAGACCGCTGTACCGTCCTCGCCGTCGAGGACCTCGTCGCGTTCCCCATCACCCTGCCCTCTCTTAGCAGTTCCGGCCTGCGTGCCGAAGACTACTAAGTATGCATTAATAGGATTAGGTTAAAACCACATTTCCCCAAACGCTGATGTCTTATCCTCTCAGTGGCCGCCCTGAGCCGAGGTTCGTGACCCGTTAGTGGGTTGCCCTCAGCGTGGTCGCTTAAATTTAAGGGTTGCGAGCGCCTTCTGCACTCACCCAAAAGACCGGTGTTCTTATATAAGCCGACCCTCGTCAGGCTAACAAGAGTTTAGTCAGGGACAAAAAAAAAAAAAAAAAAAAAAGTATGTCGCTAATTTTACCTCTGGATGATTATACTGTAAGGAACGAATGTAATTCATCTCCTCAACTCATCCCTGTTTCATATCTTACTTCAGGAAAACCAGCCGCATCTATTTATAACGAAACTGACATAATTTGCTTCATATGTAACTACAAAATAACAAAATTTTTCCTGCATTGGTGACATAGTTGTGTTCAGTAGATACGCGGTATAAATGGGTTCCATAATCCAATCCCGAGTCTTGACTAGAGTCATGCATGAAATGTCATAGCAGAAAACTATATATGATAGATCACATAGAGGTTTCTACTCAATATCAGCTTCTCTTTGGTATGTCTATCGATATTGGAGTCTGGAATTATGCCTGGTAAATAGCAATGGGCTCATCTCCTATCCCATAGGACCTACGATCACCGGCAAAGTTTGAGTGTGTTACACCTCTGTCTGCCCTTGTATAGGGAAAAAGGTGTGATGTTATGTGAGCATGTAAATAATACAATGTTCTTTTGATTTGCAGTGAATGGCATGTTCAAAGGAGTGTTAATGAATAAGTTGTATACAGGGGATGGACAGAAGAAAAGGTTAACAGAGATTTTCGGCCCGGTCCAGGGTAAAGTGTACACTGATAATAACGTACGTATCGCTTTTACTGATTTTAAACATGAAATTATGTAATATGCAGTCAGAAGTCAAGACTAATTTAGTGAATACGGGTATCAAACCGATTTTAGGTAACAAGCAGTTTGGGTATATTTTATTTTCACCGCACGGCGCTTGTACTAAACATTTCGTTTTCATCCAATTGCTAATTGCTAAATTAAATAACTGGAACTTTGGCGACTAAAGATTACCTGTATCTGACACAAAAAGTTGTTCAACTTTCTAATATATTCTGCCAATTTGCAAAACTTGACGCAATACCGCGCGTTCAACAACATAATAGTGTTCCTTGGAATATAAATTTATAACGAATATAACAAATAAAAATTACAAACATAGGTAGTATTTACAATAAAATCGTCAGCAAGCCTGCACAACTTAAGGGTGCGTTTAAATTCAAACATGGCAGACGCGCGCCACTCGCGTGCATGACGACCCCAATTTTTCGCGTGCTTTTTTACTTGGCCTCTCAAAAAGCAAGCGGTGAGCGCGCTTTCTATTTATTTTACATGTAGTTGTGAGATAGCTTTCGATAATTTGTTACGATGATATTGGTTCAGCGCGCGTGCGTCTTGCAATCATTTACTGTCTGATAGCTAGCGATTTTGTCAAGCACAGGCATTCGCAGCGCATCCATCACTTTAAAAACATATTTGCAGATTCTGCAGAAAGGGCACCTGGCGAGTCGTGCAGACTTCACCTTTGCCGCAGAGCTGAGGGCGTCGTACCAGTACATCAACGCGGCTCCCCAGTGGGACAAGGTCAATGCGCCACGCTGGTCCAATTTGGAACGCGTAAGTACCTTGCAGCGTACCGGGTCTTATGATTATTCGCGAACTAATTCCTTTTAGTTAACTGTGTAACTTCATGCGCTTCAGTTGTTGATATACACATTACCGGCCCCTAATAGACCATACAAAAAAAATAACAGATACGCCGCTGATCTGAAAGTTATTTGAGCTTCAAGACAATGAATTCCTTCACTGTCTATGCCAGCAACTCTACCATATTAAAATGCAATCGTGAGAGGCCCACAGAGCATCTTGTCGGATAGTTGGAACCTATACGATGACTTTCCTAAAGCCCTAAAATATTATTTAAATCTTATCTTATTAAGTAATGTTACGAATGCAAAAGTTTCGAAACATGTTTGGGTGATTGTAAATAAGTAATTTTGATTGGAAATAAGTAAACTTAGAAACCGCTCAACCTGAAAATAGTTCACAAAATATTAGTTGTCCTTATCGAAAGATTGCACGAAACAAATTGTTTTCTGAATGGAATTCAGTAAACCTCTCACTAATTCTAACTCTTGGGACGCAGCTCTAACAAGGCATCCATGATTTTCGCAGGCGCTGCGAACGTACGTGAACCAGAAGGCGAAGAAAACGGTGACGGTGTACACGGGGACGCACGGAGTCCTCGGGCTGGCCGACGCGAGGGGCTCCAACAAGGCTGTGTACCTGGCCATCGCGTCCAAGAAAAACGTTGTGCCCGTGCCACTGTACTTCTACAAGGTAAGTGGGTATTCGAGTGCCCGTTGTCGAGTCAGGAAATGTATTTGATACGTTTATTCTGTTCAAATTTGTTATTGTTCCAACAGAATCTTTCTTTACAAAATACGCCGTGTGTATACCGGTAGAATCTTTTAGTATAACAACATTGTGAAAAATGAAAAATGACGTGTAAAAGTGCCCCGAGGGGCCTAATTATTGAATAAATGATTTGAATTTGAATTATGTCTAGGTAAATCTTTTTGTTTCAATCTACCTCTATTTTTTGGTGACTGCCTCGGTGGCGTAGTGGTATTGCGTACGCATTACGAGTACGATTTGCGCGCTGAGGTCCTGGGTTCGAATCCCGGGTCGAGCCAAAAAAATTGTGACTGGGTTTTTCCATCTTAAAATTTACTCAGTCGCAGCTCGGAGTCAGGAAGTTGGCGGTGTGATACCCCTGTGCCTCGGAAAGCACGTAAAGCCGTTGGTCCTGCGCCTGATCTCTCTCCGGTCATGTCGGATTGCCGTCTCACCGGACTATGAGAGTGAAGGAATAGCGAGTGCACCTGTGTATTGCGCACACACTTGTGCACTATAATATCTCCTGCGTACCTGGCTGATCTCCGTTGAGATTGGCCGCCGTGGCCGAAACTGGCTAGGAGGATTTCATTCATTCATTTAGGTAACCCAAGGTATAGATATTAAATCTAGCTCATCCAAATAAAACCAAATTTCTACGTTGTTGCGAAGGCCCTGACATTCCACAAGCCATTTTGTAATTCTTCAATTAAGCCAGCTTAAGTGTCCATACGCTAGACTCCAGGTTACTCTGGCCCATGGAGTTGAAATTATTCTGGTAATCAATTGATGTACCCCACGACATGTTCGCCAAGTGCGTGTCCCAGAGACTGTACCATAAAATGTTAATTAACTATCATATTACGCAATATCCCATAGCGCAGTAAATTAATACTTTGTATTTTCAAATTGTCAAATAATTATTATACATTCCAGGTGGTGGTTGAAGCTGGTAAGAAGACTGTCGCGTACGTCACCATCAACTCTGTTTTCTACGATGCCATTTATATACAAACGCTTCGGTTCTGCACTGACTTGTGCGACGGCAGACACTGGCTCACCTGGAAGGACAAGGGCGACGAAAGCTTCTGCTGTGACTACGACGATTTCAAGAAAGAAGTCGGCTATTTACCTATTTAAATTTGATCGAAGTATTTAAGTCAAAAATAAAATAACACCATGATGTTATTTTCAAATTAGAATGTATAACAATACTGTATTCCTTTTATATTTATTATTCCTGTATTCTATAATTGTAAGTTAGATTAAATATTATCAGTCTCATCAAAAGATAAAATATTGGGGTATATTATCAAAAATAAAAAATAAAATCATTTATTGATCAAATAGGCTTTAAAAAAAATCACTTATGACAGGTCATGACATGAAGGTAGACATAATAACAAAGGTACATAATAAACCAATGAAGTACTTTAAAGTTAAATAACGAACAACCAGCACGGGCTGATAGGTACAGAGGATACGGACACTGGGGACGTGAATAAGGCTAGGGAAGGAGAAGTGGAGCTGATATAAAAGAAAGGGAAGGAGTATCTTTACATTACGAGGAAAGGAAACGCCACGGTCCTCGCCAGCGAGGATAAAAAGGTCCTAGCCTAGCTAACCTACCAGCCTTTTACTAGCTACCTAAGCGATGACGACCCGAAGAAGAAAGGCAGAAAGAAACTCCGGGCTTAATTTTTTCGTCATCAATTGTCATGATATACTGCACATTTTTTTAAATATATATTTTACAGTATGATTATTACACAGGTTAATGCAAACATGAATGTAGGCCTAAGATATAAATGAAACACTACTATGAAGCAACCAAATAAAAATATATTGGCGTTCATGATGCATTAACCCACGCTTACAAAATATATAATTTACACTAAATAGTGATAAGATATAGATCGGTCGTCACAATAATAGAACAATGTCAAAATGTCAAAATGCAAAAAAAAAAAAAAAAAATGTCATATTTAATAAATTTAATTTAAATGTCACAAATTAAATAAAAAAAATATATGTAAAAATACAATATGGACCTAGCCATATAAATGTCATATTATAATATTATTTTTTATAGGCGTTCAATGTGAAAGCTCAGTGCCTTGGTGCTGTGCGCAGGACTGATTCCAAATATCCTTGTCATTTAATAGTCTGTCACTTTGTAGTAGCCTCTAGAAATCAATGCACGTTTAATATAAGGCTTAAATTGGATTTCAGGCAGATTTATTACTTCAGAAGGAAGCTTATTATAGAATTTAATGCAGTTGCCCATAAACGAATTACTTGTTTTGCTGAGCCTAAACTTTGGAACTGCAAGTTTGTTTTTGTTTCTTGTATTTATGCAATGTATGTCACTGATTTCTATAAAGCTATCTAGATTTCTGCGGACATACATTATGTTTTGGAATATGTATTCAGCGGGCAAGGTTAGTATATTAATATCTTTAAAAAGGTCTCGAAGAGAGTCGCGAGATCGCAGATCATAAATAGCGCGAACAGCTCTTTTCTGCAATATGAAAATAGTCTGCAGATCAGCTGCAGAACCCCATAGCAGAACACAGTACGACATAATACTATGAAAGTAAGCAAAATACACTAACCTGGCCGTCGCCACGTCTGTCAGTTGCCTAATCTTTCTAATAGCGAATACAGCGGAGCTTAATTTATCAGCTATTCTATGTATATGCGAACTCCACTGTAGCTTAGCATCAACTGTTATTCCAAGAAAGACAGTAGAAGGAACAAGATCTAAGACTTTTTTATGTAATACAATATTAGAAACTTGTTGAGTATTGTTTAGTAGGGAAAATTTAATACATTTGGTTTTCGCCGCGTTCAAAAGTAGATTGTTTGTGGAAAACCAGTCTGAAATGAAACCAAGTGTTTCGTTAGGCTCTACAAAGCCTCATTTTTCCTATTGATCTTAAAATAAGTGAGGTATCATCAGCAATAAAATTACATCCGCTTTGCTATTTATCATGTAAGGTAAGTCATTTATATACACTAGGAATAAGAACGGTCCTAATATGGAACCCTGAGGTACCCCTATACTAATAGGAGATCCTATAGAATTAATATTATCGATGTATACTTTTTGATGCCGATCTGAAAGATACGATGATACCAGTTTAAGTGCTTGTCCCCGAATACCATAGAAATTAAGTTTCAAAATGAGTGTTCTGTGGTCAACGCAGTCGAATGCCTTGGAGAGATCACAAAAGACCCCCAAGGCGTCCGGTGATCTCTCCCAGGATTCGAGTACAGATCTAACTAAGGCATGACCGGCATCTTGTGTAGACCGGCCCTGGGTAAAACCAAACTGCCTATTATGAAAAATGTCATTTTGATTAAAGTACAAAGAGTAATGTAATGCAAAGAGTTCTAAGATTATATTGTAATGGTAACTAATTAAAACATGAAAATTATTTTGCTCTACAATTTTGTGTGGCTATCATTTTTGGTGTCATTACCTTACCTCGCTTCGCCATAGTCGGGAGAAAACCTATATGATGCTTTAGGAAGAAGTGACAGTTTGTAGCTTTTTGTATGGTAAGTAATCAGAATCTCATATACCCTCGCTCGTCCTTACTCATTTCAAGCAACGTCTCCATGTTTTTTTAAGATTCCTATGGAATTTTGTTTGTATGTTTGTAATGAATATACTCAAAAACTACTGTTGTAGCGTATTACCATATAAGGAGCGTTACAAGGCTTCCTCCAAGAACCAATCGCAGGAAAGGACCCAACAGGCTTGAACTTTGAGCGAATTGTCCTTGGTCCAAGCGGGGGTTGCGGGGAGGCGCGCAATACGAAGCGGGGTGCTCGCGCCTGCTGACGCGATGAGTCATGAGGCAGTCGCCAAACATCTCTAGAATAATGCGCATGCGTCTTGGCTCGCGCTCGCGTTCCGGCTCACACGCCGTACTCTTGTTTGTAAAGTTATAAAGTTAATAAAAGTGTTGTACGATTACCAAAGTGTCATTTATACCCACGTCATGCTACACTGGACCGATTTTAAAAATTCTATCACCAATATAAAGCTACATTATAAGCGAATAATATGGGAAATTTTTTATCCCAGGAAAAATTATTAACGCGGGCGAAGACGCGGGCAAAATCTAGTCATAATTATAAATTTACAAGCATGGGTGGTGAAAGCATTGAAAAGACATCAATAATGATTCATCAGCAACCTGCCAATAAATATTTCTACCGCGGCCAGAAAACACGTAGCAGACATCGGTTGACCGCCCCTGGGCAGTACTGGTAATTGCATTTCTGCACAAGAATATAAATGTATAAAGTTATCCTGACATAATACACTCGCACCCACTCACGCCTCTATCTTCGAAGGGATAAGCAGAGAATTCAGTATTGCACCCCCTTTTCTACGAATATCTTCCAATGATGTGACAGGGGGTGAACCTATGCCATATCGAGCATAAATTCCAGACTCCATAATAATAATTCCGACAATGTTAAGCTTCGCGTAATGGCAAGGTCTGCGCTATCTCCTGAGGATGATCACAAATTGATCATGTGGAGTAAATATATTGGGATTCGATCCCGCCCTCACTCCTTTCGTTCGCATAACTAAGGAAAGATTCAAGTAAAAATATATCTCGGTTTGAACGGTTGAAGGGAAATTCTAAAGTTAGTTCAGAATTAATGTTTGTCTTTTGGACATTACTAAAAATGATTTTGTCTCTTTATTGATAAAGCATTAATTAAACTATTGATATCCTTACAATATAGAACATAAACGTGAATGTATAATTCAAGCGCTCACAATCTCTTACAATATTTACCATGTCGAGTCTTGTAAGTACCCGGTGGACATGTAAAATTACATCGCTGTATTCTCGGGATGGCATTGATACGAGAAAATCTTTCTTCAACGCCTTCGTCAGTGGTCTTTGGTGAGCAAGCCTCCTCCACGTCAGGCAAGACCGACTTCACGAAGTGCTCGTGTCGGAGCAGGTGGGTGAAGGTGGCCCAGGTGTAGATGTTGCACCCGTGCTCCTTGGCGGTGGGGGACGTGGAGACGATGCCACGTAGAAAGAACCGCTCGACGCCGTCTATCTTAGAAGAGAACATAAGCCCGCCACCGCTGTCTCCACGGCACACTGCCGTTCCTGTAATAATATTAATTAAAAAATGACAAGTGCAAAGAAACACAAAACAATAATAAATGAAAATCAAATAACTGCCGTGTGTACACAAAACAGAAGAAAAATAAAATGAGAACAGATTCTGAATAAACTCCCAGCCGAAGCGGTAGTAGTAGATGAAATAGATGTTATTAGAAGTGCTGTAGTTACCGTTATCATATCCAGCACAGATCTTGTCTCCGGTAATGGAACTCCTGAAGAACGATGGGCTTTCGTCAATGCACTTGTCGATGGTGACGCTTGGCAGTAAGGCGGCTTGCAGCACTTGAGACGGCCGCGCGTCCTCGCCCGTAAGACCCCACCCCACCACCTACTTAGACATGGAATTTATGTATTTATTAATTCACAAAGATATTACCTTAGAGTTTGTAGGTCTCTGGTATGCCATAGTCTGGGCGGATAGATAGGTGGAACCACTACAATGTTGATTTCTGCCGCCAAACAAAACACTGTTTGCACCAATGGTCCAAACGCTATTGTGTTGCAGTTTGAAGGACATTTTAGCCAGTGGAATTAATGAGATTTAACATATTCTTCACTAGCTGGAAAAAATTACAAATTCCAATTTTGTAGTTACCATGACATAATCGCAATAGAAAAAAAGCGGCAATAGCTTAGTTGGGCGTGGAACGGACTGCCAAGACGAATTACTGCGGGTTGAAAACCCAAGGGTAAGCACCCCTGACTATTCTAAAAATGTATGTGTGTATTCTTTGTGAATTATCGCTCGCTTTAACGGTGAAGGAAAACATAGTGAGGAAACCTGCATACCTGAGAAGTTCTCTGAATTTCCTAGGTATGTGAAATCTACCCAACCCGCACTAGGCCAGTGTGGTGGACTAAGGCCTTAACCCTTTCAGTTGTAGAGGAGGCCCATGCTCAGCAGTGGGCAGCATATAATACAGGGTATGGTATGGATGACATGATCTACTCGTTCTATGTGTAATATAAATATGACGAATTGCGTTCCTCGTGCTGCTTTAGAAACCAATTAAAATTTCAAAGAAAGTTTCCAGATTATAGCATCACTCCACTAGGATTCATCAGCTGGTAGTATATTTATATAGGTCCAGATAGAGACCTCTGGGCATAAAGTTTAAAACCGGCCATAGAAGCGCACGTAATTGTGATACTTTTTGGAATCAGCCTCAGTATAACTAATTTCGAACAGCCGGCATAATTGTACCGACTGACGAATGACAATTGATACATTATACACACGCAGTAGAGTCAGATTGATGTGCCTATATAAAGGATTGCTATAAACTGAAGCACTGACCTTTCCCGTGTTTCCTTGCCTCAACTGCTCTTCGTCGAAGTCCTCGTCGAAGCTGACGCAGGCTGGCTTCACGAACTCGCTGTTGAGGAACTCGTTCGTCGTTATCACAAGGGCGATGTCATCTTGGAAGTTGGCAACGTTGCCTTGGTACCGCGGTGGTATTTTAATTTCTTTCACCTGTAGATTAAGCACACGTGAGATTTCGTACGAATTTCGAATGGATATACTGCTAATGCAAATTCGCCGCACATAATTTTGGATGGTCTTAGCCCGTGATTCTAATTTACCACATAGGACGTGTCGCGCGTTTAATCTCAGGGACATTATCGGCAAATTAAGGGGCATACCCCTTACTTACAATATCTTCTACGTTTAAGCCAGATCCCAGACTAAGAAGCAGCCTTAAGTACTAGGGAACAATGTAGCCTCCTTTAACGAATTTACAGAATTGGATAAAAAACTTAATGCTTACAACACACGTATAGTAACTAAAAAGAATTTTCTGATACTAACGCCTCCCCGCCCTTCCTCTTTCATAGCTATTTATTGTCAAGTAACAGCAAAGACTTACAAAAAACTCACATCGGATTTCTGAGCTCCGGTGTCGTGAGCGTCATTCCAGGGTCGGTATATTTTGCCGACGGCCACGGCGTAGTTGGATGCGGATGGTTTCTGCCTACTCTCAGAGAAGCAGTGAGCAGCTGGAACAGAAATTAAAGATTCTTATTGCTTCGGTCTTGATTGTTGTTAGTATAGTTCAATAGTTTATTAATAGATACAAATCACATAGGAACCGTTTACTGGGATCAGTCTGCGTGGAAAAAGACATTTATAAGTAAGGATAAATAGATATCATTCTGGGTTAGCTACTTTGGAAGATAAAATTTGACGCCCAAATATTAGATTAGTACAGTAATACAAACAAAGAGTCACTTAGACTAAGCAACTATAATGTAGAGTTCCGACACAACGAGTCCCAAATAAACATCAGATTACGTATCAATTATAATTTATTAAATAAAATATACGAAGTCTCTCGAACACATTGTTTGAGAACTACGGACTTAGAAAACTAGTGAATGTGATTTTTTATTTTTTCTAAGCAGTTACACCATTAACCTATAAAAAGCTTAGCGATATAACTCGTCCATGACCGGTTTTTTTAAATTAGAACGTCATTGACCGCTTTCATCTCTACTGACCTGATACGACAACGTTTTTGGTGATAAGTGTGCCGCCACAAATCTGCATGTACGGCGTATAGGTTTTAGTGTAGATGCCCACGTGCCACGGAGACGATCGCTTCTCCGCCTTGAAGCCCCCGCTCACGAAAGGGCCCAGCTCGTGTTTTCCAGCAAATACCGTCACTGCTGGAAAATAAGCGTACATCATGTCCAAAAATTGGGTAGGGAAATCACTTGCATTATAGTTTTTGTCTGAAGGATTGTAGCCAGTTTGTTAGTACGTAGGGCCTTAGTCAAGACGTCTGCTCTTCTCTTCGATAAATTACTAGTGAAGTAACTATAGGGTTTCGTGATTGTATAAAATTTACAAAGTTTTGGTGTATTGGGACCTGACATAAATGTGGCCAGAAAAAATCTATGTAGCGATATTTAACGTACAGCGCCCCATTCGATTTACAATGGGCTCCTTACGGCGTGAGTTACGCCACTGTTAAATACGTAAATGCGTGAAACCATAAAGAAAAAACAAATATCACTCACCGAAACACACACACAATAAGTATTGCACGAACATTGCCGATAATGCTGCACGAGCTCAGAAATTCGCGAGAATGCACAAGGGTCCAACCCGAGACTAACTCATATAAACACTGGACGCGCGTGATTGTTTTAATCTCACACTATAGTGTTATATATGTATATAAGCAGTCTGTTTGATTAGTTTTCTGTGTATTTTTAATAGGTTTGACCAATTTTTCTACGGGCCTGTTAGTAATCGGATATACAGAGGCTTATGGCGGGAGGTTACAAACACCAGCAAATGTTATTCCAATTTTATATATAATTACAAATAACATAAAACAAATTTTGAAAAACAGCATCAAAATTGGTTGAAATATGAAACAACACATTTTGAATATTACTATGACCACGAATGGTGGATAACTTGCTAGCTATCTCTTTCCTACATGCACACCGTAATCATTTGACGTCACAGTTCAATTGAACTTGATTGAATTGCGTCATTACGCATCCCGTTTCATAGTTTGATATATCTAATTTCAAAGGCTAAAGTTGCTAAATAATGCTAAAGACCATCTGAAAATGACGTACTGGCAAGCGCAATGTGGGACGTCCTCCTATAAGGTGGACGGACGACCGTAAAGGTCGCAGGAACCCGCAGCATGCAGACCGCTTCTGACAGGTTACTCTGGAAATCTTTGAGAGAGGTCCATGTTCAACAGTGGACTTCTAAACGTTGAAGAAGAAGACGAATGGCCATCTAATGTTCAATTTGACTGCCTCGGTGGCGTAGTTGTATTGCGTACGCGTTACGAGTACGATTTGCGCGCTGAGGTCCTGGGTTCGAATCCCGGGTCGGGCCAAAAACATTGTGACTGGGTTTTTCCATCTTAAAAATTACTCAGTCGCAGCCTCCGACTCCGAGTCAAGAAGTTGGCGGCGTGATACCCCCGTGCCTCGGAAAGCACGTAAAGCCGTTGGTCCTGCGCCTGACCTCTCTCCGGTCATGTCGGATTGCCGTCTCACCGGACTATGAGAGTGAAGGAATAGCGAGTGCACCTGTGTATTGCGCACACACTTGTGCACTATAATACCTATCTCCTGTGTTCCTGGCTAATCTCCGTTGAGATTGGCCGCCGTGGCCGAAAAACCGGCTAGGAGGATTTCATATTTTCATTTTCAATGTTCAATTTGCTCTCAGGTAAATAAAGCGACATAAAGCCAAAGAAAACTATGAAATTGCCGACACTGTGCGTTCTGGCGCACTGTGCGTCCCCATAGTATTGTTGGTGAATACGATGGCATCTGCTTAGACGCATTATCTACAATGAGACCTAACATCTTCTTAAAGTACGTATTATATGTCATATGTGTATGGTTGTAGAAATCTAGACAAAAAGATGTAATAAAAGCACGTATAAGCAAATCCGGGGCCTTGTGTTTTATAAAAAGTTTTCCTGCTTTACATTTGAAGATGGGAATTTACTTGCAAGTGATAATATTATCTATACCTATTACCTACTTTTTAGTTACTCTTTATTATATAATAGCTTTTGCCCGCGGCTCCGCCCGCGTAAAAAAGTTTTTCCGGGATAAAATGTAGCCTATCCAGGACATGATCTACCAGTGTGCCAAATTTCATCGAAATCTGTGCAGTAGTTTTTGCGTGAAAGAGTTACAAACATCCATACATACTTAAAAACTTTCGCGTTTATAATATTAGTAGGATGTATTATGGAACTGTTTCTAAGCCAATCATGTGTAAGTTGTTGAATGGATTTGGATGTAATTAAGAGTGCAGATAGTCCAAGTCCTGGATTAACACATAACCTACTTTTAATCGGTAAAACGTGACATATTCCAGTAAGATTCACCGGAGCAGAGTTGCAAAAAATGCTAATAAGCTATTGTATGGTAAAAACCGGTTATAAAGACACTGAAGGGACCACATAATCTGGTCGCTATATCCCATCAGCATTAAAACGATACTCTTTTCCTATACATGTGTTTGCCGGGACATAGGGCTGTAGTAATAAACGCAACCCAATTTCCTTCTGAAGAGCGATATCAGCTCAAACACCGTCAAATTAAGATCAGCATCTAAAGATGGTCACTATTTTATAAGCCCACATTATCCATCAGCTCAAATTACATCTTTAGTTATAGTATGTGACGGACTCTGACAGCTAAGTTTTATTTATGTAAGAGCGCTTACTCAGCTGAGTACAAGCTCTCAAGTGACAGTTTAAGCTTGGTTTATTGAATAGTTCTATAAATTAAATATCTACTTGAGATTTAACTCAAACATTAGATTGATTTAATACCTTTAATTTATTAACTGACGTTGCTATAATCGGTTTTTACTAAACTACAGAATAAATCGATTTTCTAGTGTAATTCTATATTCAAAATTACTGGAAGCAAATAACCGTTTGGGTAGGCAAAGTCACGATTCCAAGTATTGAAGTACCTAACGATGATAGACGATATAAATTAATTTGTTATTTATATGCGATGAGATCATAAGTTCAACAGTTGCATCCGATAATGCTGTGATTAGCGTTTATTTTAATTAACAGGAAAATAAATAGCCTATATAAACGTTATGTTTAAGTTGATTAAATTGATTGATTGGTGATGATTAGGTAAGCTAACTAGGCGGTCTGCTTTGGCAAAGACGTCCAGATTTCAGTCTTCTGTCCGCTGCTTTATGACCGGATTTTTCTCTTCACTCCTTACGTAGAATCGTGAATGAGAGAAGTTATATTGCATCGTTCATATAGATATTATTAGTACCTAATCACGATTAATATTACGTTTCCCCAGCAGTGGGATATTACAAACCTTCCGCCATTTGGTGACAATTCAGCACGCAGTTTTTGACAAATTCTTTCATCACAATATAGTCCAAATGTAACACCAACGACAGAGAGTCCGATGTAACTATATGCAGAAAAACAATAAGAACTCAGGTAATATTTATAAAACGGCATTAAATCGGCAAAATTTGTAACAAGTGGAGGGTGCAGAGTGCATGGGGCGGTGTAGCGGGAGGGCTGGGGGGGAGAGGGGCGCCGCTTCACCCTCCACTCGGATTAATTTAAATACCGGACATTCTTCATTCACAGGGGCGAATTTGGAGATGACAAAAATACTATAAGCCGCTCTAGAATAGACTGTTTTAGAAATTTTATAGCAGTTATTTATATTAAAAACCGATGTAAAAACCGTAATATAGTTCTATTTCAATGTCTAACATAAGAAATCATTATCGCTCTACTATGTTTAAATCGGTTTGGGTACATGTATTGCTAAGGTGTGATACTGCAGAACGCGGCAGACGGCAGACGGCAGACGGCAACAGCATGTGCCGCGAAGGCTGACGGCACTACTATGCAGTATTAAATTGTATGAGATCGATTCCGCACACGACGGCAAATTACGCCCAGCAGGACGTCACTTGCCTCGCGTCATTTGCCGTCGTGTGCGGAATCGGTCTCATACAATTTAATAGTGCACAGTAGTACCGTCTGCCGTTGCCGTCTGCCGCGGCCTGCGGAATCACAGCTTAAAACTTAAGGCAAATACCTCTGACTCTTTTAAGTTACGTGTTTTCCTGTGGTTTATTAATAATCATGAATCGCTGTAATGGTAAAGGAAAACACCTGGAGGAAACCTGAGAAGTGAGAAGTTCTCCATAAAAATTTCGAAGGTATGTGAAATCTGACAATGCGTACTAGGCCAGCGTGGTAGACTAAGGCCTAAACCTCAGTAATAGAGGAGGCCCATTCCCAGCAATAGGCCAGTATGCATAATGCATGGCTGATATTATGATATGTCTCACCGCTATTCCTTTAAGACCAATCCTCTTTTTCCCATTTTTTTTTTAAATAAATTCTAAATATTTATTTCGGTAACTTAATAAAATCAAATTTTTTTTTTTTGTAAAGTCCAATTCCGACCCAGTGACAAGAGACAGAAATTTATAACAATAGTAACGTGGGGCGGCGCGGCGCGTCTCTGTACATCGTTTGTTCGTTGATAACGTTGCATCTTTTGCACTTTTCTGGAGGGGGAGATAGGGAAGGGTAGTACCTGTTAATTTAAATAGAATATAATGTCAAACGACTATCTTGTCTCTGTATGTAGGTGTGGTATAAACTTATTCTATTTTGATGTCTGAAAGCCATGAAATTAATCGAATTTATTTTCCGACTGAAAAGCGACCGTACTAAAAAGAAAAGGAAAATAACCCTTTTTCTTTCAACGAGACACCTTACAGAAATATCGGCAGAATTAGACGGGTAATATTGGTAAGTTATTACTATGGCCCATGAACTTCCTCATAGCCAGGCACATTGCGTCTTGCTGAAGTGAAGCCTTAATATAGACCAATTCATCTTAATGCCCAAGACATAAAACAACAAATAGACACAACAAGCTATCCGTAGTTGTTTATGTATTTTTTTATAGCATTGAATGACAGACGAGCATGCCGTTCGCCTGATGGTAACCGATACGACCACCCATAAACAGTAGCAACACCATTCAATACCTACCTTGAGTTACAAAGTACTGTATGGCATTCCACTGCGCTCGTCATCCTGAGACATAAGATGTTAAGTATCATTATATCCAGTATTTATACTGGCTACAATATCCTTCAAATCAAAACACAACAGTGCATGCACACTGCTGCTTGGCGGTAGAAATAAACATTGCGGTGGTACCCACCCAGACGGACTCTTACATATGAAAGACCTGCCACCAGTGTCATCACTTTCACTGACAGTTGCTACAACAAAATTACTAAACCAATCATGATTGATTCTTTTAAAGTAGCTGCAACTAAATTGATTAAAAAGTCAACTCGCTAATAACCAACGGACCCTAAATAGGGTGGTTCACCATAAAATAAACATAACCCCAACGAAACAAGCTGCAGGTGGCTCGACCCTCGTCTCGTGACCATATTGTCATACTTGTAATATTTGTCCCCTTTGATTTATGGCATTTTATGTTTCTAAGGCAATTAACTTTTTCGATGTTGAGGTTTGTTGGTTAAGTTTTAAGAATTGAAAGGGGAAATAGGACTGGATATGTTTTTTGGTATATTTTTGTCACATTCTTCTTTTTCTTTTATTTATTTTTACTAAGTGATGCTCGCAGCTTCATCTGAGTGAAAAGTCTTCCCGCTACAAAAATCCCTACAACACAGTTCAATATGCCCCCAAAAATGAACCAAACCATCAAACAGCGCAAGATAGGATATCTCGGCCACGTGCTTAGGCACGAAAGATATATGTTGCTGCAATTAATAATGATAAGCAAGGTAGAGGGGAAGAGACGCGCTGGGCGAAGGAGAAAATCGTGGCTTAGAAACATCCGGGAGTGGACCGGTGTCACCTCCGTTGAAGACCTGTTCCGCCTGGCCAGTAACAAAAACGGATCGAAGAAGCTGACAGCCAACCTTCAACATTGAAGAACAGTGCCGGATTAAGACTAATTGATGCCCCAAGAAAACCTCGCATCCCCCCCCCCCCTCCCACCATCTTTTATTATTTTCAATTTCAAAAAATATTTACTTAGCTTGCAAATATTTTTTGTACGGTTTCTGGTGCCCCCCAAGACGTGATACCCTTAATTTGCTTATAGGCTAATCCGGTACTGTTGAAGAGGCACTGGAAGAAAAGAAAACAATACCTACGACGCCAGCGCCATCTATTGAAGGAAAAATATCACTTATTTCCTATGGAAGCAAATAACCGGGTCAAAAACTAGGAGCTAATCCCGGACATGATCTACCCGTGTACCAAATTTCATCAAAATCCGTTTAGTTGTTTTTGCGTTAGTTCTAACAAAGATACAAACATTCAAATATTTTCACCAGCTTTCGAATTTATAATAGTAGTAAAGTAAGATAAGAAATTATTGGGCAATATGAATCTTATCATGAGTATCAGCAGCCGTTATTGCTGTATTTTTTTTATAAAACTAATTTTTTATCACAAACGTGTATCTTTGTGTGTGTGTGTGTTTTTTTATTGCATTGAATGACGAGACGAGCATGCTGTTCGCCTGATGGTAAGCGATACGACGTCCCATAAGCAGTAGCAACACCATCCAGCTCAACTCAGATGTTAAGTCCCATTATGTCCAGTATACTGGCTACAATGTCTTTCAAACTGAAACACAACAGTGCATGCACACTGCTTCTTGGCGATGAAAGTAGATATTGGAGTGGTACCCGCCCAGATGGACTCTTACACATGAGAGACCTACCACCAGTAAGTAACAATACTTTACGTGTGTAAAATTATGTGCGAAAAAGATATCCTTCACCCACAAATTATTAGGTTGTAATTCTGAAAATGTCCACTAATTCTATTGTTCAAATTAAATGGTCCTAGAAAATTGTTATTACTGGCTAAATTTAGTTAGAGGAACACATACGGAGGTGTTCTATTAGGGAAACAAAAATCCAAACCTCCTCGTCAACATGTAAATATGACAAAAATCATAAAGTAAAGTAAAGTAAGAGTATTAATATAAAGTTGTAATAGTATGAAACCCACGAACAATTCCTCTCATCAATTTAATTCGCGGCATAGTTATTGCAGAGTTCACATCAAAGCCCATAATTTCATAAACCGGTCCTTTGATCTCGCGCATTATGAATTTTTTTTCAATAAAACACCGCAAAGCATTCCACCGATACGTTTGGGGAAGTCGGCGTGCCGCGTTGGTATTTCGTGGTTGCTTTTCGTATTTATTCTATCAAACTCATTTGAGATTAATTCATGATGTCATAAAGTATAGATTTAGTCATAATTCGAGTATCAAAAAAATAATTTCTGTGTCTAATGTTTTAACGCCAGCCATAGAATAAAGATAGTCCTTATTCTGAGACGCCAGCGCTGTGCCAAACACCTTTACCTTAGTATTGGGCATAAGCCTCCTTTATGACTGTGATTACTAGTAATCTATTTATTTATGATTTAATTAGCTTATGGTCGCGACTCCGCCCGCGTGTAATAGTTTTTCCAGGATTAAAGACCGGCTATATATTTTTCAGAATAAAAAAGTAGTTTTGTCATTTAAGATTATAAACTAATTCTGTGCCAAATCTCATTCAGATCCGTTCAGCAGTTGAATATCCATCCAAACTTTCGCATAATATTAGTAAGAATAGATTTACACTATTTGTCATCATCATATCCAAGTTTCAACCTACTTAAGACACTCTATTCTAATAAGCCGTTTAATCTAATATATCTCCGAAAATACCTCGTCCAAATTACGGTCGGTTGTGTCTCATTCACTGGCTCCATCGCGTTTGGTTAATGGCCGCCGGGGATCCCGGGAATGACAAATTATTATGTTGTTAGCGAATTAATAACCACTCGAGCTTCGGATTCAGCGGTTATTAACGACTTTAAAGATTTAATTTTTATATTAATTTGCGATTTAATTAATTGAACGTTTGCGTGTTTTATTATAATTTGAAATGGGTTTGATGTTTTTATTTTAATTAAATAAATGTTACTTTATCTTCAACAATGGATAGATCTCTTTCAAATAGGCGCCACTGCATAATATTTCTATTGCCAAGCTGTGTTAAAGCTCAAAGCACTGATGCGGTTTGAAGGATGTTGCGCTTAATATAATTGCAGGTATTATGAAATGAATTTATAGTACAAAGAGCTAAATGCGTACGAAGTTGAATAATGCTAATTTCTGAGTAGCATTGCTTCTGTTTTATGACTATCATATTATAATAAAAATGTATACGAATAGTATAAAGAGGAAAGATTTGATTGTTTGTTTGCATTGATTGAACAGGCTCCGAAACTACTGAACTGATTTGAAAAATTCTTTCACCAATATAAAGCTAAGTTATCAGCTAGTAACATAGGCTACTTTTTATCCCGGTGAAATTTACAGCGGGACTTTTAGCCCGGAAAAACATGTTCACGCGGGCGGAGCCGCGAGAAGTAGTCTAGTCATTATATAAAGGAAAATCACGATTTTACGTTTTTAATCGACTTTAAAAGAAAGAGGATGTTCTCAATTCAAAGTCAGTGTTTTTTTAATTCGTGTTTTCCACGAAAGTGTCTAAGATGAAAGTAAATATTTACCTTTTGTGTAAAAGAATTAGTGAATATAATATCAAACAATAATAATTTTACAATACCAAGAATACATGACAACAAATAGATTTTGTTCATCTAATCATGAACCAAAACAGAGCATCTTCCAATTTCTAATACCTTTGCAATGCAGGTATAATGAAGCTAATTTGAATAGTCTCCATTCCGTTGGAAAGCTCATATATTAGTTCGCGTAAAATATAGCCGGGTAATATCTAGGCAATAACAGCGAACGCAGCTCACTATCTCATTATGTGCGCACCATCTACTGAATCACGGCGGGACAGGAAAGCGGTGGAGTAGGTTGAGAGATAAACTTTTCATCGTAATAATCATATAATCTATATTCATTTCTACAAGAGCAAATTAGAAAACAATATTACGACATAACCAGACTACAACCTCAATGGAAACGCATCTGAAAATTGGACTTAGAAGTATTTTTACGGTTGCACTCTACATTCGTGGATTACTGTGTGAAAATAATTAAATCTTGACAGAATAAAATTCTGAGTTCTGAATATTAATTGATTTAGATAATGTTGTTACAACTCATCCTTGGCAATGAAGACTTAGATCCATCATGGCGGTGATACCAATTAGTAAGATTATATTAATATAAATTAATAAATAAGTATAATTGTGTGTCATTCAGAATTTAATGAACCTAAAGCCTCATTAAGTTGGATCGATTATTGATTAATTGCCAGCGTTATTACTGGGCAACATGAGACTTAGGTAATATATTACGTCTCAGAGTGACGAGTGCAGTAGAGTGCCACGAATTACTGTCTAATTTAAAGTTCTGTGTGGTATTGCTGTCATGAGCGGTGTTAACGACGGATTGTAAAGAGTGACGCGGGAGCCGGAGTGTGCTTAACACATTTTTTAATCTGTTGCCTTTTGGTGCAGTCTGTAACGTTTTGGGATCTGTGGCAACGCTGTGTGCGTGGTGCAAGTGTCATGGCTGGCTGCCCCGTTACTCCACGAAAATATATTTCGTAACGTTGAAATTTTAAATATACGAGTACATGATTCACCATGCTTCATTGACGCCCGTGCTATACTTAACAAGCGGTAAAGATGGCTTACCATCATGTGAGTGGTATGTTTGTTCATGATTTTTAATAAAAAATTCTGATTATATTATTTTGGCAAAAAATTCCAATTACTTAATTTATTTCTTATATACACAAACAGGAAATCATGGAAGGACAGCACCTATCTTTATACAAAATATGAATACTCTTATTGCCTATCGGTAGAAAGGTTATAATAATATATTATGTCACAATAATACCCTTGATAATAAATTTAAAAGTAAATAAATTTACAGACCGGTTCACACAAAATCAAAGATATGTCGAACAAGTCCACTCCACAGCGTTTCTGTGCCCTAAGCTCGCACACTACCCTCATAACGTCGCCCAATAAACCGTATTCCTTTGTGAACGGCCAATTTGTCATCCATTGTAGGCGCGACGGCCCCGCTCCCCCCCGATCCCCCATCCGAGCATACCGCGGCGCGTAATCGGCTCAAACATTATTGAAACGACACGCGGCATGGAAAACAATTCAATATTTGTAAATAATTTGAATTGGGTACGGCCGTTTTATTATGGGTATTATGTGGATTATCTCTGAGGGTTTTTTTTAACAAATTTTGAAGACGGTGTCGGGAATGATGAAGTATCATTCTCTTACTAAGACTCCCGGAAAATTATTGTGAAACAGTTCTGCTGTTGCATGGTACGGTCAGTGATTTTATAGGGTCACGCCAAAGTAATTAATTCACCTGAAATAGGGTCTAGATGAAGTATCGGTGGACAAGAGATTGTCCCTCGCCAGTCGACACAAATATGCCTGTTCGAATCCGCATATGTTTAGGCTGATCCCGGAAAGCGACTTACTGGTTGTAGGTCTCTCATATGTAAGAGTCCGTCTGGGTGGTTTGAAGGACATTATAGCCAGTGTAGCTACTAGACTTAACATCTTACGTCTCAGGATGACGAGCGCAGTGGAATGCCATACAGTATTTTGTAACTGAAGGTGCTGGATGGTGTTACTACTGTTTATGGGTGGTCGTATCGCTTACCATCGGGTGAACGGCATGCTTGTCTCGTCGTTCAATGCGTTAAAAAAACACGTGGGCTACAATGGTGGGTTTTTAAATACCCTGTGTACGGAGAGGACCCGTCACCCGTAGCATCGCGGCTTTTAAGCTATTATGTCGTAGGAAGCAGCTGGATGCATTCCGCTTTTGACAGGATGGACTGGAAATCTTTGATAGAAGCATTTGTTTAGCAGCGGGCTTCTAACGGCCGAAGAACTAGATCACTATTATAGATCTAAAAGAAAAAATAAAATTTGCATGCAGTCTGAACTAAAGGAGCAGAATCAATTATTATAATTACATATAGATACATATATATACACTCACGCCTGTTATCCTCGAAGGGGTAGGCAGAGGCGCAACTAGTGCACCCACTTTTCGCTATTATTCCGTCCCATGATGTGATAGGGGGCGAGCCTATCGCCATATCGGGCACAAATTCCAGACTCCGAGCTGATACTGAATAGAAAAACTCAATATCACTTTGCCCGACCCGGGGATCGAACCCGAGACCTCAGCTTTGCAGTCGTACTGTAATACAACTACGCTACCGAGGCAGTCTTATATTATAATTAATACAATTTAATTATAAATGTCCTATTCAAATTTGTATTATGTAACTACGCCTCATGCACTACATACAAAAACATTCGAAACAATCGTTTTTGCTAAAACGTATTTTAAATCTAATTGCTTTGTAATTTTGTGACTGCCGCGGTGGCGTAGTTGTATTACGGTGCGACTGCAATGCTGAGGTCTCGGGCCCGATTCCCTGGTCGGGCAAAGTGTTATTGGGGGTTTTTCTATTCAGTATCAGTCCGGAGTCTGGAATTTGTGCCCGATATTGCGATAGGGTCGCCCCCTATCACATCATGAGACGGAATACGCACGGCGAAATTTGGGTGCACTAGTTGCGCCTCTGCCTACCCCTCCAGGGATAAAAGGCTTGAGTGTGTGTGTTTGTAATTTAAATACAGTTTAACAACATTTATTGGTAAAGTGCTAATAGTAATCCAGCTTTAAATATGCATAAAACAAGGATGACATCAAAGAGTCAATAGTAAAAAGCTAATAAGTACGGACGGCCGTCAGTTCCAGCGATTAGTAGTTAATATACGACCAGCGATATTACGGGCCGGAATTTTAATCACCGAGCGACCCCGCGTTGTCAACTTGTATTGAAGGGGTGGCACTATCGAGACTTTTTAATTTTCAGGCGTTAATGTTTTCATAAACAAAATAAGTAAGACTTGAATGCTTTTTGGGACAATGTAGAGCTTTGTATATTGATAGAATATTCAGAATGAGTTCTGAAAATTTTTTTTTTTCTACAACATATCTACCGTAAATTGTGAACGATACGATGTGACGAACGATCTAGTTGGGAACCACCATTTCTGACATGTCCGTATATAACAAGGCAGAATTTATCAAAAAAAACGTAGTATTTATTCCTACGCTTTTTATTAGTGGCAACCCTGTGCTCAAGTGGCGGGTGCTTGGGCAATCAAAAAGCGCATCACATCCCCAATATACACTACAACGTATGCCCTTTGTCATTCAAGTTTTTTTTACAAACGACGCCCTTCGCTACAAAATTTGACAGTATTTTTATTTACGATCTTAAAGTAATTGCAGTAAAAGGAAAATTAAGAGTGTAGCAGCAGATACGCACACCGGTGTAATTGCAACAATTATGAAAAAAAGTAGGTAAATCTAGTTGTGAATTATACACATACACACATACACTCACGCCTGTTATCCCCGAAGGGGTAGGCAGAAGAGCAACTAGCGCACCCACTTTTCGCCATTATTCCGTCCCATGACACATCATCACAATAGGGGGCGAGCCTTTCGCCATATCGGGCACAAATTCCAGACTCCGAGCTGCTACTGAATAGGAAAACTCAATATCACTTTGCCCGACCCGGGGGTCGAACCCGAGCCTCAGCTTTGCAGTCGTACTGTTATACAACTACGCCACCGAGGCAATCAATCAATCACAAACATCAAAATACCGATACGTCAGTCTCTCAACCAATCACAATAAAACGAAGCGGAGACACATCGTGTTTTTCGTTTCACGTCCTAGCCCCACTGTCCTTTTTTAAACGAGATTTAAAAAGAGTGCTCACCTCCCGGTAGGCAACGGCTTGGTTGTGCCTCTGGTATTGTCTTAAGGCCATGGGCGGCGGATGCTGCTTACCATCAGGCGGACTGCTTGCTCATTTGCCTACTAAGGCAATAAAAAAAAAGTTCGGCATTATAATGCGAACCGTCGGAAGACAAAGCGTTTCTCGGGTTCCCTATTGAATTTTTACCCCTTTTTTTACCCGGCTGCGAAAGTATTTTTATTAATGATTATTTTAATACCTAATTATTTGTTCTGAATAATAACTGTTCGAATTATGAATGTTCTTAGTTGGTGACTAAATATCACCAAACACATTACTTTTCCATAAAATAAAGCCATGAAATCTACGTACTGAAATGAATGATTTACTTATTTATTTATTTAATATGACACACCAACGGCACATACCTACATTACTATATTCTAAGAATACATCATCCATAATGGTAATAAATCTAATGCATATGCCTATTATAGGTATGTACAGTATTTGCTGAAAATATGCATACACACCAAACATTACTCTCCTACATCAATCAATGATCTAGGATAATTGTTACTAATTACGTGTTTTTTTTTTATTTTTTTTGTTGACGCGGAGAAAGTGACTTATTACTACCGCCCAGTGTTCAAGGGGAACGACTGAGCGGTTATGTTGGGATCACCGTGCCTTACGACCCGACGTTGAGCCCCCCGGAGAGATGGAAAACGTCGGGCGACCGCCGGGCCGAGTCCCTAACCTATGTACACCGCACGGCATACCAACTAAAACTCCGCGGTGGCCGTCTTCGGCGCATTAGGGACGGCTGCGGGCTTCCTCCGACTCACGTCTAAGTTGTCGTCTGCAACCACTCCTGCAGTAATAACGTGATACCTTAGTTCAAAGCCCCGGGAAATTCAGTTCGTCATAGAGAATTTCAATCGACATCAATTCGTGAGATGCAAGTGGCAATCTCACCAATGGCAATGGCACGTTGCGTGCGATATTAAAAAATGGATTTATGCTTTCAATATCTTCAAGTCTTGTATCTTGTTTTGGTTTGAATGGCATCTATTAATGGCTTGGGCTGGCTTTCCATATCGAGAATAACTTTTTAATTTTCTACTGTAAAACCCATTCGTGACCAGGGTTGCCAGGCGTCCGGATAAAGCCGGACATTCTTAGGCTTTTTGAATGCGGATCCGGCCAAATTAAACGGTATCCGTCTGTTTACATTTGACAACTAAAAAAAAGGGTTGCCGGGAAAATGGGGCCCGAAAAGTCGTATTAATACTAAGACACAAAATCGTTAATAATTTAGGGTGTCCCGCCTTTTTACTCAAATGTTAGGTAAAACTGGATAGTCTATCCGGCTGTTAGGTTTGACGACCTGGCAACCCTATACGTGACAAATGCTGGTGGTAGCATCTGCCCGGGTATCGACCACCGCACACAAGGTGTACCCGCCATATTGGCCCACGTAAGTGTGTCGCGTTCTGGGATTAGCCTGTACATATCCGGTTCACACAGGCCGGCATAATTGTGTGGACTAACGAGGAATCATCGTCTCTAATCATCGGTACTCTATTTGGAACCCTTTTAACTACCATCTGGTTTTTTTTTTTTTTTTTTTTTTTTTTTTTTGTCCCTGACTAAACTCTTGTTAGCCTGACGAGGGTCGGCTTATACAAGAACACCGGTCTTGTGGGTGAGCGCAGAAGGCGCTCGCAACCCATTAAATTAAGCGACCACGCTGAGGGCGACCCACTAATGGGTCACGACCTCGGCTCAGGGCGGCCACTGAGAGGATAAGACATCAGCGTTTGGGGAAATTTGGTTTGAAACCTAATCCTATTTACGTGTTGATCGTAGTCTACGGCACGCGGGCCGGAACTGCTAAGAGAGGGCAGGGGGTTGGGGAACGCGACGAGGTCCTCGACGGCGAGGACGGTACAGCGGTCTTGTTAAGTGTATGAGCTTTAGATGCTCGTTCTTTTCGCGTAAGGCCAGAGTGATTTCGTCCTCTGGATCTGACAAGACTGAACGCGGTCGTCTCCATTTGGCGCGATCAAATGGAGTATAAATCGACGCTTTACGGATAAGCGTGTTCGGGTGGTTTACCGCCCTGTCGAAATAGCGTCTGCTGGCGCACTGCATAAAGTGCCTGATGGTCGGCATATTGGTGTCCACGTGGAGGTTGCGATTGCGAACGTACCACGGGGCACCAAGTGCATGTCGTAAGAATCGATTTTGAAGCACCTGCATTCGCTGAAGGCGACCGGGCGGTAAATGAGCGAATACGGGCGACGCGTATGTCATTATCGGACGGATGCATGTTTTAAAGATCCTAATCTTGTTGCGGATTGACATCTTACTATTTTTGTTTAGGAGCCAGTGAAGCTGGCTCATCGCGAATGCGGCTCGCGCGCGTACCGCATTTACGTGTGGGATGAAGGTCAACCTCTGATCAAGGGTTACTCCTAAATATTTGGCTTGGCCCTTCCAGGGAATAACCTGGTCGGACATGCGGACTGAAAAGTGAGGGACATGGACTTTCCTTTTCCGAGTGAAAAGGATGGCCTGACTTTTGGTGGGATTGACGGTGATTCGCCATTTGCGGAACCACTCACCGAGTTCGTCGGCGGCGGTTTGCAAAGTGCGCACCACTTTGTCGGGGTCTATACGTGAAGCGTATATTGCGGTATCATCCGCGAATAGTGCCAGATGGGCGTTTTGTGGTCTAGGGATGTCGCTTGTGTACAGCGAGAATAGAAAGGGGGACAGGGCGGAGCCTTGCGGGACTCCGGCCGTGATGGTGTGTCGGGAAGAGAGAGTTCCCTCCACGCGATATCTGAAACCGCGATTCGACAGGAAATCTCGTATGATGTGCACGAGTTGTGTGGGCACGTTGAGAGTGTACAGCTTGAAAAGCAAGCCGTTGTGCCACACCCTGTCGAATGCTTTTTCGATATCGAAGAAAATAGCACCGGTAGGCATTCCTTTACGGAATTGTTCGTGGACGTACTCCGTGATGCGGAGCACCTGATTGACACAACTGTGTCTAGGGCGAAAGCCAAACTGTTCTGGAGGGATCAAATTTTGATTGAAAGCTACTATTTTAAGGCGGTCGAGGACGATCCGCTCGTAGATTTTGCCCAGAGTACTGAGCAGACTGATGGGCCTATAAGAGGAGGGTTCGAAAGCGGGTTTCCCCGGCTTGTGGATTCCTATCACAACTGCCTCTTTCCAGACCTCTGGGAAAATGCAGTTACGAAACGCGGCGTCATAGATAGAGGTAAGAATTTGAACTAGATGCTCCGGGAGCATCTTAATCATACGAGTAGGGATTAGATCGCCCCCGGGGGCTTTCCTACGTTTGAGTGCCTTGATCAGAGTGGTGACTTCTTCGATCGTCACCGGCGCAAGGGGATCGGGCGGCGGGTCGACGTCCGGGTCGACGTTATCGTATAGCGGTCGCGGTATAGAGACTGGCGGTGGCCGGACCGCGTTCCTATCTTCGACGAAGGTGTCAACCGCAACAAGAATGTCGTCATCTACGGGTACGGAGGTGAGCGAGCATTGAGACTCCAGGCTGCCGGCCAGTAGTTCCGCTTTCTCGTCGTCATCAAACGCCGGGCGTTGATTCGGACGATTGAGCGGAGGCATGGAGGCCACATCGTTTCTCTTGAAGGAACGAACCAGTTGCCAAAAGGCGGTATGTGTCGGATCGATATCGGCAAGGCGAGTGTTCCACCTCGAATCGACGACCTCTTTTATGCGACGCTTAACCTCACGTTGGAGGTAGCGCGCAAGATGTCGTCGTTCCGGGACGGGTCTCGTCGCGCAGGATTTGAGCGTAGCGTTACGCAACCTCACCCACCACCGAACGTCTTCGGGAAGTTGCCAGTGACTGTGAACAGTCTCTGGCACCCTCTCGGAGCTTTCGCTCAAAACGTTCTGAAGGTGGTCGGTGAAGACGCGTATCGCGCTGGTCGTTTCCTCGGGAGTAACGATGTTGGTCGGGATCGCGGAAAGATCAGTGGATGAGGTGTCCGCGAGCTTGGTGCCTAAAAGACGCCAATTCGTTTTCACCTTCATCGGGATATTAGGACCTGTGTCTGTTGGACTGTTTTCGGGGACTAGATCGAGGATCACAGGTCTGTGGTCAGAGTCTAACTCTTGTAACACTTGCATGGAACGCACGCTAAGGCTTACGTTCCGTACAAGTGCCACGTCGAGTATGTCCGGTCGGTGGTCGTCATTGTAACTATAGTGGGTAGGTTCTGAAGGAACCAATAGGCTTAGATTGATTGTGTCAAGACAACTCTCTAGGACTGCACCTCGCTCGTTGGTCGAGTTGCAGTTCCAGAGAGTGTTCTTGGCATTGAGGTCTCCCGCCAAAATGACGGAATCCCCCAGATCAAATAGGGTTTCAAGTTCGTTGGAGTGAAGCTCCTTAGTGGGCGAGAGATAGGCCGATATGATGGTGATCGGCGGGTGTCCGGTCATGGCTAGCCTGCAGACCGAAGCCTCAATGTTGCTCAAGCTTATCGGTGATTCTAATGGGATACAATGAAGGGACCTTTTGTAATAAATGAGAGTGCCTCCTAAACGGCCACTGGTACGATCATTTCGCACCAGTTTGAAGTTTGGGATGTTGGGATCGCGGTGAGAGGGCTTAAGGAACGTTTCCTGGATGAGGAAAACGTCAATTTGGTTGTCGCGGACAAAAGAAGAAATTTCGGCTTTTTGGTCCCGAATGCCGTTACAATTGAAAAACCCCACTCTGAGGGAGCGAGGTTTTGTCCGCTGGGGGAGTTGTCTGGCGTTGGTAGCCATTTATGAAATTAAAGAGGGGAGACGCACAGCGTTAACTGTAGCCTCGAAGATTTGTTGCTGGATCAGAGCGATCTCAGCTATGAGAAGGGGGTCTTCTACTCCCGTACGGGTGAGTAGACGGGAACGCTCGAAAAGTTTCCCGTGGAGAATCATTATCTCCGGGGAGCCTAATAGTGAGGCGATTGAGGAAGAGGCGTCGCTTGCCTTCGCCGCCACCGTCGCCGACTGAGAAGGGGTGGGAGGGGTGGTGGGTTTGGGTTTTGGTTTGGGCTGGGCTGCCTTTGAAGAAGGAGCCACAGCTGGGGGAGGAGAGGGTCGAGTAGAGGCCGGGGCAGCGGGAGTGACTCCGCTGGGGGCCTGAGAAATGGGTTCAGCGCGCGCCGTGGGAGGAAACCACGGGTTGCGCACTGGCGCAGGTGCCAGTTTGAATGTGGTGGCCTGAGGGGCCGAGGGAGCCGCAGCTTTAGGAGCTTTGGCAACTCTTTTGGGGGCGCGAGGGCATCCGCGATAATTCGCTGGATGGCCGGTTTGCCGGCAGTTGGTGCACGAAGGCGGCTCCGTGCACTGAGAGCGGTCCTTGGGACGGGGGCACTCGGATGTGCCGTGTTCGCCGAGGCACTTGACGCACCTGGCGGGGAGGCGACAGCCACGAGAATTGTGGCCGTATTTCTGGCAGTTGTGACACTGCCCTATCTGGGTCGATTTGTGTGGGGCTTCGACGGTGAAGCCGCCTAGCCCCGAGATATCTTTAATCTCAAACAGACGTTTGACGTCGGAAGGGGACTGAAGAATGGCAAGGACCATTTCATATTGGATTCCCGGCCGGGAGGCGCGGGACTGTCTGTGCATCCTGTGCACTTCTAAAGTGACTATGCCTTTCTCTTCAAGGCCTTCTTTGACCTCGAGAGTCGACATTTGCGTGGGGATACCGCGAATGACGTAGCGGAAGCGCCGCTCGTCAGGGAGGGAATAGGTGAAATAGTGCCAATGTTTGGCATCTAAGAATTTGGTCAGCGCCCTGTGGTCCGCGATTGAGGCGGGCTGCAGGGCAAGAAGCTTGTGGACTTTGTTCCACGAGTTAGACGCGATTGCTATGCGCTGTTTGCGCAATTCGTCAAATATGTCCCGCATGGACATATTTGATGGGAGTTGTAAGTTCAACCTCGGGGGTTTTTTAGGCCCCTTTGGTTGAGTCGGCGGCGGTGGCGGCGTCGACGCAGACGCGGACGCGGTTGGCGCTGAAGGCGCGGAAGGCGCAGAAGGCGCGGATGGGGAGGCTGGTGAGGGAGCAGCGACGCTTCTCTGCTTCTTCCTCCGGCTGTTCTTAACCGTGGTGAAGCCTTCCTCGTCGCGTTCCGACGAAGACGACTCCTCCCCGGATTCGCAGGCGGAGGAAGAAGCAGATATTGGCCGTTTCTTAGGGTTGTTGGCTTCGGGTTGGCTGGGGGACGTGTCCATTTCCTCTTCAGACTCCGCGGAGCCGCCCGAGGTTTCGGTGGTCTCCGTTGAGGTCGTAGCCTCGGACGACTCCGAGGTGTCTGAGGACGCAGACGGTTCCCTGGCTTCCCTAGCCATTGAAAGTATTTCTTGCCGGACCACGTTGTCCGACCGGAACATCTCCCTCACCACTCTCATTATTTCCTCCCTGGAAATAATGGGAGCGGCGAGGGGGGTACTGACTAATATGGGCGCGTTTTGAGCGGCGACGACAGGCCGCTCGGGAGCCAAATCCATCGGCCCAGAATCAGCCATATTGGCGGCTGAGTCCGAGCCTATGGTAGAAATGATTTGGGGGCCGCGTGTGTGTTCACTAACCCCGGGTGTGCACCGCCTGTAAAGAACACACCAAGAAACCAGGCGGGTTCACACAATACGAACGAGCGCGGATCGCGACGCGGTATGGGACGCGATGAACTAAGTCCCCGGGTAGGAACGCCCGGGGGTGAGTATGTGCGTGTCCCTCCCCGCCGGGTATAGGCGAGGGGGGGTGTACTTAGAATTAGGTGTGCCCTAAGCTTGTATCCCTTTTGCCAGTCTTATTGTGCAAAAGGGTTCCTAACAGTCCGTGTACCGTAAACGGTATTGGCCGGAGGCCGCACGCTCAACCGATACACGGGATGGATTTTAAGGAAAGGGTAGGGTTGGGAAGGTGATGTACGGGAGAGACTGCGGTGTGCCTCCGCAGCCTCCGGATCCGTACCCGTCGGCTTTGCCTTGCCCTGAAGGGGCGCAGCGCGTTGCCGGTGACGCGACTCGGCTTGTTAGCACCGTTAGGTTTCCGCCGAGCCAACGCCCTGAAGGGGCCAAACGTCGATAAGAAACAAATTGGGCTAAACCCTGTCCTGAAAAGGACGCGGCTTGGCCCTAAATAGGTTAACAAAATAGCAAAGGGTTGCCCCTTTGCTACCTGTGTAACCTTGACGGCAGCGAGGTCGCTGCGGACGCACCGAGCAGGTACTCGGGCGGAACAATGAAAGTTGTAGCGAGCGCTACAACAAACAATAGGTCCGTCCGAGACGGCTGCGATGTCTGAATGAATGTACCATCTGGTGCAGGGGGCTTACTTTACCTCTTCTTTTTGTTACGGCATTGAATGACGAGACGAGTATGCCGTTCGCCTGATGGTAAGCGATACGACCACCCATAAACAGTAGCAACACCATACAGCACCTTGTTACAAAGTACTGTGTGGCATTCCACTGCGCTCGTCATCCTGAGACATAAGATGTTAGTCTCATTATGTCCAGTAGTTACACTGGTTACAATGTCCTTCAAACTGAAACACAACAGTGCAGGCACACTGCTGCTTGGCAGTAGAAATAGACATTGCGGTGGTACCCACCCAGACGGACTCTTACATATGAGAGACTTACCACCAGTAGATACAGTGTATTATCTACTACTTAAGAACTATAAAGCCTAATAATAACACTGGCATCAGTTATGCCAAGCGGAAAACAACAGTCCAAAAAAGAAAAAACAAAAGCGGCCATTTTGAAAAAAGATAAAGGAATCTCCACAAACATCGCGGTGTGATTTTGGCTCATCCAAGTTTTTTTCAGTTTGGTGTATCGGGCTCAGATTATGATATTAAATTGTTTCAACGAGGAGGTCGGGTGGCGCGGTGGAGGTTCAGCCCACCGAGGGACGGACTTGGAGAGCCAGTATTTAATTATTAATATACGGTGACTGCCTCGGTGGCGTAGTTGTATTACGGTACGACTGCAAGGCTGAGATCTCGGATTCGATATCCAGATCGGGCTAAGTGATATTGAGTTTTTCTATTAAGTATCAGCCCGGACTCTGGAATTTATGCCCGATGTGGCGATAGGCTCACACCCTATCACATCATGGGACGGAATACGCACGGCAAAATTGGCTGCATTAGTTGCGTCTCTGCCTACCCCTTCGGAGATAAAAGGTGTGAATATGTGTATGTGTGTGTGTGTGTTAAATTATAGCCTTATTTTGTCGATGTCACGTTAATTCGAATTTCGAACGATGATCACATTTATAAGCCGATATTACACTTTCGTATTCCTTGATCGTGGTTGGTCTAGTTTTTTTAAGTTTTTATGAAAAAGAAAACTTAAATCCCTTGAAATTCTAAGGTTGTTTTAGGAACAGTTTTTTTTTAAACAGTTTGTTTTGGATATTAATTAAATCTTAAACGAGAGAACACTGTACGAAAATGTCTCTACTTAGGGAAAATAGCCGCAGGGAAAAACTCATATTGCATATACAAACACACACACACACACACACACAATAAATGTATTTGTTGTAACTTCTTACCTACCTTCTCTAACATTAGTTTCTATTTTTTTTTTTCGTTCTTTTTTGTGGCAATTATCTATAAATAAAGTTATGAGAAGACTCTGTCTCCCGAGATACAGTTAACACTAGTTCGGGAGTCATGGGATTCAAAAAAAAAAAAAAAAAAAAAAAAGGTACATTTATATATTGTGGCAATAAAGATTTTTATTATTATTATTATTATTATTATATAAAAGTAGATAAGTAAAACTATAGACCATTAACGGTCAGCTAACCTAAGCAATATACACGAACAAATATATGATAACTATGGAATGGTGTACCTAAACAGTATATCATAGATATACGATTGCAGCATTCGCGGGTCATCTGCTGTTGATTTTTGAAGAGTTCCATTATCTATCTCCGAGGATCTTCATTAGATCCCGATAGACTAGGTATGTACTAAAACTTTCTCCGAAAAATATACATTTGAATAACGAAAATTCCATCCAAATCGGATCAGTAGCTTTTGAGAAAATCGCGTACATACAAACTTACATATGGTCGACCCGTATACAGAACCTCCTTTCTTCAAGTCGGTTAAAAATCAATGTTCAATTTAAATTAGAAACCGAGTCGACAAATACGTACCTACCTATAAAAAGTTAAATTATTTTTTCGTTTGTAGTGGTTTTGAAGTCGGTTCCATTTTTTGTTAACTTTATATATGCAGTTATAATGTACAATAGTACTACACTTTTATCTGGATGCACTTTTTTAAAGAAATTCCAGTTTGTAAATATGTGAGAAATATTTAAAAAAATCTACATATATAAAAATGAATCCCTATTTTCCTTGGTCACGGCATCACGCGTGAACGGCTGGACTGATTTCGTTATTTCTTTTTTTGATGTGCTTGGTATTGTCAGGAGAAAGTTCTTATGAAAGAAAAGAATAAGAAAATTGCGTGGAAAATTAGAAAACTTAAGGATACTTAACCACCATATTAAACGTGCATGTCACTGAACTCCTAAACGGGTGGACCGATTTTAATGAAATTTTTTGTGTGTCTTCAGGTGGATTCGAGAATGGTTTAGATTACAATTCTATCCGGTAGGTAGCGTTGTACTTGGGTTCTAGGATTTTATTTCCTTTTTAGGGCAGGACAACGCCTGTCGGGGCCGCTAGTACATAATAAGTATTATTAATTTTTATCTCGCCGCGCTGTCTGTCAAAAATATGTAGGTACTTACTTGACGTTCAGGTACACTTATTCAATTTCACATAATCTACATAAAAGGATACTAATATGATCATAGCACAAACACAAAAACAAACAAAACAATAATAACATTGCACAAAACAAAATAATCCCAAGCCCCCACCTGTCCCAATCAAAGGCTTTGCCGACCGCAAATCACGGCGGAACCACACCCCCTAAATCTGGCCACGCCCTGCGCTGCGCATGCGCGGCCCACGCCAATCACGGCCCGCGCCTCTCCCCCCTCCCAAACACCAAATTGGCAATCATGCACCCCCGATTGACCCCGGTGTTGTGTCATTTTTTCCCGCAATATCAATCGGCTAGCTCCGCCCTTTACAATTAAAATTATCCCGTTTTCAATCATAAACCAAGATGTGGCGCGGGGGTGCGCGCGCTGACGCACCGTAATTGAGTGATTGTGAGTGACTATGTAGAATAGAGAAAATGATGGATCAGAGGCAGAACTTATACCCGGGCCACATCACAGACCTGCTCACGGCTTCGTATCAAAACAATGAGCGGATTTCGGCGTTGGACGATGAATCGGGTGAGAATGCTGAGCGGTCCTCGTCGCCCGTGTCCACTTTGGACGACGGGGACAGCCGACATTCGACTTTCGGAGTGGATTTGACCGGGAAAGCGACGAACCTCGGTGGTAAATCGTTCACGATCGCCGCCATCCTGGGCCTGACGGGGCCTGACGAAGATGTGATGAACCTGAGCGTGCAAGAGCGGCTGCACGAGAACCAGCGGCAGCTGCAGACATATCTGTACTCCGGACACGAGGTGCAGAGGCTCAACGACGGCTTCCGGGGGATGGTTGGCGTCCCGACGGCTTTGAGGCAAGGTAGGTTCATTTATTTCAAGTGTGTCTCAGAATTCGATATTAGGTGCCTTTAATATAGGTAGGTACAATTTTTTTTCTGTAATCAATTCCAAAAAGAAGTTCCTACTGTGTCAATTGTGAGGAAGAGACACGCAGTTTCACCATCAAGAAAGAAAGAAAATATTTATTTGTAACAAGCATGATTACAACATAAGTACTAAGTATACTTAAATTAATTTTGCGCGTCACAAAAACGACCCAAACTCAGCATAAGCTGGTAGAAATCAGCGCTGGTCTTCCGTTGGGCCGTTTTGTGATGTCACGAGCGCCAAAGGCATAAATATAACAATTATAACAAATGACAGGTACAGTATAAGGTACAATAGAAACTAAAGACTAAAGAGCATCATGAATGCGCTGTTCAATTCAATTCATGCACCAAAAAGCATGGGCGAATGAGTAGCCATCCAGATCGCAAAGACCATCATAATATTATGTTTAATTGTAATATAAAAAGAAATACTACAGTTAACATATTTCGAAAGTTATTTTGATGACCAAGTGACTGAAAGACTGCCTCGCTGGCGTAGTTGTATTACAGTACGACTGCAAAGCTGGGGTCTCGGGTTCGATTCCCGGGTCGGGCAAAGTGATATTGAGTTCTTCCATTCAGTATCAGCCCGGAGTCTGAAGTTTGTGCCCGATATGGCGATAGGCTCGCCCCCTATCACATCATGGGACGGAATAACGGCGAAAAGTGGGTGCACTAGTTGCGCCCCTGCCTACCCCTTCGGGGATAACAGGCGTGAGTGTATATGTATGTACTACAGTTAACATATTTCGAAATTTATTTTTATGACCACGTGACTGAAAGAAAGTCTAAATTTACTAGAATATTAGAAATCACTAGAAAGAAGATAGGTCTACTTTTTATATGGGTGCTGGATCACAAAATCTAACCAGGATCAAACGTTATGGAAATTAAAGGGCGAAAAATATGTGTCTTGGATCCATTAAAGAATAATTTTAGACCCCTCTACTTATAATTAACTTTATTAAAAACGTTCATTTCAAGTTTAGTTTTTAACACACATACACATACACTCACGCCTATTATTCCCGAAGGGGTAGGCACAGGCGCAACTAGGGCACCCACTTTTGGCCGTAATTCCGTTCCATGATGTGATAGGGGGCGAGCCTATCGCCATATCGGGCACAAATTCCAGACTCCGGGCTGATACTGAATAGAAAAACTCAATATCACTTTGCCCGACCCGGGGATCGAACCCGAGATCTCAGCTTTGCAGTCGTACTGTAATACAACTACGCCACCAAGGCAGTGATTCAATTTTGTTTAGTTTTTAAACAAAATTAAAGCACGTAAATCTCAAAATCGGATGACTCTAAACTATAAGATTTGTTCCAAAGGGCTAGTTTTTGAGAGTTCTATTCAAATATAAACTCATTTGCAAAAAAAACGGGCACCTAAGCAATGAACCATTTCAAATGTTACTATTGGTTTGTTTGATAATTATAGGTAGTTTTACTTTCACAATTTTGTAAATTAATAAGCAAATAATCGTTTTCGTCAGTATTATCATAAAATTTTGATAAAATTTATGGGTTTTAATGCTAAAGTTCACTTGTAGTGTATGCTCGCTAGTAGTGCATATGCTCGTGAAGTAAACGTTAACAAAGATTTTTGTTTGTTTTTTCTTTAATAAAGTAAAAGCAGATAAATGTTTAGTATCGAGTGTGACCCCCTCTAGCTGAAATCACAGCTTGAATTCGTCTGGGTATGCTAGCGAGGATATCCCGGATACTTGCTTGCGGAATACGTTCCCACTCCGCGGTAATCACATTCTTCAGCTCTCTGATGGTTTGCAGAGCCGGTTGTACTGATCTCACGCGTCGTTTCAGAACGTCCCAGACATGCTCTATAGGATTGAGGTCGGGACTTCGAGCTGGCCAATCCAAACGACGAATGCCGACCTCTTGCACATACGCTTCCACATCGCCAGACCGGTGGGCGGGAGCGTTGTCGTCCATAAAAATTGAGTCTTCGCCTAAAGCGGCCAATGCGGGTTGTGCATGAGGAATAAGAACTTCTGTTATGTATCGATGTCCAGTCAGTGAGCCGTTTTCAATGAAGACTAACTCTGTGCGATCCATTGAATTTATTCCTGCCCAAAACATAACAGAGCCCCCACCATAAGGTGTGATTTCTTCAAAACAAGCCTCTGCAAAGCGTTCTCCTCGTCTTCGTAGCACTCGCCGACGTCGATCTTCACCGAACAGAGAATATCCTGGCTTCATCGGAGAACAATACCCTATACCAGTCTTCTTGAGTCCATGACTCACAATTTCGAGCAAACCTAAGCCTGGCAACTCTGTGCTCACGGAGTAACTTAGGGCCGCGGGCCGGGCGATGACTGCGTATATTGGCCGCGAGCAGCCTCCTCCTGACCGTCCATAGACTAATATGCACATTTCTTACTTCTTCGAGGTTGTTCTTAAGGTCTACATACGAAGACTTGCGATTTCTCAATGCGGGACTCACAAGAAAACGATCATCCCGTGGTTGGGTACATGGTTTTCTTCCAGAACCAGGCCTTCTTTCGACGGAACCGTGTCTTGATACCGCTGCCAGGTCCTTTGAACCGTCGAGCAACTCACACTTAGCCTCTGAGCCACGAAGCATTGGCTGCAGCCCTCTTCGAGCAGCGCAATAATTTTGGTAGCTTTTACCACTTTCTCTAACATTATTGAGACAGCTAAACAGCAATAAATGAAGCTTTGACAATTAAGAATATGAAATAAATTCATAAAAATTGACTAAAAGTTATAAAAACCGATATTATCTTTTGGAACTTCGCACCAAAAATGTAGGATAAAAAGTGGTTTTCTGTAAAAACGAGCATCAAACGAAAATTTTAATTTAGAACGTACTGTTTTAAACACCACGGCATTTTTAAAACCGGCCAGTAACATGTACAAATGATTGAAATCATTTTGGTACCGTATTTTTTTAAAAAAGAATTAAAATCCAAACCGCCCGTTTTTTTTGCAAATGAGTGTATATAAAGTATATTGGTTACGATTCTCAGCCCGTTTTTTTTATTTTTTTATTGCATCGAATGACGAGACTAGCATGCCGTTCGCCTGATGGTAAGCGATACGAGCACCCATAAACAGTGGAAACACCATCCAGCGCCTTGAGTTACAAAGTACTGAGTGGCATTCCACTCCGCTCGTCATCCTGAGACATAAGATGTTAAGTCTCATTATGTTCAGTAGTTACACTGGCTACAAAGTCCTTTAAACCTTAACACAATAGTGCATGCACACTGTTGCTTGGCGGTAGAAATAGACATTGCGGTGGTACCCACCCAAACGGACTCTTACATTATATGAGAGTCCTACCACCAGTAAGTTAGTAGTTTTGGACATGTCCTATAACTCGATCAGTAAATTCAACGTCGTAATATTATTTATGTTATATCGATGTATGTTAAAGGATGATGTGGTGACTAAGATTGAAAGAAGTATGCTGAGGTGGTTTGGGCACGTGGAGAAGATGGATGAAAGACGGATCACAAAAGGTATTTATCGAGAGAATGTGGATGGTACGGCTGGAAGGGGACGCCCGAGGAGAACATTTTCTGACCAAATAAATGATCTTCTCAGAAAAGGGCAGGTCAGGAGTACCCTTAACCGACGAAAATGTATGAAAAGAACTATGAATGTGGAAGAGGCGAAAGAGGTTTGTCAAGATAGTAGCATGTGGCGCTCAATAGTCTCTGCCTACCCCTATGGAATAAGGGCGTGAGTGTGTATGTATGTATGTATATGTAATATTATTTGACCGCAGAAGTCTTCATAATATAATAATTATTTCCTGTCGCTCTTTATTTACTAAAGCTACATAATTAGAGTCAGTCGCATAAGTTGCTGAACCAATTCTGAAAACTGAAAAACTGGTAAAGAAAATTGGCAAGAACACATGCGCGATTGGAGGTTTTAAATTTGTTCAGTTACATATTTATGTGGCTGAATGTACTACAGGAAATAAAAATATGTAGTTGGAAAAAACAAGAAGTCTTATTGGATTTACTTGTAAATCATGATGTTATTAAACTATCTGCGGTGGCTTGTGATTGGCTTACTGTATTTAGTTCTTATTTTTGTTTATTGTTATAGTTAGCTGTGAGCCACCCCAACAAACTAAAATAAATTAAAATAAATCAAGAACCTATTTTATAAGCTTTTTTAACTTGACATAAATACCTACTTACTAGGACAAAAATAATGAAAAATTCGAATGAAATAAGTAATAACAATTACAATTATTCCACCTTAACCGTAATACTAATCAAATTATTATTTTACTTAGATTTTATTGGATTAATAAAATAATTAAATCCGTCGAGAATTATTATTAAGTTGTATCTTTCCTGCGCGAAATCAAGGCACGAAGGGTGGTCCTTTTGGAAGGCTTGCGTGGGGATATTGATCCAACGCGTAGAGGCCCCTTAAAGATACAATACTCTTGTTGGGATGTGTACACCTTGCAGGTACTCTCTATGTCTGTACTTATAAAGGAGATACAGCCAAAGACATCTCCCGCAAGGTCCCGTAGTCTCAATCAATAGCCTAGCAACCAGTCCAGTTAATTCCTATCCAAAGATCCGGTATAGTGTCCATCTTCTCTGCATTTTTTTTTATTGCATTAAATGACGAGACCAGCATGCCGTTCGCTTGATGGTTCGTTCCCCGTTCGCCGGTAGGTAACGGCTTGGTTGTGACTCTGGCATTGTTTTAGTCCACGGGCGGCGGACCGTTTGTTCGTTTGCCTACTAAGGCAATAAAAAAAAAAAAACAAAAAGAAAAATGGTAAATGCAGAAACAACTGAACGGATTTGGATGAAATTTGGCACACTGGTAGATCAAGTCCTGGATCTAGGCTACTTTTTATCCCGAGCCCAACCGCGAGCACACACATAATGGTTAATATTCTCGTGGCTTTCAAATCAACTTTAGCATTAAGATTGAGGAATGAGGAGTGTGTGGATTACAAATTAAATCGATTGTTACAAGAAACCGAATCGGTAACGCATTAGTAGGTACATCCCCAATTTATTAGAAACCAAACTGTCAACTTGTTAAATAAATGGTTGGACGGAGTATAAAAATAAAACTGTGTATAAAAATAAAAGGTTTTTCCGGGATAAAAGTCCTGCTTTTTTATGCCCCGGGATAAAAAGTAACCTATATTACACGCTGATTAATAGTGGTGAAAAATATTTCAAATCGGTCCAGTAGTTTCGGAGCCTTTTCAATGCAAGCAAACAATCAGACAGTCAAATCTTTCCTTTTATAATATTAGTATAGACGTGTTGCTCGAGGCTCCACCCGCGTGCAAAGAATTTTCCGGGATAAAAGTCCCGCTTTATATTTTCCCGGGATAAAGTAGTTTTAGTTCTTTCCAGGGTACTAAATTATATTCGTACCAAATTTCATCGAAATCCGTTTAGTAGTTTCGGAGACGTGCCGCATCAAATAAACAGTAAAACAGAAAGACAGAAAAGAATTATAAAATCTAATCTGTGTTACATTACTCTTCTTTTATACTCCGTCCAACCATTTATTTAACTTTTGACAGTTCGGTTTCTAATCAATTGGGGATGTACTAATGTGTAACTGATTCCATTTCTTTTAACAGTCGATTTAATTTATGACGAAGTTTTGATCGATTAAACACATTGGATTGTTATTTTTGCGCATTTTGTATTGTTTTATAAACACGCCTAAGCGTTTAAATGTGTATATTTTCTGTTTATAAATGTATTCTGTAGGTATATATTTTATATCCAATATAACTTTTGTCAATATTTAACTCTAATGGTTTATTTTATTGGTTATCATATACTTACGCATATATAAAAAGCAAATTATTTACACTGCCACTTTATATTTTTCAGTGACAAGTTTTGAATTATCTTTGTTACACAATCAGTGGGCTTAACGAATATGGATTGATATTCGTTAAGCCCACTGATTCTGCGAGAGCAAGTCCTTCACTATAGGAAAGAAAAAATGGCGTCTATAAAGTAGTCAATTATTTTGTTTCCATTCCTTGTGCATAATTATAAAATTTATATGTCAAAAGTTAAATAAATGGTTGGACGGAATATAGTCACCCCATTGCTGTTATCACATTTCTTTCAATGTTCAGACACATCGGGTTCTACTGCTTTATTATACCTAGTATAGATGGTCGGATGGTAGATCATTATCTATTACTAGCTTATGCCCGCGGCTCCGCCCACGTTAAAAAGTTTTTCCGGGATAAAAGTCCCGGTTTATGTTTTCTCGGGATAAAAAGTAGTAGAGTAGTAGTAAGTAGTAGTAGTAGTAGTGTTAATCCAGGACACGATCTACCCGTGTGCCAAATTTCATCGAAATACGTTCAGTAGTTTTTGCGTGAAAGAGGAACAAACATCCATACATCCAGACATCCATTCTTGCAAACTTTCGCCTTTATAATATTAATAGGATTAACCACATCACCCTTAAAAATATTTGCTATAGACAAATCAGTAGGAACTAATTTATAAGTGGACGATAACCTAGTTGGGAATGGAACGGACTGCCAAGACAATGTCCGGAGGTTCAAAAACCCAAGGCACACGCCACTGACTTTTCGAAGTTACGTGTGTATTGTTTATAAATAATCGTTCGCTTCACCAGTGAAGGAAAAAATCGTAAGGAAACCTACGTGCCTGCGAACTCTCCATATGAATTTCGAGGGTGTGTGAAGTGTGCCAACCCACACTAGGCCAGCGTGGTGGACTAAGGCCTAACCCTCTTAGTAGTAGAGGAAGCCCGTGCTCAGCAGTGGGCAGTATATAATACAGGGCTGATTGCATTGCATTGCAATTTGTACTTTTTTGTTAGTGGTATAAGTGGTAGCTGGTCATACTTAATTAGTAGCTATCCTGCATGTAATGTTTCTATCATTAAGTGCTTTGGAAAAGCCCACTGACCTGAGAAGGAGCAACAAGAAACTCAGCGTAGGTCTTTTATTGTTATCTTTTTTTTTGCAGATAGCCAGTAACAATATTAATTCAATTTCAAACATGGATATTGAATACGAAAATTAACGGAGAGTACCTAAGTCAAACAACCACCTACATGTTTAATTTTAAGTAAACAATAAAGTCAAACATCAAACAGAGCAGACCAGTCCACAGACAGATGTTGCTATTGCCTATGAACAGGGGCGCTTACAATCAGCGTATTCTTTGCATCATTTAGGTGGACAAAACTCTGCAGTCATCGCCTCCTTGGTCTCGTAAGCTGAGGGTTATGATATCCTGACCTCTAAAGCCATGTCAGATAGCAGCTGCGTGGGTTTTCCTAACACTATCTCCCCAGGACTGTATCAATTAGATGTTGTCAAACAGGCTCCCAATTATAAAAACGAATCCAAATTTTCCATCATGGTTAAAAGCACTGACTGCCTCGTTGGCGTAGTTGTATTATAGTACGACTGCAATGCTGAGGTCTAGGGTTCGATCCCCGGGTCGGGCAAAGTGATATTGAGTTTCCTATTCAGTATCAGCTCGGAGTCTGGAATTTGTTACCGATATGGCGATAGGCTCGCCCCCTATCACATCATGGGACGGAATAATGGCGAAAAGTGGGTGCACTAGTTGCGCCTCTGCCTACCCCTTCGGGGATAAAAGGCGTCAGTGTATATGTACCTATGTGGTTCAAAGCATAATATTATGCTTACACTACTGGGATCAAGGCTTGAGAACACTGCCGTGGGACAAAGGTAGGTGAATGACCTCCTAACTCCACCCTAATAATCAATGGTGTAAAGTCCAGTATTTTAATGATCAACTGTCCTTTTACATTAGGTACTAATACTTGTGATAAGCTTAATCCACTTTGCGAAGTTTGAGAATAATTCCCCGTTAACTGAGGGAGACACCCTCGATTTAATTAAACCTCCCTCTCTTTATTTTATGAACCGGTACGTTAGAGGGAAAGTTGCCAAGCACAAAGGACAACCGCGTCCATGCGAGATAAGTACCATAAAGTTATTTTTAGTTTTATTATAATTTGTTTAAAAGTCTTTAAAAAAAAAACCTTGATAGTCGTATTTTTTTTAATACGTTAACTAGCTTTTGGCCGCGGCTTCGCCCTCACGCAAGAGTTTTTCCTGGATAAAAGTCCCGCTACCTATATATTTTCCCGGAACGCATTGTAAATCTAAATTCTCTAATGCACCTGAAGACACACTGGTGGTAGGTCTCTCACATGTAAGAATCCGTCTGGGTGGGTACCACCACAATGTCTATTTCTACCGTCAAGCAGCAGTGTGCATGCACTGTTGTGTTTCGGCTTGAAGGACATTGTAGCCAGTTACAAAGAACTGTGTGGCATTCCACTGCGGTCGTCATCCTGAGACATAAGATGTTAAGTCTCTTTATGTCCAGTAGTTACACTGGCTACAATGTCTTTCAAACCGAAACACAACAGTGCATGTACACTGCTTTGTGGCGGTGGTACACACTACCCACCCAGACGGACTCTTACATGAGAGACCAGAGACCTAACACCAATAATTTATCATTGAAAGTCGTTAAATTTCCATTGGCCGCCAGAACCGTGTCGAAATGCTTGATTTATTATGTACTAGACTTCTGCTCGCGGCTTCGCCCGCGTGAATAAGTTTTTCCGGGATAAATTATACATATAAACCTTCCTCTTGAATCACTCTATCTATTAAAAAAAACCGCATCAAAATCCGTTGCTTGGTTTTAAAGATCTAAGCATACATAGGGACATAGGGATAGACAGCGGGAAGCGACTTTGTTTTATACTATGTAGTGAAAAATCCTGATTCCATCATACCTCTAGAGGCTTCTACATTTCAAGTAGTAGTGTTACTGAAAATAGTGTTGAGAATAAAGTAAAATATACATATTTTAATTATTGTTTTTTTTTTTTCTAGATAGTCCACGGCCGGATATAAGGCAACCGCTGGGCCAAATGAAAACCTCTCGAAGCCATTCCCTATCGTGTTCAAATAGGTAAGTGCAAATATCTAGTTACTTATTATATTATTGATAAATATAATAATATAAATATCATGTTAAATAAAATGTAATTGTTTTTTATTTTATTCTTTAACAAAAAATGTTTGTTCAATAGCGGCTTTATCTACCGCGAATGTGTTTTAGGCACAGAGACCCCTGCTTTTAAAAATTGCCGTGAGGGTTCATGACCAATAACCATTATTTTCATCCCTCTCTGTGCTGTCGGGTGACTTAGATCTTGGTCAGGCGCCAGTATCACGCAGTGCTTAGTAATTCAAAGTTCAACATGAGTTTACAATTGATTTTGTGGCCTGCGACTTATCGTTGGCCAAGCGGCTTCATTTCTACAATAACACCATTATAGTTCCGGTAGGAGTAAACGAATACGAACGATCTTCACTCCGGAGCAGCTGGAGCGGCTGGAGGCGGAGTTCGAGCGGCAGCAGTACATGGTGGGCCCCGAGCGACTGTACCTCGCGCACGCGCTGCAGCTCACTGAGGCGCAGGTGAGTTCTCACTTCAGGGGCGGCTGCGGACGACAACTTAGACCCTATAGTCCGGAGAAACCCGCAGCCGTCCCTAATGCGCCGAAGAAGGCCACCGCGGAGTTTTAGTTGGTATGCCGTGCGGTGTACATAGGTTAAGGACTCGGCCCGGCGGCTCAACGCTGGGTCGTAAGGCACGGTGAACCCAACATAACCGCTCAGTCGCCCCCCTTGAAGGCTGGGTAGTAGTAATAAGTCAATTTCTCCGCGAAAACAAAAAAAAAGGTGAGTTCTCACTACTACGCTGACAACAGTACTACATACTGAGGTAAAAAGGAATAGCATAGCATCAGGGTTAATAGCAATTAACATTGAATTCATTGCACAGATGACAACAATTTACTCCCATAGAGTTAATAAATAACTTTAACATTTTCGCAACAATCGAGCTATACTTAACATAATTGTACCGATCATCTGGGGTCGCATTTATCTTTTACTGGTCGTCATTTTGTGCTTCTCTTCACTTAACATCAGGTAATGTGAGACCACGTTACAGTACAAAATAAAATAAAAACAATTTATTCGTTCCATCTGAATAATTCACAAGACCAATTTCTTACCTCTCACTTAGTGCCTAAAACATATTATGATACATTGACGTGAGGTCACATCGTTCGGTATGCAATGCAATGCAATCAGCCCTGTTATATATACGGCCCACTGCTGAGTATGGGCCTCCTCTACTGCTGAGAGGGGTTAGGCCTTAGTCCACCACGTATGTAGGTTTCTTCACTATATTTCCCTTCACCTTTAAAGCGAACGGTAATTGATAAACAATACACACGTAACTTCGAAAAGTCAGAGGTGTGATCCTTGGGTTTTGAATCTCCGGACATTGTCTCAGTAGACCGTTCCATTCCCATATAGGCTATCGCCCGCTTTATCGTTGTCTATCGTTCGCTATATCTGACGTTATTGACGATGGTGATATTCCACCGTTAAATTAATACATATACATATATACACTCACGCCTGTTATCCCCGAAGGGGTAGGCAGAGGCGAAACTAGTGCACCCACTTTTCGCCGTCATTCCGTCCCATGATGTGATAGGGGGCGAGCCTATCGCCATATCCGGCACAAATTCCAGACTCCGGGCTGATACTGAATAGAAAAACTCAATATCACTTTGCCCGACCCGGGGATCGAACCCGAGACCTCAGCTTTGCAGTCGTATTGTAATACAACTACGCCACCGAGGCAGTCGAGGCAGGCGTGAAATTAATATCATAAAAAATACAATAAATACTTTGTAAATTACATCAATACTTAAATACTTAGTTAATTCCATTGGTCTTCGATTACGAACGTTACATATACATGGAATTACATGCTTTACGAAATATGAAATCCATAACAAGTCTATGAATGCGGTACAATGGACTTGCATGACCGTTCCCAGGTGAAGGTGTGGTTCCAGAACCGGCGCATCAAGTGGCGGAAGCACCATCTGGAAGTGACGCAGCAGCGGCTGGCGGTACTCCAGCGGCACTCGCATGACCGCGACGACGACGTCTGAGTGCAAAGACATTGATAGTGATCCAAGAAGAGTGAAGCGCGCACTATTGACTGTTAGTGGGTTGCGCACACTTTTGATCACGACGAAACAATCCGACGGGGAGTTTATCGTTTGCGGAGTCTCTTATATTCAAAATAACTTTATAAACTGATTAATGGTCAATAGTGCGCGTAATATTATGTGACAATTATTTATTTTCGTTTTAATTTATTGCTGTTACGATCAAGAATTTCATGAAATACTTTGAAAATTTAATGCAAATATATGGATTTGTCACTATTAGGAACTAAGACTATAAAATAGTTGTAAAATACTTAATTTAAGAACGTAAATAAGGATACCACGTTTAGTTATCATAAGACATTCATTGTTTAAGCCATTAACTATATATTATGTTAATAATCAGTGTTTATTAATCACCGCTTACCTCGTATTCTTCTATATAAGTATCTGAAAGAGTTATAGACACACTTTATCATAATAAACACTGATCAAAATATTTTTTTCCCAAAGCACGATATTACAAAATTGTTATTTATATTGATATTTTGGATGCCATAGATACTTATGATTAAATCGGGCTCTATTTCATTAGTAAAAATGATAAGCATTGTTATTAATTTTATTTTGCTCCCTTACAGCAAATTTGTTTGTTTATTCAGGTTAGTCTGCGTGAAATCTTAATATTTTTTTACTCTTTTCCTTTTAAGATTTAGGTATGTTTGTTTTACATAGTTAAGCTGAGTCCGTCAAATGCAGATTTTTCAGAGTGTCACCAAGATGTATAAATGTGCCTGGTATTTAAAAATAAGTTTTGCTTTGGATCTGCTTATTATATCGGATTTAGCGATAATGTACGATCAATTTGCAATTTCTAGTTTAAAGTGCGCGCACCGTTACGCTTTATATGTTGTAAAGGCTATGTTAGGCAAAAATACAATTATCACGCAACATGTTGCTCAACACAAACATGTCGCAAAATATTCTTTTTTACCCGACTACTTTTTATTAAATATTTTGGAGGTTATAAAGACATTTATTGGATCAAACGACGCAAGACCTATTCTGTCAACCTCATACGGTAAAGTTGTAGAACTTGTTGAGCGTCATGCCTTGCGACGTGCCGCAATTGTTGCCTAGTAGTCCTTAATACACAAGCAATTACTGAACTTTATTTGCCAAAGTATTTAGTGATAAGGTAATCTGGTCAGTACTGTAAATTATCTAGTAATTATTAATAAAAATCATAATGATAGTGTGTGTTTTGAATGTTGATTATAGCTCCACCTGCCAAGATTAAGGTCCCACATATTTTTTCACATCCGTTTTTTCTGTTTCTCCATCTTTTATAACGAAATATTTAGACGGTGTGGCTGTTTCCGTTTCAGCATTTCCGGATATATGCGACTTGAGGACGTTCAAAAAAAGAGCGCATTCCCACCTAAAAGGCCGGCAACCTCCTGGTATTGTTGTTAAAATGTTCATAGGCGGAAGTGATACCATCAGTAACCGTATGCTCGTTCGCCCCTATATCATAAAAAAGCTAAGATGTTCTTTTGATATCTGTTTCTGTGTCCGTTATATCAGTTCCGTTGCGTCACTAGCAATGGGTATACTATCTTTATTTAACAATAAGGATTACGGCCTGCTAAGTGGTCTGCACACGAGAACTTTTTTGCCCCATCTGCCGTCACTTCTGTGAACTATGTGTCACTTTAGCCAAAGACATTCGATCCTATCTAAATCACCTTATTTTTTATTAATCGTGAAAAGAAACACCGGTCATTTCTCCATAGTCACCTGCAAGATGGACAAAAGACTCGATAAAGGTCACCAGAACACGCTGGATGCAGTCCGCTTTTGACAGGTCCATCGGAAGTCTTTATTGGAGGCCTAAGTTTAGCTGCTTCGGTGGCGTAGTTATATTATAGTACGGCTGCAAAGCTGAGGTCACGGGTTCGATCCCCGGGTCGGGCAAAGTGATATTGAGTTTTTCTATTTAGTATCAGCCCGCAGTCTGGAATTTGTGCCCGATATGACGATAGGCTCGCCCCCTATCACATCATTGGACGGAATAACGTCGAAAATTGGGTGGACTAGTTGCGCCTCTGTCTACCCCTTCGGGGATAACAGGCGTGTGTGTGTGTTAAGTTGTGGATGTCATATGGCTGATGATGATGAAGGATTATTGGTATTCTTGAACAGTCATGTTACGTTATAAACTGGCTTTAGCTTCGTGTATGAATGAATGAAATCCTCCTAGCCAGTTTCGGCCACGGCGGCCAATCTCAACGGAGATCAGCCAGGTACGCAGGAGATATTATAGTGCACAAGTGTGTGCGCAATACACAGAGGCACTCGCTATTCCTTCACTCTCATAGTCCGGTGAGACGGCAGACATGACCGGAGAGAGATCAGGCGCAGGACCAACGGCTTTACGTGCTTTCCGAGGCACGGGGGTATCATACCGCCAACTTCCTGACTCCGAGCTGCGACTGAGTAATTTTTTTAAGATGGAAAAACCCAGTCACATAGTTTTTTTTTTTTTGGCCCGACCCGGGATTCGAACCCAGGACCTCAGCGCGCAAATCGTACTCGTAACGCGTACGCAATACAACTACGCCACCGAGGCAGTCTTCGTGTATAATTCAGCAGTTAATAGTCAAGTAAGGTAAAATTACTTTCACTTATAGGTACATTTAATACAAACATTTATCAGTTAATTTGTTCACGTATCACGGAAAATTTTAACAAGTCAGGTAAGACTACCTTAAACCTTTCTATCTGCTCAGTTTCAGCCAGGAGTTTAAAATTTGTGCCTGATATGACAGATGGGACAAGAATGTTCTCGACTGGAGACCACGTACAGGTTAGCTCAGTGTTTGATGTTGTTTACTGGTGGTAGGTCTCTCATATGTAAGAATCCGTCTGGGTAAGTACCACCGCAATATTTATTTCTACCGCCAAGCTGCAGGGTGCATGCACTGTTGTGTTTCGGTTTCAGCGGTCGGCATTGTAGCTAGTGCAACTACTGGACATAATGAGACTTGACGTCTTATTTATTTTATTTTATTTATTTAGAAAACTTACAGCTAACATACATAAATGGTATAGAAAGATATATAACAGAAGGCCAATTACAAGTTTTCGCGTATAGATAAATAGGATTAGGTTAGTAAGTTGAAATTGGTAGACAGTATACATACATAATTAAAAGAACCAAGAATAATAGGAAGAAAATAACAACTATATGAAGAAACGGTCGCTCAGTATTTTTTTTAATTTAGTGACGCTAGTGGTAAATAGGTCGACGTCCACATCCCGCGCTATTAAATTATGCCAGAGGATGACGAGCCACACATTACTTTGTAACTCATGGTGCTGAATGGTATTGCTACTGTTTATGGGTGGTCGTATCGCTTACCATCAGGCGAACGGCTTGCTCGTCTCGTTATTCAATGCCATAAAAAAACCCGCAGGTGAACAGACGACTTGATAAAGGTCGCAGGTCCGTCGGGAAATTTTTAGCGTATCTTCACTAGTGGATTTTATGTGGGTGAGGATGTTGATGATGGTTATAGCATCGCCTCGTATTACGGGATGGTACACACTTAGCGATAAGTGCGTGCCCTATTTGCACCTCTGCCTACCCTTTCGGAGCTAAGGCCTGGATGTGTAATTATGTATTTGTAAACTATTCTTTACAAAGAACCACTAGGCTGTTAGTTTGAAACCCAGGTCGCATAAATTACGTGTTTTTAAATTCATACATAATATTCTTGTATTTACTATCTGCCTGATATATTGATAGAAATTGGTTGCATATTGATAGGTCTATGTCATAGGATGATTACATGAAAAAATTACTCCACAGCCTACCCTTGTAGAATAAAGGCGATTTGTTTACAAACATACCCACTACCTCAAGTTATACATCGCAGTGACTATATCGACAAGTACGGAACCAGTTTTCACGGAAGATAGAAATGCTGACACATCACACAAGGCCGAATGTCTTCCGCATTTCACGACGTGTTTATGTCGTTTGGACACGATCGGACTATGTTATGTTATAGAATATAGGCAATAAACTTTCTTTACCTTAAAAAAAAATGCCAAGTTTTTCGTCTTGACTGAAGGCTCCTGTTTTCTGTAGTTTTATTTCTTTGCTCCTGTCGGGTATAGGCAATGAGGGTTATCCAAAGAGTTCTAAAATTATATAGAACGGACATTGGGAAAATTGTCATACAAACATTTGGAGCCTAATCGTCAGTAGTTCAATCTAACATGAAATAGCAAAACACCTATGTAAAATGCATTATAACATACTTTGACATGATCGTTATGCGCAAATATGCATATTTCCTTCCAAAATATTGCTTTCTTTACAAAATTTGCGCATACCATGATGCCTTGTCACATGGATGTTTCAGCTAAGACAGCGTATTTTGCCAATTGGTAATATAACCTTGATGTCCGGTCTGTAACTGACTATACCTACTGTTGAATGTCTTTATTTTCCGGGATATCATATGAGATGCGTAATTCGCATTTGACATTTTAATGATTAGACATTGGTCACAGACAAGCATTTTTGAAAAATTATGTCCTCTAAGACTATCATTCTTTAAAGGGAAGATAAAAAATCATTTGATAGTAGATACTTGTCATCGTTATCGTCTATTTTTACCCGACTGCGAAAGAAGGAGGGTTACTTACTCATTACCTTCAGCTTTTTACTTTCTAAGACATTTTTCCGGAAAAATAAGGTTTTCGACACAGTATACAATTTTTCTCTTCATAAATGGTAACTTTATTCAGGTACCAAACAGCCAGCAGACATTACTATTATTATATTTATTTACTTCTCCTTTCGATGTGGTATATTTACAACATGAAACCATTAAAAATAATATATAATTACATTATTTTTTATTCTCTAAGTTTGTCACAAAAATTATACAAAATATTCATAAGTATTCCACACTTAAGGTGATTAACTATATTATAATACATTTATTATTATAATATAGCTATTTATTATATTTTAAAGTTGGATCAAATTATTATTAAAATATAATATTTGCGGAAATGGACGCGACCTTTAGACTCTCGGCGTAAAATTCGATGCTACGCCGAGGTCGGTCATTAACTTATCATCCTGCGACAAGCGAGGGCCAAGACTTTATAAAAATGAACAATAAATACTCACTATTTCTTTAATACGTTTCTTTTTGCAATCTGTTTTATGTAAACATTCAGCAAAGGATCAACGGTGTGAATTTTGTCTTGCAAGACCATCAGTCTAGAGACTCTTATCATTTTTCTTCCTTTATAGATCTCTAGGGGTTTTTCTTTTGCAGTGTGCAGCCACAGCAATGTGCATGCACTGTTGTATTTCGGTTTGAAGGACATTGTAGCCAGTGAAACTACTGGGCATAATGAGACTTAACATGTTATGTCTCAGGATGACGAGCGCAGTGTAATGCCACACAGTACTTTGTAAGTCAAGGTGTTGTATGGTGTTGCTACTGTTTATGGGTGGTCGTATCGCTTACCATCAGGCGAACGGCATGCTCGTCTCGTCATTCAATGCCATAATTTTTTTTTTTAAAGATTAAGATATCAGTAACCATAATGCCCAATAATTAAACTGGCTACGATGTCCTTTTACCTGGAATATAATTATCCTGCAGAAAAGCAGCAATGCTTGGCAATAAAATGTTTTTATTTCAGGTGCAAAGCTTCTTCTTCAGCTTTTCGAAGTACACTGCTGAACATAAGGCTCTCTCAAATATTTCCAGACCATCCTGCTAAAAGCATGCTGAGGTCTCGGGTTCGATCCCCGGGTCGGGCAAAATTATACTGGGTTTTAAATTCATTATCAGCCCGCAGTCTGGAATTTGTGTCTGATATGGCGATATGCTCGCCCCTTATCACATCATGGGACGGAATATGCTCGGCGAAATGTGGGTGCACTAGGTGCGCCTGCGTCCTGTCTTTGTCGAATGGCTGAACAGGCGCCACGGAGCGGCAACATACCGCCTGACGCAGGTGCTCACCGGGCATGGCTGCTTCGGTGAGTTCCTGTTTCGGGTGGTGGGGATAGAGGAGTCGGCCGTGTGTCACTATTGTGACAACTGCCCAATGGACACGGCCCAACATACGTTGGAGTGTTGTCCAGCCTGGGATGAAGAACGCAGCGCTCTCATAGCAGTCGTCGGAGAAGACCTCTCGCTGCCGGCCGTGGTCGCTTCCATGGTCCGCGGCTGGGAGGCCTGGCAGGCGGTGGCCCACTTCTGCGAGGTGGTCCTCTCGCGGAAGGAGAGTGCCGAGAGGGATCGCCAGCGCAGTGGTGATCCCTCCCGCCGCCAGACGAGACGTAGGAGGCGTCGGGTGGACGACTGACCGACGTCTCCCCGCCCTGTGGATTGGGGGCGTTTGGAAAATTCCACCACGGTATCCCCTGCCTGTCGTAAACGGCGACTAATAGGGGCCTCCGGGGGTCACGGGTGGGTGGGAGGTGCCGCCCACCTATTAGTCTAGCCAACTTCTGTGACCCCCGTGATGGACGGCAGCGTGTCTCACGCTGCCTCGGACGCCAAGGGCGTCCTTCGGTGTACGGGGGCTTCTGTACCCCCGCAACAACAGGAGAAGGACCGCAACAGCGGTACGCGCAGGGGCGGTTGCGGACGACAACTTAGACGTGAGTCGGAGGGAGCCCGCAGCCGTCCCTAATGCGCCGAAGATGGCCATAATAAAAAATAAAAAAAAACTAGGTGCGCCTCTGCCTACCCCATCGGGGATAAAAGATGTGAGTATGTTTGTGTGTGTATCTTTGTAAATCAATTTTGCATCATAAAATTTCCTTCGTCCCTACAAAAACTTGGTAATTTAATAATGTCTAACGTGATGAATCATTAACACATTATGATTGGTTGGCGCCTCAAAACTACTCTTTAATGATCACACCTTGTTACTACGAGAGAGTCATTAACACATTTTGTTTCTAAACGAGTAGGCGCAACTTCGATTCCAGTAAGAATATATTCATATCTTTCATTGAAGGGGTAGGCAGAGGCGCAACTTATTATTGATTTATTCGTTTTATGACGCACGGACACTATCAGGGAACGCACACGATCGAACATCCCAGCAGCCATGCGCCACGCGGAGAACAGAGCGGCCTGGAGAGCACTAGTGGCGGGAGTTGTTAATAGTGGTCACGACCCTCAGCCGTGAGGAATCGACTCAGAAGAATAAGTTTTATGACGAGAAGCGAGGCTCCCGCGATGTCCGGCGAAATTAACATCTTGATCAATGTACATATATATTTTACAAAATATTTTTTATAGCATTGAATGACGAGACGAGCTAGCCGTTCGCGTGATGGTAAGCGATACGACTACCCATAAACAGTAGCAACAGTATTCAGCACCTTGAGTTACAAAGTACTGTGTGGCATTCCACTGCGCTCGTCATCCTGAGACAAAGTGTTAAGTCTCATTATGTCCAGTAGTTACACTGTCTACAATGTCCTTGAAACCGAAACATAACAGTGCATGCACACTGCCGCTTGGCGGTAGAAATAGACATTGCGGTGGTAGATAGATAGATAGATAGATAAAAGAGTTTATTTTGGCTGCAAATAATACACTGTATAAACATAAACACCAGACAAGTACAAAATATTGTAGCCGCAATCAGGCCCCAGCTCAGCAATATGCTATGCTCCCAGGAGCAAAGCGCTGGTAATTCTGCTGGTACCTGGTATACATTTCTTTACAAGTATTTAGCTACTCCAAGTGGCATTTTCAAACATGGAAGAAATGAACACAAATATATAAAAGTCATACAATATACAATTAGCAATATCATAATGTTTCATGGCGCCATGATTATTACAGAGAAGAACATTAAATATACACAGACAAGTACAATTTATTTGACAAAGTCACCCTAACATGTGGGGCAGTCCTCGTTAGACGTTAGGTACGAAAATTACTCTAAATAAAAAGCTTTTAATTTTTGTTTAAAAGATTTAAGAGAGAGGATATTCCGTAGAGGAGGGGGGATTATATTCCAGCACTTAGTAGCGCGGTAACGAAAACTGCCCTTGAATGCTGCGGTCTTATGTGTGTAAGTTAAGAGTCTAATACCAACACGGGAATTTATATCCGATTTAGACCAGTTCAGCTTACAGAAAAGGTACTCCGGTTGCTTATATCTAATCTGGTACCCACCCAGACGGACTCTTACATATGAGACACCTACCACCAGTATAAATATAAACCTTCTGATTCCCAACAGAGTACATACAAACCAATGACACAAGATTTAAAGAAATAAAAAGCATTCATTCACTAATCCGCCTATAACATTTTCTTAATCCTCGTTTTAAGTTATCAATCCTACTAATATTATAAAGGCGAAAGTTTGTAAGAATGTCTGGATGTACGGATCTATGGATGTTTGTTCCTCTTTCACGCAAAAACTACTGAACGGATTTTGATGAAATTTGGCACACGGGTAGATCATGTCCTGGATTAACACATAGGCTACCCCGGGGATGACACACATTTTTATCCCGGGGAAATATAAACCGGGACTTTAATCCCGGAAAAACTTTTTAATGCGGGCGGAGCCGCGGGCAAAAGCTAGTGTTTTTATATTTCCACAGTCAAACAATTGCTGTCTTTAGGAATTGTTGGTGTTTTGGACGGTGGAAATCACTTAACATCTGACTGATGACCCAATAACTCGCATGCCGGTATATAAAATGAAAGAAAATACTTATTTAATTAATAAAACATATTGGCAGCGAAATGCCAAAAACCTCCATCCAGTCTAAAATTTGGCTCTCAACCAAAAAAGTATGACCAGCTCGTCACAGTGGTCATTGATTGGGACAAACTAAGGTCGGGGTAATAAACTCATTCATTTCAATTCATGTTCTTATATTATACATTGAAATGTATTTATACATCAAGTATTTTCTCGTACTTTGGTTTAAAATATTATTATTCGCAAAGGTAACTAAATGCAAATTACACATACAATGCTCATGCAAGGTCGTTTGTAAATAAAAAACACCGACTGCGTCAATATCTGCCATCATTATTATTCACTAAAGAACTAAAAAGATAGAAATAAGATTTTAATTTGAATATTATATTTTGGTTTTGAATAGTCTTAGTTGAGTGTTTACAAACGCTATCGGAGGCATAACACGCGCACTTCTCATAATTTGGTTGGTGATATGGGTAGAGCAACAAAATCTCAGATACCTCCGCTTGCGTTTGTGAACACTCTCAAATAAGACAAACATACAAACAGACACTCGAAAAACATAACCCTCCTTCTTTCGCAGTGGGGTAAAAAAGCTGTTATTTTTTTAAACTATACTACTAATATAAAGGCGAAAGTTTGTAAGGATGTATGTATGTTTATTAATCTTTCACGCAAAAACTACTGAATGGATATCCATGAAATTTGACAGTTGACACACGGATAGATCATGTCCTGGATTAACACAGAGGCTACTTTTTATCCCGGAAAAATATAAAGTAGGACTTTTACCCGGGAAAAACTTTAAAACGCGGGTGGAGGCTCGGGCAAAAGGTAGTTTAATATAATATTATCCTCTCTACTTTTTGCTAGTACCAGATAGATGTACTTATTTATTTTAAGGTACGGACAGATAGGTTAGGTTTAGGTTAGGTTTAGGTTAGGTTTAGGTTAGGTTTAGATTAGGTTTAGTTTAGGTTTAGGTTAGGTTTAGTTTAGGTTTAGGTTAGGTTTAGGTTAGGTTTAGGTTAGGTTTAGGTTAGGTTTAGGTTAGGTTTAGATTAGGTTTAGGTTAGGTTTAGATTAGGTTTAGGTTAGGTTTAGGTTAGGTTTAGGTTAGGTTTAGGTTAGGTTTAGGTTAGGTTTAGGTTAGGTTTAGGTTAGGTTTAGGTTAGGTTTAGGTTAGGTTTAGGTTAGGTTTAGGTTAGGTTTAGCTTAGGTTTAGGTTAGGCTTAGGTTAGGTTTAGGTTAGGTTTAGGTTAGGTTTAGGTCAGGTTTAGGTTAGGTTTAGGTTAGGTTAAGTTAGGTTTAGATTAGGTTTAGGTTAGGTTTAGGTTAGGTTTAGGTTAGGTTTAGGTTAGGTTTAGGTTAGGTTTAAGTTAGGTTTAGGTTAGGTTTAGATTAGGTTGCAATTCAAATTTCAAATTCAAAATTCATATTTGCCAGCAATAAACATGCTTGCTTGAAGCATACTCAAAAAATAATAAGCATGCTCAAAGCAAACGTACCGGACAGACGTGCTGCTATTTGGCACCAGGCTCTTGGACAAAATGGATGTACAAAGATATAGTGACAGTGCTCACATCCATACAGAACTCAATAAAATAATCAAATTGCTTGCAACAGAATTGTCTAAGAACATTTTGGTGAAAAATAAAAAAACAAAAAAGGAGGATTTGGGTTCGTAATGGATAAACAGAAGAAAATCACTGGGAGCAAGTAATCGATTATTGGCAGAGATGCAAAGCGAAGATCTCGACAGTTGTATAAATCATTTGCGCATAATAATGATAATTGATCCGCCGTGGATCGAGATTGAATCGACAATAGCATGCTAATAAGAAAACCTGTTCAGACGCGCTCGGAGCACACCCCTTTCTATCCGCGCCTCAGGTAGCATGCTCGAAAATCAAACGTTGGTTGATTTTTGAGCATGCTCTAAATAAGCATGCTCATTACATTACACACGTGCTGCTAATGAGCACTTGCTTGCACGTCTGTCCGTACCTTTATTCTACTATATACTCTCTTATGAGCGTTTTTACCTATTATTATGTCAGGGGTGTATTTTTATTCTGGAAATTGAGTATTATATTATAATTTCCTGCCTACTTTAGATTGAATTAAAATAATAGAAATCATGTCGCAGTTATTAGAAAAAATAGGTGATTGATCCGTAAACAACCAATCGTAATCAATGTTATTTACAACATTTGTGTAGAGATTGAACCCATGCTGTCATGATTCACAGGTGGTTCATCGCGTACAGTCGGCCACATAAGTAGCTGTACAAGTTCAAAACTTCAAATCGCGTCTACACTTTCGTGTTCTTACCAATTTTTGTTTTCTCTTCACGAAAATAAAGGCGATCAACTTTACTTCCCACAAAGAAAAAGTTTCAAATAAACTTAACGCGTGAAAGTGATTTGTAATTTTGAAATTTATTCAGCTATTTATGTGGCTGACTGTACCTGAGACTCGGAGGCGTTTGCTCCTAGCATTAGAATAATTAGGTTTCCCTTAGTATTCTGTCGTGCTCATAGCTAGGTAATACTGATTGTGGATGCGAGTGAAAACCACGACTTGAGCTACGTCCGCACTGTTACGTGCGCTAGGGATGGGACACCGTTTTACCAAATATCGCTAACAACTTATACATCGATATATATGAGTTCGAATTTCAAATAGCGAGATATTATTTTACTAGTTAAAGAGTATTTTATACAATTCAAAGCGAGTGTGTAGCCTATTACTAACAAAAGTAACACGACCTAGAGCTTTGAGTTTAAAGACTGCACTCATCAAGACCAACAAAGCAAAACAATTTTAAAAAGAGATAACACAACAACTATTGTACAAATAGAATTGTTGTATACTGATTATAGATACAAAGCAACTACCATCGGCCAATAATTAAATTCAAAATATATTCAACGATAAATTCGCATTTGGGTCAGCCATGTTCATCGTCCTAGACTAGTAATGTGTCTAGTCGATAAATTATAAACCATATTACAACATGATAATTTAGTGCACCAGTCGTAAACTGCCTTCCGCCTTTATAATGATAGTTTTAGAGATACGCCTTGGACGATTATCGATAAAGATATTGGAATAAATTTACGCGCAACGATTTTTGTGAATCGATAATATATAATTTTATTTTCTTATTATTTATGAATAGTATGCCAAATAACACCAACTTAAGATATTATTCTGTTAGATAAATTTTGCTCTTTAACTATTATAAAAGAGATGTCAACAAAACTATATTTTTTTCAAGTAAGTAGAAAAATATACTGTTTTATTCAAAATCTAAAAGAAGGTAAAGTTAGCTTCTTAGCACTAAGCAGGCAAACGAACAAGAAGATCACTTGCTGATGGTAGTTTCCTAACGATAATAACAAACCTGACAAGTAAAATTTGGACTCGTCTACCTAGGGTTTCCTACAGACTGGTAGATAAGGTTCAGTAGTACCCATCAAAATTATTTAGTCAATCTTCGGGCAATTCGATACAACAATACAACAAAGCTACTTATCCTCATCATTATTGTTTCCATTTCAAACAATTGAAAATAAAAAAAATTAACTCTTGTAAAATTTCATTAATGTTTACCAGAAAATACCAAACACGTTTGTTATCGATAACAAGTCGCATCACTAGCATTTAAACGTTGGACTACGCTATCGAGTCATTTTGTTTACTCACAACGTTCGCGTAAGACGGCGAGCAAAACAAAAACAATATTCTCATACTGTGTTTACTTCTTTTAGTGTACGGACGTGATCAATTGTGATTATAATTGTAATTATTTTTTTTTTAATGAAATTATATTGCCATGGATGCAAATGGTAAGTTTAATTTAAAATTTCAATGTCTGTTGTAAATTTTAAGTGTTTTTTCTTTATAAACATATGAGGCACTAAACATACTTTATTAAAGAGATAAAAATACATGAACTAAATAAAATTCAACATGATCAAAAATGATTGAAATAAAAATTAGCTTTACTACGGAACGCTATATTTTAATATCAACCAAAATAAGTGTTTATCACCATTGTGTTGAAACGTCTCAGAACTTTTTAAAGCTGTGATTCCGCAGAACGCGGCAGACGGCAACGACAGACGGCGGACGGCATGTGCTGCGACGGCAGACGGCACTACTGTGTTCTATTAAATTGTATGAGACCGATTCTGCACACGACGACAAATGACGCCCGGCAGGACGTCACTTGCCGCGCGTCATTTGCCGTCGTGTGCGGAATTGATCTCATACAATTTAATACTGCATAGTAGTGTCGTCAGCCGTTGCGGCACATACCATCTGCCGTTGCCGTCTGCCGCGTCCTGCGGAGCTTCAAGTAGATTGGATAGCTGCGAGTGCCTCTTGCCAGAGAGGTCCTCGCGGTCGCCCATTGTTACTCATCTCTCTAAGTGTCTTAATGTGATCTTAATATCGGTGACCCCAACACAACCGCCAAGTTAGGATCCGATACTGACGCAGGTGTTCACGGGGCACGGCGGTTTCTCCGAGTACTTGCACCGATTCAAGTGCAAGGAGAGCCCGGCGTGCCAATGTGACCCTGACGTTCAGGAGACGGTCCCACACCTCCTACTCGAATGTCCCATCCACGCAGTGGACAGATATAACCTACAATGTAGTATAAATTGTAAGCTAGACATAGATAACATACATAGGATAGTTAAAAATAAGTTAATAGCAAATAAGTTCTTAGAATATTGTAAATTAATAGTAAGCAAAGTTAATTATAGAAATAAGTGTTAATATAGATTACTAAGTATATAATTAAGTTTATATATTATTAGTAATTAAGAGTAGATGATAAGATAGAAAATATGGCAATAGATTAAGATAAATAGATTAAAGTGTTAACTAGGATAAGCTATGTATTAGAGAAATAGAAATAGGCATATATTAAAAAACAAAAACAAGAGAAAATATACAAAAAAGATAATGAAAATCCCTTGTCCTGGATAGGGGGTACGAAGATGGGACGCAGAGTCCCAACAAAAAAAAAAAAAAAAAAAAAAAACCGCCAAGTTAGCTTGGAGGCTTCTAGTAGATGCACTATCTTCTTGAAAATAAAGATACCTTAATGTTGCTGAAGATTAGGCATAAGTAAGCAGCGAAAATGGTTCCATAATCCTTTTTACCTCGCGTTTTATTCACTTCTACTATCGCAGTATCTGTTTGTGGCGCGAATTGTGCAATGTGAAGTTTCGTGTTCGATTCTCTGTTGGGTAACAATCGTCGATGTCGGAGTCGGTAGAGATTAGGGAAATAAGGTAAAATAATAATCTCAAGTAATGAAACTTTATGACCGACTATTTAACGTTAGTGTAAAATAGAAATAAATTAATGATGTATGTTGAAGGATGATGTGATGACTAAGATTGAAATAAGTATTCTGAGATGGTTTAGGCACGTGGAGAGGATGGATGAAAGACGGATCACAAAAAGTATTTATCGAGCGAATGTGGATGGTGCGGCTGGAAGGGGACGCACGAGGAGAACGTTCTCTGACCAAATAAATGATCTTCTCCTAAAAGGGCAGGTCAGGAGTACCCTTAACCGACGAAAATATATGAAAAGAACTATGAATGTGGAAGAGGCGAAAGAGGTCAAGATCTTATTTATAGGTACTTAAACGACAAAGACACTATTATTATTTTACTTTTTAGAGATTTTTTGTGTCGGGGGTTATTTAAATTTTAATTTAATTTTTATTCTTTCTTTCTTTTTTCATACTCTCCGAGGGATAGATGTCAGTGCCCACCCGCAATGGGCCCGTATAATATAGATGTTATTATTACGTTCATCAACAACGTCTTATCGTTATTTTTAAGATTATTCTTTATTATTATGTTCGCTTATCGTACTTATCACTTTCTTTGATAAAGGTCGTTTGCCTACCTTTGATATCACTGTTAAATATAATCACCTGCTCACAGGTCGATCACGCAGCGAAAGTGTGGTATTATTCGAATTATAGATTTCGTAATTATAGAAGGGAAATCTAAATACTTATCTTCTTAGTCGTGGTCATGTTTGGGCTGATTGATGAACTGTCGTTTTCATTGCCATATGTCTCGATGTTTGGCGGAGAGGACGTTTATAGAGGAGTACGTCATGGTTTAAATTAGGTCTGTCCAACGTTTAGGAGCGTGTTACGAGCTCTTCTGCCCTCTACTTTTCCTTGAACCACTAAAATACTTGTCACCTCTTTATTACAAGGACCTTAACGTTGCTATCTTATTTTGGATGCGATAACTGAAAAAGGACTGCCTCGGTGGCGTAGTTGTATTATGGTACGACTACAATGCTGAGGTCTCGGGTTCGATTCCCGGGTCGGGCAAAGTGATATTGAGTTTTTCTATTCAGTATCAGCTCGGAGTCTGGAATTTGTGCCCGATATGGCGTTAGGCTCGCCCCCTATCACATCATGGGACGGAATAACGGCGAAAAGTGGGTGCTCTACTTGCGCCTCTGCCTACCCCTTTGGGGATAACAGGCGTGAGTGCATGTATGTGTGAACTGAAAAAGGAGAAAGGTGTGATGCTACGTATGTATGTATGAATGTATGTATCTAAATATGAGGTTATGGTCACTCCCATAATGTCATACAACGCAAAATATGCTCAATTACTCGTGCATTTCTGACCACATTTTGAAGATGTATGCTTATGCTTTGCTAATGTTTTTACAGATTCAAGAGGTCGTAACGTCAACAGCTTGGAGACTATGTACACAGATTTCGACAGTTGGGCAGGAAAATTCACACAGCTGTACAGAAAAAGGTGATAACGCGATCATGTTTTTACTCATTTAGTTACGTAGGGAATCATCATAATAGATTCATGTGTAGATTACAATTTTTAATTAAAAACCATACCGAATGAAGCTCATTCTCAAAAAACATCTTACTTCAAATAGCAAAATATTGTGAATTCATGAGAATTAATGCATTTAATTAATCATAAAATCGTGGGTACCTCTCAATGGTTGCTCTTTTTATTTTACTTGCCAATGTGTAAAAACTAAAAAACAAGTTTAATACCTCATCGAGACATAGAGTGTAGATTGAGACGGCGAAACACCGAAAAACGGTTTCGGCTTCCTATTCCACCGATGTGCATCTAACATTGATGATTAATCAATGGCATCTAAGCAATGCGTGTGCGTATGTGTGTATGTATATGTGTGTGTGTGTGAGTGTGTGTGTGTGTGTGTGATGCATTTGACATGTGTGAAACACATTTGAATAACTAAGAATATTACAAAACTCTGATATATTTACCAAACAATATTGAAAGTATGTTTTAAGCCACCTGTGTTAATACCTACTTGCAATGGAAGGTCGAAGGTGTCTTCGGTGTCAAGTATAAATTAATATTCTTTAATATTGAGCCAACGAAAAAACAGTATGATTTAATTTTTCAAACTCATGGCCTAACGCTAGCAGCAACAGGATGCTAGAGCTGTTACTTGTGTTTCAAGAATAATGTGTTCTACTACATGTTTCAATAATCAATACAGCTGCTTGGCTACAAATGGAAACAAAATGCCAATAGGAATATACCTAGAAATACAAACACACACCACGTCTTTATCTCCGAAGAGGTAGGCAGAGGTACAACCAAGGCACCTTTTGCCATAGGTTGCCCATGATGTGATAGGGGGCAAACCTATCGTACTATCAGGCACATATTCCAGACAACGAATTTATACCGAGTAAATGAACCCAATATCACTTTGCCCGACCTGGAATTCCAACTCAGGACCTCAGAGCATTTGTCATACTGTGTATAAAATATAACTACGCCACTAAAGCAGTTAGGGACAGTTTGTAAAATACTTATACATTACATATTTTAAATTTCAGGTCGACTAATCTCCCCGCGGAATCTAGAGCGACCATAGACAAAGCGGAATGCATAGACAACCGACTGATGTTGTTTAACATTCACAATGCACTGTTAAATGGATGGAAGAAGTCACAAAACGAAATATATTCACACGATTATTTATACTACAGCGTTCTCAGATTTGTAAATGACAATGGAAAAAGAGTATATATGTGTAAATTGTGTCCGATTTTTGTTTTTATTTATACCTATTTAACCACACTTCAATGACGAGATGAGCAAGTCTCTCGTTTGATAGCACAACAAGTAACAAAAGGAAAAGGCAACACCGAAGTTTTAATGATAAAGTACTTAGTGCGCTCAGCGTAGAATAGCATTGCGTTCGTCATCCTGAGACATAGATCCATTGAGATGTTATATCTTATAATACCCGGTAATTACACTGGCTACAACGTCCTTCAAACCGGAATTCAACAGTGCACGCTGCAGCCTGTGGGCATAAATTATGTTGAGACCTACAAAGACTTACTTTACGTAGAGTACAGTCCGTCTGGGTGGGTACCACTGGAATGGCTATTTCTACCGCCAAGCAGCAGTGTGCATACGCTGTTGTGTTTCGGTTTGAAAGGCATGGTAGCCAGTGAAACTACGGGACATAATGAGGTTTAACATCTTATGTCTCGGAATGACGAGCGCAGTGGAATGCCACACAGTACTTTATAACTCAAGGTGCTGTGTGGTGTAGCTACTGTTTATGGGTGGTCGTATCGCGTACCATCAGGAGAACGGCATGCTCGTCTTTGTCACTCAATGCCATAAAAAAACATACGGTCTCTCGCATAGGAGATATCTTCCACCTCGTATCTAAGTATCATAAGGGTATAAACTATAAAGTCAACCAATATCTTAAGACCTTAGTAGGTTCCGCACTATGGTAAATAAATCCCATGAGATTTCCAGCAGTTTTGGGTTTGTCCGTAGGTCATAAAGACCGTGGCCTGGAGTCGCCATATTTGAAAGTACCTAAATGGAACATATTTTGTGTGCCTTACAAAAGGACCTATTTTTATTTCACCATCCTATTAAACAAAAACTTTTTAACAAAAACAAACCGACTTCAAAACCACTACAAATCAAAAAATAATTAAAATTTGTATTCGCTTAGTATATACGTATGTTTGGAATCGATGCCTAATTTAAATTGCCAGCTAAGCTAAGGAAATACACAAACAAATATACGAAAACATTGTTTAATTTAAATTAGGCACCGACTCCAAATATACGTATGTACTAAGCGAATGCAAATTTTAATTATTTTTTTATTTCTAGTGGTTTTGAAATCGGTTTATTTTTGTTAAAAAGTTTTTATTTATTGCTTTTTTGTTAGTTAATTATGAAATGGTGTAAACAATACATCATAGATTTACGATTGCAGAATTCGCGAGTCATCTGCTGTTAGTTATTGAAGAGTTCCATTGTGTATCTCCGAAGATCTTCATCAGATCTTCATATATTATATACTAAAACCTTCCCTGAGAAATAGGTATACATTTGAATATCGAAAACCACGTCCAAATCGGATCAGTAGTTTTTGAGATACTCGCGGCCATACAAATTTACATACATCCATACAAACATACATACGGATCGAATACAGAACCTCCTTTTTGAAGTCGGTTAATAAAACATGTTACGTAGGTACGAATTTATGGCAATTGGGGATACTCTTTTTTCTTCCACTAAACGTGCAAGACAAATGGAGCCGTAATATCTGAGTGCCTTATGGTAATAAGTTTAAATCCGAAGCTGATATCCAGGACGGAATCATTCCTCTCCTTTCTTTTGCCTTGCTTGTAGGCTGACAGCGCATCACTTATTCATGTGGTTTATAATTTATGATGTGATGGAGACCACTTAAAACTCTGGTGATTCGGTATCTCGTTTGCTATGCTATGTTAAAATATAAGGATTACCTTGGATTGACTTTCCCGTCTTATAAAAAACCTGATCAAAATTAAAAACCTAGATGTTTAATTCTTTGATATCATTGTTTACCGACAGATGGCGTTTTACGTTTTAAACGTAGTTTCGTCTTATAGGGAACGTGCCCGAACTATTAAGATATATATATATATATATCAGGACTTAAAAAAACCGGATTGGTGTCTTCTCATTTTGTAGTGCACCAAACAAAATTATGTTTACAACCCCTGTCTTCTTTGATGTACCGGAATAGCCCCCGAAAAAGTTATTTGCACATAAAAGGGGAACGAGACCTTGTATTTAAGACTTTAAATTTATTATTGACTGTCTTCCATCGTTGCATAATTATTTCAAATAAAGAGCAATTTCCATGAAATCTACCCATATGACGGATTTCCCCGTTTTTTAAGGGAAAATCCGTCTAGTGGCCAAGTTTTAAAAGAAGTTTTTTCTTTATTCTCAAGATAGCTGAATTAAATATCTTAAGTGCATACAAAAGATTAATAAATTCTTAAGCGCGTTAAACCTTCACATAGGTAAAAAGACAAAATGTTATTGAAATATGGGCCAACCAACTTGATGTATGCAAAAACAATGCCGGAATTAACCCTCCTCACCTCATATAATTTATTTATAGGTAGGCCTATGTTCTATAAATAAGACAAATATGATAAAATATGGGATTCGGCTGAATATTATTAAAACCCAGCATTTCGTAATAAATTTACAAACTTTCGCATTTATAATACAATAAGAATAGTAAAATAAGATAAGATACCGTCCTGTTACTAACTTCACAGCTGATAAATGTTTTATTTCTGTTCTAAATACACATGAATTGCGTCACAAGTGGTAACGATATCTATAAGTCCCTACACTTATTATAACCTAGTTGTAGCACTTATCGGAGCGCTTTGTTGTCCGCAGTCTAGTTAAACTTAATTATGTGAGTAACTCGGTTATAATTCAAATTTTGATCAAGGAAAATAAGTACCTAAAATGTATTAATTATTTGAAACTAGACTTCTTTGTTCGCGGCTCCACCCGCGTGTTTAAGTTTTTCCGGGATAAAAGTCCCGCTTTATATTTCCCCGGGATAAAAAGTAGCCTGTTACTCGCTGATAATGAAGCTTTATATTGGTGAAAGAATTTTTAAAATCGGTCCAGTAATTTCGGAGCCTATTCAATGCAAACAATCAAATATTTCTTCTTTATAATATTAGTATAGATAAAACAAAAATCTTAAATGATAATAATATTATGTATCGTGTTCTGAGCCATGTACATGCATGATTTTTCAAAACATTGAGAAGCAAAAAAATTACCTTCGGTTTTATCATAATTGCAATTTGGACATAGGTAATTTGGCTCGGTAGGTACCTAGTATGTGGTTATATTTAGTGCCTAACGCAATGTCAAAATGACTGTATATATTTTGGATACTAGGTATGTACTCCCAAAAACTAGGCCTTTGCAATAAATCGTATAATTTCAAAGTCCTCCGAATTCCAGATTTATGTAATTATTTTTTGTGTTCTGTTTTTGCTTAAAAACACACAAACCTCACGCCTTTTATCCCCGGAGGGGTAGGCAGAGGCGCAACTAGTGCACCCACTTTTCGCCGTAATCCCGTCCCATGATGTGATAGGGGCCGAGCCTATCGCCATATCGGGCACAAATTCCAGACTCCGAGCTGATACTGAATAGAAAAACTCAATATCACTTCGCCCGACCAGGGAATCGAACCCGAGACCTCAGCATTGCAGTCGTACCATAATAGAGTTACGCCACCGAGCCAGTCAGGCTTAAAAACTACTCTTAAAATTATAGTTTTTAAAAAGTTACATATAAATGGAGGGGTGTAAAAATATTTTATTAAAGGATGCCATATCCATATTTTTGTCACTTTAATATCCATAAAGTTTGAGCCTGGTTAGGCTTTGGCCCGAACCCATACAAAAATCGGACATTTCCCTTTTTACCTTGAAACCCATATGGATTAAGTATTTATCTAAGATAGTATATCAATAATTACCTACTTGTATACGCATTAGCGCCGAATATGCAATTTGTACATTATATAACACATTAAAATTTGTGCTCACGGTCATTATAATTCGTGACGCATTTGAGTTAGGAGATATTAGATACCTACTATTCGTTGCCGAGGCTTGTAACGAGGTAACTCGCGCTGTTTAAATTTATAAAAAAAGCAGAATTTGTTGATTCTGTCATTATATTTAAACGTAATACAAATATACAATAATTATTATTAGGGTATTTTGTGAGACAAACAATAATAGTTAGAGAATAGTGAATGTTTTGGTAAAAGTGAGGTTATGTCAAAAAAGAAGAAGGATACAAAAGAATGGACTGTGGAGGCACCGTGGGGTAAAATTGCCAGTAAGTTATGTATTTCATGTTTGTAAATAATTCAGTGTTACCCAATAAAGAAATATTGGTTTCTAACATTTTCAAGTCGGTTTGATACCTTTTTAGCTTAGCTTTTTAGTACCTAATAACTTATATATTTTTGAATGGTATAGCTGGATATGAATTGTACTGTACCTAACTATAATTTTAATTTAGTACCTAAAAGAGTCGGCTTCACCAATGTTAATGTTTTATAGTCATTAGTAAAACAGCTTACCTACGTATTGCCGAAAACTTAAAAAAAAATACCTACCAAGACATCACATAGAGTTATTTTTAATTTAAAATGTCTTTTCTCATCATTTATTTCCATTTATTACTGTTGATTTTAAATGATATTTCATGCCACCGGTAAATTTTTCATTTTATAAACTTACTATTGAGTGATGCTCGCGGCTCCGCCCGCGTGAAAAAGTTTTTCCGGGACAAAAATATTTTCCCGGGATAAAAAGTAGCCTATAGCACTCAGGAGTAAAGAAGCTTCCTATATGTGAAAGAATTTTCAAAATCGGTTGAGTAGTTCCTGAGATTAGCGCCTTCAAACAAACAAACTCTTCAGCTTTATAATATTAGTGTGCAGCATAGAAAATAGTGTTTGATTTTGTAATAGTTTATTGTATTTGTTATTAACATTTTTTATAGTTATAGGTCATAGGTTTAAAACATTGTACATAGTATATAAGATTTTTACATAATAAAGTACATAAGGGTTTTGTCACTGGATAGGGATCTCCCTCGGGTATAGCCGCGGCTTACCTCAGGACACACCCAAACAGGGGCTCTCCTGCGGGTATAGCCGCGGTCCACCTCAGGGCACAGAAATTGAATAGCGCGTTCTCTTTCGCACACCTTCCGTCCCTCTCCCGCTCTGACAGAGAGGTCCGATGCGTGAGAGCGGGACGGAGGTCAAAACAGTATATAAAGAGCGCCGATTAGCCCGATCGGCACATTCCGCTCTGAGCAGCCGTCTCGGACGGACCTATTGTTTGTTGTAGCGCTCGCTACAACTCTCATTGTTCCGCCCGAGTACCTGCTCGGTGCGTTCCGTAGCGACCTCGCTACAGCCAAGGTCAAACAGGTAGCAAAGGGGCAACCCTTTGCTATTTTGTTAGCCTATTTCGGGCCAAGCCGCGTCCTTTTCAGGACAGGGTTTAGCCCAATTTGTTTCTAATCGACGTTTGGCCCCTTCAGGGTATTGGCTCGGCGGAAACCTAACGGTGATAACAAGCCGAGTCGCGTCACCGGCAACGCGCTGCGCCCCTTCAGGGCAAGGCAAAGCCGACGGGTACGGATCCGGAGGCTGCGGAGGCACACCGCAGTCTCTCCCGTACATCACCTTCCCAACCCTACCCTTTCCTTAAAATCCATCCCGTGTATCGGTTGAGCGTGCGGCCTCCGGCCAATACCGTTTACGGTACACGGACTGTTAGGAACCCTTTTGCACAATAAGACTGGCAAAAGGGATACAAGCTTAGGGCACACCTAATTCTAAGTACACCCCCCCTCGCCTATACCCGGCGGGGAGGGACACGCACATACTCACCCCCGGGCGATCCTACCCGGGGACTTAGTCCATCGCGTCCCACACCGCGTCGCGATCCGCGCTCGTTTCGTTTTGTGTGAACCCGCCTGGTTTCTTCTGTGTGTTCTTTACAGGCGGTGCACACCCGGGGTTAGTGAACACACACGCGGCCCCCAAATCATTTTCTACCGTAGGCTCGGACTCAGCCGCCAATATGGCTGATTCTGGGCCTATGGATTTGGCTCCCGAGCGGCCTGTCGTCGCCGCTCAACCAAACCCAGTCAACATCCCCCTCGCCGCACCCATTATTTCCAGGGAGGAAATAATGAGAGTGGTGAGGGAGATGTTCCGGTCGGACAACGTGGTCCGACAAGAAATTCTTTCGATGGCTAGGGAAGCCAGGGAACCGTCTGCGTCCTCAGACACCTCGGAGTCGTCCGAGGCTACGACCTCAACGGAGACCACCGAAACCTCGGGCGGCTCCGCGGAGTCTGAAGAGGACATGGACACGTCCCCCAGCACTCCCGCAGCCTCCAATAACTCGAAAAAACGGCCAATATCTGCTTCTTCCTCCGCCTGCGAATCCGGGGAGGAGTCGTCCTCGTCGGAACGCGACGAGGACGGCTTCACTACGGTGAAGAACAGCCGGAGGAAGAAGCAGAGAAGTGTCGCTGCTCCTGCACCAACCTCCCCATCCGCGCCTTCTGCGCATACCACGCCTTCAGCGCCAACCGCGTCCGCGTCTGCGTCGACGCCGCCACCGCCGCCGACTCAACCAAAGGGGCCTAAAAAACCCCCGAGGTTAAATCTCCAACTCCCCTCAAATATGACCATGAGGGATATATTTGAGGAACTGCGCAAACAGCGCATATCTATCGCTTCCAACTCGTGGAATAAAATCCACAAACTTCTTGCCCTGCAGCCCGCCTCAATCGCGGACCACAGGGCGCTGACCAAATTCTTAGACGCCAAACATTGGCACTATTTTACTTATTCTCTTCCGGACGAGCGGCGCTTCCGCTACGTCATTCGCGGTATCCCCGTCCAAATGTCGACTCTCGAGGTCAAAGAAGGCCTCGAAGAGAAAGGCATTAACGCCCTAGAAGTGCACAGGATGCACAGACAGTCCCGCGCCTCCCGGCCGGGAATTCAATATGAAATGGTCCTTGCCATTCTTCAGTCCCCTTCCGACGTCAAACGTCTGTTTGAGATTAAAGATATCTCGGGGCTAGGCGGCTTCACCGTCGAAGCCCCACACAAATCGACCCAGATAGGGCAGTGTCACAACTGCCAGAAATACGGCCACAATTCTCGTGGCTGTCGCCTCCCCGCCAGGTGCGTCAAGTGCCTCGGCGAACACGGCACATCCGAGTGCCCCCGTCCCAAGGACCGCTCTCAGTGCACGGAGCCGCCTTCGTGCACCAACTGCCGGCAAACCGGCCATCCAGCGAATTATCGCGGATGCCCTCGCGCCCCCAAAAGAGTCGCCAAAGCTCCTAAAGCTGCGGCCCCCTCGGCCCCTCAGGCCACCACATTCAAACTGGCACCTGCGCCAGTGCGCAACCCGTGGTTTCCTCCCACGGCGCGCGCTGAACCCATCTCACAGGCCCCCAGCGGAGTCACTCCCGCTGCCCAGGCCTCTACTCGACCCTCTCCTCCCCCAGCTGTGGCTCCTTCTTCAAAGGCAGCCCAGCCCAAACCCAAACCCAAACCCACCACCCCTCCCACCCCTTCTCAGTCGGCGACGGTGGCGGCGAAGGCAAGCGACGCCTCTTCCTCGGTCGCCTCACTATTAGGCTCCCCGGAGATAATGATTCTCCACGGGAAACTTTTCGAGCGTTCTCGTCTACTCACCCGTACGGGAGTAGAAGACCCCCTTTTAATCGCTGAGATCGCTCTGATCCAGCAACAAATCTTCGAGGCCACAGTTAACGCTGTGCGTCTCCCCTCTTTAATTTCATAAATGGCTACCAACGCCAGACAACTCCCCCAGCGGACAAAACCTCGCTCCCTCAGAGTGGGGTTTTTCAATTGTAACGGCATTCGGGACCAAAAAGCCGAAATTTCTTCTTTTGTCCGCGACAACCAAATTGACGTTTTCCTCATCCAGGAAACGTTCCTTAAGCCCTCTCACCGCGATCCCAACATCCCAAACTTCAAACTGGTGCGAAATGATCGTACCAGTGGCCGTTTAGGAGGCACTCTCATTTATTACAAAAGGTCCCTTCATTGTATCCCATTAGAATCACCGATAAGCTTGAGCAACATTGAGGCTTCGGTCTGCAGGCTAGCCATGACCGGACACCCGCCGATCACCATCATATCGGCCTATCTCTCGCCCACTAAGGAGCTTCACTCCAACGAACTTGAAACCCTATTTGATCTGGGGGATTCCGTCATTTTGGCGGGAGACCTCAATGCCAAGAACACTCTCTGGAACTGCAACTCGACCAACGAGCGTGGTGCAGTCCTAGAGAGTTGTCTTGACACAATCAATCTAAGCCTATTGGTTCCTTCAGAACCTACCCACTATAGTTACAATGACGACCACCGACCGGACATACTCGACGTGGCACTTGTACGGAACGTAAGCCTTAGCGTGCGTTCCATGCAAGTGTTACAAGAGTTAGACTCTGACCACAGACCTGTGATCCTCGATCTAGTCCCCGAAAACAGTCCAACAGACACAGGTCCTAATATTCCGATGAAGGTGAAAACGAATTGGCGTCTTTTAGGCACCAAGCTCGCGGACACCTCATCCACTGATCTTTCCGCGATCCCGACCAACATCGTTACTCCCGAGGAAACGACCAGCGCGATACGCGTCTTCACCGACCACCTTCAGAACGTTTTGAGCGAAAGCTCCGAGAGGGTGCCAGAGACTGTTCACAGTCACTGGCAACTTCCCGAAGACGTTCGGTGGTGGGTGAGGTTGCGTAACGCTACGCTCAAATCCTGCGCGACGAGACCCGTCCCGGAACGACGACATCTTGCGCGCTACCTCCAACGTGAGGTCAAGCGTCGCATAAAAGAGGTCGTCGATTCGAGGTGGGACACTCGTCTTGCCGATATCGATCCGACTCATACCGCCTTTTGGCAACTGGTTCGTTCCTTCAAGAGAAACGATGTGGCCTCCATGCCTCCGCTCAATCGTCCGAATCAACGCCCGGCGTTTGATGACGACGAGAAAGCGGAACTACTGGCCGGCAGCCTGGAGTCTCAATGCTCGCTCACCTCTGTACCCGTAGATGACGACATTCTTGTTGCGGTTGACACCTTCGTCGAAGATAGGAACGCGGTCCGGCCACCGCCAGTCTCTATACCGCGACCGTTATACGATAACGTCGACCCGGACGTCGACCCGCCGCCCGATCCCCTTGCGCCGGTGACGATCGAAGAAGTCACCACTCTGATCAAGGCACTCAAACGTAGGAAAGCCCCCGGGGGCGATCTAATCCCTAATCGCATGATTAAGATGCTCCCGGAGCATCTAGTTCAAATCCTAACATCCATTTATGACGCCGCGTTTCGTAACTGCATCTTCCCAGAGGTCTGGAAAGAGGCAGTTGTGATAGGAATCCACAAGCCGGGGAAACCCGCTTTCGAACCCTCCTCTTATAGGCCCATCAGTCTGCTCAGTACTCTGGGCAAAATCTACGAGCGGATCGTCCTCGACCGCCTCAAAATAGTAGCTTTTAATCAAAATTTGATCCCTCCAGAACAGTTTGGCTTTCGCGCTAGACACAGTTGTGTCAATCAGGTGCTCCGCATCACGGAGTACGTCCACGATCAATTTCGTAAAGGAATGCCTACCGGTGCTATTTTCTTCGATATCGAAAAAGCATTCGACAGGGTGTGGCACAACGGCTTGCTTTTCAAGCTGTACACTCTCAACGTGCCCACACAACTCGTGCACATCATACGAGATTTCCTGTCGAATCGCGGTTTCAGATATCGCGTGGAGGGAACTCTCTCTTCCCGACACACCATCACGGCCGGAGTCCCGCAAGGCTCCGCCCTGTCCCCCTTTCTATTCTCGCTGTACACAAGCGACATCCCTAGACCACAAAACGCCCATCTGGCACTATTCGCGGATGATACCGCAATATACGCTTCACGTATAGACCCCGACAAAGTGGTGCGCACTTTGCAAACCGCCGCCGACGAACTCGGTGAGTGGTTCCGCAAATGGCGAATCACCGTCAATCCCACCAAAAGTCAGGCCATCCTTTTCACTCGGAAAAGGAAAGTCCACGTCCCTCACTTTTCAGTCCGCATGTCCGACCAGGTTATTCCCTGGAAGGGCCAAGCCAAATATTTAGGAGTAACCCTTGATCAGAGGTTGACCTTCATCCCACACGTAAATGCGGTACGCGCGCGAGCCGCATTCGCGATGAGCCAGCTTCACTGGCTACTAAACAAAAATAGTAAGATGTCAATCCGCAACAAGATTAGGATCTTCAAAACATGCATCCGTCCGATAATGACATACGCGTCGCCCGTATTCGCTCACTTACCGCCCGGTCGCCTTCAGCGAATGCAGGTGCTTCAAAATCGATTCTTACGACATGCACTTGGTGCCCCGTGGTACGTTCGCAATCGCAACCTCCACGTGGACACCAATATGCCGACCATCAGGCACTTTATGCAGTGCGCCAGCAGACGCTATTTCGACAGGGCGGTAAACCACCCGAACACGCTTATCCGTAAAGCGTCTATATATACTCCATTTGACCGCGCCAAATGGAGACGACCGCGATCAGTCCTGACCGATCCAGAGGACGAAATCACTCTAGCTTTACGCGAAAAGAACGAGCAGTTAAAGCTCATACACTCGACAAGACCGCTGTACCGTCCTCGCCGTCGAGGACCTCGTCGCGTTCCCCATAACCCTGCCCTCTCGTAGCAGTTCCGGCCCGCGTGCCGAAGACTACAATCAACACGTTAAATAGGATTAGGTTAAAAACCATCTTCCCCAAACGCTGATGTCTTATCCTCTCAGTGGCCGCCCTGAGCCGAGGTCGTGACCCATTAGTGGGTCGCCCTCAGCGTGGTCGCTTAATTTAATGGGTTGCGAGCGCCTTCTGCGCTCACCCACAAGACCGGTGTTCTTGTATAAGCCGACCCTCGTCAGGCTAACAAGAGTTTAGTCAGGGACAAAAAAAAAAAAAAAAAAAAAAAGCCCGATCGGCGCGGCAGTTCCACTACGGTTCCCATACAAGTAAGAAGAAGTGACAAGATCCTGAACAGTTGAAAAATAGTAAAGAAGATTTTTATTTACAAGATCGACCCTATAGTACCGCAGTACAATCCTGTTTCACTCGTGTTTCTTTCCCAGCGTTTCTGTCGAAACGTTGGATCGACAAAAGTGTACGGGTTGTTTCTTTCGAAACGGTCCACTCATTTAGTACGTCCGGTACATTTTGGTCCTATCGAGCGCCGGATAACAGAAGATGCCGATTACAAGATCTCGTCACGAATACGGACCGAGTCGCCGTTCCGACAGCGCTTCTGCAACCGCCTCAGCCGCCGAAAATACAGAACAGTCGACGACTACGGGCACCACAGAACACACAGGCACAAGCGCCACCGAAACGACGACGACGGCAACCACGACGACAACAACAACGACAGAATCGGAACCAGTAGTAACAGCAGAAACCGCCGTGCAAACAGAAATGGCCACGCCGAATCCTACGTCAACGGAACGAAAGCGGGCCCACACAGTATACAGCAAGTCGCACCGCAGCAAGAAAGAACGCAATACGAGGCTGGCGCAAGCTAAAGAAGAACTCCTTCGCCTACAGATAGAGCTCGCAAACGCCCGTATAGCAACGATAGAAGCGGAATCCGACACAGACAGTGAAGACTCGAGTGTCACCGGACAGGAAACGGCACAACGAGTCAACGAGTGGCTGAACGACAGCAGGCAACAGACCCTAACCCGCGAAGCTCGGCCACGACCACGCAGCACAGGACGAGAAGAAGCTCCGCCCCCTCGTCCCGCAGTTACACAGCAAGAGGAGGTGCCCCCCCCCCCTCACCCCGCAGGCGCAGAAAAGGAAACTGAAGAAAAGTTTACCTGCAGCGCACAACAGACTAGTGATGTGATTAATGGTTAAAAATTATTAATGGTTAATAGTTAAACATTAAAAAAAAAATAACGAGTTAAATTAATAGTTAAGTTATAACGGTCAAGAAGTAAGGAGTTACGTGAAAAGCATTAGCGGTAACATGTTCAACACGTGTCTTGCGTCGTTTATTTTAATTATGTTAAATTTTTTAACATTGAACCATTAACCAACAGGTTAATTTTTTTTCACAATAACAGTCACATCGAAATAAACATTTTCTAATTATTACGTATTCATGAACATTTGTGTAAATGACGCTTGCGTGCCGTTCATACAATTGGAAAAATCTGCTTTGAGGTGTAATGACTGTTCAATTTTTTACACCTTAAAATTATGTTAGTATGTATCTTTATATTACTTATTTATTTATTTATTATGGACATTAGCACTATAGTATTCAGAACCAATGTTAGAATTGGTATACAAGGCCGCCATTTTGAATTTCTATGTTTTAAGGCCAATTGACTTCAAAATCGGTATCTGGGTATAACTTTAATTACTAAAAACTGATCCAATGTCGGAATTGAAAAAAATGGCCGCCATTTATAATTTCTTTGTTTTAAGGCCTATCGACCTCAAAATCGATATCTGGGCAGGCCTGTAGGTACAAAAGACGGATCCAATGTTAAAATTGAAAAAAGTGGCCGCCATTTTGAATTTCTTTGTTTTAAGTCCAATCGACTTCAAAATTGATATCTGGGCAGGCGTTTAGGTACAGAAGACGGATCCAATGTTAGAATTGAAAAAAGTGGCTGCCATTTTGAATTTCTTTGTTTTAAGAACAATTGACGTCAAAATGGATACTTGGGCATGCCATCGTTAGTAAAAAAACAGATCTAATGGTAGACTCAAGAAAAGTGGTCACCATTTTGAACTTCTTTGTTTTAAGACTGATTGGATTTAAGATAGATATTTGGGCTTGTCTTTAGCCAAATAGAATAAATCGAGGTTGTAATTTTACTAATTTAACAATTTAAATACGCAGTCACATCAAAATTAAACACTTTAAAAAATTAATAAGGTAATCAACGTGAGTAACCTTTTAAGTCTGGTGAAGGGGGGTAAATAAAAAAATATACATTAATTGAATGGTCAACCAACAGGGCATAACGATGTGGGGGAAGAAAAATATAGTAAGATAATTTCTACTACGCGGCTAATTATTCTTTTAACAATAGTTGAATTGTTAGCGACTCCCTGATTTTTAACAGATTTTGATGCTTTCACAGAAGAATTTACTTTATTTGCTGTTTGCTGCCACGGGCCACTTCTTTGTTCTTCAATTCTTTATTTTGCGACATAACAAACCTGCGATATCGTTATTGAAGAGAATTGAATTAGCATTGATGGTGGCCTTATTATTTAAAAGTTCTATAACCTACTATAGTTTGTGGCCATGTCCAGTGGAGTTTGATTTTAAAACCAATAGCCCTTAAAACAAGAACATTAAACATGGATACAGTTCTTGAAATTCCAACCTCGATTTATTCTATTTGTCTAAAGACAAGCCCAAATATCTATCTTAAATCCAATCATTCTTAAAACAAAGAAGTTCAAAATGGCGACCACTTTTCTTAAGTCTAACATTAAATATGACTTTTACTATCAATGTCATGCCCAGTATCGATTTTGAGGTCAATTGGCCTTAAAACAAAGGAATTCAAAATGGCGACCACTTTTTTCAATTCTAACATTGTATCCGTCTTTTGTACCTAAAGCCATGCCCATATATCGATTTTGAAGTCGATTGGCCGTAAAACAAAAAAATTCAAAATCACGGCCACTTTTTTCTATCCTAACATTGAATCCGTCTTTTGTACCTACAGGCCAGCCCAGATATCGATTTTGAGGTCGATAGGCCTTAAAACAAAGATATTCAAAATGGCGGCCACTTTTTCAATTCTAACATTGAATCTGTCTTTTGTATCTAAAGGCCTGCCCAGATATCGATTTTGAGATCGATTGGCCTTAAAACAAATAAATTCAAAATGGCGGCCACTTTTTTCAATTCTAACATTGGATCCGTCTTTTGTACCTAAAGCCATGACCAAATGTCGATTTTGAGGTGGATTGGCCTCAAAACAAAGAAATTCAAAATGGTGGCCACTTTTTTCAATTCTAACATTGGATCCGTCTTTTGTACCCAAAGCCATGACCAAATATCGATTTTGAGGTCGATTGGCCTTAAAACAAAGAAATTCAAAATGGCGGCCACTTTTTTCAATTCTAACATTGGATCCGTCTTTTGTACCTACAGGCCTGCCCAGATATCGATTTTGAGGTCGATAGGCCTTAAAACAAAGAAATTCAAAATGGCGGCCACTTTTTTCAATTCCGACATTGGACCACTCTTTGGTAATTATAGTTAAACACAGATACCGATTTTGAGGTCAATTGGCCTTAAAACAAAGAAATTCAAAATGGCGGCCACTGTTTTCAATTCCGACATTCGATCAGTCTTTGGTAACTAAAGTTATATCCAGATACCGATTTCGAGGTCAATTGGCCTTAAAACAAAGAAACTCAAAATGGCGGCCACTTTTTTCAATTCTGACATTGGATCAGTCTTTGGTAATTAAAGTTATACCCACATACCGATTTTGAGGTCAATTGACCTTAAAACAAAGAAATTCAAAATGGCGGCCATTTTTATCAATTCTGACGTTACCTAAATAAAATTATTTTCGCAATCATTGCAAGTGGCGATTTTATTGTTCACAAATCACGACAAGGCATAATTTAAGTCAAGGTTATTAGTAGTATTAAATTTCATTTAATAAATAACTTATAGAGGCGTTATTAGCATTTTTCTATGATTAACAGTTATCAAGTTTAGTTGAATGATAAATTAACAGATGGCATTAACTGCCTCCGCACTCCGTTCATTAATTTAAACGTTTAATGAATATTGCAATAGTAGTTAATAGAATTAACAGCAATTTTTTTATAATGAGTTAAATTAACAGTTATAACGTTTAATGATCACCTCTACAACAGACACAGCACAGCAAGACGTCTCCGCGAGCCGAGACATCAATAAATCTCAGCGAGCTCGCTAACGCCATCGCCGCCGCCGCGAAGACTCCGCACCACAGACATTTCCACGAGCTTCCACAATTCACAGGCGCACACCAAGAGTGGTTACTCTTCAAAGCATCATTCAAGGACTCCAAAGTGAATTACACAGAATCTGAAAACATCGCGCGGCTTCGACGCAGCCTCAAAGGAATCGCCAAAGAAGCCGTCGAGAGCCTGCTCATCTATGGTGCACATACCGAAGAGATCATGAAAACGTTGGAAACTCGATTTGGAAGACCAGATGCGATCGCGATAGCAGAACTCGAAAGATTGCGAACGTTACCACGCCTCACAGATTCACCCCGCGACCTCTGCACGTTCGCCACACGCATCTCGAACATCGTGGCGACACTGCGGATGTTAAAGAAGAATTACTACCTCTGCAATCCGGAGGTGACGAAAGCGGTCGTCGACAAATTAACGCCCGCTCTCCGCTACAGGTGGTACGACTTCGCAGCAACAGCAACAGAAGATGAAGCTGATCTCATCAAGCTCTCACGCTTCGCAGACAACGAAGCACAGAAGTGCGGCCCATACGCACAACCAGAACAGAACGTCAGCGCCGCGGACTCCGATAGCAAGAAACCCAGACCGCTGCGAAAACAGAAGACGTACACAACATCGAACAGAACAGAAGAAACCGCATGCCCGATCTGCAACAATACCAGACACAATGCGGAACAGTGCGAAAAGTTTACAGCGCTCGACAGCGATGGAAGATGGCAACTGGCGAAAGAGAAAACACTTTGTTTCGCATGCCTCAAACAGCGAACACAGGGACACCGATGCCGAACAAAGAAATGTGGAATCGACGGATGTCAACGGACACATCACGAAGCCTTACACTTCCTTCGACAGAAGACAGAAGAGCCCAAGAACGAAGTAGTAACGAGCACATGGTCCACCGTCAACACGCTGTCCTATCTGAAGATATTACCAGTGCAGGTGTCCGGTCCCAAAGGAAGAGTGAACACATACGCACTACTAGACGACGGGTCAACAGTAACACTCGTCGACGCCGAGATAGCCCGACGGGCCGGAACAAAAGGACGAAGCGAACCACTACGGATAGAAGCGATCGGCAACGCAGAAGTTGAAGCCACAGACTCAAGACGTGTCTCATTGAAGCTTCAAGGCACAGAAGAAGAACACAGCATACAGGCTCACACCATATCCAAGTTGCGTGTGGCACCACAGAAGATCTCGATCTCCGACATACAAGGCTGCGCTCATCTGGCTGACATCGCGCACCATCTCAAGTACGAAGAAGGAACTCCCGGGATACTCATAGGCCAAGACAACTGGCATTTATTATTGGCATCTGAAACGCGAAGAGGAAACAGAAACCAACCCGTCGCGTCTCTCACCCCCCTCGGGTGGGTACTCCACGGCTCCGCAACAAGAGCACTCGGTCATCGGCTGCAACGAGTCAACCATCTCAGAACCGTCGATGAAGATATGGACGAACAGCTGAGACGTTACCTCGCGATCGAATCCCTGACAATCGAACCCAAGAAGCCGAAGACAGATCCTGAGAAGCAAGCACTCAACATGCTTCGTGAGTACACACACCGGCGGGAGGACGGTCGTTACGAAACGACTCTACTGTGGAAGAACCCGGAGCTCCCGATGCGACGCAACAGAGATAACGCACTCAAGAGGCTTCTGAGCACGGAACAGCGGATAGACAAAGATCCGAAACTACAGCAAAAATACAACCAACAGATGGAAGCACTCATCACGAAGGGGTACGCCGAGGTAGCACCGAAAACCACAGAACAGGACAAGACATGGTACCTACCTCACTTTCCAGTCATCAACCCGATGAAGCCAGACAAGATAAGAATCGTGCACGACGCGGCAGCCAAGACTCGCGGCGTCTCCCTCAACGACCATCTCCTCGCCGGGCCGGACCTGATTCAATCTCTACCTGGCGTGATCATGCGGTTCCGACAGCACCCGATAGCAGTAACCGCAGACATCGCCGAAATGTTCATGCAGGTGAAGATTCGCGAACCAGACAGAAACTCGCTCCGGTACCTGTGGAGAGGAGAGGCAAGAGGCAACACAGAACCAACAGAATACAGAATGACGTCACTCATATTCGGAGCAAAGTCATCCCCAGCTACAGCGATTTATGTGAAGAACATGAACGCAGAAAAATACAGACAAGAAAACCCGGCGGCCTACAGCGCAATCGTCAAGAACCACTACGTGGATGACTACCTGCAGAGCTTCCCCACAGTAAAAGAAGCAGTCGCCACAGCCAAAGATGTCCGAAGAATTCACAGCGAAGCCCGGTACGAGTTACGTCAGTGGGCCTCCAACTCGCCGGAAGTATGCCAAGCACTTGAAGCAGCAACAGACAAGCCATGCACGCGCCTACACGACGGCACGGCAACCGAAAGAGTGCTCGGCCTCGTATGGAACTGCGCCGACGACAGTCTCGCCTTCAACCTCAACCTGGCGAGATTACCCAAGGGCGCTATAGAAAACGATTCACCCACCAAGAGAGAAGTCCTCAAGATCCTGATGTCGCTATTCGACCCCCTCGGTTTGGCCGCTCCGATCACATCACGAGCAAGACAAATTTTACAAGAAATTTGGAGAAGAGGCACCGACTGGGATCAGCGCATCGATGAAGACGTCCGGGTCCAGTGGAGAGAGTGGCTGAATCACCTTAAAAAACTCGAAGATATCCGAATCCCGAGATGTTATCTGCACTACAGCAACGCCGTCCGCTTGGAGCTACACACGTTCGTGGACGCCAGCGAAGCAGCCTACACAGCCGCGCTGTACTGGCGGGCCACCCTACCAGATGGAACCGTCGCGATAACACTCATCGTCGCGAAATCCAGGGTGGCACCGCTCAAACTGGTGTCCATCCCGCGTCTTGAGCTGCAGGCGGCGGTGATGGGAAGTCGGATGGCAGCAGCAGTAATAGAAGAGCACGACCGAAAACCGGACGCCAAGACCTACTGGACAGACAGCAAAACAGTACTCGCTTGGCTACGAAACGGGGCACGCTCTTATCGGCCATACGTCGCTCACCGTGTGGCATCAATAGAAGAGAACAGCACAGTCGCAGAGTGGCGATGGGTCCCGACCAAAGCGAACGTCGCGGACGACGCCACCAGAAACACCCCAGAAGACATCAGCAGCACACACAGGTGGTTCCAGGGCCCAGACTTCCTGAGGGACGACCCAGCAACATGGCCAACCGAAACACTCACTCATCCAGTCAAGACGGGAGAAGAGAGAACGCTCGTCATAAAGAAGAGCACAACGGAGTCCCTCACCGAAGCCCTACCACGCATCGAACGCTTTTCAAAATGGGAAAAGCTTGTACGCGCCACTGCACGCGTACTACAGTTTATAGACGCTTGCAGACCCAAAACCGCGTCTGTAAGCTACCGCAGACACAAACGCCGCGCTGAAAAAGATGCAACGTGGACAAAACTACCAGAAAAGCAAGCCCCTCGTCCGCAGAAAACCAAGACGTCGGGACGCGACGCCGACCGCACATATCGCCCAGTCGACGGTACACTCCAGCGCCGAGCCGAAGAATTGCTAGTAAGAAAATGCCAACAAGACAGCTTCACAGAAGAGATAACGGCAATCAACAACGGAAGGCCCTTATCTTCCCAGAGTCGACTGCGCAACCTGGCGATGGAGGTACACAATGGCATCCTGGTAATCAAGTCCCGAATATTGGCCGCAGAAGAAGTCCCGGAACACACGAAGAGGCCCCCGATCCTCGACGGCAAGCATCTCGTCACACGCCTCTACGTGGACTACGTGCATCGACTTCTGCATCACGCCGGCGTCGAAACAACGCTGAATGAATGCAAACAGCGTTATTGGATAGTACAGCCACGAATAACAGTGAAGGCAGTCATATACAACTGTCTGTTCTGCCGCATCAGAAAAGCGTGCCCTCCGACTCCAGCTACGGGCGACCACCCAGCGTGCCGACTTGCTCATCATCGACGTCCCTTTACATACACGGGCGTCGACTACTTCGGGCCGCTGACAGTAACAGTAGGAAGATCGACACAGAAGCGATATGTGGCCCTATTCACATGTCTTACCACACGCGCAGTACATCTGGAAATAGCGGGGTCCCTCACCACGGACTCCGCCATCATGGCACTGCGGCGCTTCATCGCTCGACGTGGCCTGCCAACAGAAATCTGGTCGGACAACGGCACCAATCTACAGGGCGCCGATAAAGAGTTGCGCCGCTCCATCGACGACGCGACCAGCGAAGACGCCAACCGTCGCGCCATCAACTGGCGCTACATCCCTCCCAGTGCGCCCTTCATGGGTGGCGCCTGGGAACGACTCGTCCGCAGCGTGAAAGTCTCCCTCACAGCGGTGTTGTTCGAACGCCACCCCAATGAAGAAACCTTGGCAACCCTACTGGCCGAGGTTGAGAACGTAATCAACAGTCGGCCACTCACCCACGTCTCCGTGGATCCTAACGATCCGGAGGCACTCACCCCCAACCACTTCTTGCTCGGTGGGCCCGCTAACTTAGCGGCGCCGGGCGAGTTCCACGACGGTGACGCCGCGAGCCGCAGTCACTGGCGCGCCTCTCAGCGCCTAGCCGACCTCTTCTGGTCCCGCTGGGTGCGGGAGTACCTGCCGGAGCTACAACACCGGCGGGAGCCCAACAGCCGAGGCGAACTGCTGCAGCTCGGGAGCATCGTACTAGTCGCCGATGGGACACTGCCACGCAACATCTGGCCCCGAGGCGTGGTAGTACGAGTGTTTCCTGGACCGGATGGCGTGGTGAGGACAGCGGACGTGCGCACGAGGAACAGTATCCTGAGACGACCTGCAAAGAAGCTGGTGATCCTGCCTGTGGACGTCGAGCGTCGGAGCTGCACGGAAAACAGTTCTGCGCCGTACCAGCGAGACGACGGGACGACGCACGGCGGGAGTAATGTGCAGCATAGAAAATAGTGTTTGATTTTGTAATAGTTTATTGTATTTGTTATTAACATTTTTTATAGTTATAGGTCATAGGTTTAAAACATTGTACATAGTATATAAGATTTTTACATAATAAAGTACATAAGGGTTTTGTCACTGGATAGGGATCTCCCTCGGGTATAGCCGCGGTCCACCTCAGGGCACAGAAATTGAATAGCGCGTTCTCTTTCGCACACCTTCCGTCCCTCTCCCGCTCTGACAGAGAGGTCCGATGCGTGAGAGCGGGACGGAGGTCAAAACAGTATATAAAGAGCGCCGATTAGCCCGATCGGCGCATCACATCATTCCGTTCTGAGCAGCCGACTCGAGCGGAGCGGCGGGTGAGGTCGTCGCCACCGGGGCGACGACCTCACCCGCCCCCCCTACATCATCCTCTGCGCATAACGCAAAAGTCGAGTTCCTTCTGAACTCGTCTGAGCTGATGACTCTCACAGCTCAGATGGCCGACCTTGTGGCCCGTAGTGAATCCCTCGATCGCCCCGACGTTGATCTGGTCAACGAAATCCTCCGCATCCAGACGCGGAGGTACCAGATCACCGTAGGCGTCCTTTTTTCGTCATCATAAATGGCGCAACCAACATTACTTAATCCCTCTAAGCGGACCAAACCCCGCTCCCTCAGAGTGGGGTTTCTCAACATTGACGGTATTCATGGCCAACGAGCCGAAATTTCTGATTTTGTCCGCGAAAACAAATTAGACGTTTTCCTCCTCCAGGAAACGTTTCTCAAACCATCTCACCGCAATCCCAACATCCCCAATTTCAATCTGGTACGTAATGATCGTACCAGTGGCCCTCTTGGAGGCACTCTCATTTACTTCAAAAGGTCCCTGCACTGCATACCCCTTGACCCACCTGCTAACTTGAGGAACATTGAGGCTTCAGTCTGTAGGCTAGCCATGACAGGACATCCGCCGATCACCATCATATCGGCCTACCTCTCGCCCACTAAGGAGCTTCACTCCCATGAACTAGATACCCTATTTGCGATGGGGGATTCCGTCATCGTGGCGGGAGACCTCAACGCCAAGAACACTCTCTGGGGCTGTCTCCACACCAACGCTAGAGGCACCGCGCTAGAGAGTTGTCTTGAAACCATAGACATGAGTATATTGGTTCCTTCTGAACCAACCCACTATAGTAAAAACGACGACTACCGACCTGACATACTCGACATAGCGCTCGTAAGGAACGTAAGCCTACGCGTACGTTCCATGCAGGTGCTACAAGAGTTAGACTCTGACCACAGACCTGTGATCCTAGACTTAGCCCCCCAACACGGCCCAACAGACACAGGTCCTAATGTTCCGATGAAGGTGAAAACGAATTGGCGCCTCCTTGGCACCAAACTCGCGGACACCTCATCCCCAGATCTCTCCGCGATTCCGACCAACATCGTGACTCCTGAAGAGACGACAGGCGCGATACGCTCCTTCACGAACCACCTCCAGAACGTCTTGAGCGAAAGCTCCGAGAAGGTGCCAGAGACTGTTCACAGTCACTGGCAAATTCCCGACGACGTTCGGTGGTGGGTGAGGTTGCGTAACGCAATGCTCAGAGCCTGCGCGACGAATCCCATTCCGGAACGACGACATCTTGCGCGCTACCTCCAACGCGAGGTCAAGCGTCGCATAAAAGATGTCGTCGATTCGAGATGGGAAACCCGCTTAGCCGAGATCGAACCGACACATCAGGCCTTCTGGCACCTGTGTCGTTCCTTCAGGAGAAACGATGTGGCCTCCATGCCTCCGCTCAATCGTCCGAATCAACGCCCGGCGTTTGATGACGACGAGAAAGCGGAGCTTCTGGCAGACAGCCTGGAGTCTCAATGTTCTCTCTCATCCGTACCCGTAGACCCCGACGATCTTGTTGCGGTTAATTCATTTGTCGAAAGTAGGAACGCGGTCCGGCCACCGCCGATCTCTCGCGACCAAAACGACGATATTATAAACCTCGACCCGGACGTCGACCCGCCACCCGATCCCCTTGCGCCGGTGACGATCGAAGAAGTCATCGCTCTGATCAAGGCACTCAAACGTAGGAAAGCCCCCGGGGGCGACAGGATCCCCACTCGTATGATTAAGATGCTCCCGGAGCATCTAGTTATCAAGCTCACCGCGATTTTCGATGCCGCCTTTCAAAACTGCCTCTTCCCGGAGATCTGGAAGGAGGCGGTGGTGATAGGCATTCACAAACCGGGTAAACCCGCATCCGAACCGTCCTCCTATAGGCCAATCAGTCTGCTTAGCACGCTAGGCAAAATGTATGAGCGGATCGTCCTCGACCGCCTCAAAATAGTCGCTCTCAACAACCATCTGATCCCTCCGGAGCAGTTTGGTTTCCGTCCCAAACACAATTGCGTAAATCAGGTGCTCCGCATCACGGAGCACGTTCACGAACAATTCTTTAAAGGAATGCCTACTGGCGCCCTCTTCTTCGATATTGAAAAAGCTTTCGACAGAGTGTGGCACGACGGCTTGCTTTTCAAGCTGTACACTCTCAACGTGCCCACACAGCTCGTGCACATCATACGAGACTTTCTGTCGAATCGCGGATTCAAATATCGAGTGGAGGGAACCCTCTCTTCCCGGCACACGATCACGGCCGGAGTCCCGCAAGGCTCCGCGCTTTCCCCATTTCTTTTCTCGCTGTACACTAGCGATATCCCAAGACCTAAAAATGCCCACCTGGCCCTCTTCGCGGACGATACCGCAATCTACGCTTCACGTAGAGACCCCGACGATGTGGTGCGCACTTTGCAAGCCGCCGCCGACGAACTCGGTGCGTGGTTCCGCAAATGGCGAATCACCGTCAACCCCACTAAAAGTCAGGCAATCCTGTTCACTTTGAAGAGGAGAATTCATATACCCAATTACCAAGTCCGCATGTCCAACCAGGTTATTCCCTGGACGGAGAAAGCCAAATATTTAGGAGTAACCCTTGATCAGAGATTGACCTTCGTCCCACACGTAAACGCGGTACGCGCGCGAGCCGCATTCGCGGTGAGCCAGTTGCACTGGCTCATAAATAGAAAAAGTAAAATGTCCGTCCGCAACAAGATTAGGATATATACGACATGCATTAGGCCGATTATGACGTACGCGTCGCCCGTATTCGCCCACATACCGCCTGCTCGACTTAAGCGTATGCAGGTCCTGCAAAATAAGTTTCTACGACACGCTCTTGGTGCCCCGTGGTACGTTCGCAATCGCAACCTCCACGTGGACACCAATATGCCGACCATCAGGCATTTCATGCAAAAGGCCAGCAAACGCTACTTCGAGCGAGCGGAAAAACACCCAAATACGCTTATCCGTAAAGCGTCGATATACACTCCATTCGACCGCGCTAAATGGAGACGGCCGCGCTCTTTTCTGACCGACCCAGAGGACGAAATAACTCTGGCCATCCGCCGTAAGCACGAGTTCCTAAAACTCATACACTCCACAAGACCGCAGTTCCGTCCTCGCCGCCGAGGACCTCGCCGCGCCCCCCGTCACCCTGACCTCTCGTAGCAGTTCCGGCCCGCGTGCCGATGACTACGATCAACACAACAAATAGGATTAGGGATCAAAACCAATCTCCCCAAACGATGATGTCTTGTCCTCTCTCAGTGGCCGCCCTGAGCCGAGGTTCGTGACCCGTTAGTGGGTCGCCCTCAGCGTGGTCGCTTAAATTCCAAGGGTTACGAGCGCCTTCTGCGTTCACCCGAAAGCCCGGTGTGGCCAGAAAAGCCGACTCGCGTCAGGCTACTGGCCGATAGGTCCGTGTTAAAAAAAAAAAAAAAAAAAACCCGATCGGCGCGGCAGTTCCACTACGGTTCCCATACAAGTAAGAAGAAGTGACAAGATCCTGAACAGTTGAAAAATAGTAAAGAAGATTTTTATTTACAAGATCGACCCTATAGTACCGCAGTACAATCCTGTTTCACTCGTGTTTCTTTCCCAGCGTTTCTGTCGAAACGTTGGATCGACAAAAGTGTACGGGTTGTTTCTTTCGAAACGGTCCACTCATTTAGTACGTCCGGTACAATTAGTATAGATCAGTATAATTATTTTTAAGTTTTCTATCTAACATTATTACTTCATCATCATCATCATCAGCCATATGACGTCCACTGCTGAACATAGGCCTCCCCCAAAGATTTCCAGATGGATATTACATATCACATCAGATATTACTTACCTATAAAAAATATTTACTACCTCTGTACCAATACAAAAAATCGAGGATTATAAAAACATGTGCCAAAGTCCACAACTCTATATTATATAGGTAGATAAACAATAAAATATACGTAATAGGTACAAGGCCAAAATTACAATAAATCCTCTCGATGGGGTCTTTGAATAGACGGTAGAGGTCCCGACCTACGACGTACCTCTCGGTAGCGTCTTAATAAATAATAATAATAAAACATTTATTGCACACAGAACACCACATACACAATTACAGATAAAAAAAGAAGAGGGACAATACAACAAATTACAACGAAATAAAAAATATGAAAAAAAAACCGTGCCGCGGTCCGACTCATCTACGTCTTTGTATTGTGGTACCTACGACAGCGGCTGCCATGCTCGGATTCGATGCCCGGACCGGGAGAATAATATATTTTCTGCTCAGCTTGTAGTCTGACATGGTACTCAACAATGTAGGATCTGCTAGTAGGTATGTTATTATTTATTTCATTAAACAATTATTGTGTTATAAATAGTCAAACTTTATTTAATTAATTTACGGAAGTAACTACATCAATATCGGAAGTAACGCTTGTGGTTAATTTAAAAATAAAGGTGGTTATTTAGCGACAATGTTGATCGCGTGATCGCACTAATTACGGACTGCCGGAAGGTTTGCCCATAAAAACAAAAACATTTATTCATCACGTAGGCTTATAAAAAAATGCTTATGACTAGGTAGACAATAACAAATTTACAAAGGTACATACACCAACTAAATAATTTAAAGAAGCTACATTAAAGAACTAACAACCAGCACGGGCTGGTAGGTACAGAGGACACGGTCCAAGGACATTGAGGACGGGAATAGGGCTAGGGAAGGAAAAGTGGAGCTGATATAAAAGAAAGGGAAGGAGTATGTTAATATTACGAGGAAAGGAAACGCCACAGTCCTCGCCGGCGCGACGATAAAAAGGTAGCCTAGCTACCAGCCTTTCACTAGCTATCCAAGCGATGACGACCCGACGAAGAAAGGCAGAAAGAAACTCCAGGCTTAATTTTTTCGTCATCAATTCTCATGATTTTCTTTCATTTTTTTTTTATATATTTTACAGTGTCATTATTACACAGGTTAATGTATGCATGGATGTAGCCCATTAATAGGTATTATTTAAACAACGTGTCCAAAAACGGCAAAAATAAGCGGCGATAGCCTGGTTGGCAGTGAAACGGACTGCCGAGACGAATGTCCGCATGTTAAAAACCCAAGGGCACACACCTCTGAATTTTCTAAAAAGTTATGTGTATATTCTTGGTGAATTGTATTCGCTCGGTATAAAGTGAAGGAAAATATCATGAGGAAACCTGCATACCTGAGAAGTTCTCTGAATTTCGAAGGTATGTGAAGTCTGCCAACCCGCACTAAGCGTGGTGGCCTTAACCCTATCAGTTGTAGAGGAGGCCCGTGCTAAGCAGTGGGCAGTATATAATACAGGACTGGTATGGTATGGTATGGTAAGTTTTGTTTTAAACTCGGTGTTGCTGGCGGCTTCGCCCGTGTGAAAAGCATTTCCCGCTACAATAGTCCCTCAAACACGTACGACGACAGTCCAAAGAATTAGATTAAAATATCTTTTATTTCCCATGTGCGCAAATTACCAGGATGTCAATTCAGGATATGACCTACACGTGTGCCAAACTTCATAAAACTCCGTTCAGTAGTTTCTGCATTTACTTCTAACAAACATCTAAAATTTTTCACAATCTTTCGCATTTATAATATTGGTAAGAAGTAAAATAAGTAAGAGTATGACAAAAACTAAGAAGATACCTCAGACAAAAATCGAAATTTTTGAGACTTAGCAATTCTTTAAGTTAAAAATGTTGTGCAAACGCGAATCTCCTCGTATCGTCAGATCCTTACCGGTTTCCCCGTTCGCCACCCTTTTAGGCCATCACTTATAATATTGAAGCAAAATCTGAATTTTCTTCTATTTCAGTGATATCATGGGGGGACGCTACAAAACCTCCTGTACTAATGGTGCATGGCTACGTGGACAGTGCAGCCACCTTCATTTCTTTGGCAGAGGAGTTACCTGACAATTATTACTACGTGGCATTTGATATGCCTGGTGGGTATTTTGGTTTCAATCAATTAAGGCCTTAGTGCACTACGCTGGCCTGGTGCAATACTGTAGACTTCATAAATCTTTTATATTATTATGAAGATCTTTCCTCACGATGATTTCGTTTACCCTAAAATCAAGCGTTAATTAGCAAAGAAATTCGCCTATGGCTTCCACAATATTCCTTCGCCTATGAAGGAATATTGTGTGGGCTTTGGAAAATCGGACAATATATCGACCGACCGTGCCAACAGTCGGACAACCACTGACTAACAAGTAACTCAAATTCCCAATGAAACAGCACTCTTATGTATTTAAAAATACTTTATGACAGCCAAGAGGTGAGTCCAGAATTTGATAGTTTATATTAGGTTTATCGCGGTCGAGTCAACTTTGGGAATCACTCTTTTACGGTAATATAATATCTGTTTATAGGTCATGGGAAGTCAGATCCGTTTCCGGCTGGTGTGGTGGTGTCACAGCTGATCATCGCAGAGGTCATCAGGCTGGTGGTAGAAGACATGCAATGGAAGAGTTTCGTCTACCTGGCTCACTCCATGGGCGCAGTCATTGGTATTACGTCTTTTTATTTTGTCAGTTATGTTTGCTTGTACCTATGTTTTTTCTTTTTATGTTTGCCTTTGCACTAATAGCTGTATAGTTAGTAGTTAGTGGGGTAAGGCATCATGTAGATTTCGATTCAAAGATATCTTTCTATTTGTTCGGGTATGTCCCAGTCATTATTACCAATATCTAATAGTAGTTAGTAGTTACTTTACTACTACTATGTTAGCTGAGTAGGCGGACTGTAGGTGCGTTTCATGAAAAGATAATCTAAAAAGGATGATTAAGTACCTATCTTCTGACATTTAAAAATTGCCTCAATTCCTCCATTTCCAATGGTGAAAACATGAGTATATACATGACTAGTAGTGCTCGCGGCACCGCCCGCGTGAAAAAGTTTTTCCGGGACAAAAATATTTTCCCGGGATAAAAAGTAGCCTATATCACTCAGGAGTTATGTAGCTTCCTATTAGTGAAATAATTTTCAAAATCGGTTCAGTAGTTCCTGAGATTAGCGCGTTCAAACAAACAAACTCTTCAGCTTTATAATATTAAGTTTATCTTCAAAGGCGAGTGCCGAGAGGACGTCGCGTCGCGGAGGCCTCTTGATCACTGTCAGCCGCCCGCGCCCGCGCCGCCGCCCGCCTTGCGAAACGTAAAGCACGGCTCGAAGGGTGGAGTGGGGGAGGTTCGGAGGGTTCTGAAGAAGGCGCAGCTGATAGACCATCATCATCAGACACTACCGGTGCATGTAGAACACTTATGTGTACTGAGCTAACTGTGTCGACTCCTCGAGTAGGGTTGTTACTGGTCTTATGTATGGTTTGAAGTATCGGTTTCCAAGTAGTCGGCAACGTCCAGCCTACGTCACGGTTGAAATTCGGGCGCTTACTTATTTCTATGGCTTCACGTATTTTACGCGGGCCGTAAGATTTTTCACGGGCCAATACTTTGGCCTTATCGAAGCGGATATAGTGTGAAACGTCCGAATCCAACGCGTGCTCAGCGACCGCCGAACCATTCCTGTCCAATTTCTTCAAACACCTAATATGTTCAGTCAGCCTAGTAGCCACGTTGCGTCCCGTCTCACCAATGTAGCTTTTGCCGCAGTCGCATGGCACCATGTATACCCCAGGCACATTCAGTGGATCACTGTCCTTGGGAGAGCGCATTAAATTCCTTATCTTTGTTAAGGGCCGGAAAATGGTCTTAATGTTGTATTGCCGGCGTAGCAAGTGACCTATTTTGTCTGTAATACCTTTAACAAAGGGTAGAAACGCTGGTGCTCTATCCACAGACGTGCGGCGCTCCGCTGTCATTTCACTCACTCGCAGACTCTGTCTCCAACTATAGCCATTTGACTCCAACACTCGCTTGACGTGCATCAGCTCCTCATTTACGTATTGGGGATCACATATACGCAGGGCTCTATTGATTAAAGTCCGAGGAACTGAAGCCAAATGAGCCGGATGATGGTGCGAGTCAGCCCTTAGGTATCGGTCTGTGTGTGTGGGTTTACGATAAACCGTATGCGTGAGATTCCCGTCGGGTTTTCGCATAACCAATACGTCAAGGAAAGCTAGAGCGCCATCCTTTTCTTGCTCGATGGTAAAAGAGATTTTTGGGTGTATTTCATTAAAGTGAGCAAGGAAGGACATCACACAATTCTTGTGCAAGATGGCAAATACATCATCTACATATCGCCACCAGAATCTGGGCCTATCTCCCGCCATACTGAGCGCTCTCTCCTCAAACCATTCCATGAAAATGTTTGCCACCACTGGAGCTATGGGAGACCCCATCGCTACTCCATCCAACTGCATGTAGTACTCGCCATGCCAAACGAAGAAACCGCTCTTCAGACAGTACTCTATGATACTCATGTACACGGTAGGTAAGCCTGCGTTCTCAATCAAGTCTTCTATTATATGAATTGTGTCCTCCACCGGTACATTTGTAAACAACGAAGTAACGTCGAAACTCACCATTAGTTCTTCATCGGCTAGCCTTACATTATCTAACCGTTGGATAAAGTGCGTCGAATCCTTTATGTAACTCGCCGTTTTTCCCGTCAGAGGTTGAAGTATATCCGACATATACCTGGAAGCCTTGTAAGTAGGCGAGTCTATTTGGCTGACTATAGGTCTCAGGGGCCAGTTGGGTTTATGGACTTTGGGTAAACCATAGATTTTTGGAGCGGTGGGGTTTTGCGGACGTAGACATTTTCTTAATGTGTCATCAGGACATGAGCGTAATAGTCTCTCTAAACCGGAAGTCACACGAGTTTTCATGGAATGGTTTCAGGAAAGAGCGCTCAGTACGGCGGGAGATAGGCCCAGATTCTGGTGGCGATATGTAGATGATGTATTTGCCATCTTGCACAAGAATTGTGTGATGTCCTTCCTTGCTCACTTTAATGAAATACACCCAAAAATCTCTTTTACCATCGAGCAAGAAAAGGATGGCGCTCTAGCTTTCCTTGACGTATTGGTTATGCGAAAACCCGACGGGAATCTCACGCATACGGTTTATCGTAAACCCACACACACAGACCGATACCTAAGGGCTGACTCGCACCATCATCCGGCTCATTTGGCTTCAGTTCCTCGGACTTTAATCAATAGAGCCCTGCGTATATGTGATCCCCAATACGTAAATGAGGAGCTGATGCACGTCAAGCGAGTGTTGGAGTCAAATGGCTATAGTTGGAGACAGAGTCTGCGAGTGAGTGAAATGACAGCGGAGCGCCGCACGTCTGTGGATAGAGCACCAGCGTTTCTACCCTTTGTTAAAGGTATTACAGACAAAATAGGTCACTTGCTACGCCGGCAATACAACATTAAGACCATTTTCCGGCCCTTAACAAAGATAAGGAATTTAATGCGCTCTCCCAAGGACAGTGATCCACTGAATGTGCCTGGGGTATACATGGTGCCATGCGACTGCGGCAAAAGCTACATTGGTGAGACGGGACGCAACGTGGCTACTAGGCTGACTGAACATATTAGGTGTTTGAAGAAATTGGACAGGAATGGTTCGGCGGTCGCTGAGCACGCGTTGGATTCGGACGTTTCACACTATATCCGCTTCGATAAGGCCAAAGTATTGGCCCGTGAAAAATCTTACGGCCCGCGTAAAATACGTGAAGCCATAGAAATAAGTAAGCGCCCGAATTTCAACCGTGACGTAGGCTGGACGTTGCCGACTACTTGGAAACCGATACTTCAAACCATACATAAGACCAGTAACAACCCTACTCGAGGAGTCGACACAGTTAGCTCAGTACACACAAGTGTTCTACATGCACCGGTAGTGTCTGATGATGATGGTCTATCAGCTGCGCCTTCTTCAGAACCCTCCGAACCTCCCCCACTCCACCCTTCGAGCCGTGCTTTACGTTTCGCAAGGCGGGCGGCGGCGCGGGCGCGGGCGGCTGACAGTGATCAAGAGGCCTCCGCGACGCGACGTCCTCTCGGCACTCGCCTTTGAAGATGACCTTCGTAATAGGTCGAAACTGGTCGGCGATTCTGACCAATAATATACGTGAGTGAAACCGTTGTTTTTCTGATAATTAATTTAATATGTCTCGCGTAAGTTTTAATAATATTATATTAAGTTTAAATATGAATTTGTACTTACATCACATTTGCAGGACTGTTCTACAACTTCGTATATCCTGGCAGGATATCAAAGATGGTGCTCTTGGATCCGGGTCCTCCTTTCTCCATGTATTATTTTGTCCACCACAAGCCTATGGCGTGGTATAGTTATATTTTTAACCAGTATTACAGTGACTATAAAAGGTATGACGTTCGTGCAATCAATAAATTATTCAATCATAATAATTAATGAATTAAAATGCGACTGTCCTAAATACCACCTAAATCTATGAATAATAAAATTTTATATTGCATCTACTGCGGTCGTCGGAAGGCACTCGATTCAAAGAATTTCAAACAGTAGTATACAGACACTTGGGTATTATTAATCCATAATGTCCGTGGTTTAATTCAAAAAAAAAATCACAAGCCCATTTGCCGACTTTATCTACCATGATGTGATAGGCAGTGATAGGGCGACCCCTTTGCATCGTCATGTGGCACAAACGTGTTGTATAATATTGAAATACATGTATATTGTAATATTACAGATAATATACATAATATTATATATTACAGATACAACTCGAATACGCCAAAACTGTACAGTTATGAAGACGCGGTGAGTTTGACGGTGCGCAACAGGAATTTGACGTCGGAGCAAACTGAAGTGCTTCTGTCCAGGTCTTTAGTACCCGTTGGGGATATGTATAGGTAGATGTTTTACATGGACTCCATCATTACCTATCATTATCAGTCACAATCGCAGTGGGCAAAGAGCTCGTAGAACTGACAACAAATGAGGCAGAAAAGTTCTCGAGTGGAGACCATTTACCAACAAGCGCAGCGTTGGATGTCCTCCAACAAGGAGGGTAAACGACATCAAAAAGATCAAAGATCACAAGAATGCAGACTGTTTGCAAGTATGGATATTTTTGAGAGAGGCCTATGATCAGCAGTGCACTTTTAGATGTTGACGAAGAAGAGAATAGAAGCCATGAACGTAGACGTTCCCTAAAGATTTCCAGGCTGACCTATTGGAAACGTCTTGCATCTAGAGATTTCCTATAACCTTTATCAGGTCGTCTGTCTATTTCATTACATCATATTTTATTATTAATATTAAATATTTCAGGTTCTCAATGGAGCCCCGCATGAAATTCATATCAAATATACCCGTATCAAAAGAAACACTTCACACAGCCATGACCCGGAACACTCAACCCACCCTCATCTTAGAAGCTTCTAGAAACAATACCGTTGAACCGGCAATGAGTTTTGTCAGGACGGTTTATGAAAAAATCCAAGAATTACCTAATTACTGGAAAATTACAATTAAAGGGGGGCATGATTTTCACATAACAGAGTCAGCAGTAGCTGCAAAACATGTGAAAAGATTTTTGAACGGTAAAATACGTGTAGCAAGTCGTAAAAAGTGTAAATTATAACTATAAATTATTTCATATTATTAAAGAGTTTTATTTCTATTCTGTTTTGTGCTAAATAGATAAGAATGTTTTACTGTTAGTACTTCCATTTCTTTATCACTTTCGTCCTTTGTGTTGAGACTCTGTGGTGTTGAGTAGGTAATGAAAAATATCATACTTACTGGTAAAATTAAAATATTATCTAACATATTATAGCCAATGGTTATCAGCAGTACCTTTTTGCCTATTTTAAATTCACATTTACGATATGAGATTAAAAAAAATCTCTTAATTAGGTTACCTAGGTACTTACTTAAGTATCTATCGAATAATTCACGTCTATGGTTATACTTCTAGAGATCTTTATCGGCTAACACTGCAGGGATTTCATCCGGGATTCCGGATGGGATCCATCAGAAATTTTGACATTACTTAGACGTGCAGCCGAGGATAAAAACTAACATAATTAATCCTTGCTGCAACATACCTACTAAAGTAGGTGTTTAGTTTAGGTTAGTAAGTAGGTAATGAGCTTAGAGTAAGTATAACTACGTTATACATACTCTAAGGTACTGAGCTTATGCACAGGTACTCAGAATAAGGACAGTCTTTATTCTATGCACAGGTAGGTAGAAAAAAAACTTGTGGCAAAACCGTAGATATAGTAAGCAGTAAGTACATAATTAGATATTATAATTTTAATTTTAAAACACACTCTTAGAAAAAGACAGTAACATTAATTTTAAATCCAAACAATACAATGTATACCTATTATAATCAACGCTTTTTTAACAAGCACTAAAAAAATATTACACACGCACACACACACACACACACACACACTCATGCCTTTTATCCCCGAAGGGGTAGGCAGAGGTTCAACTAGTGCACCCACTTTTTCGCCGTGCGTATTCCGAACCATGATGTAATAGGGGCGAGCCTATCGCCATATCGGGCACAAATTCCAGAGTCCGGGCTAATACTGAATTTAAAACCCAATATCAGTCTGCCCGACCCGGGAATCGAACCCGAGACCTCAGCATTTCAGTCATACCGTAATACAACTACCCCACTGAGACAGTCAAAATAATATACATGTCGGCGCAAAGACGTCCTTTAATCATATTATTGGTTAAAATAATAATTTAAAGATTTGTTAATTAGTTTCAATTACTGATCATATTATCATGTGAATTTAAGAATAACCAGATGCACATAATAATTAAAGTAAACAATTCAGTACTTGTTGTACTGTTGACTTCCGTAAGAGGAAGTCCAGATTAACTATAAATTAATAACTCTTTTTGATACTAATTATTAGCATTGCAATAAAACTTATAATTAAAGGTATAAATTTACATGCAATGTAATGTTTTTATTATCAGGCTGTTTTGGTTTCAGTTTGTAATTTGTTTTAATGTAAGCATCCGGTCTATAAAGGAATACTTAAAATAACTACTAAAATTGTAATAATTGTTATTTATTAAATAAAGATTTATCACATTGTTAATAAAGTAGAAAGATAATGATTTGTAAAGTTTCTACAAATACCACAATTTCCGTTGAATATTAAAATGGCGACAAGATGGCGACAGTAGCGTAACGGTAATATTCGTTGGTTTTGTAGAAGCTAAAAATACTAAAAAGTGTACAGATAGTTTGGGCGTGTCGAACAGCGCGGACGACTAATAAGTTAAGTACTTAGGATTACTCATTTATTTTAATATAAGAACAAATTGTAATATTTGATTTATCTTGTTCAGTTTATGTTTGTGTGGATAAATTTGTAATAATTAAAATATAAGTGTAAATTGTTGTAAAGTGGTTTAAATAATAAAAATGAGTTCAGATGAAATAAATGGTGACGTCAGTGACGCTGGCGTCACTATTTCTAAAAACAATTGTATTAATAATTCTCTGTCATACATAATAATAACAAAAAAAAACTTTAATATTAGTTTTGCAAAAAACGGAATAAAACGTTTAAAATGTCACTGACACTTGACAGCAGTGTAACCAGATTAGATTCCCAATTTTGGGCTTACCAGAATCTTAGGAAACCCTCGCAGAAAGTTATCATCATAGGCATTTACAAATTAACAGAGTTTTATGGAGCGAGAGGTGTGTTTGCAGAGCAAAATGCGCAAAATTAAACCTTTTAACCAAATTTAGGTTAATTTATAAGCATAATTTTGGCATTTATAACAATAAAAATATTTGCAGGTATAGCAGAATTTTGCCGACCATCTAGCATAATCTTCAGTCTTCACGTTAAATCTGGTCACACTGCTTGACACTGACGTCTGACGGAGTTTTGGCGGGAATGTGGTAGTGTCATGAGGTGCTCTTGTTTTAATTCATTATTTTGGTGATACTTAGTGTTATATTGCATAATTATGGTGGTATATTATCCAATATAGTTCTATTAAAGTGCTCAAATGAAGTGAATTGAAATAACTGTGCCAATCAAGTGTTTTTTCGTTGCCGCCAAAACTCCTTGATAAAGTCTTGGTAAGGTAGCCACTGCTTTACTTCGACATATTAGTTAGGAGTTAGGACTGAGGATGAAAATATATGAAAGACGGGCTCAATGGACTAGTATCCAGAGCCGTAATAATTAAATAAAAAAAAACTGACGTCTGACAGTGTCAACAGGAAATTGTACTTTATAGATTAGCAATTTTTTTAATTGTAATTAATGTTTGTTTATTGTTAATTATTTTAGTAGTCTAATGTAACTTACTTAATTGGTATTTTTACTGAATTTGCAATACAAGTTTGTATACCAGTAACTTTTACTTAATTGAATTATAGACATTTAAGGCTCATAAAAAATGTCTCTAAAATTGTAACATTATTTGACCATAAATCAGGCTGAATGGTTTGATAATAAGTACCTATACTTTGAACCCTGTACCCACAAAAAAGATAAACATGAAAATCTTGAATGAATGGTTTGTTGAAGCCCCATGGGGAAAAATAGCATGTAAGTGTTTTTTTCTTCTAAGCATTATTCTAACTTAACTTTTATGTCTTTGACGGGGTAAAAAGCCAGTACGCCTGCGGTTTTTTAAGCATACTTCAGCCTATGTTGTAATAGGAGCCAAACACATTGGCATATTAAGCGCAACATATTTTATTATTGGTCAAACCACATGTGTTTTATGGAACTGAAAGCAAAAATTCTTACTGTTCAATATATAAATCGAGGTCATGAACATGTCACAGATAAAATACATTGCCAGTCACGGACATAGCTATTGTGGAGGGGAAGGGTACACTATACTGTCTGTAGAAATATTTTTGCTCATCTAGAAAAAAGAGAGAAATTCGATAGCTACTGTGCAGGACGGACAATGTTAGAACATATGTGTAAATAGTGCATTTTTATAAAATAGTTTTGTAATAGGATAGGTTATAGCTAATTACGTCTTATGTCCTAGGTTAAGCTTAATAAATATAATAGTTTGTGTCTTTTCATTTAGGAATAAGGTAAAATAGTAAGATAGTCAAGTAATGTTTCTGCCTGCCCCTTTCGGGGCAATACTTGACCATTTATTGTTTATTAGAATAAGTACACAATCGCGCATGCGCGTGGAAGACTCCACTGCGCAGACGCGCGAACAGCGCTAACGCGCATGCGCGGAACATCGCCGCGCATGCGCACGGCGCAGACATCACGGCGCCGAGCCACGCACGCTCTGATTGGCCGAGCGCTGCGACGGCCGCAGCGCACCCGCTTCCCGATGCCAGCCTGGGGACACAATAAGAATAGGCCCAAATCCCCGGTCGGCAGCCAGTTCGAGCGAGGACTCCGAGGAAGAAAAAAGAAGAAAAGGAAGAAAACTGGAAGAACACTGGAAGAACACTGGAAGAACACTGGAAGAACATTGGAAGAACTCAGGAAGAATTCTGGAAGGAAGCAAGAAAAACGTACACGGTCCGCGGTGGATACTGTACCCACGCAGGGTGCACGCCTCATTATCGCATCGCCACGCTGTACCACATACTGTTTCTGTATTCCTGTTTCTTAATAAATCCCCAATTTGATCTGGTTATTGGCATTTTAATTACGCAATCCAGCGCAATCGATGTTAAGTGCCCCGGTGCTTAACATTCTGGTCCTTCGTGAGCCGGATTGCCGTAATTGAAATATGCCTGTGACTAGATCCGTGGGAAGGCAGACCGCTTCGGCGACTGCGATTGGTACATCGGCGACAGCGACTGACACTACCGCTACCACTACTACGACCACGACAACGACAACGGAAGAGTCGTCGCAGCCAACCGTCACCGATACCACTGTGGAGGAGCAGAACGCCGCCACGTCGCAGCCGCCGCACCAGCCGCCCCGAAGCAAACCAGGCTCATCCATCAAGCGATCTTCCAAGGAGCGCCGCCTCGCTCAAGCCAAAACTGAGCTCGCCAAATTGAGGGTCGAGTTGGCCGCCGCTAAATTAGCGGAACTCGAAGCCGAAGATAGCGCCGACGAAGACGTCGACTCCGTCATCAGCATAGTTGAAGCTGAACAGTCGCAACGAGTCGACAACTGGCTTCGCCAAAGCAGAGAGAATCAAGATGCGCAAGCCCGACTACAGCCGCCACACAAAGAAAATGCACCAGCGATCACAGCCGCATACTGGCGCACCCCGGCACCTGTACCGGCGGGAGTCACTGCCGCACCCCCGCCACCTCAGCATCCTGATCTCTCGCAACGATTACCAGTGACGACCGCCACGTCCTGGCAACCAACCACAGAAGCGCAAGCCCCGCCGCCAGCGATCACCGCCGCATCCTGGCAGCCGAATCCTAGGGCTGCGCATCCGCCGCCAGTCATCGCCGCCTGGCTGCGCAACGAGGAAGCCGTGAAGCAACCGCCTTGGAAACCGAACCCCGACGCTTCACAGCATCCGCCGCACACGGGCTACATGAAGCAGCCCGCTACCGACGTAAGCAAGCCCCCGCACCCCCCGCAGGGTGCCGCGCCCGCCGTTCGAACAGAATTTCAAGAACTTGCTTCAGCCATCACTCAAGCCGTGCAAGCAGCGCAGTACAGACAGCCCCTGAAGTACACCGAATTGCCTAACTTCAGCGGGGCACATCAAGAGTGGCTGACATTCCGCGCCGCCTACATCGAGACATCGTGCCATTTCACACCGGTTGAAAACATGTCCCGCCTACGTCGCAGCCTCCGCGGAATAGCAAAAGAAGCAGTTCAAGGCTTACTCATCACGAACGCCGACCCGAATGGGGTCATGAAGACCCTCGAGACTCGCTTTGGAAGACCCGAATCGATCGCCATGGCCGAGATGGACAGACTGCGCGCACTGCCGAGGCTCACCGAGTCACCGCGCGACTTGTGCACCTTCGCTACGAGAGTACAGAACATCATCGGGACACTACAGGCGCTCAACTGCACTTTTTATATGTTCAATCCCGAACTCACAAAGGGGTTGACAGAGAAGCTCACACCGACACTCAAGCGACAATGGTACGAGTTCGCCGCTTCGCAGCCGATTGAAGAGCCAGATTTGATGAAATTCAATCGCTTCATAATGCGCGAAGCCGACTACTGCAGCCCGTTCGCCTCCGCCGAGATTGTAGTCGACCGCACTCCGATCAAGAACAACGACGGACTACGAAGACAACAGCGGGTACACACTGCAGCAGACAAGACAAGCGCGCCGACATGCAGTCTCTGTGGCAACCAAAACCACACGATCGCCGACTGCGCGCGCTTCGCGAACGCCGACACGAACACAAGATGGGACGAAGCGAAAAAACACCACTTGTGTTTCCGATGCCTGAGACGCCGCAACAAGCAACACAGATGCAAGCCGAAGCAATGCGACATCGACGGGTGCGAGCGATTCCATCACCGCTTACTTCATTCTCCGCCCAAGTCAGCTGAACCGAAGAGTGAAGAAGCACAAGATGAACAAGTCAACTCAGCGTGGGCACCGCGAGTATCATTCCTGAAGATCGCCCATGTACGCATCTCCGGCCCCAAGAAGTCCGTCAACGCCTACGCGCTACTCGACGATGGGTCAACCGTCACCCTGATTGACGAAGAACTCGCCAAGACTATAGGGGCTGACGGACCCGAAGAACCGCTGCACATCTGCACGTACGACGGGACAACGAAGAGCAGCACCAGATCACACCGGGTCTCATTCAAGATCAGAGGTCAAGGTCGAGATCACCGCAACCAGCACATCGACGCACACACAGTCGGTGACCTGCGACTCGCCGCCCAGAAGATACCTCGGGAAGCGGTGCAAGACTGCCGCCATCTCGAGGGAATCGTCACACATCTTAACCCTGAAGAAGTTCGTCCTCGCATTTTGATCGGTCAAGATAACTGGCATCTACTATTGGCCACCGAATCAAGAACAGGCGAGAAGAACCAACCTGTGGCATCACTCACGCCGCTGGGTTGGGTTGTGCACGGCAGCCGCACCCGAACGCTGGGACATCGGGTCAACTTCGTTTCTCACACGACCACCGCCGATGACAACATGGAGCAGATGGTCAGAGAATTCATCACTGCAGACAATATATACATACAACCAAGAAGGCCAAGCAGCGATCCAGAGGAAAAGGCGCTCAAGATGCTTCGCGAAAACACGAAGCAGATGACCGACGGAAGATATCAAACCAGCCTGCTATGGAAATCGGAAGATATCAAGATGCCGGAAAACTACGAAAATACGCTGAAACGACTACATAGTATAGAACGCAAGCTGGACAAGGACCCGCAATTGAAGCTGAGATACACCGAGCAGATGGAAGCGCTAATCTCCAAAGGCTACGCGGAACCAGCACCAAGTACCACTCCGAACAAAAGGTGGTATCTCCCGCACTTTGCAGTATTCAACCCAAAGAAGCCAGAGAAGATACGCGTGGTCCATGATGCGGCCGCAAAAACGAGGGGCGCATCGCTCAACGATTTCCTGCACACGGGTCCAGATCTCTTGCAGCCTCTCCCTGGGATCCTGATGCGGTTCCGGGAACACCCAACAGCAATCACAGCTGATATATCGGAGATGTTCCTGCAAGTACAGCTCCGAGAAGAGGATCGCGACGCCCTGCGGTACCTATGGCGGGGGTCCCGCAGGGACAACGCCCCCCCTGAAGAATATAGGATGAAGACACTCATTTTCGGCGCATCGAGCTCACCGGCTACAGCGATATACGTCATGAACCTCAATGCCGAGAGGTTCAAAGAAGAGTGTCCGGAGGCGGTCGCGGCGATAAAACACAAGCACTACATGGATGACTACATCGATAGCTTTGAAACTGTCGAGAAGGCCATAGAAGTCACCCAGCAAGTAAGAAGCATTCATCGCGAGGCCCAATTCGAGCTCAGGAAGTGGGCCTCGAACTCCCCCGAGCTGCTGCGCGCCCTGGGAGAAACCCCGGACGCCCCAGAAACCGTGAAGCTACAAGACGACAAGAGCGAAAGAGTCCTCGGGTTGATCTGGCGACCAAGAGAAGATCAACTCACTTTCGACCTACGCCTCGCCAACATCCCGCCGACCCTGCTTCAAGAAGAGGTACCGACCAAACGTCAAGCCCTCAAGATTGTGATGTCTGTTTTCGATCCACTGGGATTACTATCCCCGCTCACGATCAAGCCCAAACAGCTGTTACAAGAAGTCTGGAGGCGCGGGACGGCGTGGGACGAACAAGTCGACGCGGACATCGCAGCAAGCTGGGCCAAGTGGCTCGCCCGACTTCGAGCAGCCAACGACATCGCAGTGCCACGCTGTTATCCGAACTACAGCACTGCGCAGCGCCTCGAGTTGCACGTGTTCGCGGACGCAAGCGAGTCGGCATACGCAACGGCCATGTACTGGCCCGCAGTGAACAGCGACGGGACAGTAACGGTCACTCCTCGCCGCTAAAGCGAAAGTGGCCCCACTCAAGCTTTTATCGATCCCGCGGATGGAGTTGCAAGCGGCAGTTCTCGGCGTGTGCATGGCGGCAGCAGTCAGAGAGGAACATCAACGGAAGCCGGACTCGACCACCTACTGGACGGACAGCAGAACTGCCCTCTGCTGGATTCGAACCGGTGCTCGGTCCTACAAACCCTACGTCGCGCATCGTGTCGCCGCCATTGAAGAAAACAGCAAGGTGTCCGAGTGGAGATGGGTGCCTACAAAATGGAATGTCGCGGATGACGCAACACGCGACACTCCGGAGGACTTCGGCGCGACACATAGGTGGTTCCACGGGCCAGAGTTCCTGCGACAAGACCCGAACACGTGGCCCACTGAAGACAGCCAATCTGCACACACGACGGGCGAAGAGAAGAAGGTAACTGTCGCTACCATAACACCGAAGCGACGGTTATGCGAAGCCCTGCCAGACGTCACCAGATTCTCATCATGGCTGCGCTACCTCCGAGCGACGGCAAGAGTGCTCCAGGCGGTCGCATTATTCCGTCAGCGAGCAGTATCCGTCCACTACGCCAGAACAAAGAAGAATCCCCGTCGTGATCCAGATTGGCGAGCTACAGTCGCCGAGAAGCCGCGACGACCGAAGCTCGTCGCCCCTGCAGGAAGCACCTACGTCCCACTGCCAGCGGAGCTACAGCACCGCGCCGAGATGCTCATCATACAAGCGTCTCAAGAAGAAGCCTTCGGACCCGAGTTACGCGCCTTGACAAGCGGCACGCAACTACCTCGTGACAGTCGCCTATACCCCCTCAGTGTACACATATCTGAGGGCTTAATCAAGCTCAAGAGCAGGATAGCGGCCGCCTCCGGAGTCGCCGAAGAGACGAAAAATCCGCCTATAGTCGACGGCGGACATCGTGCGACAAAGCTCTGGATAGAGCACGTACACAAACAGCTGCATCACGCCGGTACCGAGAGTGTCGTCAACCAGTGCCGTCTACACCGTTGGGTCGTACCCCTACGACCGACGGTAAAGGAAGTCGTCGGGCGATGCCTGAAGTGTCGCATGAGGGCGGCGAACCCGCCGCAGCCAGTGACGGGAGATCTACCCCCTTGTCGGCTGGCGCACCACCGAAGACCCTTCACCTACACCGGCCTGGATTATTTCGGCCCACTGACCATCACAGTGGGTCGAGCACACCAGAAGAGGTACGTCGCGCTCTTCACCTGTCTCACCGTGCGCGCCGTGCACCTAGAAGTGGTGCCATCCCTGAGCGCGGAATCTGCGATCATGGCATTGCGGCGCATGATAGCGCGCCGCGGATGCCCAGCTGAGATATGGTCGGACAACGGCACTAACTTCCGTGGAGCTGAAAAGGAAATACACCACATGCTCTATGAGGGAGCCGAACAAGAGGCTTGTAGCGTTGCATGGAACGTTTACACTCTTTCGTAAACTGTCTATGGCTACAACCACCAATCGAAGCCCTCGTGGGTGCCGATTGGTCGTTATTTAGTTGTCATTCGTTTGACGTACGTCGGAATGGCGACCGTATAAATAAGCGTGCACTGTCATGCGGCCCTTTTTTCACAATCTTCTTCGCCGTGGCACCACGCCTTATATAACTGCGTGCTGCCGCGCATACCGTTGTTCCCGCTGGGTGAGTTGCCAATCAATCCGTACTAACCGCTACCTGTGTATTCTGTGTACCTGGGCTCGTGAGCTGTCACGAGTCGCTGGCGCGGAATGCAAGCCTAGCTTGCATTCCGAACCGCTGGGTGTCTGATTTCAGGGTTCACCTACGGTACGGCGTTGACGCGCCTTCTTTGCACGGAGTGCTGACTCCGTGTGGCTCACCGGCGTAGCGGAAGCTGCTCCGCACGCGCACCGTCATCGTCGCGGGTGCTGGCCCCGACCACGTGGGCACCGGCAACGTCGCGGGAGCTGCCCCGCCACGTGCTCATCTCCACCATCGTAGTCGGGCGCGCTAGCCCGATCACCACCTGACCACCGCAGCGCCGACCACGTGGCCATACCACCTGCCCGGCGAGCTGTCGCCGGAGCCAGCCACGTGCATCAGCGTCGTGCCGTTCGCCTGAGTCGGAGACCCGGCAGGCCAGTGACTCGTTTGCATACCATCAGCAAACGTATCGAGTGTACGCGGAGGTGTAAAAATAAAGCTCATACCACGAACCTAAACCCTGAGTTCTTTCTTTCTTCTTTCTTTACTACCTATCCGCGGCCAAAACGCCGCAGGCTTCTCAAAGGGCGATACGCTGGCGCTTCATCCCTCCGGGCGCGCCGTTCATGGGAGGCGCGTGGGAGCGACTCGTCCGATCCGTCAAGGTCGCACTCGCTACGGTCCTGCACGAAAAATATCCAAAAGAGGAAACGCTGACTACGCTGCTCGCCGAGGTGGAGAACACAGTGAATAGCCGCCCACTCACCCACGTGTCGGTGAGGCCAGAGGACCCGGAGGCCCTGACACCCAACCACTTCCTGTTGGGCAGTCAGGGCCCAATCACCGCACCGAGCTTCGCAGCCGACTACCCGTACGGCGCTGGCGCGAACTTACGCGCCGCGCAACAACTGGCCAACGAGTTCTGGGCGCGCTGGCTGAGGGAGTATCTCCCGGAGCTGCGCAACCGGCGGGAGCCACGCGGAAGAGGCCCCTCGCTGCAGATCGGTGACCTGGTACGAGTCGTCGACGGCGCCCTACCCAGAAACACATGGGTGCGAGGGCGCATCTGTGCAACACACCCGGGACCCGACGGCATCGTGCGCACGGTCGACGTCGCTACACGGGGTGGAGTGCTGCGCCGGCCTGCAAAGAAGATCATCGTGATCCTGCCAGCTGCTGAGTCATCATCCTGCACCGGAGAACGAGATGTATCGCCCCCAGCGGACAATACACGGCGGGAGGATGTGCAGGACGGACAATGTTAGAACATATGTGTAAATAGTGCATTTTTATAAAATAGTTTTGTAATAGGATAGGTTATAGCTAATTACGTCTTATGTCCTAGGTTAAGCTTAATAAATATAATAGTTTGTGTCTTTTCATTTAGGAATAAGGTAAAATAGTAAGATAGTCAAGTAATGTTTCTGCCTGCCCCTTTCGGGGCAATACTTGACCATTTATTGTTTATTAGAATAAGTACACAATCGCGCATGCGCGTGGAAGACTCCACTGCGCAGACGCGCGAACAGCGCTAACGCGCATGCGCGGAACATCGCCGCGCATGCGCACGGCGCAGACATCACGGCGCCGAGCCACGCACGCTCTGATTGGCCGAGCGCTGCGACGGCCGCAGCGCACCCGCTTCCCGATGCCAGCCTGGGGACACAATAAGAATAGGCCCAAATCCCCGGTCGGCAGCCAGTTCGAGCGAGGACTCCGAGGAAGAAAAAAGAAGAAAAGGAAGAAAACTGGAAGAACACTGGAAGAACACTGGAAGAACTCAGGAAGAATTCTGGAAGGAAGCAAGAAAAACGTACACGGTCCGCGGTGGATACTGTACCCACGCAGGGTGCACGCCTCATTATCGCATCGCCACGCTGTACCACATACTGTTTCTGTATTCCTGTTTCTTAATAAATCCCCAATTTGATCTGGTTATTGGCATTTTAATTACGCAATCCAGCGCAATCGATGTTAAGTGCCCCGGTGCTTAACAGCTACATCAATGCTGCCAATTGATTATGGCCATTAGTTTAATGTATTGTCATCTTAATTTTTATTAGCAACATAGGAATGAAGTCCCTTGAAATAATTTAAAGAATTAAACATAAATCGCTGAATAGATTTTGGTCATATACATAAACTAGTGCTCGTGGCTCCGCCCGCATGAAATAGTTTTTCCGGGACAAAAATATTTTCCCGGGATAAAAAGTAGCCTATAGCACTCAGGAGTTATGTAGCTTCCTATTAGTGAAAGGATTTTCAAAATCGGTTCAGTAGCTCCTGAGATTAGCACGTTCAAATAAACAAACAAATAAACTCTTCAGCTTTATAATATTAGTATAGATTACAACCTGGATATATAGCCTTTTTTTAAGTGTTTCATAATGATAGAATTCCTATTAAAATTTAGTATGTCCTTTTTTCTTATATTGCATTGAATGATTAGACAAACATGTCGTTTGCCTGATAGTGAGTGGCTCTATTCACAAGCCAATTATAATCATGTAAGTTTGTTCATACATTTTGTTTTGATTAACAAAACTAACTTCATAATTGTTTTTAGTGATATCCTGGGGCTCTCCTGGTGGGGAACCAGTCCTGCTGATCCACGGGAGACAGGACAGCGCTAGCACCTTTATTCCACTGCTGGAAATGATGCCAAAACAGTATTATTATGTTGGTATTGATATGCCTGGGAATGGGAGATCTGATCCTTTTCCAATAGGTAAGAATTTAATTTTGTAATGCAATACAATCAGTAATAATACACATTAAAGGAGATGTCTGCTTTTTGTATGGGTAATGGGACTCAAAATTCAACCAGGCGCAAACTTTAGAGATATTTAAGGGGGCAAAATATGAAACTTGGATCCATTAAAAAAATTTTAGACTCCTGTCATAACTAACTTTTATAAAAACCTTTACACTAAGTGTAGTTTTGAAGCATAATAAAGTTACAGAATCGGAGGTCTTTAAAATATATTATGGGAGATACAATCTCCCAATTTGGTTTTGGTTGTCTCTATCTACCAAATGTCAATAAATATTGTATTGAATACACTGATCAATATTCAACTGTATAACCTAGGACGATATTAATAAATAGACTGCCTCGGTGGCGTAGTTGTATTATGGTACGACTGCAATGCTGAGGTCTCGGGTTCGATCCCCGGGTCGGGCAAAGTGATATTGAGTTTTTTTATTCAATATCAGCTCGGAGTCTGGAATTTGTGCCCGACATGGCGATAGGCTCGCCCCCTATCACATCATGGGACGGAATAACGGCGAAAAGTGGGTGCACTAGTTGCGCCTCTGCCTACCCCTTCGGGGATAATAGGCGTGAGTGAGTGTGTGTGTGTGTGTGTGTGATATTAATAAATGAATCTCAAATTTGAGTTACATCTCAAGTAGACATAATGTATTAAACTATTACTACTTGAGATGTAACTCAAACTTGAGATTGATTTATTAATACCACCCTAAAGGAAGTTAATAGTGAACATGCATTTTTATTTCAGGGATCAAAATTACCAGAATGCACTTCATAGCTGCCATGGAGATGGTTTTGAAGCACCTCGGTTGGGAGAGTTTTATATTCATCGGACATTCCATGGGCTGTGAACAAGGTTGCCATTTCTAACCAAAACAAAACAAGTACACATATCGCGCCTTTATTCCCGAAGGGGGTAGGCAGAGGTGCAAAAGACACTTTTCACTATGTATTCCATGCTATGATGTTTTAGAAGCCCCTGGCACAAATTCGTCATTGAAAACTGGCATTTCTAAATAAGTATTTTTTACTTACATTAGTAATTTCTCATGGTTATGCCAAGTATAACGCCAGTTTTGACAAGTCCATCTGAATATCCTTAGGTGAGGTCTATGTTCAGTGGAGATCATGTGGCTTATGATGATGATGCCATGATGAAATCCTCCTAGCCAATTCTGGCCATGGTGGCCAATCTCAACGGAGATCAGCCAGGTACACAGGAGATATTATAATGCAAAAGTGTGCACAATACACAGGAGCACTCGCTATTCCTTCACTCTCATAGTCCGGTGAGACTGCAATCCGACATCACCAGAGAGAGATCAGGCGCAGGACCAACGGCTTTACGCGCTTTCCAAGGCACGGCGGTATCACACCGTCAACTTCCTGACTTCGAGTTGCGACTGATTATTTTTAAGATGGAAAAACCCAGTCACAATGTCTTTGGTTCGATTCGAGATTTGAACTAAGGATGTCATCATTTTGCCATAATATGGTAATGAACTATCAAGTATAAGGCTTGGAAATTAAAACTCTGCCTACTTATTCAGGATGAAAGGGTAAACTTATTGATTCCCTCTGACTGCTCTATGACACACGAAACAAAACATGAAACACCTCCTGCGAAGCGTTCATTTACAAAAACACAATTGTCAGTTGAAAAATTACTTATTTGTCTATGTCCTTCTAGGGTTGTTTTATAATGTTGTACATCCATGGCGCATCAGAAAGCAGATACTCCTCGACGCTATACCCTCCCTCCAACGACTCCAAGTCTTTGATATATCAGAGTATTTCAAGACTTTCTATGATAGTTATTACACAAATTATCTGAAGGAGAATTATGGTACCAGGGTGTACACCAGAGACAAGGCGATAGAGGCTGTCATGAGAGCCCGAGGGTTAACCAGAGAACAGGGAGAACTTATATTGGAGAGGAATCTTATTGACATGGGTGATGGAATGTATAGGTACCAACTTTTTATTCATATTTATACTAAAGTTTGTGTATGAATCCAACATGAAAATCCTTGTATTACTAATATTATAATCCTTTTATTATTAATATTGCATTGCATTACTAATATTATAAACGCGAAAGTTTGTATATGGATGTATGTATGTTTGTTACTCTTTCACGCAAAGACTGCTGAACGGATTTCGATGAAATTTAGCACACGGGTAGTTCATGGCCTGGATTAACATGTATGCTAATTTTTATACCAGTATTTTGCTCCCATGAGAAATAATGGATATTTTTAATCAGATTGTTTAAGTACCTGGCGCTGGCGTCATATTGTATTTTTGGGACTCTTATAGCGCAAAAGGCTATTCACGCGGGCGAAGCTGCGAGCAACACTAAGTAATAAATGTTTACGACATACCAGGTGGAAGGGAAACGCTCTCGGAAACGAATACAGGTGATAGTATTGGGGATTCCTGACGTGATGGCACTAAAAAAATCGCGATCGCATTGTTACAATTTTAGTAGGATCTTCTCAAATTTCTGTACAGCTTCACGAATGGATAGATAAATCAAACTATTATTCTGAAAAACATAGTAAAAAAGGTCAATATTTCAAAAAAAATCGTAATGAAACACGTACATCAGCTGACGGGTTAACGACCGCGGGCCGGTGCCGGCGCAGCGCGGCGGCCGCCCAATTCTTTGTACGCTTTACATTGCGCGCGCATGAATTACGGAAAAACTAAAATCGTATGTATTATCGCTTAGCTTTGCAAATGAATATAGTTTTTCGTTAATGTTATGGTTCTTCTCTCTTACCATTCCGGTATAGAGAGCGTTTCCCTTCCACCCGGTATAGAAGAAAAGAAAAGTAATTTATTTATCACGGACAGACATGCATAGGACAAACAAGCACTTTACTGGTGGTAGGTCTCCCATATATAAGAGTCCGTCTGGGTGGGTACCACCGCAATGTCTATTTCTACCGCCAAGCAGCAGTGTGCAAGCACTGTTGTGTTTCAGTTCGAAGGGCATTGTAGCCAGTGTAACTACAGGACATATATTATAATAATAATAATACCAGCCCTGTATTATTATACTGCCCACTGCTGAGCACGGGCCTCCTCTACTGAGGGGGTTTAGGCCTTAGTCCACCACGCTGGCCTAGTGCGGGTTGGTAGACTTCATATACCTTCGAAATTCTTATAAAGAACTTCTTAGGTATGCAGGTTTCCTCACGATGTTTCCTTCACCGTTAAAGCGAACGATAATTGATAAACAATACACACGTAACATCGAAAAGTTAGAGGTGTGTGCCTTGGGTTTCGAACCTCCGGACATTATCTCGGCAAACCGTTCCATTCCCAACTAGGCTATCGTCCACTTACTACAGGACATAATGAGACTTAACATCTTATGTCTCAGGATGACGAGCGAGGTGCTGGATGGTATTTCTACTGTTTATGGGTGGTCGTATAGCTTACCATCAGGCGGACGGCATGCTCGTCTCGTCATTGAATGCCATAAAAGAACATAAACAAGTACAAAAGTTACAAGTACTTATTAAAAAAGGACAAAAAATCTGACATTGAAATAAAACGAACTTATGCTACTACATGTCAAGGCCGCGACACGTGGGTGAGCACTCGATGCTGTTGATGATGATGATGCTTTGGCGTGGCGCCAGTGATCACCTGTGTGAACGCTAGGAAGCCTCAATAAAATATATTAAAATCTCTTAAAGGAGATGACCAGCGACATCTGTTAGCAATTATTACAATTACTAACTCAGCGTTACTCCTTTACAGGCGTGTATTCACTGAAACGAAGTCACTAAACTTTTTTCTAATCCTATGTTATGATTTTTATACAATACTAGCTTTTGCCCACGGCTTGCCCGCGTTAATAAGTTTTTCCGGGCTAAAAGTACATACATAAAAACCTTCCCGTTGAATCACTCTATCCAACACATTTATTTGGATAAAGATTAATATTATGACGTTGATACAACTCTTAACAAATAATGCATTAATTTCGACCAAATTTGATTACCATAGAAACGGTTCTAGAGAGTTAATCTTAAAAGATAGACATATACTGTCGCGGACATTTTTTTAGATCATTTCAAGAGGAATAATTCTTTCATACATATATTTTTGGTATCTTGGACCGTTTTCGCAGCGCACGCAATGGAAGCCCTCAAGGGTGAATAATTTTCCGCGTTTTTTACACATTTTCCATTATTTCTTCGCTCCTAATAGTTGCACCGTGATGTTATATAGCCTAAAGCCTTCCTCGATAAATGGTCTATTCAACACAAAAAGAATTTTTCAATTCGAACCAGTAGTTCCTGAGATTAGCGCGTTCAAACAAACAAACAAACAAACAAACAAACTCTTCAGCTTTATAATATTAGTATAGATGTTAAATGAACATTGAAAAAGAATCAATATCCTACTTTATCCCATAAAAATATAAAAACATTATCCAGGCACTACATGGTCATTAACATGTGTAAAAATCATATTAAAATCTTTTATGATCCGTAAATAGTAATGTAGGTAAATAATTTTGTCATTTCAGATTATCCTGGGACAACCGACTGAAATCGCCAGCGCCTCAGAATTACACAAACGAGTATTATTACGCTCTGTTCTCCAAAAATACTCCCCCTACTTTACTACTATCGGCCAGTGAGGGAGCCAAGGCCTACGAAAAGGGAAAAGCGGGGGCCCATAAGTTGGTAGCTGATTTGAGAAGCACTGTGCCAAATTTTCAAGTGGTTGAAATTTTGGGCGGTCACGATGTGCATTTTACTAATCCGGACCGCTGTGCGCCCCATATAGTTAATTTTTTGGGAAAAGATTTCGGGAAATGTAAATTGTGATTTTTCTGTGATATTTAGTCTATGGTTATGGATTGTAGATAATGGAATTATTGGTTGTTTTAAAAATAAATTAATAAAATGTGACTTTTTTTTAACTTGTCCTCAAGTCGACGTGTACTTATATTTTTTTGAAGTTATACTTTAGGCGCGTTATGAAAAAAGGATGAGAGTGAAATTTTAAGATGCGCGCGCATCATGTTAATTTTAGATTAACAGGTACCACAAAAGCTCAGAATAAGGACTAAGCACACAAAATTCACAATGAAATCCTCCTAGCCAGTTTCGGCCATGGCGGCCAATCTCAACGGAGATCAGCCGGTACGCAGGAGATATTACAGTGCACAAGTGTGTGCGCAATACACAGGTGCACTCGCTATTCCTTCACTCTCATAGTCCGGTGAGACGGCAATCCGACATGACCGGAGAGAGATCAGGCGCAGGACCAACGGCTTTACGTGCTTTCCGAGGCACGGGGGTATCACACCGCCAACTTCCTGACTCCGAGCTGCGACTGAGTAAATTTTAAGATGGAAAAACCCAGTCACAATTTTTTGGCTCGACCCGGGATTCGAACCCAGGACCTCGACGCGCAAATCGTACTCGTAATGCGTACGCAATACCACTACGCCACCGAGGCAGTCGGAAAATTCACAATACAGCACACAGCTGACAGCATCACTGTAATTTAGTTTGAATACTATTAACCGACTTCAATAAAAGAGGTTCTTAATATCCTCACTTTATTCTATCAGGAACTTTATTTAAGTAACTAACTTAGAACAGCGTCTCTTAACCTTTTTTAGTCCGCGGACCCCTAGAAAATTAAGCACAATATCAAGGACCTGCTTAATAAAAAAAAACAGGAATAAATTTAGGACAATAAATTATTTTAGTACATTTTTTTTTACAAAAATAAAAAATGCTGTATTAATGTGAAGGTTGGTGTTGATTTTTTGCAACTAAATTAGTAATATTTGGGTTGATGGTATTACTAAGTTGTTATCTCCGACTCCATAATTGGTAATCAATGTGTAGGTAATGTTAAATTAGTTAGATTTTTAGTTGATTTTGATTCCAAAACGCAATGCACTGTGCAGTTTACGCTCATCAGTTTTTTACAGCGACTATATAACCCCTAGACTCATGTTCAATATTTCTCTTCAAATTAATTCTGTCAACTACCTGAGGTTTGAGGAAGCGGCGTACTGCATTATGATTGGTTCTTCCAACACCTTATCGCATTACATACCTAACCTTGGAAACATAGGCATAGGGATAGGACGAGTTAAATGAAAACACGATTTTTTTATCGATATTACTTTTATGCAATAAAGTTTTATAGTAATATCATTATTATTTATTAAACATATTAATATTTTAACGAAACTCTTTATGTTATCGAATGACAGACGGCGCTTAGTAAGTCTCATCGTCATTAACAAGAATATTTGAGCTGACTTGTAGGAATAACACAAAGAATAACTCAAAACAATCGTTATAATCAACAAACAAAATTAAAAAAATTATCCTAATAACATTTATTTCTGTTACCTCTAGTCTAAAATATATCCTAATCATTTTTAAAATGAATTAACTATTACTAATGAACTAGCCATTTAAAATAAGAAGCCTGTTAAAATTAAATAGGCCTCAGATAAATTGATTAGTTAAGTAGCGTTTGAGTATTCGGGTGACAGTTTCTTTTATTTTGAATTTTATCGATAGAACTATCGACAAATCTTTTTGGTGTATCACTTACTTTTAATGTTAGAAAACAAAACGAAATAGAAAATGTAAAATGTACTTTCGTCGGAAAGAGATGCAAATATAACAATATGGCGCGTAAACGCGACATGGCCAGTCTAAGATGAACTCCGTAAAATTTTAAATAAAATGTGATTATGTGTCGTTATTGACTTACCTGTGAAATGTAATGCCATTTTTCTGAAAGTTTGAATTATGGCTATTTATACCACACCATTTTATTGTGCACGGGTTCATTACAATAGTTATTTATTCGCAAACACGGAAGTATTTACGGCTCACAGTTGTGGTCGCAACTGACTTGAAGATTTTGAACGGTAAGCTACATTGGATCTATTTGTCAGATGTGTTGCCCGAAGCCGATCGTCTGTTATTAGGAGTCTAGGTGTTATATAGTCGCTGGTTTTTTATTGATTGATTATAATAACAATAAAACGAGTTTGACCTCTCGGATGTCTGAACCGTGAGATCATCGTTTAGCATAATAAATATGATATAATTTAAAGCGAAGTATGCTACTGTAGTACATATTTTAACCGACATAAAAAAGGAGGAGGTTCTCAATTCATCTGAATCTTATTTTAGGAATGGTTCCCGATTATTCAAAGACATCTTTTTTTGTTTAAATAATCATAAAGTTTAATTAGTCACCGTTTCCAAAATTGGTAATGAGTATTTAGGTAATGTTAAATTATAATTTTTCGGTTTTTATTGAAAAACCTTAATGTAAGGTACTCTTCATATCCCAAATAAGCACACATAGATACACTATCTACGCTTTTTATAGTGGTAACGTAGGACCCTATGGTCAGGAATTCAGAATATGAAAAACGGATGCTATTATGGAACTTGTTCCTGTCAATATACGTACGTACGATACAATCATAGAACTTTATGAGCGGTCAGCCTCGAAAACACGAATGAATGAATACGTTGAAAGGAAGACCTTTTAGTTATTTTGTAATTAATGAAATCCTAGCCAGTTTCGGCCACGGCGGCCAATCTCAACGGAGATCAGCCAGGTACGCAGGAGATATTATAGTGCACAAGCGTGTGCGCAATACACAGGTGCACTCGCTATTCCTTCACTTTCATAGTCCGATGAGACGGCAATCCGACATGATCGGAGAGAGATCAGGCGCAGGACCAACGGCTTTACGTGCTTTCCGAGGCACGGGGGTATCACACCGCCAACTTCCTAACTCCGAGCTGCGACTGAGTAAATTTTAAGATGGAAAAACCCAGTCACAATATTTTTGGCTCGACCCGGATTCGAACCCAGGACCTCAGCGCACAAATCGTACTCGTAACGCATACGCAATACAACTACGCCACCGAGGCAGTCAATATAATTGACGTATATAATAACGTAGGTATATTAATTGTGTTTAATATACCTACGTTAACGTTAGTCTAAGGCGTTAACTTATTTCTTTCTGTTTATTCTTTTTCCGCATAATATGCATTAAAAGCATTTATTAGTCATGTTGCCATATAAAAGCATTTATGACAAGTCATGACAAGGGAGATAATTTAATAACAATTTACAGAGGTACTTAGGTGAAAGACATTCAATTAAATAATTTATCGAAGGTACCTACATTAAAAGAACGCTTAACCAGCCCGGTTTTATAGATAGGACACGGACATTAGGATTAGGGAAGAAGTGGATTAATTTGAGGTTGCTTGTGAGATACCTATAAAAATATATATGTAAATCATTCTGCCTCGGTGCCGTAATTGTATTACGGTACGACTGCATCCCGAGGTTTTGGGTTCGATCCCCGGGTCGGGCAAAGTGATATTGGATTTTTCTATTCAGTATCAGCTCGGAATCTGGAATTTGTGCCCATTTGGCGATAGCCTCGGCCCCCTATCACATCATGGGACGGAACACGCACGGTGAAAAGTGGGTGCACTAGCTGCGCCTCTTTTTTTTTTTTTTTGTTTACGTGGAGAAAGTGAATTATTACTACCGCCCAGTGTTCAAAGGGAACGACTGAGCGGTTATGTTGGGTTCACCGTGCCGTACGACCCGACGTTGAGCCGCTCGGAGAGATGGAAAACGTCGGGCAACCGCCGGGCCGAGTCCCTAACCTATGTACACCGCACGGCATACCAGCCACAACTCCGCGGTGGCCATCTTCGGAGCATTAGGGACGGCTGCGGGCTTCCTCCGGCTCACCTCTAAGATGTCGTCCGCAACCGCCCCTGGGCGTACCGCTACTGCGGTCCGTCTCCTGTTGTTGGGGGGGCTCAGAAACCCCCACACATCGAAGGACGCCCTCGGCATCAACGGCAGCGTGAGGCCTAACCGCCACTAGTTGCGCCTCTGCCTACCTCTTCGGGGATAAAAGGCGTGAGTATGCGTATGCGTGCGTAGACCATTATTGGTCCTTTTAGGACACATGGACTTATAAAACCGAATAAAAAAATAAGAAGGCGCAAATCATTTTATTTTTTACGATAATATACCATGCCTTAAAGTTGCAAGAACGTTTAGGTACTTATATCCCACAGATTGGCGCACCAGCACAACCGAATCGCCGCGTATTTCGTTCATATTTTACTATGTATTAAAATGTGTCTGTTATCAAATTTTGTGTTCCTCGCGGGTGAGTGAATATTTATTAATAATACGCACTTATCTCTAATACTTTAGCGGGTACCGGAGTAGGTATATTTTTTTATAAGTAATCTTCTGGATGAAATATACCTATCTCTTGTCTCTTAAGTTTATTCCGAGAATGAATAAATAAATTTAAACTAATTACTACTTAAGCTTTTACTGGTGGTAGGTCTCTTATATGTAAGTCCGTCTGGGTGAGTACCACCGGAATGTCCATTTCTACCGCCACGCAGCAGTGTACCTACATGCACTGCTGTATTTCGGTTTGAAGGACATTGTAGCCAGAGAAACTACTGGACATAACGAGACTTAACATCTTATGTCTCAGGATTACGAGCGCAGTGGAATGCCACACAGTATTTTGTAACTCAAGGTGCTGGATGGTATTGCTACTGTTTATGGGTGGTCGTATCGCTTACCATCAGGCGAACATCATGCTCGTCTCGTCATTCAAGGCCTTAAAAAAAGCGCCAATTTTTAATACATCTACTATTTTCGGTGTATGGTAGCTCTGAGGTTTCGGGTTCAAATCCCCGGTTGTGAAGGCAGCGACCATAAGTACCTACAGACAGAGGTGCAAAGTGATATAGGATTTATCGACTCAGTATCCGCCCAGAGTCTAGAGAGTCTATCACATAGACCTTACAACAATCACTTGTAGTGACTATCGGTTCCATTGGCAGTAGGTAGTGTAAAGCCTGCACTACACTACTCGCGAAGTTACCTCGAAGAAGTACTCTTCGAAGTTGACCGAAGTTCGAACCATGCGACTGTCTACATACTTATGCAACCACGCGAGGAGCTCAGTCGCCCGGCGATAGGCATCATGGATGACGTTCAAGTGGCAACTGCCCGTACTATGCCCTTTCCGTAGTATTATAATGCTCTTTGCAACTGCCGTTGCATGTGTACCTACTCTCGCGTATTATAACTACGTGCGTATTTATAATTCAACGAAAATTAAAAACATGTGCTCATGACGTCTCGATGCGAACTGAAGTGAGCCGAGTAGTGTAGAAAGACGCTTCGTGTTCGAACTTCGGGACACTTCGAGTCCTTTGACTCGGGCGCAAAAACCGACAACGACTGAAAGTCGCCCGAGGCGAGCCGAGGTTGCACGAAGCGAACCGAAGTGCCCTTCTACACTATCGTATTCGGTCAACTTCGATCAACTTCGCGAGTAGTGTAGTGCAGGCTTAATGTTGGCTCAATAAGCGGAACAACCTCAACCCCTTCGCCGCTCGTGACTTACTGGCGGCTGTTTTATGACGCGACCTTCAAACATTGTTTTCAGCGCTGATGCTGGCCATTACAGCGGCGGACCAAATTGAGTAAGTAACATTTCTTATTCTCTTGTATAGTGAATTCACTTGCCCAGCTTCAGAAATGTAAAGGAACATGTAGGTACCAACCTATTTATTATCTGTGTATAGTAAATCCCTAACTTTTTATTTATATAAGAGTACTAGCTTTTGCCTTTTTTTGATTACCATAAACACGGTTCTAGTGAGTTAATCTTAAAAGATAGACATATACTGTCGCGGACATTTTTTAGATCATTTCAAGAGGAATCATTCTTTCGTACATATATTTTTGGTATCTTGAACCGTTTTCGCAGCGCACGCAATGGAAGCCCTCAAAGATGAATAATTTTCCCCGTTTTTTTCACATTTTCCATTATTTCTTCGCTACTAATAGTTGCATCGTGATGTTATATAGCCTAAAGCCTTCCTCGATAAATGGTCTATTCAACACAAAAAGAATTTTCAATTCGAACCAGTAGTTCCTGAGATTAGCGCGTTCAAACAAACAAAGAAACAAACTCTTCAGCTTTATAATATTAGTATAGATAATAATAATTATAAGTAATGATAATAAGAATCCTATATTATGATTTTTATACATGTTAAGGGCCATGTAGACAATTGTAATAATTGTTAAACAGATATCACTAGGCATCTCCTTTAAAGAGATAAAATACAGAACTTGAAATTGAACAGACGAAGGTAAGGTCGAGATATCTCAGTTGGCAGAGCACCGGCACGGTACGCTGGAGGTCGCGGGTTCAAATCCTGCTTTCGACTGCTTTTCTTCAATGTTTCCATTAAAAATAAAATCATTGATATTATTTTATTTATTTATTTTTATTTTTTTATTGAGAAACCAGTTACAATACAATTGAATTACAAAACTCCGTTAGGATGCGCGCTAAGTGTAAAACTTGTGTCGCACATCCTTACAAATCCACAAACTAAATTACAAACATTTAACAGACTCTAGTTACTGATAAAAATAAAGACACTATAAATTATACATAACGAAATTAAACAAGAAAACAAAATCTACTAAGATTATATACAATATACCATAGATAAGTAGGTACATAAAAGCAGCAGAGTGCATGCGCTAATGTGTTCCTGTTTAAAGAACATTGTAGCCAGCGTAATTACTGCGCATTGTAATACTACTAACAGACGGTTAGATTTGGTATCATGCGACCAATTCGTCACGCGGTATGGTTCGATGGCATACCATTTTAATGGTTCGGCTGTACCAAATCGCATCGTATGTGCCCACTTTAAGACTCAAAGTCGCATTATCGCATCGTGTGGGGCACGGTTCGATGGACATTATTACTATTATTGTTGGTACGGCTGGTTCGATGGCTTGTCCATCAGACTTGGTTGCATTCAACTGGACATCGCATGGTACGGTTCGATCGTGTGGCGTGAAGACTGTACCGCGTGACGAATTGGTCGCATGATACCAAATCTAACCGTCTGTTGGTAGTATTACAATAGTATTATGTCGCAGGGACGAGCGCAGAAGTGCGGCTACGCAGTACTTTGTAATTAAAAGTTCAGTATGGTGTTACTAATGTTTATGGGCGGTCAGTCGGATTTATTTGCAATAAAAAACAAACAATTAATGTACTATACATGCAATATTGAATAAGATAAAGAATAGAAATTTATTTAGTTTGAAGGATCTACAGTGGGGACTATATTGTTTATCTATTTATTCCTATTCGTCTAATATAATCAATCCGTAAGACACTATCCATTAAGTGAGGATTCCAGTTGAAAACCAGCGCCAGGCACACCTTTTCGTCAGTATCATGGGACGCACGTTGCCCGCATGCTTTACGTAATATGTATTACTTCTAATAATAATATCACAAGCGTAGATGTAGTGCGTCTCTCTCTCTCTCTCTCTCTCTCTCTCTCTGTGTACTAGTGTTTGTTGTGTGTAACTGTATTAATGGAATCTTTTAAATGGTCTCTGTTACTATAATTGGTGAGAACCTAACACAGCAGAAGAGGGTTTGACGCCTGGTCTCTCTTCTGCTGCACTGGGTACGCTTATATCCACATAAATAACCCAAATGTAGTGGTAAGCACGGTCCTTGCATAATGCCGCCGTTCCCGGCCCACGGCTCGTATGTGTCCTCGCCGGAATCCTCACCTGGCGACCAGCTGGAGAAAGCTGTGATCAACGTCAGCTGCGACGCTGGCTATTACATGGTGGGAGAAAATAGGATCACCTGTTTATCCGATTGGTGGTCGGATGACATGCCCGAGTGCTTACGTGAGTATAAAAAAAAAACATTAAAAGTCAAATAAATCGTCATGGGGGTGCGTCATCATCATCAATGAAAAGAGACCCCGGAACAAGCCCTCCTGTGTGGGCAAATGAAGTAAACGAATCTGTCATGTCTGTGTGTTGGGAGCCTAGGACCGAAAAATCGGTCACTATGTTATACAGACTTTATAGTTGCTTTTCTGAAATATCTGCTAAAAGTTATGCAATATATTCCGTGATCAAAGATATCCCAGTCTCTAGCCCATGTTGTGTTCCAATTTCTTCCAATCACAGAGCTCTGACAAACTGGGATAAGTGAAAGATTGATACTGAAGACTCATAAAAAGGTTGTCGACCACTGCCAATAAACACAAGTAGGGCATTTATTGGTATATTCAATAGTAGTAGTAGTATAGGAAGCTTCTATTTCCTTATTTTCCAGCGTTCTGTAAGTCTGGCAAGAAGTCCGGGGTGGTCTCGTGTGAGGCAGGCGCCACTCAGTGCATCATCACACCCAGCAATCTGCCAAGCTTCGGGCACAGAACCCTCAGCAAAAACTACAGTCAGTATCTCAGAACAGGCAAATAAAGAGAAAGAAATTGCTTATTGTAAATTCTAAATAATCTCGTAGTCCTCTAAATTACAATTGACTTTAAGTTTCGCATTTTTTTTTTCATTACATCCAAACATTACTTAAGTTAGTTGTTGATGTGTTGAAATGGTCCCTAAAAATTACTTGAATTTTTCCATGACGTCAAATATTTTGAACAGTATGTGTTTTCTTGGGATTAATGTTTATTCCGTATCAGATTTCACCAAAATCGATAACATTTACTGGTAAGTCTCATATGTAAGAGTCCATCTGGGTGAGTACCACCGCAATGTCTATTTTCACCGCCAAGCAGCAGTGTGCATGCACTGCTGTGTTTCGGTTTGAACGACATTGTAGCCAGTATAACCACTGGATATAATGAGACTTAACATCTTATGCCTCAGGATAACGAGCGGAGTGGAATGCCACACAGTACTCTGTAGCTCAAGGTGCTGGATGGTGTTTCTACTGTTTATGGGTGGTCGTATTACCATCAGGCAAACGGCATGCTCATCTCGTCATTCAATGCAATTAAAAAAAACATTGGTATGGATGCACAGATTGCGGTACTGTGGGGCCCATTACGGAAAAAATTATTTCCGGCGGCTCCCGCGCAATTATGTACGGCTCGCCGTGGCATGCGGGGCTGTACACGAAGGCCAAAAAACCCTACATGCAGATATGCGGCGGCACTCTCATCGCAAGGGACGTCGTAGTCACCGGTATGTCTTCAATCATCATTAGCCACAATTTGAGTAACAGTACCTATTTTTGTTCGTCGCATAGACGTAGTAAACTTAATGCAGAGTATAATCACCACAATCGGATTCATAGCGTAAATGGACCAACGAGAATTTAGTTTCTTTGATATACTTACAGATGAATTATTCTGATTGGTTCTTTCTTATTATTAGCGCGTCGAGATAGCTTAAATCGTAAAACTGAAAGTTGTTAAAGTTGCTAAAACAGTTGGCACGATTTGTGCAACGCCTAATTTGAGTAAAACATTTTTTCCATATCCTTAAAGGGTTTGTTCATTCCAATACTAAAGAAAAGTGTTTTTTAACATGTTCTTGTGCGTTTGTGTTCCAGCGGCACATTGCTTCTCCCAGGATGGAAGCAAGCCCTCCCCAGAAAACTACGCAATAGCTGTCGGCAAGATATATCGACCGTGGAACAATGAACACGATGAACAAGCTCAGAAATCTGATGTGAGTTGTGAGGAATAAGCTGTCTGCGTGGCGTGTAAGGCTGATATCCTAGATTATGTTTTATGGCAATCTTTGTAGCAGCCACCATAAAGATAACAAATCTGCCGTCTCGTTCTGATATCAGAGGAACATCCAGGCAGAAGTAATTCTGTGACCATCGAGGGACAGGATCCCTTATTCGTTATGATTGTTCCTGCTGTCTTATTCTTTTATAATCTGGTGCACTTTTCGCTTCTCCTTATCGAAATATCAAAAATGTAACAATAAGTACTGAAAAGGCCCTTAAATTATATTACAGTATTTAATAAGTAAATATTTTTTTGCTTGCCTGCTTTCTTCCGTCGCCTGGCGGTATCGTCTTTCAAGTCTTGTGTCTCCGCTTTAATGCAAAGCACCTACTACTAAATCCTTAGCATTTGTTAAGAGATTTCCTGTGTTTTATTCAGAACAGTAGTGATCGCGGCTCCGCCCGCGTGAAAAAGTTTTTCCGGGACAAAAATATTTTCCAGGGATAAAAAGTAGCATATAGCACTTAGGAGTTATGTAGCTTCCTATTAGTGACAGAATTTTCATAATCGGTTCAGTAGTTCCTGAGATTAGCGCGTTCAAACAAACAAACTCTTCAGCTTTATAATGTTAGTACCTATAGATTCATTACAAAAATAACATGTTAAATATTTTTGTGATATGTATTACTGATCTATAAATACAAAAACAAACTTTACAAAATAAGTAACAATATCAATACATGTTTTTTTTTTACCATGATTTCAGACTTTGTAATTCCACCTTTGAGTATCTACCAGCAAAGAATTCCCCTTTTTTTTTTGTTTACGCGGAGAAAGTGAATTATTACGACCGCCCAGTGTTCAAGGGGAACGACTGAGCGGTTATGTTGGGTTCACCGTGCCTTACGACCCCACGTTGAGCCGCTCGGAGAGATGGAAAACGTCGGGCGACCGCTGGGCCGAGTCCCTAATCTATGTACACCGCACGGCATACAAGCCCCCGCGCACCGAAAGATGCCTTCGACGTCAACGGCAGCGTGAAGCCTAACCGCCACGCTGTCCATCACGGGAGTCACAAAAGTTGGCTAGGCTAATAGGTGGACGGCCCCTTCCGCCCACCCGCGACCCCCGGTGGCCTCTATTAGTCGCCTTTTACGACAGGCAGGGGGATACCGTGGTGGAATTCTACAAACACCCCCAATCCACAGGGCGAAACAAAGAATTCCACTACTGAACATAGACCTCCCCTAGAGATTTTCCACCACCATCTTTTTTATGGCATTGAATGACGAGACGACCGTGCCGTTCGCCTGGTGGCACGGCCACCTATAAACAATAGCGACACCAGCCAGCACCTTGAGTTACGAAGTACTCTGTGGCATTCCATAGCGTTCGTCATTGTGAGACACAAGATGCTAAGTCTCGTTATGTCCAGTAGTTGCACTGGCTACAATGTCCTTCAAACAACAGTATATGCACACTGCTGCTTGGCGGTAGAAATAGACATTAGGGTGGTCTCACACAGACGGAATCTTACATATGAGAGACCTACCACCAGTAAACCTTGTAGGGGGGTAACAAACCCTAAACTTTCAGGTGAAAGAAATAAGGATCCCGCCGCGGTATCTCGGGAATGTGGCGAACTTCCAGGACGACATCGCTATAGTGATAGTGAGCAAACAATTTGACTATACAATCGCCGTGAGCCCCGCCTGCGTCAGCTTCGACCGTAAGTTCGACGAGGAGCAGCTGAAGGAAGGAAAATATGGAAAGGTGGGTCTATAATATTATGTTAGAAATGTGAACAGCTACCCATAAAATTAAATGCAAGATGCATCGCCTGGATGCTGTCAGTTGTCACATATGCCCAAAAATAGAAGCACTATCCAGCAAAGGCTATAATTAACAAAATTTCTTCCGGGTAAACCTTTGCAAAAATATAATATTTTGCCAAATAAGTATTATGAATAAATTAGAATAAGGAAAGACTAGCTAAAATCCGCCAGTCTCAGGTCAATTGTGTTAGAAAAATCCTCATAAAGATTGTTTTAAACGATATTCCTTATATAAAAGAATCTTATGCCTTGCATTCTTTTAGGTATTCGGTTGGGGCCTCACTGGAGAAAACGCCCGATCTTCACAAGTACTGCTCGTAGCTGATGTGCCGTACGTCGATATCCACAGATGCATCAAGGAAAGCCCAACGTCCTTCAAGAGTTCCATCACATCTGACAAGTTCTGTGCGGGATATACCAACGGTAGGGTTACCGCTTTCATTCAGCTCTTTCAACAAACTTTAATTATAATCAATATTGATAATGATTACAAATTTTAAAGCATTGTTTCTAATGCATTGTGAGAAAACCTGGAATATATAATTTCGAAGGTATATGAAGTCTACCTACTCACAAATAGGACCGCGTGGTGAAATAAGGCATAAACCCTCTCAATAGTAGAGGAGAGTCGTGTTTAAATATGGGTCAGTATAATATAGCGGAGGTTTAGGACTAGTTTTAATAATGTTGGTAGTTGTAACTTTTGCTGAAAAATGAAATAAACATTTTTATTGCATAAACAAGGAAACAGGCATGTAGGTCAGGTTTAATGTTGAGTGATCTGCAAAGAATTTAAACTATCAGAATTTCAAGAGTCTAGGATGTCTTGCCGGCCATGGAATGGGATAAGGCTATGCAAAGAGAGGGATTTTCTTAAAAACATGAATGCTACTTATATTAAACATATCCCACGCTGATAGAGGTCCCACCTGAACTGCCAGCTGCTACCAACTCGGTACTTCGAATAATAAAACATTGGATTGCACTGTTCTATGCCTTTTAACCTAACACATATGGTGGTGATACACACACACTCACGTCTTTTTATCTCCGAAGGGGTAGACAGAGGCGCACCTGAGTGCACCCACTTTTCGCCGTGCGTATTCCGTTCCATAATGTGTTGTGGGGCTACCCTATCGCCATATCGGGTACATTTGTACCAGACTCCACGCGGATACTGAATAGAAAAATCCTTTGTCACTTTACCCGACCGGGGATCGAACCCAAGCAGAAATAAGAATACAGTGATCAAGGCTTGCTTTTGATTAGATTATGTCTATCCGTAGGCACAGCAGTATGTCGAGGCGATAGCGGCGGTGGCCTCGTGTTCTCCAAGGAGGTAAAAGGTAAGGAGCGCTTCTTCCTCCGCGGCGTCGTCTCGACCTCGCCTAGCACCGAGAATGCCTGCAACATCTTTACCTGGGCCACGTTCACCCACATCCTCAAACACGAGGACTTCCTCAAGACTGTTATTGGCACTGCAGAGGAAGCTCCTGCGCCAGTCAACGTTGTCAACACACCAGCCCCCAATACTGCGAACTACGCCCTTTATAACGTTGACTTTAGAATGGCAACACGCAAGCCTCAGTCGGATTGGATTTGAAGACCCTGGCTCGCGCGTCACCCAGCAAGTTCAGAAGGAAGGCGTTAACATCAATAATTTAGATAACGTAGTGGTACCAATCTTCGACTGATGAAATTCATTTTACACGTAAAATAGGTATTTCATTTTTTAAGCATAATGTAAACCACTTTAAAGTGTCGAAGACTGGAGCACTTAGGTTATTTTTTTCATTTGTTATGCAAAAATAAATATACACTTTTGAGATGATTTAATAATAAAATAATGAAAAAACATATTATACTTTCAGTTTAAAATTCCTTTCCCTGTAAAACTCCTGTCCAAATTTATAACTTTTGTTGGCATTTTTCATTAAAGTTATATTAGAAACTGCAACGGTTTTGATTTAAATAAAAATATGTACCACTGACTTTACAGAAATACTTTCACAAAAAATATCACCAAGCGAACGACCGGCACGATTTCAATGACCAACTGACTCGAACTGTCAAATGTTCTATGCTTTTATAGCAAAAATTGTAGGTCATGTCCATTGATGTATTAAAAACCCTAGATGCACAGTTCCTTGCAAATAAGACATCAATAAGTGTCGTCGATAAATCAAACTCAAAAAAGGAACAAATAATTACCATTTTTGATTGAACCGAATTTGTGTTCAACAAATTCGATCTTACACCTACCACGTAAAGTAGATTTTTAAACGCAAGCAACGCACGTTTAGTCTGGTTTTTGATACATGTCAGAAATGTAATCGTCATCACAACCAAAATAACAATTTCACGGAAAAGATTTTCACGGAGTCGAATCGTTTTGCTATTTATTTTATTAATGTAATAAAATAAGGTAATAATATTACCGTAAAGTTTCTTATTTGTTCTGTTAATATTGAGAATATGGATTATTAATAATTGCGTAATTGTGGTAGTTACAAAAATATTAAGGACTTAAATTAAACTCATAAGTACCAAAGACAATGATCATCTGTGTTTGGAAGCCGTCATAATTTAATTTTGTATAATAATAAAAATTACAAAATAGAAGGAATAACGTACTTTCACGTAGAATATCATTCTATTTTGTTTTCTTACAATAAATGTTTTCTTGTAGGCTTAGACCATCTAGGCGGGACGTGCAATTTGCTTAATGCCGTGAGCTCAAAATTGATAATTTCACGTAACTACTAAACAATATGAAGTGGAACACACATTATACTATACCATAAATGGTTAAAATACCTTTTTTAAGTTCATTATTTTTTCTCCCGCTTTGCTATGGAGGGAAGTGGAAAATATATTTCTAACTCCTCCCTATTCTTCTGTTTGATTAACTTCGTTGCGGGTTAAGACTAATTAGTGTTCCCTGAGACTCGCCGAGCTTCACCGCTCGATGTCATAAAATGCGTGCCACTGTCGATCCTGGCTTACAGGAGTTGCAGTGGTGGGTGTGAGGGCGGGATAGTCTCGTTATACCATTTAATACATTTAATGCCATTTCGTTATAAGCGCACATATAAATAAATCTTAAACACTTGTCTATTTCGCAACATGAGCATTTGTTTTGGCAGAAAGAATGATCATACAAGCCTTTCTGCTCCGAGCATATTATTATCTCTGGAAATTGCCAATATTATAAATAATAATTATATATCTATATTGATGATCAAATATCATTAGAATTAAATATAAAAACATCGTTATTATGTCGTTAATATAATATAATATTGTGTTATATACGGTATCATAATGATAGCAAAATATATTTCATCACAATATGTATAATATCATACAAAGAAGTTCATACAACATAGCCCTTTTATCTAGGTACTTAAAACATTATTATTAGCGGCGGACACAAAAAAAAAACAAAGCAAATACGAATTTCGGAATTTCGCAATAATCATTGAATATCGACGATGTACCTACCCTTATGCCTATGCTAAACTTTTGACAAGAATGTCTGTGTCAACAACAATATTTAGTGCGGGTTGGCAAACTTCACATACCTTTGAAATTATTATGGAAAACTTCCCAGGTATGCAGGTTTCCTCATGACGTTTTTTTCCGTTAAAGCAAATCTTCTATTAAGCGAAAAGAAAATCAAGGGAGTTACGCCTACCTCCTGTTCTATCTGAAATGAGCGGGTAAAGACACTGTAGCCAGCGAAATAACTGGACATTATGAGACTTAACATCTGATGTCTCAGGGCGATGAGTGCAACGGAGTACCACGGAGTACTTAGCAATTTAAAGTTCTGTATGGTGTAAGATGTTGCTACCGTTTATGGGTGGTAGTATCACCTACCATCGGGCGATTAAAAAAAACGAGTTTTATCTAACAATAAAAATAATACTTAAATGGACCCATAAATTACGAAGTAATTGGTGTACAAAAAGAAAATGAAATCATAAGCTCTTCCTTATGGGAGTTGTTTAAAAACAATTCATAACTATACATAATAGAAAGAAAAGCAATGAGTTTAGCAGCTTATGAATTAAAAAATTAAACATATTAAGAAAAAATTTCGACTCCATTAAGAATGGAACAGGGTCAACTGTATTATTAGACTAAAATAAAATTTGGTTGTAATGCATAGTTCTTATTATGAAAATCGACTACTAAATTTTGCCGTATATAATGTGACCGCTTCGTGAAATTTTTAATCAAATTAAATTAAAATCACAAATTTCTCCTTATATTTAGCCATATAAACAACAAAAACAAATTAATAAACCCTTTTACTTACTGGAAGTACGATATCCCATCCTTTTTTAAGGTTCTAGAGGTGATATTTTTGCATTTATTGAATGAACATTTTGGCATTCTTGACGTCCGTGCAGTAACACGAGCGACGCTATACTAATTGCAATATGTGCGCGTTTTGTTAATACGCGCAATTAATTCTCCTGACGTTTTTGAGAAGCTAACTGTGCATCTTGGGTTTTTAATACATCAATGGTCATGTCATTAATACCCGCACAAAAAATATTTTTGCCCTAACACGGCCTTTCCTGACAATGTGATCGTCCTCGATCACATATTTTTTTTTTTAGTCTCTCCAACGGTACAGCTGTCAAAAAATTAGTAAACTGTACAATCCAAACGATTCTCAATAAACCGAGATGAATGATGAGCCTCGTGACGGCAGCAGTAAATAAGGACTGCAGCGCCCACGAGAGTTCCTTCAGGGGCGGATTGACCCAAAACATTTTAACTTTAGTTACCCATTGTAACACAATCAAGCAATTTCGAATCAGTAATGGTTGAGTTATGGAACCCAATCATTTCTGAAACAAGAACGTCTAGCAACCACTAGCAGGGTCCCAGAGAACAGCAACAATATCATAAACAGTGCCACATTCGGAGCACGAGATAGCCACAATGTCGGGACTATAAGAAAATCGTACTACTCAAACTAGAGAGTGCCACAATGTCGGGGCACAAGATAGCCACAATGTCGGGGCTGTGAAAATCGTACTGCCACAAACCACAATGTCGTGACAGAGTGCCACAATGTCGGGGCACGAGATAGCCACAATGTCGGGGCTATGACAAGGCTACTCCAACTGGAGAGCGCCATTCCGCAGCGCTTAAAGCGCACCGTTTCGTATCGTCAAAAGCGCACCGTTCCTTAGCGCCAAAAGCGCACCGTTTCGTATCGTCAAAGGCGCACCGTTCCTTAGCGCCAAAAGCGCACCGTTTCGTATCGTCAAAAGCGCACCGTTCCTTAGCGCCAAAAGCGCACCGTTTCGTATCGTCAAAGGCGCACCGTTCCTTAGCGCCAAAAGCGCACCGTTTCGTATCGTCAAAAGCGCACCGTTCCTTAGCGCCAAAAGCGCACCGTTCCGTAGCGCCAAAGCGCAAACAATTACGCAGCGCAAAAGCGCAAACAATTCCGCAGCGCAAGAAGCGCATAATTTCGCAGCGCTTGAATGCACTATTCCGTGGTGCATAGAGCGCAGTTACGTGCCGCCTAGCCTGTCTGATCGGACCGCGTCTGTTCGCAGTTTGAACAGCACGTATCTACGCATCCTAGTGCGCTACTCTGCACCGGGCACACACCAAACGGATCTCCGGTTCCAGTAAGCACAGAAAAACAGTAACACACCGTTCGGCCTATTCTGACCTTTGATTAAGACTCGTATCAAACTCTCCGAATAGCCATTAATCTTCATCGCTACAACAAAAACTCCATTCGCGAAGTGGTCTGGACATTACGTCCAGTAGCCACCATATGGCAAAACGAGATCCCAACATTTGCGGGTATCACGGAGAAATAAAGGAAAACATAACCCTCAAGCAAGAAATATGAGTCATACGATACCACACTTCATATAAAGTCCCCGATCCTCTGCAATGGAGCCGCTAGCATCTAGCGCTAGTTGACACACGCGCAGTCATCCTGTCCGGGTCACCTCGGAACAGCATCCAAGTTATACGCGGCACGCGTACAGAAACATTTGAGCACCGATAGTTCGATCACGGTGCCCGTAAACACTTCTTCATTCGAAGTCACACACAAGTACACATAACGTTCTCCACAGTAGCATTGGTATTTAGCATACCCCATAGCATAGCTATGTAATGAACACAATCCACATGTATGGGCATCGATTACACATCCCAATTCTGATATTAGAAACTGCAACGGTTTTGATTTAAATAAAAATATGTACCACTGACTTTACAGAAATACTTTCACAAAAAATATCACCAAGCGAACGACCGGCACGATTTCAATGACCAACTGACTCGAACTGTCAAATGTTCTATGCTTTTATAGCAAAAATTGTAGGTCATGTCATTAATACCCGCACAAAAAATATTTTTGCCCTAACAGTTATTTAATAGGTTTTTATCCAGACACTTGGTTTTAACTTTTAACCAACAGGTTAAAAGGGGCTATCCAACAGGATAGCATAGATATTCGGTCTTTTTATAGGGCCAGTCTTTTATATTAAGGCCCTGTTATGTTTCTCAACTAAAAGGCTTTCAGTTCTTATCAGACTGGCGACTTACAAGCGAATTTACAGCGAGGCGAAGACGCTACGCGCTCGTCCAGTCTGATAAGACCCTTAGCTTTGCTTAACTACAGATTTATTTATTTATTTATTGTTTAAGGACAATCAGTGGTAATTACATTAAATTAATTAAAAGTTACTAATCACAAACAAAATTTTAAATGCATTACCTTCAGTTGCCACAGCATGCATGCATATTAAGGAAAAAACAATTATAAAATATTAACAATCATAAAACTATTATATATATTTATCATATTACATTTTAGAAAATAATTTTAACTGTATTGTATATATTAAAAGGAACATTATGGTCAGATAAAACAATGTGTCTAGAAGTCGTCAGCGCTCCAATGCTCCTTTATGAAGTCCTCGTAGAGCACGACGTTGGTGAAGGTGGTGAGAGACTTGGAGTTGCACTTGTCATTGTTGTGATGTGCGGTGGAGACGATGCCCCTGAGATAGTAGCGCTCAGTGCCACGTTTCTGGAACACGAGCCCGCCGCCACTGTCGCCCCTGCACAGCGCTGTGCCTGTAGATTTTGAAATTATATTGGACCGAAATCATATCTAATTAAAAAACAACTCAATAGTTTTAACTTTTAACCACCTACCGAGATCAATTTCAATTTCCGTTGCTTATGTGGCTTAAGACTGGCTTTATGGCTTAAGAAGTACGACTGAAAAGCTTAGGTCTCAGGTTCGATCCCCGGGTCGGGCAAAGTGATATTGAGTATTTTAATCAGTATCAGCCCGGTGTCTGGAATTTGTGCCCGATATGGCGATAGACTCGCCCTCACTCACTCACTGCCTACCCCTTCGGGGATAACAGGCGTGAGTGTGTGTGTGTCATGTGACCACGGCATGTATTCCTCTATAGTTTCCTTCCTTTAAGATAAAAACCGATTGTATGTCAATAATTATAGAACTTAATAGGCATGCTTATGTCAAAAGTACAACGTTTGGACGAAGTGTAGAATTCAAATGACAATTCCACGACATTCTAAACAACACCTGGTTTAAAGCAAAGTTTAAAGCCTATTTTTTGGACTCATCGTATGAATACGACCGTGACAGTTCGTTGCCGTCAACAGTATGTTTTAAAACTTGACACACCTGCATCGTTCAGTATCCCTTTTTACATCGAAATATCATTACCATTAGCATATCCCGCACAGAACTTGTCAGCCGTGATGAAAGGCTTGAATTCTTTTACTGACTTCTCTTTGCAAACTCCTGGATCCACATAGGGGATGTCCACCACCTTCAACTCTCTAGACGGGATTCCGTCCGAGGCGTTCAGACCCCAGCCGGCGACCTGCAAAAAAAAGTCTAGCTACAACTATCCAGAAAAGTGATTTCGCCTTGCCTGCGACTCAACAAAAAAGGAGCTAAGTGGAGAGAAGTCATTCTTTACAATTTTTTAACCAGGCTCGGTAAAGTCATGCTACTGCGCCTGATGATAAGCTGAGAAGAGTCCCCATAGAGAGTCAAATGATGAGACTGATTATCCCTCTCCAATTATGCCTGCCTGTTTGAACCTAGTATGCATAGGCTGATACCGAATCGCGACTCACTTAGGATGTGGGTCACTATAGCGGGTCTTTACACCATAGTTTTAATACATACTGAGCTGACGTTCATCCAGTAACTGACCGGCATAATTATGGCTATTATCGAGGACCGCTGTGTCTTCCATTACTCAATATTAAGCCAGCATTGCAGCCACTTTTATGCAAGGATAACATAAAAACCTATTTGATATCTTTTTGAACCGCAGCCTAGGACACTATTTTAAAGAAAATCCTTTCACTATAAGATAAGGATGTTCATGACGAAATACCGTACCCTCCCACTGTTTCCAACGTGAAGCTGGGCTTTAGCGAGTTCATGGTTGAAGCTCATGCACACGGGTCTGATATGCGAGTTGTATCTCACGGCAGTCGCCAGCACTAGCAACGCTATATCACCCTGGTACTGGTTCTCAGCACCCATGAAGAACTGCGAGATGTAGATCTCTTTGATCTGAAACAAACCTCTGAGTGTAAAGTCTAGTAGAGTTTGGAGGAGTAGAAAGTTTTTTTTGTTTATTCACTTCTTTACTGTTCATCTTGTTCATCATACGGAAAGTTATCAAGTCACATTTTATAATGCCCAGTAAAAATTCTCGCTCATAACTGCAGTACCTTGTAGGAACGCTACAGTTGTACACTGATGTTTGACGGTAATACGCAGTTATATCTATTCAAATGGACCACTGACCAACTCACGCGACCGACCTACCACCTAGCAAAATAATGACTTACATCAGACTGCTGTGCATTGTCTTCGGTTTCCCGAAATTTCCGGTACAGTTTTCCAACAGCCGCGGCATACTTCTCAGCTGGTTGAGGCTGATCTTCATCCCAGAAACAGTGGGCAGCTGCAAAAAATAAAAAAGCTTTAAAAAAATGCCTCCTAGCCGAATTTCGGCCACGGCGGCCAATCTCAACGGAGGTCAGCCAGGTATGCAGAACATATTATAATAGTGCAAACAGATAAACAGATTATAATAGCAGAAGTGATTATAATATTACCTGACAGTACCACAGTCCTACTGATCAAGGATCCACCACAAATTTGCTTGTAACGCGTTATACTGTCTTTTTGGACTTTTAAATATATGCCGGTGTGCCACGGAAGTTCTCCTGTTTTCGCGAACCGACCTCCAATCATCAATCCCGTGCCATAAGGAGTAACTTTGCCGCAATCTAGAATAAAAATAATAACCGTTAATAAGGAATACTTGCCTAGGTCTCTTGTATGCCTGTCCGTCGGGGTAGACACGAATCCAATAATGTCTGTGTCTGACCAGCAATATGTAAATTCTCCTGGTTTGAAGGATATTTGTAGTCTGTGTGACTATTCCACGTACACACACACACATACACTTGCAAGGGCAGGTGCGCACTCGCGCACCATTGTGTATATATTTTTGGTTGACGTTGCTCTAGGGTCTAGACGAAAATCAGCGCCAAGCATTGTTGTTTGACATATTTTGCTGATCTAGATCCTATTGCCACGGTTGCGGTGGGACATATACCATCCACACTGAATGAGTATTTGAGTACTTTTTAAAATTGTATTACGTAACTCACCACTCACCACTGTTGTTTTAAGTTCACCACCCAACTAGTGGTCAATAAATTTTTTTTTTCTTTCTTTCTTTTCCAAGAAATTGAAATATGTCAGGGTGATGAGAAAGGGCACTAGTTGAGTATACCTACTGCAATACTTCATGGTCGTTTTTTTTTAATGGCATTGAATGACGAGACAAGCATGCCATTAGCCTGATGGTAAGCAATACGACCGCCCATAAACAGTAGCTACATTATCCAGCAACTTGAGGTACAAGTTTCTGTATGGCATTCCACTGAGTTTGTCATCCCGAGACATAAGATGTTAAGTCTCATTATGTCCAGTAGTTACACTGGCTACAATGTCCTTCAAACCGAAACACAACAGTCCATGCACACTGCTGCTTGGCGGTAGAATTAGATATTGCGGTGGTACCCACCCAGACGGACTCTTACATATGAGAGACTTACCACAAGTACCACCAGTTTTCAGTGGTATTGTAAGTGGCAATGGGCTGTTACATTATGTTCATAATATTCACTACTCGGTGACCTCTAACCTAATCCGACAGGTTGTGGATATTAACGATAAATGATGATTGCTTTAGTGTGGCGCAAAAAATAACCGATACCCTCCAGCAGTAAAATTGAATATAATGCAAGATGAGCAGACCTGGCAGACACCTAGGCACGTTGACCCAGCCTTCCTCCTTGCAGACCATGTACCCGAGGTCGTACTCCTCGGGGCGGTAGTTGGGGCCGCACTGGTGCTTCGCCTGGGTACCCAGGGGTTCGTACTCCTCGCACTTGCGGGTGCCTTTACTGTCACCCGTCAACAGGCATTGGAACTCCATGTTCGCTTTGGGTTCTAATTTACAAGATCCTGTGAAAATACGGAGTTGTTTCAAAACAGTAGGTATTCGTTCTGAGATTTGGAATTTCAGTTCTATATGATCAATAAAAAAAACTAACGGCCAAATAACTTAATGGATTGAAAATTTGGACAAAATCAGCCAAAAAGACAATAAATATACTCACGCGCACATTTAGGAAACTCGTCCAGCCACTTTCCATATAAGCAGAAAACACTGCTCTCTCCAATCATCCTATATCCTTCACTACAGGTGAAGATGATCTGCCCACTGGCCAAGTCCTCACCAGGAAATGCGACGAATCCATCCCCAATGTACGACCCGTGCTCCGGATACGGGGGCAGTTTACATTTCTTATACAAATTTGCAGCTTCAATAGTATGTTGAGATTCACCAGGCAAAATTTGTTCTTCGGTCCTAAAAATAACAATAACATTATAGTTTATTTATTTATTTGCACTTAATATACAAAAGTATATAGGCAAACTTAATGTCGAAGGCGTTCTCTCCCAATCAACCTAAGGACGGTGCAGAGATAAATAAGGTAGGTGCAATAAGATCACTTGACATAAACATACATATATAAATGTACAATGAAGTAAAATATAACAATTGTTAAAAAAAGCCCTATCTCGAATGCATACATAATATGAGTAAAACATTATGGTTATCTTTCCTTAACGTCTCAGTCTGCAGTACCGGATAAATAGTCTAGTTCCCAGTAACCTGTTAAGTAAATAGTGATCAACGTGCTGGGCCAAGACACAAATAGAAACAAATGTATGGGAAATGGAGTATTCTTGCGCTAGACTTGTCGATATGTTATTCCCTTACATTATTTTATATTCTATTAGCATTAACGCGTATAGAAAAGCATCTTGGCTTCAGACCGGTCTACTTACGTTGACTTCGGCTCCATTGGCATTTCTTTGTTGCAAAGTACATTATCTTCATCTGAGCCATCAGCACAGTCGTTCTTCTGCAAATATTTTAAGCATTTGTGTGATAACTCAACCTAACCAAAGTGTTTGTTTTTAATTCCGCTGTAAAATAGTCTAATGAATACTTTAATAAAATCAATTACCCCATCACACTGGACGCCGTGGTCGACGCAGGCTCCATACGCGCACTGGAAGTAGTACGCGGGGCAGTATGCGTCTGCGCACGTAGCTAAGGTCTCGTCCGATTCATCGGCACAGTCAATGACGCCATCGCAGCGGCTGGTCTCTGGGATCATCTCCCCATCGTCACAAGGAACATCGCGACTGGAAACAGTTTACTTACAAAATCCCAGAAAGGGTAGATAAAGACGCTACTGTTCCCAAATTTGCCGTTACAATCAGTCCATTAATGGGTCCGCTCATAAATATGAATAGTACCAAATCACACAATTACATTCACGCCTTTTATCCCCAAAGGGGTATGTGAGAGGCGCAGGTAGTGCACCCACTTTCGTCCCATGATGTAGTAGGAGGCGAGCCTTCTTCGTCTGAGCGCCGAACCCCCCTGACCGTGAAGAGTGCAGTAGAACGAACTACATTAACTTACCTGAAGAGTAGTGTCTGATTTCTGCAGCGCGGCAGCAGCTCGTCGGAGTTGTCGGCGCAGTCCTGCACGCCGTTGCAGGGCGCGGTGCCGTCCACGCGCGCGCCGTACGTGCAGCGGAACCAGTTGGGTTGGTATCTGAATAGCCAAGGATCATTATCTGTCTTATAATTCTACTCAAAGCATAGTATGAAAACGGTTAAGTACGTGTTGATACTGGCTTTTATTCTCAGTATAATGTAATAATACTAGCCCTGTATTATAAATACTGCTCACTGTTGAGCACGGACCTCCTCTACAGAGATGATTTAGGCCTTAGTTACCACGCTGGCTTAGTGCGGGTTGGCAGACTCCACATACTCTCGAAATTTTTGCTCATGATGTTTTCCTTTACCATTAAAGCAAACGATAATTGATAAACAATACACACGTAACTTCGAAAAGTCAGAGGTGTGTTCCTTGGGTTTTGAACCTCCGGAAATTGTCTCGGCAGACCGTTTCATTCCCAACTAGCCTATCATCCACTTCTCAGTATCACCTTGAAATCTGGAATTTATGCCCGATAATTATGTTTGCCCTCTATCACTTCATGGAAAGGAATGAAAAAATCCTCCTAGCCAGTTTCGGTCACGCCGGCCAATCTCAACGGAGATCAGCCGGGTACGCAGGAGATATTATAGTGCACAAGTGTGTGCGCAATACACAGGTGCACTCGCTATTCCTTCACCCTCATAGACCGGAGAGAGAACAAGTGCAGGACCAACGGCTTTACGTGCTTTCCGAGCCACGGGGGTATCACACCGCCAACTTCTTGACTCCGAGCTGTGACTGAGTAATTTTTATAAGAAGGAAAAACCCAGTTACAAAGTTTTTTGGCCCGACCCGGGATTCGAACCCAGGACCTCAGCGTGCAAATTATACTCGTAACGCGTACGCAATACAACTACGCCACCGAGGCAGTCAAAAAAGGAATACGCATAGTATAAAGTGGGTGCACAATTTGCGCCTCGTTCTACCATTTCGAGGATAAAAAGCGTGAGTTGTATTTGCGTACAAGCGGGAGTTGCAATCGCGCAAGTAAAATTCTGGAATACTCTGCCATGCGTAATATAGGATCTTACGCCATATTTCTGCAAACTGCATGAGTCTCGTCACTCTTGTCCGGGCAGTCATATGCGCCGTCGCACTTTGAGTCCAGGGGGATACAGGAACCGTCACGGCATTGCCATTCACCCGATGCTCTGTAAACATACTCATTTATCCTAAAGTTTTTTGGTGATGATTTTGAGGTCCTTACTTCTTTGGTAAGGAAGAATACGGCTTGTAAGGGTATGCGCTCGGACTGTTTGTTTTTCGGAACGAAAACAAGGCGAAAGTGCTGAACATTTGTGCCAACCCTACAGTACAGTGAGATAGGTACAAGTAGAGCTACTCTCTCACACCGAATACAATTGAAGTTATACAAATAGATATTTGTTTAGATTTTATGATTTCGATCCAAGAATCAAAGAGATCTAGGTATCTTTAAAAAATCAAAACTGCAGCTAGACTGTTGTACTTACGTGCATGAAGTTTGTCTTTTTGATCTGATCAAGGATGTTTCTGCATTTGCATTGTTCCTAAAACCGTTTAAAATGTTGTTGCTATTAATTTGAGGCCATAAGAATGCGACTAGATATTATGTTTTATTTCATCTCACAAGCAGTTAATTAACGTCCTAACATCTTATCGCTTGCAAATCAATACAATATCGTTTTTTACAACTACGTAATTTTTAGAGCTGTATTTTTTTATTATTCACTTTATTGAAGCTAGAAATAAAACAAGTCTCCGCGGAGACGCTATCAGTCTCTAGAACCAGATAGACACACGAGAGAAAATGACAGCAACGAGTTATTAATATTAGTTTTCAAACAGACTTTACAGAACCCACAATTTCTTCAACTTATTCGATACTAATCAAATAGTAACTATTGTGTTTCTGGAGCAACAGTCAACATCCATACAGCGACTTATCATATCAAGACAGAGTGAGAGACTAATTTATTCAGAGGAGAATGATGACGTAATTTTTGATGCTACGAAACATACCTGAATTCATTTTCAACGCCGTCGGCAGAATACAGCACAGAATTGCCTACAACAATTATTTTAGGTTTTTTAGATAACAGCTGCAGGTATAAATGTCTGTAAGATCTCAGTTTAATGTTCACTTCTGCGGTGCAATTCTGTTGAAACGCAGTTAGCGTCACGTGAGGTGACTTCGACGTCTCGGGGGATATTTTGACATAAAGCCAGTGTGACGATCGAAATCTTTGTTTACAGAATCCGATTAACGAAATAGTTACGTCACGTCACGTTATTAGTTAGGGAGTGTAGTTCGCTTCGCCGACATGCTCCCCCTATGGAATTCAAAAGTGAACTCGATAGTCAGATAGAATTTACATCTACACTAGCACCCCAAGGTGAGAATGTCGTACCGAAAGCGAACTACACTCAGTCATAAGTGACATCATACATCTCACAGTGCACTGCACTATTACAGAACTAGTCGCTTGTATTATTTTTTGCTACCAAAGCTGTAGAATAATGCACAAAATCAAACCATACCAGCCCGTTTTATACACTGCGGGCCTCGTCTGCTGCTGAAAGGGCCTTAGTCTATCTCGCGGCCCTACTGCGGGTTAGTAGACTTCACATAGTACCTTCTAAATTTTTTAGGGAATGCTCAGGTATGTTGGTTTCCTCACGATGTTTTCCTTCACCGTTAAAACGATTAATATTAATAAACAATACACACAATATAACTTTGAAAAATCAGAGGTGTGTGCCTTGGATTTTGAACCTGCGGATATCCATCTAGTCAGAACGTTCCATTCCCAAGTAGGCTATCGTCCACTTTCAAAATCAAAAATGACTACCCTGTTCTACTAGATAAGTGCCTGGACCTCAAGTTTTGTACTCGAACATATTAAGAGTGCACTGCTGTTTGACAGCAGAAATAGACAATATTCCCAGGCAATCATTTCTTACGAAAATTTTCGTTCCCAATTCCCATGCCCTCTCGGTATCTTTTTTTATTCTTATACTAATGTCTTGTATTTCATTTATTTACCATCGTGTATAGTTTACAGTCAATGAGTAAACACATTTATCAAATGGGATTTTAATTTTAAAAAATATTAAATATCAATAAGTAAAGTAAATATTAATAAGTAACCGTTAAATCTTAAATGACGTTTATTTTTGCACTAGTTATTTTTAGACATTTTTACATACATTATTCGATGTAAGAAGGCAAGAGGAGTTTGTATTAGATAAACCTCTTAATGCAAATCAGTAAATTTGCATTTAGTAAAATTATTATGGTTATAGAGTTATCACATCATGGGACAAAACACATTTGGAAAAAGTGGGTTTCTTGAACCAGGGCACATGGTTGCGCCTCTGCCTAACCCGAACCTGATTGCGCCTTTGCCTAATACCTACTTCGGGGGTAATGTCGCGATACGTGTTTTTTTTTATGGTTATGGTATTGTATGACGAGACGAGCATGTCGTTCGCGTCATGGTAAGCGATATGACCACCCATAAACAGTAGCAACACCATCCAGCACCTTGAGTTAGAAAGTAGGTACTGTGTGGCATTCTACTGCGCTCGTCATCCTGAGACGTATGATGTTAAGTCTCATTATGTCCAGTAGTTGCACTGGCTACAATTTCCTTCAAATCGAAACACTTCAGACATTGCGGTGCATGCATGTGTGTGTGTGTGCTGTGTCTTTTCCCGAAATCACGTGGAGCAAGCTTACATAAGAAGTAAATGTAGTTCTCTCCACGAGAAGATATATTCCTACTTTCAGAGTTGCTAACGCAAAATTCTTGTAATATTGTGAATGTGTCGGGCATTATACCTTAGCATTATGCCCATTTGATAATTTGAATTATATAAAAAAATGTTATAACAAAACTCACCTAATAATGCCAGAATACACAAGTAATACATATTAATACTGAGAAATTCGTTAAATTCCTTAATTAGTTATTGTGCCTCGTTACCTATCAATCACTATGCTCGTAGAAGACTGACCCGCCCCAACAAACGATATCAAATCAGTGACCAGTGTTACCACATAAAATTTAATTATATTGCTTATTGTTCAATAATATAATTCAAAAAATAATAAATCATTGTTAATGTAGTAAATTATGTGATATTTAGACTCATCAAGTTAATATTTGCCGCTTATTGAGTCCGTCTGGTGCAAGAGATGAAGCGAATATAACATGCCTAAAAGTTAGAAAGAAAACCAGGCTGTGGACATTCATATACAACAGGAATGAAATGAATTTGCCGGAATACGATAACCGTCTCACAGATAACCAACGTGAAATCATAGTTAACAGTTGCATTTCTTATAGTATCTAGCTAAGATTTCTGAATACTGATCCACAAAATGTCAGTGCTAGGACATTTGTGTCCACCGATAACGACCACCATACCCAAAGTGTAAAACCTGCCATCGGGTTTCAAATAATATTTACAAGCCAGAGATCAATATTTCTTATCAGTCGCCACTTTATTTATCTAGAATCTCCTCCATCAGAAGGTACCTATTGATGGGTAGGTTGATTACTGACTCGGCTATATCGGTTAGACGAACGGTGAGTACATCGGAACATAAATATATATAGGTATCTTCCCAGACATCTCCGAAGCCTTCGATAATACTTAGGGGCATATGATACTTCTCAAGTTATAGGTCGAAATACAAGGTTGCTGTAGGAATATAATATATTCCCTTATTTACAAATACTTCTCTTACGGAACAACCACCATGCCGTGTCGAAGCCGCTGACTATGGGATATCCACAAGTTTCGGTTGTAGGTCCTTATTTATGGAATTTGACCTTCGAGGATTTCTTTCGATTCCTTTACTTGTGGGGTGCACTTTGACTGGATATGCGGATGACGGCTTATTACTCATAGAGTTAAATAGTAGATCAGGGCTAGAAAATTTGGCGGAGACGTGTTTACAATTAATCTCTGAATGAGGTGAAAGAAACCGCCTTACCTTTGCACCGCAGAAAACGTTCCAACTGTTTTAAAAGGAATATTAAAATCACCGCCACGAATAAAATTTAATAATATCACTGTCAAGAGAAAGTAATCGGTTTATTATTTAGGGTTAATCTTAGAGGGTTTTATCCACCAGAGAGAATATGGACAAACGGTTTCATACGTCACGTGACCTCTTAAGAACCAATAGATTATTTAAGCCGCACACTGCTGCACACAATGAGCTGTTAAACGAATGGCAATATCTAGGTGGGACGTATCTTCAAAAGGGCGTCGATTATATAAATACTTTCCATGCGTTCGTGATCGCCTAAATAAAACTTGGCTAGAAATAGATCTTTGTATATGGCAATTGCTTATCTGCCACGGTAATTTTGAGCGCAAACTATTTTCATTTAGGCTCGTTGACTCTCCTGTATGGGCACACAGGAGAGTCAATGATAGATAGGTAGCGCATTCCTTCAGGAATTGCATGTGTTTGTGTAGTATAAAACATAAAATCAGCCTTGTGATGCTGGTTCGGGAAACAGATTCAGAAAATTTGTAGGCAATTTGTAGGATATATGACATATCTGGTGTAGTGATATACATAAGTACTTAATAGGTACATAGATATAAGAAACGACATGTATTCACCTATAAATATAATTGCATCAGATTAATAAATGCAGTCTTAATAAACAATCGTTTCATTTTACTTGTCTCCCGAAACACTCTCCGTACATGGCGACCCTGCCTACAGTTACCGCACGCGCGACGCGAATATGATGCGCTACCATATACGGTGTGGAACTTTTTGAAGATATTGCGCTGAGGAATATACTAAGAACAAACAATGGCATCTGAATATCGAACTGTATCGAAGAAAGACGTTTATTCAGTAAAAGTAATTATTTGCCTTTTCATCATACAAAATGGGCAAACAACAGAGTAAGGAGGAAACTATAATCGTACAAAATGCTGCTGCCGGAGATAACCATTCTACCTTAGATGACTTCCGAATTCACCTGACCACTACAAATGCTTTGCTGGCCATCATCGTGCTCGTTATTTTTTTGGGACTACTGTATGGCATGTATCGTGCTTATAAGCGATGTCATATAAAGTGGATGACGGCGGAGATGTACCGAAATTCTCTGAGAAGATCTATTTTTCGTCAAGAGCCACCAACTGCTCCTAAAATTGAAGCTCAACTATAGTGAGAACTGCCAAATATAACATATATAGTGGAAAGTGAATGTGTAATACCCATATAGTCGTATATATAACATTAATACAGTGCGTGGTGTTAAATTCCGAGTAAAATGCATAGTCTTGCTTTATTTGAATGAAGAGTATTAATGGACTATAAGTTTTGTAGTTTGTTTAGAGTTTTAATTATTGTGTATGTACGAAAAACGAGATGGTATGGTTTATACATTTAAAGAATTTCTTAAAGATATAATGTCGTGCAATTGTTGTTTGGTAAGTGAGTTATGGTTATTATTTTAGAGCAATTATATAAAAATTTAAAGGAAATTAGGGTTTATTTAATTAAAATTGGTCCAAAGAGACGACAGGGAAATATTTTAATTAGCAAATTAAGTGACGCAAATAATATATTTGTGCAATATTCTAACTGGCTATTGCAATTAAATAAAGATATTAATGAAGGTAATATAAAAACAGGTGAAATCCCATTAATTAAAAAATCGTGTAAGGATTTTGAGTCATTATATAGTGAAATTGTTGGTTTGTGCGAGAGTGTGGAAATCATGTCTACGAGCAAAATGAATACTTTTGATTTAAAGACGGCTTTAAATTTATTACCTGTAATGTGTAACGACGAGACCAGTATGAAACAGCTTATTGATAATATTCAGTACTATGACTCACTGCTTAAGCAACCAGAATGTAAAAGTAATTTAATTAATTTTGTATTGAAAAGCAGATTGTCTCAAGCCGCGAAATTAAGGTTAAAAAATGATTACGCGAGCGTTAATGCTTTAATTGACGACATGAAAACTGAATTATTACCAAAAAAAGCTGCGTCTGCAATTCAAAACAGATTGCAACGTATCAAACAAAATGATTTGTCTATTTCTGAGTACGGTAAAGAAATAACGGAATTATTTGTGGATCTAACGATTTCGCAAGCCAATGGGAACAAAGATTGTTATAATACCTTAAAACCAATAAACGAAAAACATGCAATTAAACAATTTTCCGATGGTTTGAGAAACCGTAGGTTAAGCACGATCATTGCAGCCAGAGATTACAGTTCGTTGAAAGATGCTATCCAGGCTGCCCAGGATGAGGAGTTATCTACGGCGTCGACTTCCAGAGAGATAATGGGTATGTCCGATAAACATTTTTATAAGTCTAGGAACACTTATAATCATTTTAGAGGATCGAGTGGAGGACACTATGGACGTGCATCACTGAATAGAGGTCAAAACCGGAGTCACTTTGGACGCGAGACGTCATGGAGGAATAATCAAGCTTCTTCACGAGGCCAGGGAGTACGCGGACGACAACCCAGAGGTATGTTTTTTAATAAAAACCGCGGAAATCAAAGGATAAGCAAACGTAATATTAATACTATGGATAGATCTGAAAATAATAATTCAGACTCAGAACCCAGGCTAGATAAATTTTTTCGAGACTAAAGATAGACAACATACGATTTTATCATGTAATAGCGATTATTTTGTTAATTTATTTATATCGCCGGTTAGTAAAGAATATTCATTCTTATTAGATTCAGGGGCTTCTTTGTCAGCATTAAAATATACGTATGTAATTGATCTAAATATTCCGTTCCATAAAGAATGCGTGACCATAAATGGACTGGGAGGCAAAGTCCAAACTCTCGGATATATTTACTTACCATTTATGTTAGGTAATGATACCGTTAGTCATAAGTTCTTTGTTTTTGATTCCTTACCAATTAAAGCAAATGGAATTTTAGGTCGTGATTTTTTAAATCGATTTGGAGCATTGTTAGATTTTAATAAAGATATTTTGACATTACAAACTAATTCAAATAAAAAAGTTTGTTTACCAATTACCGGAAATTGTGAAATAAACACATTTGACATTTTACCGAGATGCGAATCTATTCACTATATTTATACAGACATCAAAGACGAATGCGTCGTTTGTTCAGCTGAAATTCAGAATGGAATTTTTTTAGCAAGTTCTCTTGTTAAACCAATAAATGGCATGATTCCTATAAAATTATTAAATGTTACAGAGGAACATGTAACATTATCCTGTAATGATATTAAACCTGTTATACATAAACTGAGTGATTACAATCTATGCACGTTTGATAAAATTGTCAAGAATTCAGATAGAGTAGAAAATTTATTTTCATTACTTGAACTTAATCATTTAAATAATGAAGAACAGAGAAGTATAAAACAAATTTGTGCTAAATATGCTGATATTTTTCATTTACCGGGCGATAAGTTAACCACAACAGATATTTACACGCATACTATTTCATTAAAACCTAACACTAATCCTATTTTTTCAAAACAATACAGAATTCCATTTAGTCAAAAAACAGAAATAAAGCAACAAATTGACAGAATGTTAGATGAAGGTATTATAGAACATAGCAAAAGTAATTGGTCTAGTCCAATATTATTGGTTCCAAAAAAAAGAGACTCCATGGGAGAGAAAAAATGGCGTTTAGTAGTTGATTACAGAAAATTAAACAGTGTTATCGAAGATGATAAATTTCCCCTCCCTGATATGGCAGAAATTTTAGAATCATTATCTGGTAGTATATATTTTACCCATCTTGATTTGTATCAAGGCTATTACAATGTGAAATTAGATAAAGATAGTAGGAAATTTACGGCATTTAATTCGGGTCAGTTTCAAATGACCAGAATGCCAATGGGGTTAAAAACAAGTCCTAATTCGTTTTCTAGAATGATGACCTTAGCTATGTCAGGACTGAATCATGAAAAATGTCTAATATATCTTGATGACTTGATAATTTTTGGGCGTAACTTAACGATACATAATAAAAATTTACACGATGTTTTTGAAAGGTTAAAGAAAGTAAATTTAAAGTTAAATCCTTCAAAATGTAGTTTTCTAAAGAAAGAAATATTATATTTAGGACATATAATTTCTAATAAAGGAATATTACCCGACCCTCAAAAAATAAAAGTAGTTAATGATTATCCATGCCCATTAAATGCAGATGAAGTAAAAAGATTTGTCGCTTTCACAAGTTATTATAGAAAGTTCATACCAAAATTTGCAGAAATAGCTCAACCTTTGAACAGACTTTGTAAAAAAAATGTACCATTTTTATGGGATGAAATATGCCAACAATCTTTTGAAACCCTTAAATCATGTATTATGTCACCTCCAATTTTAGAGTATCCTGATTTATCCAAACAAAATTACTTCATTGTACAGACAGATGCATCAAATAGGGCAATAGGTGCAATTTTGTCTAATAAAAATGGAAAACCAGTAGCTTTTGCTAGTAGGACTCTTAATAAGGCCGAGGCAAATTACCCAGTTATAGAAAAAGAACTTTTAGCAATTGTGTGGGCAATAAAGTATTTCCGACCTTATTTGTATGGTCAATACTTTAAAATTAAGACAGATCACAAACCATTAATATATCTGTTTAGTATGAAAGATCCTTCCAGTAGATTAATGAAATTTAGGCTCATGTTAGAAGAATATACATTTGATGTAGAGTATGTTAAAGGTTCCGACAATGCAGCTGCAGATGCGTTGTCTCGAATCTGCATAACATCTGACGAATTAAAAGAAATACATGAAAATGTAGTTAACGTCATAACAAGAGCACAAGCAAATAAGAGAAATATTTCTGATTTTACAGTGGATAATATGGTACCCACAGACTTGAGGCCTGATCAACCAAAGGTCGTGAGTACGCATGTTAAACCACCAGAATCAGTTGAATTATGTTTAGGTAGAGCAAAAGCCTTAAATGAAATGAGAAAAAAGGGGTACATAAGTAAAGAAAGTAAAGTATTGTGTTATGTTCCTAATAAGCGGACACTTTTTATTAAATATCTAGACTTAGAGTCACAAATGACGCGACGCGAATTCGTGAGTGAGCTAGATAATTTTTGTGAATCTCTAAATATTAAAGAGATATGTATAGTAAAGAAAGACGATAACAGAATTTTTATAAAAAAGTTAGTGGAAGAAATAAAAACCACTAAAGATAGGTCCGGACCGCGCGTTAGTATAATAAATAATGTGGAATCTGTACATGACATAGATGATAGAAAAGTGATACTAAATGACTTTCATCTTCTACCTAGTAGTGGCCATGCAGGTATGAGAAGAATGTCTAACAATATTAAAAAGTATTATTATTGGCCGGGTCTTGATAATGATGTCAGGGATTATGTTCGGCGTTGTGACAAATGTCAGCGCCAAAAGCATTCGGTGCCTATAAAAGAACCGATGCTCATTACAACTACGGCTAATACTGCATTTGAAAAAATCTTTTTAGATCTTGTAGGACCATTAGATGTGGACAATAATAACTACTCGTACATATTAACGTTACAGTGTGAACTTACGAAATATGTAGAAGCCTATCCTTTAATTTCTAAAAAAGCGGAGGAAGTAGCAAAATCTTTCGTTAATAATTTTATTCTCAGATATGGTGTACCAAAGGAAATAGCCACTGATCGGGGCAAGGAATTTATTGCAGCTACATTCCAAGAGGTATGTAAGTTATTACAAATAAAACAACTAAATTCTACAGCCTACCATCACCAGTCAATAGGTGCACTGGAAGTATCTCACAAAAACTTGAATTCTTTTCTCCGTATACAGACCGATAATCACCCAGAAACATGGAGTTCATGGCTTCCTTTTTGGTCTTTTTCATTTAATACTACAGTTCATTCGGAAACAAAGTTTTCGCCGTATGAGCTGGTGTTTGGGAAAAAATGTTCACTCCCAAGTAATTTAATTAAACATGTTGAACCACTTTATAACTATGATTATTATCCTAGTGAACTTAAATACCGTTTACAGTTGGCTCAAAAAGAAGCGAGAGACAATTTGCTACGATCCAAAGAAAGAAGGAAAGTTACGTATGATAAATGTATTAATCCTATATGTTATAACGTTGATGATTTAGTTTTAGTAAAAAATGAGGTAGGAAATAAATTTGAACCAATTTTTTCTGGTCCATATAGAGTAGTCAGAGACTTGACACCAAATATAGAGATAATAAAAAATGGTAAATTAGAATTAATACACAAAAATAGAACCAAATTATACAATAAATAATATTAATAACAATTGTTTATTTGCACAGTAAAAAATAAATAAATAGCAGACTATTAATATAATCATAGTAATGTATGTACTTCTAAGAAATATAACCTGTCCTATAATAAAAAACTAAAAATGAAAAAAAAAAATAATAATAATAAGATAAATTGTATTAAGTAATACATTTTGTTAAGAAATATTATTTAGAATCTATGGTATAAAAAAAAAATATTGATAATGTTTTTTTTTTTCTCTTTTGGGCGAAAGGTGTAGTGATATACATAAGTACTTTATAGGTACATAGATATAAGAAACGACATGTATTCACCTATAAATATAATTGCATCAGATTAATAAATGCAGTCTTAATAAACAATCGTTTCATTTTACTTGTCTCCCGAAACACTCTCCGTACACTGGTATTCTTGTAGCAGCAAATCGGGCAACACTGTACTAATGATCTACTAATTGCCAGTTGGCGCCATACCACACAAAAGTTAATGTCAATGTCCATTATAATTAATACGTAATAAAACCGACTTCAAAACTACCTACTACAAACCAAAAACAGAGAGGCAGACAAATATCGACCAGCGCAGTGGTGATCCCTCCCGCCGCCAGACGAGACGTAGGAGGCGTCGGGTGGACGACTGACCGACGTCTCCCGCCCTGTGGATTGGGGGCGTTTGGAGAATTCCACCACGGTATCCCCTGCCTATCGTAAAAGGCGACTAATAGGGGCCATCGCAGGTGGGCGGAAGGGGCTGTCCACCTATTAGTCTAGCTAACTTTTGTGACCCCCGTGATGGACGGCAGCGGGTGAGTGAACATTTATTATTAATAAATATTCACTCACCCGCGAGGAACACAAAATTTGATAACAGACACATTTTAATACATAGTAAAATATGAACGAAATACGCGGCGATTCGGTTGTGCTGGTGCGCCAATCTGTGGGATATAAGTACCTAAACGTTCTTGCAACTTTAAGGCATGGTATATTATCGTCAAAAATAAAATGATTTGCGCCTTCTTATTTTTTTATTCGGTTTTATAAGTCCATGTGTCCTAAAAGGACCAAGAATGATCTACGCACGCATACGCATACTCACGCCTTTTATCCCCGAAGAGGTAGGCAGAGGCACAACTAGTGGCGGTTAGGCTTCACGCTGCCGTTGACACGGAGGGCGTCCTTCGGTGTACGGGGGCTTCTGAGCCCCCCCAACAACAGGAGAAGGACCGCAATAGCGGTACGCGCAGGGGCGGTTGCGGACAACTTAGACGTGAGTCGGAGGAAGCCCGCAGCCGTCCCTAATGCGCCGAAGATGGCCACCGCGGAGTTTTGGTTGGTATGCCGTGCGGTGTACATAGGTTAGGGACTCGGCCCGGCGGGCGCCCGACGTTTTCCATCTATCCGGGCGGCTCAACGTCGGGTTGTAAGGCACGGTGAACCCAACATAAACGCTCAGTCGTTCCCCTTGAGCACTGGGCGGTAGTAATAATTCAAGTACTCCGCATAATAAAAAAAAAAAAAGACAAATATCGAAGTCGGAGGTCTTTAAAATTAAACGATTTATTGTAAAAGGCTAGCTTTTAGGAGTTCTATCCAAATATACGTATGAATTGTCTTGGTTAGAATTCTGGGCCCGTTTTTAATCATGTCCTTTTTTTATTTATCATAGATTTTTGCTTTGTTTCTGATTCGTGGTTTTTGGTTATTTGTTTTGTTTCTAAAGTGAATGTAATAAGTTGTACGCTGTAGTTTCATTGGCACGTAAACACAAAATAATTTTAAAACACTTTCCTTAGAAAACGTTGATTACCCGGGAGTTATGTGTCATCTTTAATTACATTTGGTTAAATACGTATAATAACTATACTGTTGAATGTCTGTGAACTAAACCGATGAAGTGTCCTTATAGAATTTTAACTTCAGAGCGCGTCTCTCCACGTAATAGCGTCGCGTCGTGCATTTATTACGTATCAAAGTGATGACGAGACAGGCGTGGAACAAGCACATCTATAGCTTAGCATCGCTTACGTTACAACTAACGTTATCATAACGCACCTACGGTCCAATAGTGTCACTTATGCATTTTATGCTAAAATGAGCTGAGTATGCAAAAAGTTGTCTAAAGTGCCTCTGCGCTTGGAGCGTTATTGACGTTTTTGTACTACGTTTAGTTTCCGTGTAAAAGGAGATGTGTCATTATGGTTTTGGCGCGAATGAAGGGGTCACCTGGAGAAACAATGTGTTATTGGTCAGTTGCGCGCAGCGCCACTCACGAGCAGGAGTATCTTGGTGCTACAACGACACTATGGCTATTGGGATAAATTTTTTTCGTTGATTTTGAGGAAATAATGACACGACTACAGTTGTGACATTCTTTCTTCAGAATTAAATTTGTTTAATAGTTTTGACTTGTAGCGACAACGACTCTAATACATGTAACGACTTTGTTTCTCCAAAGCACTTTTAAGTTTATTCTATAATTTACGCAAAAGTGCAAATTGTGACATTGTCTCTTCGGAATGAAAGTTAACAAGTAGCGAGCCAGTAAGAACACTACCAACATCACACTGTTGTAATTCATACAAGCAACATCAACTAGCACCAGTGCTATTCTGGATGAACCACTAGCAGTACCTACAATACAGAATGAGACTGTTATATGAACCACACTCAAACTCGTCGTCTATTTTAGGTGACAATAATGTTATCCATAAACAGGAAGAACAGTCAATATGTGATTTTTCTGGAATTAATTCTAGAGACGAGTTTAGGCCTAGTCCTTGTGAGTCTTCATCCAGTAGCTCCAGTAGTAGTTCCAGTAGTCAATCGGCCAATGATAGTAATTCTGATAACGAAATACTGAGTAACGGCTCAATGAAAACAAATACATCCGCCTCTGTAAAAGTTTTCTGATCAATACTTTAGGCATAACACAAAGGATTATAAGAACCGTTATTGATGGTAAAGAACGCATTGATGTACATAATGATTAATGTTTTTATAAATGATAAAAACAGATTCGTCTTTGCGATCTTCTACTATGCAGTTATAACGTTGAATATCAATTAGATACAACACAGCTTTTTGATTTGCGGACATACCCAAATCGACACAGCCCATTTAGTTTTTGAAAACGCTATAACCAAGCCTAGAAAATCATGGCCCCTGTATGTTCCTGATCAATACACATCCCTAATATGCAGGGCAAAGAAGACTGGCAAACCATTCGTATCGAAAGAAATTACTTATTAGGATTTCGTCGATCTCAAGTCATTAGACCATAAGTAACTTTAGCATGTCAAAAAATATTAATGGGGATGTAATTAGAGTTTTTTTTTCTGGTTAATGGCCCTAATTAGAGTGAGTGACATAAATAGTACTAACTCCTTCAAAAATTGCACGAATAAATAATCTCACAATATACAAGACTGAAATTTGGAACGAGGTAAAAGCTATAATAGAACCAAGAGGAAAGAATTTACGCAGAAAAAGAGGTAACATTCAAAGCATGGACCAGATTTCTTTCAAATCGGCGTACTCTTTGAAGATCCCAATTCCATATCGCAAGATGCATGATCTTTTGTAACTAGTCGAGACAAATATTGTACCAAGATACTATGAAATGTTTTACAAAGATCTTTTATTTTTTCTACTTATATACTAGCTAGGCAAGTAATGAGTATCTAATTGATATTTGATTTATTCTTAGTAAATACAAAGTTTATTAATACAATTAAGTAAAACTGTTTAAACTGGGTGGGTACCACCACAATGTCTATTTCTACCACTAAGCAGCAGTGTGCATGCCCTGTTGTGTTTCGGTCTGAAGGACATTGTGACAGTGTAACTACTGGAAATTATGGGTCTTAAGTCTTAACATCTTATGTCTCAGGATGACGAGCACAGTGGAATGCCACACAGTACTTTGTAACTCAAGGTAATGGATGGTGTTGCTAATGTTTATGGGTGGTTGTATCGCTTACCATCAGGCGAACGACAAGCTCGTCTCGTCATTTAAAGCAATAAGTAAATACAAAATTCATACTAGAATTATATTATTACTGCGCTTATGTAATTTAAAGTCTGATTAAATTAAGATAATAGTTTTGTAAGCGTATTTTCTATATTTTATAAAGAAATCTTAAAAAAAGTTTGAATAATTTCGTGATCGTTGTTTTTAATCACCGTGTCACAATTGTAATTCATAGATTAGTTTAGTGCCACAACGTCACTACTGAGGGGGTTGTTATATTAAAAACGCTCTAATTATTTATCACCACATATTATTATATTTTCGTTTATTTTAATATGATGTTAAAAGTATAAATAAAGATATGACATACTAGTTTTCTTTTAATTAGGAAGTGTAATTGTTTTATATAATGGTAAATTTTCAAATACGTCTCCTGAAAAAACAACTTTTTGCATAAGTGACTTTATTGCACCGTAGGTGCGATAAGGTTACTAACTCTCATGGTTTCCCAGGACATGTCCCGGTTCAGTAGTATCCTGGGATGTTCTGGGAAGTTTTAAGCGGGTTGGGTTTTTATAACGCTCTGATAAGGTCATGTATTTAAAAAAATCATTTAATCTATTTTCATTACCGGGTGGAAGGGAAACGCTCTCGGAAACGAATACAGGTGTATCGTATTGGTGATTCCTGACGTGATGGCACTAAAAAAATCGCGATCACATTGTTACAATTTTAGTAGGATTTTCTCAAATTTCTGTACAGCTTCACGTATGGATAGATAAATCAAGCTATTATTCTGAAAAACATAGTAAAAAAAGTCAATATTTCTAAAAAATCGTAATGAAACACGTACATCAGCTGACGGGTTAACGACCGCGGGCCGGTGGGGGCGCAGCGCGGTGGCCGCCCAGTTTTTTGTACGCTTTACATTGCGCGCGCATGAATTACGGAAATACTAAAATCGTAAGTATTATCGCTTAGCTTTGCAAATGTATATAGTTTTTCGTTAATGTTATGGTTCTGTCTTACCGTTCCGGTATAGAGAGCGTTTCCCTTCCACCCGGTATATTGTTTCAACTATTGCTAGTCTATTCCCGCGTCATCTTTTTAACCCACACTCACTCACGCCTTTTATCCCCGAAGGGGTAGGCAGAGGCGCAACTAGTGCACCCACTTTTCGCCGTTATTCCGACCCATGATGTGATAGAGGGCGAACCTATCACCATATCGGGCACAAATTTCAGACTCCGATCTGATACTGAATAGAAAAACTCAATATCACTGCCCGACCCGGGAATCGAACCCGACACCTCAGCATTGGAGTCGTACCATAATACAACTACGTCACCGAGGCAGTACATAATAGGTATATTTTATTAAAAACACAAAAAATACAGATTAAGTAACTAAAGCGATTGTGATATTGCAAACGGTACTTATAAAACAAAACTTAACAGTATCAGTCGATAGCTAAGATCAATTTTGTATCCGTTGATACAGAAAAAAATAAACAAACAGTGGCCAGTTGAAAAACGAACAACACGCGCCAAAATGAACACTGATCTACACAGACTGGATGAGACCAAGCGATTATAATTCTTAACTAATAACTAATTAACATGATTTTGGTGTTACTAATCAGTATTTCCATAAAAGTATAATACAACTACGCCACCGAGGCAGTCAGTTTTTAACCCCCAACGGAAAAAGAGGGGTCTTATAAGTTTAAGGTGTGTATCATACTTGTCTGTGACATCGTAGCTCCGAAACGAATGGACCGATTTCAATGCGTTTTTTTTAACAGAATTGTCCAACTTTTGGCTACTTCTTTTCCAACTTTGGGTTGGAAACCTTACGTTATTTGTACGTTGGATCTGTCTGTCTGTTTTTCAGTTGAAAAAAAGTTATCTACGCGTACGAAGACATGTGTACATACAAATGCGAAAGTACCTGTCTGTCCATTACGCTTTCACTGCTAGAATTGTGTACGGAGTAAGCTATAAGAAGAACATAGGCTACTTTTTGTCCTGGAAACATAGATCCGGGAGAGTCTTAACATGGGCGGAGCCGCGTGCATCACCTACCTTGCATTTATGTATGGGAAAATCACAATATTTAACAAAATCATATCCTGCATAAGCTAATTTTAAGAAAAGAGCGACACTTCGCGCCTTTTTCCCCGAAGGGCTGACAGTGGTGCAACCACGGCGCCAACTTTTTGCCATGTTTTTTTGCCTATTGCCATATCGAGCTTACATTGCAGACTCCGGGCTGATGATGATGATTCGAACCCGGGACCTCAGAGCGGTGTCACCACGACCGCAATATCACCAAAGCAATCAGTCAGCAAAATATAATTTATCGAATAATTCTGCCAAATATTACCAGAACGTACCTATTCCTTGAACTTACTTCAACAGAAATGATGTATGGCACAAATAAAACCATGGATAAAAGTAAATAATAACCCTAAAAGGGTATAGCGGAATGGCGGAAAAAATTAAACCATAAACTCTGAAATTATTAATACGTAATGAATAACAACGTCACTGGGTTATTTGTAAACAGTCATGGTATTACAATGGCAACTTTTTATATTAAATGGTACGTGTGCCGCCAGTGTCATCTGTTGAACTGTCCCTTCTGTGCAGTGTGTTTGTGTAGTGTTCATCAAGACAACTAGAGATGAGACTCGTGTGTTTATTTTTCATTACGTGTATCGGTAAGTAATAGATTTTTTTACCCTGGGAACGCATTAATAAAAGTAATTCCTTCGATTTCCTAACTATGGAGTGCATGTGAACACAAACAATCTGAGTAAAATTACGTAGGCACAAATCCACCGAAAGACTAATTGATAAACGTCGCAGGAACATTCAGTGGGGCTAGGACGTGAAAAAAAAACACGATGCGTCTCCGCTTCGTTTTATAGTGATTACTTGAGAAACTGACGTATCAGTCCTTCGATCAATCGCAAACATCAAAATACCGATACGTCAGTCACTCAACCAATCACAATAAAACGAAGCGGAGACGCATCGTGTTTGTTTTTCACGTCCTAGCCCCAGATACATGCCGCTTTTGACAGGTGCGTCGGCAAGTCTTCAGTACTGTGTTCATCAGTGGAATTTATGTGGCTGATGATGCAATCTACGGAAGGGACATCTGTGAATTGAAACGTTTGTTTTTTAAAGATGTTAGCGGATACGCAAGGAATATGCCTATACCAAGGATAAGTCGAGGCTACCTTGTGGACTTGACGACGGTTCCGTGGCACGTGGGACTGTACAAGCAGACTGCGAGCTCGTACAGGCAGATATGCGGCGGCACCATCATCGCCAAGCGCGTCGTTGTGACAGGTCAGGATATTACGCCAAAATAAACAGTTTTCACAAAAGTTGAGAACTATGAAGTTGTGTGATTATTCTCAGTCTATCAAAATTTTAATCGATATGACCTCAGAAATTGACCACTAAAACGTATTATATCAGACCCAGGACTAAAACCGCACCTGACATTTAATGTGAATAATTTTATCAGTATTATATTTTATAATGCCCAGTGCTGAGCACGGGTCTCCTCTACTACTGAGAAGTCTTAGGTCTTAGTTCAGCACACTGGCTTAGTTCTGGTTGGCAGATTACGTAGGCCCTGGAAATATTTATGAAGAATTCTCAGGTATATAGGTTTCCTCACGATATTTCTTTTGCCGTTAAAGAGAACGAAAATTTATAAACACTACACATGTAACTTCGAAAAGTCAGAGGTGTGCTTTATTTTGAACCTGAAGACATTATTCGTCTCAGCAGACCAATCCATTCCTAACTTACCTATTGTAATACTTTATTATTAAAGTAGTATTATAAAATATTACTGTTCTTCTTCTTAGTCGTTAAACTCTTGTCAGAGTGATCGTGGTCGTCACGTCAGGGTTTGTGGCTCCATCTAAAGAATTTCGCCGCGGCATCCCCTGCCTGTCGTATGAGGCGACTAAATGGGTCAAGCAAGAGTCGCGGGGCGAGCAGTGGGGGTCTGCTCGCTCATCTACTCCAACGTAAGCGACTATGAGGTGGACGACAATGCGGGTAGTCGGTCCCCTGCAGTCGTAGACGCAAAAGCGTGATCTAGAGTTCGGAGGCTTCTCAGCCTCCTCAATTAGGAGGGGCCGCAATGCGGCATCGGGCAAGGGCGGTTCCGGGCAGCTATCTTCGTGCAATAAGATACCCAGGGGCCGTCCTGTAGGCGCCAAAGAAGGCCATCGCAGGTTTTGGTTGGTATGCCGGTGTAGGGTGTACATAGTATTAGGGACTCTGTCCAATGCTCGCTCGGATGAAGCTATACTCTCGAGTGTCGACATTGGGCTGTAAGACTGTGTGAAACCAACATAACCGTTCCACTCACCCCCCAGTGGTGGTAGCGATAACGCGATTTTCCCAGCGACAAAAAATATGGTTTGTGGCTCGCTTGACAATTCTGCGCCACTCCTCTCTGATTGCTGCTATCCTGGTTCACGTATATGTATTACCTACTGTATTTCTATACATAAACTGCTTATATTCAGGGAAGGAAAAAACTAATTGCAAATAAACATTGCGCACATGTATATTAGATAGGAACACAAGAGGGATAATTGTTATATTGTTTTTTTAGCCGCACACTGTGTCGCTGAGGATCGCCTTGTACTACCCGCGTCGCAGTTCGCAGTAGCGGCTGGCAAAACGTTTCGGCGGTGGAATGATACTCATGATGTTAGTGCTCAGAAATCAAATGTAAGTTCTTAAATATTTAGATATTAGAAATCATTTTCAATTCTACGTAACTAAAAAAATTTTTTCAGAGTCGCTGATGTTAATTGCTCCACAAATAATCGAAACAAACAAAAACAGTTCGCAAATAACTGTTTTATTCTCGTTATATCATAATAAATCGACCTTTGTTGTTTCCTTTAGATTTTTTAAGTAGCATGTGTTTCCCTGTACAATGCTTTTACTTTTGAGTGTTTCTATCGTTCACTGTCGCCTCGAAACTAGTGTGTATGAATCTCTAAATTCCGTAGGTGAAAGAAATCAAGGTTCCGCCTCACTATCAAGGATTGGTGACGAACTTCCAGCATGACATCGCCCTTCTGCTACTGACTGCTGAGTTCACCTACACTGAGCACGTGAAGCCCGCCTGCGTGAATTTTAATCCTGATTTCGATAAAAAACAACTACAAGAAGATCGATTGGGTAAGGTTAGTGTCATCTTTTGTTTCTTTTTTTTTGTTTGAAACTGCTCCCAACAAGGCTCTGGCAACCCTGGCTTAATAATTGCAGCAGCCTAGAAGAAGAAATAGGGAGTGAAAGGTGGCGGAATAGGAGGTACCTAAAATGGGAGTAAAGATGGAAGGGAAGGGAAATGACACAATTATCTTGCACATGTTAATCGTTCCCAATATGTAACTGGAAATAATTTTGTCCGTTATCGACGTGCAGGTCGTGGGCTGGGGTCTGACCGGTAAAAACTCATCACCGTCTAAAGTGCTGCGAGGAGCTACACTGCAGTACATCGCCATCGACAAGTGTATTGAGCAGAGTCCAGTAGGCTTCAGGAGCTATATCACAGGAGACAAGTTCTGCGCTGGATACAAAAATGGTGAAATATATTTTTTTAAACTCACTGAGGAGTAGCAGACTTTTCCTAAGGTTGACAAAACATACAGCGGCTACAAGTTAGGCCAAGCACGAAGCCTGTATAAAAAATATGTTACTTAGCTAAGACGAGCTAATGCTATGATAATAAATCTGTTTCTCAGTGCTCTCGGCATGATAGCCTCCGCAGTGCGTAATTAAAGGTGCACTGTGATTGGCTAATATTGAGATACAACTTTACTTCAGTTGACTCAGACAAACAAAGCTGAACAAAATCAAAAATGAAATTGCCAACACTATGTGTTCAGGCACACTGTGCATCCTCATAATATTGTTTTTAATAAGGGTAAACTAAATGACATTAAAGTTCGTGGAACATACTCAGAGGCACACTGCTAGTAAACCGCTCATGTACTTGAAAGCGACACGATCGTCCATACACGTTTTAAGACGTTCCTGTGAGTTTTGTAATAAATTTCTAAATGATTCTGACATATTGTCCTTTTGACTTTCTACTTACAAGACTCAAGTATGTAATTTACTAGATAAAATGTAATATTTAGTAATTGTAGTACAGGCTGCTTTCTTGTTGTTAGCTCATAACTAGTATTTGTATCTATAAATGGACCTTTAGGTCTTTTTGTATACTTTTACATTAATTAGTGCCTGTACAGGACTGTTTGTGTCCTAAATAAATAAAAAAAGATATTATTACAGTATCTACTTACTTAGCAATGCTAAATTATTATAAAATAATGTATAATATATAATTCCCGCAGGTACAGCGATGTGCCGCGGGGATAGCGGCGGCGGGCTCGTGTTCCCAGCTGAAGTGAACGGCTTCCAGCAGTTCTTCCTTCGCGGCGTCGTCTCCACGTCCCCTATCTCAGTGAATTTGTGCAACGTCCAGACCTGGTCCGCCTTCACCCACTTGCTCCAACATGAACATTTTGTAAAGTCCGTATTGCCTGATGTAGAAGAGGCTTGCGACTCATTTGATGGCATCACGAAGGCACGTTTCGTCGGATCAGATCGGCGTTCAAGAAATTATACTTGCACATGTACTTGCTCTGGACAGTCAAATGTAGAGTCGAGTCATCCAGTCGTATGATATACCTGGATGAGCGTATTCAACGCAGATAGTTCCCGACTGCGCCAACTTAGTTGCGATCACATCCTAGGAACAAATACATATCTATTTGACTACCTCGGTGGCGTAGTTGTATTGCGTGCTGGGTAGGGCGCGGCACTGAGGTTCTGGATTGGGCAAACTAGTATTCGGTTTTTCTGCTCAACATCAGCCCAGAGTCTGAAATATGTGCCTGATAGGGCTCGTCCCCTATCACATCATGGGACAGAAAACACTTGGCGAAAAGTGGGAGCCCTAGTGGAACCTCTGCATACCCTTTCAGAGTTAATGGTGTGATTTGAATCTGTGCTCTACGAAAGCAAGTCGTGTGGTGGGCCCTTAAAAGTGATAATACATAGCTTTAAATAGTAGGTATCAGTTTTTTTTCTTTTATTTAGGCATCAACCAGTCATATTCTTGCAAATTTAATTATATAAACAATTAACAACTTAATACAATAGACCTACAGTGCGGAATAATTAACATCTTAGATTTAGTATTATTACATATTACGGATATTTACATAGTCGAGAAAGGTATCAAAGATTGAGTGTGTGAGGTACATAGGCGAGTTATATTTATTACAATATCTTATTATTAAATAGGAAAAACTGAGCCAGTAGTCATCGCTTGTTGTAATTTTAATTTTAAACCTTTGAGGGTGATGTTAAAAAACTCATTATTATATGTGCTGGTGGAACGATATAAAAAGGTTTTTAGTGTGTATGTTTTTTTTTTGTTAATGGCCCTACTGCTGGTAGCCTGACGCGAGTCGGCTTTTCTGGCCACACCGGTCTTTAGCGTGAACGTAGAAGGCGCTCGCAACCCTTTGGTCACTTAAGACCATGCTGAGGGCAACCCACTAACGGGTTATGAACCTCGGCTCAGGACGGCCACTGAGAGAAGATGAGACATCAACGATTAGGGAAAGATTGGTGTATGTTTTATGAAATCGTGGAGGAGTAAATAGTGTCAATGAGCGCGAGGAGCGTATAGGAAGACGAGCACCTGCTATAAAAGATATCTTGGCCAGAAGTGTCGAGGAATCGATTAACGAATTTAAAATTTTGAACAGAAACATAATATCGAACATTTTACGCCTATTGTAAAAACTTAGCAATTTATGTCTATGCAGAGCATTATATGATACATCTATACCGTTAACGCGATAGTTAAGTAATTAATTAATTAATTATATGATTGTTAAAAGTTAATTTTGAGTCCATTATCAGCCACAGGTCTCTAATGGTGGAAACTGGTTTAAGAACAGTATCATTGATACTATATTCGAAAAATACTTGATTGACTTTACGAGTGTACGTTACAGTATGACATTTGTCTACGTTGAGGAATAGTTGATTCTCTTCACAATAACTTTGTAAGGAAATCAAATCATTTTGGAGCTGAATACAATCATCGATAGATTTAACCCTTCAAGCCCCACTTATATATTATACCCCACACTCGAGTTGTATCGTGATTGTCATGTCCTCTCCATTCGTCAGCTTTTCGTTTATCGTGTCATATTACGCAAGCACTCACAAATTATTTTTGATCCTAAACTAGCCTCTAGGAAACGGCGTCTGGACAAGGTCTGTGAAGTCGAGTTTAGAAGGACTACTTTCGCTAGTAAACATTTTTACTTTATGAGCTCGTAGCTCTATAATGACATAAACAAAACACTTAAAATCTATGTTATGCCGTATAGGAAGTGTAAAAAGCCTCTACTAGAATGGCTTATAACCCTTACATATGATGATACAGAGAACCTCTTAAACAGCATATAGGTACTAGTTCATGTGTAATAGCTTTTTTGTTTCGTACACTCACTCACACACTCACACGCAAACTTACACTCCTACTCTCACATACACTTACACACACCCATACTCTACTTTAAGTAATGTTTTTAATTTCATTTTTGTAGCTTTTACCTTCTTTATTTATTATGTTTCATAACTATGTTGCTTTTAATAATTTTTATTGTTTGCTCCAAAACATTGTTACTTGTTCCTATCCGGAGCTGGGCGCTGTTAACTGCGACACAGTTAGATTAACTAACTACTGCAGTTAGCAACTATCTTTTGTACCTTTTTCATGTATGTTTTGTACCAAATAAATTCTTAAATTATTATTAAAATTATTATTATATATATAGATGTATGGGAAAACCATGGGACGGAATACGTACGGCGAAAAGTGGTTGCAGCTAGGTGCACCGCTGCCTACACCTCCGGGGATACGAGGCGTGTGTGTGTGTGTGTGTGTATATAAAGGTACTTGGCTGAGCTATGAAAAGCTTATTTACATTATGACCGCGGATATGTTTTAATTTGTGACGAGTATTTACAATCCTTGTATTTTCGTGAAGTTAGCCAACAAATACAATCACACGGTGTGACTGTGATTATTCTGTTATTTGGTTTTACTTTGTACATACGAATAGAACAACGAAATGTATATACGAAGCATAAGATTATCAACTATATTTCTAATGATATTACATTTCGGTAAGTACCAATCATTTTTACGACTAGACTTCGGCTCGCGGATCCGCCCGCGTTAAAAAGTTTTTCCGGGATAAAGAAAAGTAGTCTATAACACTCGAGAGTAATGTAGCTTCCTACTAGTGAAAGAATTTTCGAAATCGGTAGAGTAGTTTTTGAGTTTATCCGTTACAAACAATCAAATCTTTCCTCTTTATAACGCACAAAATAAAACAAGACCTAATCCAAAATGCTGTTGTAATAAAATTGTGTTGTATATTTTGTTTGTTTGTTGACGCGGAGAAAGTGACTTATTACTACCGCCCAGTGTTCAAGGGGAACGACTGAGCGGTTATGTTGGGTTCACCGTGCCTTACGACCCAACGTTGAGCCGCCCGGAGAGATGGAAAACGTCGGGCGACCGCCGGGCCGAGTCCCTAACCTATGTACACCGCACGGCATACCAACTAAAACTCCGCGGTGGCCATCTTCGGCGCATTAAGGACGGCTGCGGGCTTCCTCCGACTCACGTCTAAGTTGTCGTCCGCAACCACGACACAACTCCTGTTGTTGCGGGGGCTCAGAAGCCCCCGTACACCGAAGGACGCCCTTGGCATCCGAGGCAGCGTGAGGCACGCTGCCGTCCATCACGGGGGTCACAGAAGTTGGCTAGACTAATAGGTGGACGGCAAGTGACCCCCGGAGGCCCCTATTAGTCGCCTTTTACGACAGGCAGGGGATACCGTGGTGGAATTCTCCAAACGCCCCCAATCCACAGTGTTGTATACAGTTAGTTTTTGTGACGATTCCCACAAGTCAATGATTTTGAATTAGGCCATGAGTGCGTTAAATTATATTAGTATAGACATGTTTCCTCGGATATTGATAAAGTTCCAGATAGCTATTTGACATATAACGCTATCTTACAAATAAATCTGACACAAGTACTTAGTAGTGATTTTTTCTGCCAGACATTTCTACTCGAGACCTGTGAAATCAAAAGTTGTAGTTTAACGACGGATAATTTCCGAATAGACTATCAAGAGCTTTATTAGAATGTGTTGGAATCCGCCTCTAGTGTGCAGGAATGTGATATGTTTTGTGCGCGATCTCAGTCAATGGACTGTAATTTGCCGTGCACTGTCAAGTATTAAGTGTGGGAGAGATGAAGCAAACACGCGGAGAATACTTGTTTTTCTAACATTCACATTTAAAAAAGAGACAGATATTAGCCGCATATTCGTGTTGTCTCTTTCTATGGAGTGATATTTATTTAGGACTAGCTTTTGCCCACGGCTTCGCCCGCGTTAATAAGTTTTTCCGGGCTAAAAGTACATAAAAACCTTCCCGTTGAATAGCTCTATCCAACACATTTATTTGGATAAAGATTAATATTATGACGTTGATTCAACTCTTAACAAATAATGCATTAATTTCGACCAAATTTTATTACCATAAAAACGGTTCTAGACAGTTAATCTTAAAAGATAGACATATACTGTCGCGGACATTTTTTTAGATCATTTCAAGAGGAATAATTCTTTCATACATATATTTTTGGTATCTTAAACCGTTTTCGCAGCGCACGCAATGGAAGCCCTCAAGGATGAATAATTTTTCCCGTTTTTTTTTCACATTTTCCATTATTTCTTCGCTCCTAATAGTTGCATCGTTATGTTATATATCCTAAAGCCTTCCTCGATAAATTTTCTATTCAACACAAAAAGAATTTTTCAATTCGAACCAGTAGTTCCTGAGATTAGCGCGTTCAAACAAACAAACTCTTCAGCTTTATAATATTAGTAAGTATTAGTATAGATAATGTGCAGTTCACTCTGTGTTTATGCTCTATACCTACATACTATTAAACCTGCTAGACTTGTTGCGAACCACGTTTCAGGGTCAGCCAGTTAATCATCATTTCCTGTATAGTACGCCAAAATGTTGATTTTCAAACGTCGCAACATCTCACGTGCAAAGGTCAAAAGTAGAATAATAATATAACAAAAATACAATCTAAAATAAACTTTCTTGACTTTTCGTTAGTTTAAACTTTAACTTGAGTGTGTGACCTAGGTAATGTTAAAGGAACGGCTGTATAATAAATGCAACTCGGTTTCGTTTCGAAGTACGATATCAACTGAGGCGCTGTCAAAGTAAGCTCAGCATCTTAAGATAGTCGCATTTATTAAGCGACATATTATTCTACAATGTGTGGTGGATTTTGATAACTAAGTGTAGTTTTTGTACTCAGCTGAGAAGAAACTTATAAATGACATCTTTAGCTTGGTTTATTAGATCCTACTAATATAATAAACGCGAAAGAATGTATAGATGTTTGTTAGTCTTTCACGCAAAAACTACTAAACGGATTTCGATGAAATTTGGCACACGGTAGATCATGTACTGGGTTAACACATAGGCTACTTTTTTCCCGGAAAAACATTCAGTGGATATTGTATCCCGGACTTTTTAACCGACTTCAAAAAGGAGGTTCTGTATTCGATCCGCGTGTTTCTCAAAAACTACTGATCCGATTTGGATGTGGTTATCGATATTGAAATGTATTTTTTGCAGGGAAGGTTTTAGTATATAATTTATGAATATCTTCGGAGATACACAACGGAACTCTTCAATAACTAACAGCAGATGACGCGAGTGATCTGTGAGTCGCGAGTAAACAATACATCATAGATATACGATTGCAGCATTCGCGAGAATGCTGCAATCGTATATCTATGATGTATTGTTTACACCATTCTATAATTAAATAACAAAAAAGCAATAAATAAAAACTTTTTAATAAAAACAATAAACCGACTTCAAAACCACTACAAATCAAAAATAATTAAAATTTGTATTCGCTTAGTATATACGTATATTTGGAGTCGGTGCCTAATTTGAATTGAACAATGTTTTCGTATATTTGTTTGTGTATTTCCTTAGCTTAGCTGGCAACTTAAATTAGGCATCGACTCCAAATATACGTATATACTAAGCGAATACAAATTTTAATTATTTTTTGATTTGTATTGGTTTTTGACGGTTTATTTTTTATTAAAAAGTTTTTATTAATCTCGCGGTTGGGGCCGTAACGACCAAACCAATGAATCTATTTCAATAAAATTTAGTAAGGCGATAGTTTAAGACCCTGGGAAGGACCTAGGCTACTCTTTATCCCAGAAAAATATAACCCGGGACTTTTATCCCGGAAAAACTTTTTAACGCGGGTGGAGCCGCGGGCAAAAGCTAGTAGTTCTATACATGAAATGTCTACTTGAATGGACATGTCCAAAAACGGTCTCAACATTATAACCAAGAGACTTTACATTTATTTAGATAGTATTCCCAAAAACTAGGCCTTTGCTAAAAATCATATAATTTGAAAGTCCTCCGATTTTGAGATTTATGTAACTTTTTTTGCTTAAAAAGTACACTTAAAATAAAAGTTATTTCAAAAGTTAGTTTTAAAATTAGGGGTCTAAAAATTTTTTTAATGGATCTAAGATCCATAGTTTTCCCCTTTAACATCCATATAGTTTGAGCCTGGTTGGATTTTGAGACCCAGCGCCCCTACAAAAAGTGGATGTTTTTTTATTATTTTTATAAAGCGGACATTTATTAATACCGCCCTTGGAATTAAAGGTTCAATATCTATTAAGTTATTTATGCTAGCAATGTCTTCCAATCTACGTGCAAGCTATGACTCAAATATATCCTACAAAGCGTTGAGTGAAGAGTCGAACCGCTTAAGTTTAGCTAGGCCCTGACCACCCCACAATTACGAAGTACCCTACCAGCTATGTTAAAACATAATTAATTTATATGCCTAAGTATATACTATAATTAATTATATAATTATAATCAAATTGTAGACCTTCCCTATTTACGCGCATCAATCACGCAAAAACCGTTCAAAACAAGAAGTTGTACTTTGAGTATCACTTAAAAACTTTACACGGATCTGGCGGGAATTTAGGCCCACGAAAATCGTCTGGCAATCGTGAATATTACATTGTGATAATATTCCATAAATAAAATATAATAAACAGTTTTGCGACTTTAAAGATGCGTAAGATTTTTTGTATATCTTCAGTATGTGATAACTGTAAGCCCTGCATTTAAGCTTGTAAGCATTTTTACCGTCATAAGTGCATATTAAATTACTAATCCCCAAAAAATAACCTTTGCTGAAATGACGTAGGTCCGGGAGCTCTGCAATCTTGGGGTAGAAATCAAAGTACTGGGGCCAGTACTGTGTGGGCACCCTTGAAAAGAGTGGGTGGATTTGGCATAAGTGGTGGTTATAAAGGATTCAGGAGAACACCTTTACTATTTAAAACAATAGGCACAGTGAAAAAAGATCAAATAACGAAGAAAGTAGCGGCTATAAATTTTACACAAGATACAAGCGGTACAATGGCTACTAATGATACACAGGCTACAAATGCTTCAAATGATACACAAGCTATCCAGGCTACAAATGGTGTAAAGAATACAAACTCCACAACTTATATAAACATTAGTAAGGCTCCATGGCACGCGGGGCTGTACACGAAGACTACAAACCCGTACAGGCAAATATGCGGCGGGACTATTATCACCAAGAATGTCGTCGTCACAGGTAAATCAAAATGATATGTAGCTAAACAAATAAAATTAAATTTTTACCACATACAAGGATTAATATTAATCTGTTTATTCTATATGTGAAAATACAACACCCGATATTGCGTTCAGTAGCTACTCAGTTATCGACTAATTTTCTAGTAGTATTCAAAGCTCGGAGTAGTTAGGGCAAATAGAGGGATACAGTCTCTCCTTTCGCATCATTGGAGACTAAAATCTCAGTAACATGTGGGATACTTACTTAACCCTTCGGAAATTAAATGCGAAATATCAAAACATAATTTTACAAATACAGTATGCGATTTTAGCTGCACATTGCCTCACGCAGGGCAGAACGAAATCTATGGCGGAATCCTACGCCGTAGCTGCTGGGAAAGTTTATAGACCTTGGAACGAACCAAAAGATGTAGGAGCTCAGAAATCCGATGTGAGTAAAAAACTGCTGTTCCGTACTTTTATTAATTTACAATTAGGTAATGCTGGCACAATACTACGGCATACAATTATTTATTTTCTATTATGAACGGATCTGTATCTGCCACAAAATCCGAACGCATCCTAAGCAGCGACAAGTGCTGCCACCCCGAACGTGCAATACAGACGTTCTCTCTCTTCCGTAAAAGCAACCGCTTCGAACGCAACGTAGTTCTGTGCGCGCTGTGTCTTATATTCCAAACATTAACATTATTCCAAGAATAAACTAGTGATACGTGTGGTGCAATACTTGACGGCAATCAGCAACCTATGGCCATTCACCAACGCTGGGTACCCAGGGAAACGAGCGGTGCTGCACTTGCAGGTGAGTGGTAGATACAGTCCTCTATTTAACACCATCCGAAGGTCTGGTCGATTTCCCATACAACTGCTTATTAGTTCCTTCACTCTCACGGTAACATTTTAGGAGAAATTTTAATAAACTCTTCAGTGACTTGTGTTTATGGGCGCCTGATGTCGACGTGCGATAGTACAAGGGAGGTAAGAATGAGTGTTAACTGAACCTTAGTACACAATTGTACGTAAGATGAAAAATTAAAAGATAAGTAAATTATCCTTTCAAATTTAGGATTACAGGACAAACTCTAGGGCATTTAATATCCAATTTATGCATTGATAACAGTAGCCTAGTTGAGAATGGAACGGTCTGCCGAGACGAATATCCGCAGGTCCAAAACCCAAGGCACACACCTCCGCCTTCTCGAAGTATTGTGTGTATTGTTTATAATTATTTTTCGCTTCAACGGTAAAGGAAAACATCGTGAGGAAACCTTGAGGAAACCTTGAAAAAAATTGAGGGTATGTAAAGTCTACCAATCCACACTAGACCAGCGTGGTGAACTATAGCCTAAGCCCTCTCAGTAGAGGAGCCCCGTGCTCAGCACTGGGCAGTATATAATTCAGGGCTAGTATTATTATACAGGCGTTGATATCTCATCTCCACAGGTAGATGCAGTCGAGATCCCTCCGCGCTATCAAGGGTCTGTGGGGAACTTCCAAGAAGACATCGCCCTGCTCATACTCAACAATTCGTTCGTGTACAACGAGTTCGTGCGGCCAGCTTGCCTGAACTTCAATCCTGATTACGACAAAAAACAGCTGGAGGGAAGCGTAGGCAGTGTAAGTTCCGATCATTTTAAGGGACTGGGATACTGAATATACCCGATTTTTATTTAATACTAACTCTGCATCCAAACAGATGCTACCTTCAGCAACCGTTTTAAATATCCCGTGGATTCAGCGAGTAGTACGTTTCATACCAGAGACATGTTATACTTACCTAGTACTTTCTAAAGTTTTACAGCAAATCTAGTATCCTTGAAATTCCAGAATAATCACAATCAGTATAATATATGTGTTCAAATCATTTTATTCACAAACATAACTCTCATATGCAGTTCAACCATGACTGTCGGCTGGAAAATACTTTAGTCTGTTTCCCGCATGTAGATCGTGGGCTGGGGTCTGACGGACCAGAACTCCTTGCCATCTCAAGTGCTTCAAGCCGCTGAGCTACCGATCGTCCCCATCGACAAGTGTATTGACGAGAGCCCAACGAGCTTCAGGGGTTCTATCACTGCGGACAAGATCTGCGCGGGACATACAAATGGTAAAATATCTGTTAAAACTTAAAACAAAAGAGAATAAATAGTAAATTTGAGTAAACTAAAAAGTTTGCCTCGGTGGCGTAGTCGTATTACGGTATGACTGCAATACCGATGTCTCGGGTTCTGAGGTGGTTATGTTGGGTTCACCGCGCGTTACGACCCAGCGTGGAGCCGCCGGGCCGAGTGCCCAGCCTATGTACACTCCAACTAAAACTCCGCGGTGGCCTTCTGGGGCGCATTAGGGACGGCTGCGGGCTTCCTCGGACTAAGAGTGTCTAAGTTGTCGTCCGCAGCCGCCTCGGCGCGGTGCCGCCTAATGCAGCTCATCTCCTGTTTGGGGGGGCACAGAAGCCCCGCGCATTAAAGGACGCCCTCGGCGTCAACGGCAGCGTGAGGCCTACCTGCCACACTGCCATCCATCACGGGGGTCGCAGCAATGTACTAAAAAACACGCCTAAAACCAAAGACGGACAGCCCCCTGCCGCGCGCCCGCAGCCCCTGGGTGCCCCTATTAGTCGCCTTTTACGGCAGGCAGGGGATACCGTGGTGGAATTCTCCAAACGCCCCCAATCCACATGCCGAATCAGCCCGAGGTCCGGAATATGTGACCGATATGGCGATAGGCTCGTCACCTGTCACATCATGGGATGAAATACACACGGCGAAAACTGGGTCCATTAGTTGCGCCTTTGCCTACGCCTTCGGGGATATAAGGCGTGAGTTTGTGTGTATGTAAAAAGTTTACTGCTACAGCAGTTGTTCTCGTATAACTTATAGGATCATGAAAACATGAGCAAAAATTCAATTCATTATTAAGTATTGCGTATATTTGATACAATCGGAGTCATTTAGCGACAGTGTTATTTTTAAAACTTGGAATTTCTACCTTTCTGCATATGTTACGTTTTTCCAGGCACAGCGGTGTGTCGCGGTGACAGCGGCGGCGGGCTGACCATCCCCGGGATCGTGAAGCGTGCTAACGTCGATCCGCCGTGTTTTGAGCTGCACGTGTTCCTCCGCGGCGTGGCCTCCACCTCCCCCACCTCAGAGAACTCGTGCAACGTCTACACCTGGGCCACCTTCACCCATCTGCTCCGACATGAACACTTCGTGAAGACCCACGTGCCTGATGTAGAGGAGTCTTGTGTGCCCCTAATGGTGTATCAAGAAGATGAGCTTCTAGCTAGTTAGTCGTCAACGTTCCATGAAGATCATCAGCCTGATGTGGAGGAGTCTCGCAGGGCGCTGAAGCGCTGCATGAAGTCTCTCTAATTCTTTAAAGGAATATCCTTAATTTTTTAATATAAATTCAAAAGTGAGGCTGGTTGCGGCCCTATAAAAGTTTCAGAATCTAGTGCCCTTCTGTTAGGACCTAAAAGAATAACATAAAACAAATAATAAGAATAAAGTGTCACTCTTTTGAGGGTGACAATTAGCACTTCCGACGCGGTTACGTTTCGTTTGCACTTGTGAATTCGCGTTTGTAATTGACTATTTATTTTAACAGCCATATTATAGCCTTATCAAACTAATAAATGTACAAATATTATTTATTGATTTATTTACATCATGTAAAGGGATGCACTTTATCGATGTCAATTTTAAAAGTGACTTACTACATTTACTATTTACCTATTGTGTACAAAATAATATAAAAGGCGACCAATGCAGGAGCCTATTCTAGTCTATAGTACGACTGTTCGTATGCCTATTTTCTCACAAATAGTCTTATCAAGTAAAAATACGACGAATTGCTTTATCTGTTCCTTTTTTAAATATGTTACGAAATACGTCGCACTAGGATGAAGAGCATACTCATAAATGCTATTAAATAGGTACCTATAGCATAAATTATTAAAAGTCTAACAACAATAATATACATATATATTTCACGGGGAGATAAAGGAAATGTTTTACTTTTATATGAGACTCAGGATTTACTCTAAATCAGCCCAGAAACGTGTCTAACGGACATAAAAATAAAAGCAATACCATTTTCACTTAGGGCGGTATTAATAGATCAATCTCAAGTTTGAGTTTCATCTCAAGTGGACACAATAAATTTTTTTTTGTTTACGCGGAGAAAGTGAATTATTACTACCGCCCAGTGTTCAAGGGGAACGACTGAGCGGTTATATTGGGTTCACCGTGCCTTACGACCCGACGTTGAGCCGCCCGGAGAGATGGAAAACGTCGGGTTGAGTCCCTAACCTATGTACACCGCACGGCATACCAACCAAAACTCCGCGGTGGCCATCTTCGGCGCATTAGGGAAGGCTGCGGGCTTCCTCCGACTCACGTCTAAGTTGTCGTCCGCAACCGCCCCTGCGCGTACCGCTATTGCGGTCCGTCTCCTGTTGTTGACCCCCGGTAGCCCCTCTTAGTCGCCTTTTACGACAGGCAGGGATACCGTGGTGGAATTCTCCAAACGCCCCCAATCCACAGGGTGGGACACAATGTATTGAACTATTCATACATTATATCTACTTGGAATGTGGCTCGAAGTTGAGATTGATTTATTAATACCACCCTTAATGTGCTCGATATAGTTTACGAACGTAATGAGATACATACATGGAGTTAATAAACCAGATGATTATTCAGGCATAATCAGGGTCATTATTAACAATAAGTAGTTGTTACTTGTGCTTTAGTTTGATATCGTTAAAAACTTCTCGATCTCGGGTTCTATTTTTAAATTCATTCTTTTATTTTCCAACTAGGTCCACACTAGTCCCTCGGACAACACGATCAATAACGGTCAATGACTGGGTTTTATGACTGGAGCGCAGATAAAAGGCTATCGTCTGCAAAAGCTCAGTATAAGGCAGGCAGTACAATAATTATGCCCCGCGATTGAATTCATTGCGTCAGTCCTCAGTGATCCTCACGCAGTGCAAGTCAGAAGTGATCGACATGTGGATAAAGTTCGGGGTAATACTAAGTGTAGCCTCAGTGGTATGTGCTGGTGAGTTGTGGTAAACGAGAAAGTAAGCTATACAGCTGTGTGTAAATCCTAGCATTTTCCAGTAAAACCTAAGATTTACCAACTCGGTAAAAGGCTGAAATCTGAGATCGTCTTTCAATTCGAACCTGTACCACAATCCACTTGGTAAATCTTAGGTTTTACTCCAGAGACACAGTAAATGTCAACTATAAACACTTTTTAATATGAATATTGAATGTACGATGTACATGATAACTGTACCGTCAGCTCTGATGTATTGTAAATATTTAAACAAATAACTTCTATGAGTGCCTACATTTTTAAGTAACAGTTATATATTTTCGTTGTGTTAAAATAGGCGGCGATAGCCTAGGTGGTCTGCAGTGGCGAATGTCGGCAGGTTCATAACCCAAGGGCACGCACCTCTAACTTATCTATAACGAAAACTTGGAATATAAGCACTGCATGATACTACACAAGGTTTGCTACTCAGACAAATTAAATCTCATGATCTCATGAAAGTTCTTTCTCTACTCTTTTTTCTTATTCATGAGTAACGTGAGCATGATGGTGAAACACAATCACCAATAAACAATACCAACAAAGTACAACAATGCATACAAACTGTTGCTTGACTGCAGAAATAGATATAGCAATGATATCTAGCAAGAAGGACGAAATACCCTAGTGCTTGGTGGCCCGAAATGGAGTAAACAAAACACATGATAGACTGCCACCTTCGAGAGATATATCGCACATAAAATGTGTGTGGGGGTGTTTTTTTTTTTTCAGATAATGCTATAAACGATCCCGGTATACAACCTATTATGAGTGGTGGCTTCCGCGTGAGATCGCCTGCTTCGCACCCGTGGCACGCGGGGCTGTACACGAAGACCACAAACCCTTACATGCAGATCTGCGGCGGTACCCTCGTCTCCAGGCGCGCTGTCATATCAGGTGTGCACTTATTTATCTAGATCATGTAAAGCATCACTTATTGTAATTATAATATAATGAGCCAAAATTCCGATGACCTTATTTCCTATGATATATTGGGACTGAAATAAACTTGACGGAACTTTTTAGTTACTTCCACTAGTTTACCGTGTCCGGGTAATTCCCGTTATGTCCAACAAGCTGTCATCCTTTTTTAAAAAACCGTTGTTATGTCGTCTGAATATATATGCGTTGATAGATACTAAGAAATGAAAATCTATTTTTAGCGGGACTTGCACGCGATAAGTATTCATTATTGTTCCTTGCATTTCCAGCGGCGCACTGCTTCTCCCTGGACCGGCACATTCCTCCTGCGTCTAAGTACGCCGTGGGTGTCGGCAAAGTGTACCGACCGTGGAATAATCTCCTTGATACAACAGCTCAAAAATCTGATGTAAGATTTTCTTCCAAACATATTTGGACACTTTCTTCCGAATATTATGTTTCTCCCACTGTTTATAAGTAATTGATTACTTTTTACAAATAAATGACTTAACTAGCAAGCCTCTCGCCTGATGGTAAGAAACATATCCATAAACAGCAGCAACAAGATCCGAAGTTTGAATTATAAAGCACTGCGTGGAATTGCACAGTGTTTTTCACCCTGAGATATTAATGATCTGTTTCAAGTTTCAAATAAATTATCATATGAAACAACTACTGTAAATAGTACTTGTTTATAAACATTTATTTGGAAGTATGGATTGGAGTCGGCATATACATATATATGTGATGAGCAATATTTACTCAAAAGTTGTGAAAAAGGCTCATAATGTCAAGTCTCAGAAGCAAAACTCGGAGATGACACTAAATACAATGGATTTTAAATGGGAACATAATAGTTCTTGCAAAAGGTTGTTTGGTGTCAGAAATACACATTTGGGTGTTACACACCCAGCCGCAATCTCACATACCAGATCTCTACCTACCTATAATTTATTCAAACATATTATTTCCGAAAATTATGAACATACGGACAAGCTCAGATAACCTCAGGTCCATATATTCAGGATCCCTTGATAGAAAATTCAATATAACAGATCCTAATGAGTTTCAATTCAAAAATTCGCTCAGGTGTAGGGGGATATTTGACACTGAATTCGTGGGGCCCTTTTGTTCACAATCCGTACCCATTGCTACGCTTACTACGTGGTTGATCCGGCATGGGATAACCTCTTGAGCTCCTTTCCATAATCACGAATCTAATAATACAGCGACAGGTGCTATTTGAATAATCTCCGCAGGTATTGGACATAAAGATCCCACCACGCTATCAAGGCAGCCTGGCGAACTTCCAAGATGACATCGCAGTTGTGATACTCACCAAGGAGTTCGCTATATATTCAGCTGTGGCGCCAGCGTGCGTCAGCTTCAATCCTGATTTAGAGGAGGCACAACTGACAGAAGGACAGTTAGGCAAGGTACGCGGCTATGTCTTCATGAAATGTTTTTACTAGCATTGGTGTAGTACAAGGCAAATATAATGTCAAAAACGATATCATCAAAGTATGAATGCTTAATTACTTAAATGAAAGGCTCACTCAGTTTACATATCGAAAAAGCTTGACCCATGAAATGATTAGAGATTTTGAGGAGACGAGCATGCTCAGGGATGTGTTTTTTGGTTCATGTCCACTTGATGGGTCTATGTAGATCGCGGGCTGGGGTCTGACGGGTGAGAACTCGCCGTCATCTCAAGTGCTGCAGGGCGCCACCCTACCTGTCGTCTCCATCGACAAGTGTATTGAGCAGAGCCCGGCGGGCTTCAAGAGCTCCATCACTGGAGACAAGATCTGCGCCGGATACAAAAATGGTAATTGAACATAATATTACACCAAAACCTGTTAAGAGTACGTCTGCTTTATTAGATGCCTAAGCGTAGAAATTAAGCAGCGATAGCCTAATTGGGAGTGGAATGGACTGCCGAAACGAATGTCCGAAGATTCAAAATCCAAGGGCACACCTGATTTTTCTAAAAAAAAAATATGTGCGTATTTTTTGTAAATTCGCTCGCTTTAACGGTGAAGGAAAACATCGTGAGGAAGCCTGCATTCCTGAGAAGTTCTCTGAATTTCGAAGGTATGTGAAGTCTGCCAACCCGCCCTAGGCCAACGTGATGGACTTAAGGCCTTAACCCTCTCAGTAGTAGAGGAGGCCCGTGCTCAACAGTGGGCAGTATATAATAAAGAGCTCGTATGGTATGGTAAGCGTAGAAATTATAATATTTTATTGCAGAAAAGATAGACAGAAAAGGTTGTTAATTTGCACTAGCAAACGGCGCCCACGAGACTATAGTGTATTCCATCAGCCAATACCATTAATATTAACAATAATTAAGTACAGATTGTGGTTATATGGGAGTCTGAGCTCCAACTTGATGAAACTCCAAAGATGGCACCGTATAAGTTTTTATTTCAAAGCTTTACAGTACGTTAATATACAGCAGTGTACCTACTTGGATGGTAATAGTAACAAATTAATAGACTTACCTGTAGTATTATAATGCTCTTTGAGACGTACCGAATTAACAAAGGCGCACGTCGCTTTTTCATGGTAGGCATGATGTAACACAGTGTTCGTGCACAACTATGTACATGTACTTAGTGTGTGTGTGTGTGTCCCTGCATAGAATAGTATACATAGAACAAATTATATAGAATCTGTTATTTCTGCTCTTTCATATAGGAGAATTATCTATGGTAGGTATACAAAAAAAAATACATCACAATGTTAAAGTATGGAGTTACATGGCTGATTATAGAATTTCCTAGACGGAATCGATATCTAGGTAGATAAACACTTGCTCATATTTCTGGATCAAGCTGATGGAATATACTGAATATTATTCTTTAGCCAATCGCATCCATCAATTGTAAATGGCTTTTTTTTATCAGCCGGCTTGGCGTTTGTCATCAGGCGAACGACCTTCTCGTTTTCAGACGCAGATACGACTGAACGGATTTCGATGAAATTCAGCACACGCATGGGTCATATCCTGGTTTAACATAGGCTGCTTTTTATCTTGGTAATTGGTTCCCATTTCAGTCTGATTTTTTCAAATAATAGATGGTACTTGCGTAAAATTCTTAAGTAACTTTTGAAAGTGGGAAAGTCTTATCACGCGGGAAAAGCCGCGAGCAATACTTAGTATTAATGGAGTCTCATAACCCCAATTACCTGCCACCACAATGCCCTTTGAAGCTGAACACAATAGTGCTTGCTTGATTGTTTTCTGCAGGCACGGCAGTGTGTCGTGGAGACAGTGGCGGCGGTTTGGTATTCCTTGCGAAGTGGCAGCACCTGGAGCTGGCCTTCCTGCGCGGCGTGGTGTCCACTGCCCCCTCCACGGAGAACATGTGCAACATCCACACATGGGCTACTTTCACCCACCTGCACAAACATGAACGCTTCCTCAAGTCTGTGCTGCCAGACATTGAAAAGTCTTGCCACTTACCGCCTAATGAAGAGTTAAATCAGTTTGAATTTAGTGGAATATTACAGCAGTCACAACATTGTCGATGTTCTTGTCAATGCGATAAACCATACGACGTGGAGTATCAAGGAAGAATATACGGACTTTATTTATCATGAAACGAAATTATTACAATACCTTCTGTTACAGAATTCTTTGAGACTTTATTTAAATATAAGTTGAAGTTTTGACGAATACATATCAATAAAAGTATTTATTATTTAGCGTGGTGGACTAAGGCGTGAACCCTCTCAGTAGTAGAAGACTTCCGTGCTCAACAGTCGACGGTATATAATCCAGAGCTGGTATTATTACCTAAATCTATTTATTTAAACTGGTCTAGCGACCTAAGTCATACTTGTAAAAGGAAACACGTAGTAGTGGTTCGTACTGGATCATCTATAAACAGCAGGTAATTACTGCATGCCATGAGACTTAACATCTTGTGTATCAGAATGAGTAGCGCAATGGAATGCCACACAGTACTTTGTAACTCAAGTGACTTATTACTACCGTCCAGTGTTCAAGGGCAACGACTGAGCGGTTATGTTAGGTTCACCGTGCCTTACGACCCGACGTTGAGCCCCCTGGAGAGATGGAAAACGTCGGGCGACCGCCGGGCCGAGTCCCTAACCTATGTACACCGCACGGCATACCAACTAAAACTCCGCGGTGGCCATCTTCGGCGCATTAGGGACGGCTGCGGGCTTCCTCCGACTCACGTCTAAGTTGTCGTCCGCAACCGCCCCAAAGACACATGCATTTGACTTTCAAATAAATCACACTTATTACACGAATCTTTTTTAAGAGGTTTGGAGCGCAGGTTAAATTTTGTAAAAAACAATTTATTGACTTTTGCAGCGGACAATATTTTCACGCCGGCGGTTTTGGCTTCGTCGCTGTATAGCTCGTATATTTTTGATAAAGTCATATCTACTCTCAAAAACTTAGCCTCTCCTATTTTTTCTCCTGTGTCTTTGGAACAAAATACAGCTGATATTGAAAAAAAATGAATAGTGCACCAAGAAATCGCAAAATCTCTACAAAACCAATTGAGAACTGACATGCAGTTAGCTAAAGATGATTCCACTGTCGAAACTTTGACTTTTGATCTCGAAAAAACGTTACCTTTATACCGTATACCTACAAATATCGTCTTTTACAAAAGACAGCTCTGGGTATACATACTGGGAGTAAAGACGAAGCTGTAATTAACGTGTGGGTAGAAGGAGAAGCTGGTAGGAGGTGTGATCTTGCCTCATCAAATATATCACTGAAAGGCTTTATGGCAACGTAAAATGTCTGATTCTATGGAGCGAGTCGTGTGGTGGACAGAACCGTAATATCAAATTGATATTAATGCTGAAAGCCATGTTGATTGAACATCCATCTTTAGACCAGATAAATATAAAATTCCTCGAATCGGGGCATAGCTTCCGAATGATACTGATTTTGGAAAGATAGAATGTGCCTTAAAGCGTCAACAGAGACCCTACACACCGCATGATTATATTCAGGTTATGAAAACTTGTAAAAAAATTAAATCAATGCACGTACATAGGATGAAAAATGAAGATTTCTTATCATCGTTGAACTTAGAAAAAAATATAATTAATAGAACGAAAACGATAGATGGAGAGAAAGTTTTTTGGCTTCATACTAAAGAAATTATGATTAAGAAGAATGAGATGGTCAATATTTACATGAAAACTAATTTGAATAAAGATTTTAAGGTAGTGGACATAAAAAAATGTTCGCGGAAAACAATACCTTATATCAAAAGCGATAATAGAGCCACTTTGGCCAACAGGTAAAACTGTCCCTAACGCTAAGGGATTTAAAAAGTAGGTTACACCTAATCCTGCAAGACTCACATGATTTTTATGTGAAACTTGTCGGACAAGACGATATAGAAGACGATCTTGAAGGCTTTTCAGGTCAACTTGATTTTGATGTAGAATTGCATTTACATTAAGTATTTTATGATATTGCATATCAAAAAATACTTAATATAAATCCTAAATTAAACATTTGTGCAGATTTCAATTTTTTTATATCATCATTATTTATCAGGATTTGAGGTTTGTTTACTATTTTGCAATAATAAATGGATATGTTTAAAAAACATGGGACTTTTCATTACTTACCAATAAATTTTGGTCATAATAATAAATTTAACAATAGTTTTGCAAAAACGAACCAACGAGTTTTCCTTTCATTATTATTAAAAATGTTAATGATTTTCATCAATATTATATTTGTGTACATATAACAAATTATTTACTACAATATTGTAAATATTTTTTTTTAAAATGACCGAAACTTTTTGAGTACCTATACAAAATTTTGACAAAAGTGGCTTTTTCTCAAAACTATCCTTGTGTGTTTCCGTAGTATTATGCTCTTTGCTTGTGTGGGTTGATTCTGTATTGCATAAGTAGGTCTATTTTCTCAAGGAGTTTATTACACAACACAGATTCAAAGGATATGACTTTTTTTTTATTAAAAATAAAGTTATATCATCAAGGAACCAAGTAACGTGAGTCTTTGTAAACATTTATGATTATACCAATTTTAATATGCAAACAAGAACCAATCCACATGATTGTACTTATTTGATTAAAATATAAATAATGCAAGGGACCATGTGGTATGGGTCTTGTTAGTTTATTGAACAAGTCCTGTGATGTTGGTTGATAACTTTGTCATAGAAATGTTTTGTTCTGTCAAAATAGTCAGATCATGTTGAACTTTACAGGGTTGATAGAAGGTTCATTTTTAAAAGGTTCTGTGTCCTTATCTCGATTTTGGCATATGTGTGGATTGGTTCCTGTTTGCATAAGTAGGTCCAATTGACGTTGCCCACGGCGGGCTAGACGATTAGTTTTCTCAAGAATGTATAATTCTTTGACTACATAACATCTCTATTTTATTACTACTATTGACTATACATTCAATCTATATATGAATTGCACCATCTTTTTATTATAAAACATTACATCATAGGATTTTGGACATTTGCAAGTGTGTTTGTCGTTTGTTGAACGGTTAACTTGTCTGGCAGGAATCACGAAGTATTCATAATCTACACAAAACTGTTCCACGTCCGGCACGTAGGACTTCACGAAGTGTTCGTGTTTGAGGAGATGCGTAAAGGTAGCCCAGGTGTAGATGTTGCACATGTTCTCCGTAGCTGGGGACGTGGAGACTACTCCACGCAGGTAGAATAGTGACCGCACGTCCCCGAACGCGTTGAAGATCAGCCCCCCGCCGCTGTCCCCGCGACAAACAGCTGTACCTGCAGAATTATATTATATCAGTATATTAAAAGATTGTACATAGCATGAATAGTGATTTCTATGAATATCTTTCAAATCCCTCAGTGTAAATAAAAAAAAATTGAGTCACCATTGGTATGTCCGGCGCAGACCTTGTCCCCAGTGATGGAGCTCCTGAACCCCACTGAGCTCTGCTCTATACACCTCTCGATGGCGACGTTCGGCAGTAAGGCTGATTGGAGCACCTGAGACGGCTTGGAATTCGCGCCCGTCAGACCCCAGCCCACTACCTACGAGCGTAATGAATCATAGTAATTGTACCTAAATTGATAGTGACTAATCTCATTTATCAAGGCTATAAGATTTACGCACATGAAGCACAGCCCACGTGATGGAAGCCATGGGACACCACTAATAAATATTTATCAAATATAACGACACCTATTTTTAACCGAGTTCAAAAAAGGAGGAGGTTATCAATTCGACGGTATTTTTTTTGTGTATGTTACGCGATTACTCCGCCAATTGTCGGAGTAATCCTTAAGGATAAGCTACAATAAAAGGAGATTTGGAAGGTGGAGATTTTCTGCGGCATGATTCTTTCACTTATATGAAGATGACACTAGTGACTAGCCAGAGTTGCTAAAATGTTTATGCCTACCAGACCAAGCTCTCCGTCCTGCAGATGCGCGGCGTCAAAGTGAGGATTGAAATTCACGCAAGCCGGCGCCACGGTAGGGTCGCTTAGGTTGAACTCTTTTACAACGATCAAAACTGCGATGTCATCCTGGAAGTTCGCCACATTCCCTTGGTAGCGTGGCGGAATATTTATTTCCTTTACCTATGGAATTACAACTTCAATTTATTATTTACTAGTTGGCATGTTCTCTTACACGAAAATCTAAAGGTGGCCTTAAATTGGATAAGACAGTCTCCAAGCAGTCATGTGTAAGCACTGTATTATAGAAGTGTCCGAAGTGGACGATAGCCTAGTTGGGAATGGAACGGTCTGCCGAGGCAATGTCCGGAGGTTCAAAACCCAACGCACACACCTCTGACTTTTCAAAGATACGTGTGTATTGTTATTTCAATATAAAAAAAAATTAATTTAAATATAAATAAATAATTGCAATTATCGTTCACTTCAACGGTAAAGGAAAACATCATGAGGAAACCTACATACCTAAGAATTCTCCATAAGAATTTCGAGAGTATGTGAAGTCTGCCAACCCGCACTAGGCCAGCGTGGTAACGCCAGCCTCTCCGTAGTAGAGGAGGCCCGTGCTCAGCAGTGGGCAATATACAGGGTCATTTTGAAATTGCGTTAATAAATGTAACCATATACTTATCTCGTTGAAAATAACACTTTCCATTAGGTTATTTTTACCATAGATTAAAATGAAAAAAAAGTGCAACTTTCGAACAAAATAAATATCAATAAAATGTAACTTTAAGTTTACACGCCCTAATGCCACTCTGACTGCTCTAGGAGAATTCGTCGCAGCAGCAACATTACACTTTCAGACAGAAATACACTTACGCAAACACAAAATTCACACTAAAATACAAAGTGATAAAAAAATCGAATACTACAACCGGGATTTTTGGCGGAAGTATTCGCTATTCATTGATAATTTTTAGCACGATGTTAGCAGAGGTGTAGCCGAATATGTGGTTTCATTTAGTAACGCAATCTAAAAATGACCCCGCCAGACTGTGTCCATACACAGACTAATGTAATGAGGCTAGAAAATGTAAGGTTCATCACCCATCGATGGATTGAATTGGAATATCAATTAGAGACTATCAGTATCACTATAAATACAAATTAGCGCGAGATCGAAAAGTTCTTCTGTGTGAATTTGTAAATTGTTGCCTTACTTATCAATCAATTTGTATCATGTTATAGAAGTATTCCACTCTCGTATTACTATTTGTTGCATGTATAAAGTAAATAATGTACAAAACAAAAAAGGAAGTTAATTCTAACATCCAACTTGAATCGTATATTTTATTTTGCACTCAAAACTAAATGTAACACTTGATACCTTGTTGCTAAAGATGACGTAAATAGTTATGGTAGGCAATTTGATGATAATTCAGTATTAATATACGGCAACGTATATTGTTCGTCAGAGAAATATGAGTTCTTACAAAAAACGGGTTCCCTATTGAATTGCATAAATGTATTTGTAATAATATTATTACGCATCTTAGCTTTAAGCCTAAATATCAATGTGCATAATAATAATTACGCATAATTGTTTTAGCATAAAATAAAAAAGCATAAGTACAAAAAGCACAACCATCAGAACGACTAACGTCAAATAGCATAAATATCTAAAGTCATAAAAATAAGCATCATTCATGACGTTTGGTTTTGTATGAGTTGGAAACGCCCTAAAGTCGGTTCTGGCACTCGCCGGCCGCTACCGCAGCACGCTCGCTTCGCTCGCTCGGCTCGTACGGTGGTTCATGTGCACTTAACACACTCGTCGCTTCGCTCCTCGCTAATCTAATTTATTCTAAATACATAATATTATGCTAAATATGTATTAGTCTAATACATATTAGTACGATTGCAAAACTGAGGTCTCGGGTTCGATCCCCGGGTCGGGCAAAGTGATATTGAGTTTTTCTATTCAGTATCAGCTTGACGTCTGGAATTTGTGCCCGATATGGCGATAGGCTCGCCCCCTATCACATCATGGGACGAAATAACGGTGAAAAGTGGGTGCACTAGTTGCGCCTCTGCCTACCCCTTCGGGGATAACAGGCGTGAGTGTATATGTATATGTATATACAAATTAGTCAAGCTAAAATTATTCCAATTGCTTATTATGACAAAAAAGCAGTAGACAAAAATATTACTATGCGATAGAACTATTGTGTCATACATATTATGCAAAGTCAAATATGCAAAAAATAATAGTTTAAAAAAACGTAGGTGAATCAAAGGGATCCCCAAAAAACCTGCCAAATGGCGCTATGATTATGGCAAAAAAGCCGGTTGCCCTCATTGTTGATCGTCACGAGCTTGAACATGTTTGGTCTCTATTGATAACATTAAAAATTTACTCACATCAGACTTCTGCGCATGTTGGTCACGGGGATTATTATACGGCCTGAATATCTTACCAGCGGCCACTGCATAGCGTGACGCAGGAGGTACATTCCTATCTAGTGTGAAGCAGTGCGCAGCTGAAATAAATATCCAAGATCTGTAGGCCCGATACATGCATGCGGAGAGGAGATGTTAAATATCAATAATCAGATGAGTAATTGCAGATATTATATAAATTTTAAGTTCTAACTTGCAGATGATACACGTACCATATAATATTAAGTTTATTATGCTTTCAAAGATATCAAAAGAAAAATACCTGCAGGATATTACGTTAATTTAATTTATAAGATTATATTTAAAAAATAAAAATTGTGATAGTTGTGCGGTGCTCCGTCTCACTCAGCACTGTGGCGTTTTCCGTAGTATTATAATGCTCTTTGCTGTGGCGTTATATGTCGGGGGAGATGAGTCGGAGCGCGGCACGGTTTATTTTTTTTTATATATTTTTTTTTAATTTCGTTTTAATTTGCTGTATTGTCCCTGTTCATTTTTTTATTTTTCTTTGTCTGTAATTGTGTGGTGTTTTGTATGCAATAAATATTTTATTATTATTACTATTAATATTTATACCTGATATAATGGCACGTTGAGTAACCAAGGTGCCGCCGCATATCTGCATGTAGGGGTTGGTTGCCTTAGTATAAATCCCTGCGTGCCACGGGGCTGGCTCTGCAACTACGTAGGCCCCACTTAATTCATTTACATTCCTCGTACTCTCTCCTGGCTGTTCGCCATATGGTCCTTGTTCTGTCAAACAAGCAGTAGCTCCAACACCTAAAGTGTATAACTTAGTTTCATATAGTATTACATAAATACTTGTACAGTTGATTAGTGCCTCCGCGAGTCCGTTCAGTGTCAACTTTTCCGGGAAAAGAGGCGTAGGCAGGTTAGGACAGAGGCCGCATACCCACCATAGATTCAATACAAGTACATCTTCTGTATGTCTTTCTGTGTTTATCCAACATCTTAAATACTTGTGATTTGGGAAAGAAATACTATAAAACTGTGAAACCGTTAAAAACTCAAATAATTATAGGTGGAAGAAGAATCAACGCGGCTTGGACGTTGCGTCGGTAAACAATCGTAACTCATTGAAAATAATTTAATTATTGTAATATTTTCTTGTAATCTTCTTGTTTCACACACACACACACACTCACTCACACCTATTATCCCCGAAGGGGTAAGCAGAGGCGCAACTATTCCATAGAATTTGTTTTAATCACTAATTTATAGCCCCTTACATAACACAATGACTTACCGAGACAAATCAAAAACAGTGTGTACATGAGTCTCATTTCTGCGATGTATTGAAGCGAGATGCGATCGTGGAACGAAGCAGGCGGATACTGACGTCATAAACTGATACACCTCGTAAATGTTATCGGCAATGTGTGCGATTTCATAATCACAGAACAGAGAAAAATCCTCCATGCTTGTAATGGCCAGCGTCGACTCAGCACGCTGGGCAGAAACGAATCGACCTTGTCGCCCTGAGTGATAACCACAGAACACAATTACTCTAGGAGGTGATGACTTACGGCGCGGCGAGTGGCAAGAACTATTAATATATAGGGAACATTGATATTTAAAAACAGCCCTCTCACCGCGATCCCAACATCCCCAACCCCAACTTCAAACTGGTACGAAACGATCGTACCAGTGGACGTTTTGGAGGCTCTCTCATCTATTATAAAAGGTCCCTTCATTGTATACCTTTAGAGTCACCAATAAGCTTGAGCAACATTGAGGCTTCGGTCTGCAGGCTAGCTATGACCGGACATCCACCGATCACCATCATATCGGCCTATCTCTCGCCCACTAAGGAGCTTCACTCCAATGAACTTCAAACATAATTTGATCTGGGGGATTCCGTCATTTTGGCGGGAGACCTCAATGCCAAGAACACTCTCTGGAACTGCAACTCGACCAACGTGCGAGGTGCAGTCCTAGAGAGTTGTCTTGACACAATCAATTTAAGCCTATTGGTTCCTTCAGAACCAACCCATTATAGTTCTAACGACAACCACCTACCGGACATACTCGACGTGGCACTTGTACGGAACGTAAGCCTTAGCGTGCGTTCCATGCAAGTGTTACAAGAGTTAGACTCTGACCACAGACCTGTGATCCTCGATCTAGTCCCCGAAAATAGTCCATCAGACACAGGTCCTAATATACCGATGAAGGTGAAAACGAATTGGCGTCTTTTAGGCACCAAGCTCGCAGACACCTCATCCACTGATCTTTCCGCGATACCGACCAACATCGTGACTCCTGAGGAAACGACCAGCGCGATACGCGTCTTCACCGACCACCTTCAGAACGTTTTGAGCGAAAGCTCCGAGAGGGTGCCAGAGACTGTTCACAGTCACTGGCAACTTCCCGAAGACGTTCGGTGGTGGGTGAGGTTGCGTAACGCTACGCTCAAAGCCTCCGCGACGAGACCCACCCCGAAACGACGACATCTTGCGCGCTACCTCCAACGTGAGGTTAAGCGTCGCGTAAAAGAGGTCGTCGAATCGAGGTGGGACACTCGCCTTGCCGAGATCGATCCGACACACCAGGCCTTTTGGCAACTGGTTCGTTCCTTCAAGAGAAACGATGTGACCTCCATGCCTCCGCTCAATCGTATAAATCAACGCCCGGCGTTTGATGACGACGAGAAAGCGGAACTACTGGCCGGCAGCCTGGAGTCTCAATGCTCGCTCACCTCTGTACCCGTAGATGACGACATTCTTGTTGCGGTTAACACGTTCGTTGAAGATAGGAACGCGGTCCGGCCACCGCCAGTCTCTATATCGCGACCGTTATACGACAACGTCGACCCGGACGTCGACCCAACGCCCGATCCCCTTGCGCCGGTGACGATCGAAGAAGTCACCACTCTGATCAAGGCACTCAAACGTAGGAAAGCCCCCGGGGACGATCTAATCCCCACTCGTATGATTAAAATGCTCCCGGAGCATCTAGTACAAATTTTAACTTCCATTTATGACGCCGCGTTTCGTAACTGCCTCTTCCCAGAGGTCTGGAATGAGGCAGTTGTGATAGGTATCCACAAGCCGGGGAAACCCGCTTTCGAACCCTCCTCTTATAGGCCCATCAGTCTGCTCAGTACTCTGGGCAAAATCTACGAGCGGATCGTCCTCGACAGCCTTAAAATCGTAGCCCATAATCAAAATCTGATCCCTGCGGAACAGTTCGGTTTTTCGCGCTAGACACAGTTGTGTCAACCAGGTGCTCCGCATCACGGAGTACGTTCACGAACAATACCGCAAAGGAATGCCTACCGGTGCTATTTTCTTCGATATCGAAAAAGCATTCGACAGGGTGTGGCACAACGGCTTGCTTTTCAAGCTGTACACTCTCAACGTGCCCACACAACTCGTGCACATCATACGAGATTTCCTGTCGAATCGCGGTTTCAGATATCGCGTGGAGGGTGTTAAAAATAAATAGGTACTGGCTATAATTTCCGAATTTAAAAAAGGAATTCTAATGTGTCTTTTATATTATATCTACTCTCTCTGGTTCTAAGACTTAGCATAAAATGGTTGTACGTTTTTACACTTAATCTACATAATAAATTTATAAATAACTCTTAAAAGTGTTTCACATTAAAATAACAACCGAACATGGTAGCAGAGCGTAGTTGAGTACTCTGGTTGAGTTATTCCGTGTTTAGAAAAGTGGAATTCGGTACAACATAAAAAATTCCGTGATTTGTTATATTGTAACAACGGAAAATAAAATGGCTACCGCTATGGAGGAATTGAAAAATATTCAAAAATTGTGTGATATTGAAAGTTACCAAATGTGGCGATTTCAGATTAAGATAATATTTCAAGCTAAAGATTTACTTGATGTTATTGAGTGTGCAGATCAATTAAAAAAGGATGATTCTTTCAATAAAAAAGATGCCCAAGCAAAATACGTAATAATGCAGACAGTTGACAAGAAATTGCTTTCTCAATTATTTGAGTGTAAAACTGCTCAGGAAATGTTTCAAGTTTTATGTGAGTTATTTGATGGCAATGAAGATCGGAACAGAAGCCGATTAATGCAAGAGTTTTTTAATTTTAAATTTGTCTCGAACTTAGAAATGATGCAGAATTTTGCCAATTTAGAAAATTTGATATACAGATTAAAACAACTGAAAATTGATTTAGATGAGAATATGATAGAGACCAAAATTCTGACATCACTTCCATCTGACTATGAAACGTTTATGACTGCATGGGAATCAACATCTAAAGAAGAAAAGAACATAAAAAATCTGAAGCAGAGGTTATTAAAAGAATGTGAGAAGCATACCAGTAAGGAACAACAAGAAGCTGTAGTATTTCAGGCTGCAAATAGTAAAAATAGCAAACATTTATTTAAAGTTGGAAGTAATAGTAACAGTAAAGTAAAATGTTTTAATTGTAACAAACCAGGTCACTTAAAAAGGGATTGTAAGCAGATGTGCTCAATTTGTAAGAAATCTAATCATACTGAGAAAAACTGTTTTTTTAGGAACAAAAACACAAATAATAAACCTGTAGCTCTTCTAGGATATAGTAGTAACATTGAGAAAAATATTTGTGAGTTTGTTGTAGATTCTGGTTGTACGTCTCACATGGTAAGTGATAAAAATTTGTTAGAAAACATTGAATGTAATGAAACCGAACTGTGTTTGGCAAAGAAAAATATAACAATGACAGCTTCGTGTAGTGGTAATGTTGTTGGTAAAAACTGTATACTTAAAAATGTTTTGTGTGTTCCAGAATTGTCCCAGAATTTGTTGTCTGTTTCAGCTGCTACTAAAGAGGGTGGTGTTGTTATCTTTACTGAAGATAGTGTTAAAATAAAAAAAGGAAACTGTGTAGTTTTAAAAGGGAAAAAAGACCAAGCAGGTTTGTATAAAATAAATATTCTTAGAGACAATGGGATGTCATTGGTTACAAAGAAACAAGAAACATGTCAAGATTGGCATATAAAAATGGGACATTGCAGTAATGGTGCATTAAAAAAGTTAGTGAAGATGGCAGATGGTATATCACTTGATGAAAAAGAAATAAATAATGTCATTGATAAATGTGAAGTATGTATTCAAGCGAAGCAAATAAGAAAGCCATTTAATACTAAAAGAGAACGAGCAACAAGAAAGCTCGAAATAATACATAGTGATATATGTGGACCATTAGAGTGTGACACATGGGATGGTATGAAGTACATTTTGACGGTACTTGATGACTTTAGTCATTTTACTAAAGTATACCTGCTAAAGCATAAAAATGAAGTAAGCGAGCATTTAAAGCATTACATTTATGAAGCGGAAAGGGAAACAGCCAACAAAGTTTCTATTTTGCGATGTGATAATGGTGGTGAATACACAGCAAAAGAATTTAGATCATGGTGCTATAAAAAAGGTATTAAATTGGATTATACTATACCATATAGTCCACAATTAAATGGAAAAGCTGAAAGGTTAAATCGAACCATCATGGAAAAAGCCAGATCATTATTATATGAGTCTGAAATGCAAAAAGAAATGTGGGGTGAAGCAGTTCGCACAGCAACATATTTAATAAATAGATTACCCACAGAAGATTCTGAAGTAACTCCATATGAAGCATGGACTAATAAGAGACCTAATTTATCTAACATCCAGGTGTTTGGTTCAAAAGCTTTTACCAAAGTTTTAAGACCTACTAAGAAACTAGATTCAAGAACAGAAGAGTATATCATGGTTGGATATTATAAAACAGGATATAGACTGTTTGATAAAATAAAAAGAAAAGTTATTTATGCTCGTGATGTTATATTTAAAAATGAAATGGCCGAAATAAATACAGATAAAACTGATCAAGAAGAAGATGTAAGCATAAATGTATATAAAGAAGATTGTCATGAAGAAGAATGTGTTGACGAAGAATTTCTCTCTCCAGACGAAAATAGTAGTTTCAGCGATAGATCTGAAAAAGAAAAAGTTGAAGAATGTGAATCTGATGATATAGAAATAAAAACAAAAAGGTTAAGAAAGTTACCCGAACAATATAAAGACTATGTTTTACTTACCTTCAAAGAAGCCATGTCATCACCTGAAAAAGATAAATGGAAAAAATCTGTTGAGGAGGAAATAAAGTCATTAAAAAAAAAAATGTATGGAAATTAGTTAATAAAAATGAAGCTAAAGGACATAAAATACTAACCAATAAATGGGTGTTTCGAGTAAAAGAAGATGGAACATATAAAGCTAGATTGGTTGCTAGAGGTTGTGAGCAACGCAATATTGATTTTGATGAAATATTTAGCCCAGTAGCTTGTCAGTCAGCATTAAAAACTTTATTTGCATATGCAGTGGCTAAAAACTTCTGTATTATGACATTTGATGTCAAGACCGCTTTCTTACATGGAGATCTTGAAAGTGATGTTTATATGAAAATTCCAGAAGGTTGTGAGGAAAATGAAGACGAAGTTTGTTGTTTGAAAAAATCACTGTATGGATTGAATCAGGCTCCACAGAGATGGAATAAGAAATTTATAGAAATAATGAATGAGTTTGGTTTTGTTTCAACAAGAAACGAGCCTTGCGTGTTTAAAAATGAAGATGTATCAATAATATTGGCAATATATGTTGATGATGGGACTAGTGATAGGGAAAGACAGAGATAAGCGTTCAAAACATATTGATGTACGTTTTCATTACATTCATGAATTATATGTGAATAATGATATTCGTATTAAGTATTGTCCTAGTGAGTCTCAAACTGCTGACATACTTACTAAACCCTTGAATAAAATAAAATTTATAAAACATAAAATGTCATTAGTGAAAAAATCGTAAAATTGTCTAATCGTTTTAAAACTATTTTGTATTGTTTTGTGATTGTAGAAATGTGTTATGTTACAATAACAATAACAACTTTGATTTGTCAATAAGGAGTATATTGTGTTTGTAATAAGTAGAGTATGTTTGGTATAAAAGATGTAAAGTTTCGGAAATTAGGAGAGGGTGTTAAAAATAAATAGGTACTGGCTATAATTTCCGAATTTAAAAAAGGAATTCTAATGTGTCTTTTATATTATATCTACTCTCTCTGGTTCTAAGACTTAGCATAAAATGGTTGTACGTTTTTACACTTAATCTACATAATAAATTTATAAATAACTCTTAAAAGTGTTTCACATTAAAATAAAAACCGAACAGAGGGAACTCTCTCTTCCCGACACACTATTACGGCCGGAGTCCCGCAAGGCTCCGCCCTGTCCCCCTTTCTTTTCTCTCTGTACACGAGCGACATCCCCAGACCAAAAAACGCCCATCTGGCACTATTCGCGGATGATACCGCAATCTATGCCTCACGTAGAGACCCCGACGAAGTGGTGCACAATTTGCAAACCGCCGCCGACGAACTCGGCGAGTGGTTCCGCAGATGGCGAATCACCGTCAATCCCACCAAAAGCCAGGCTATCCTTTTCACTCGGAAAAGGAAAGTCCATGTCCCTCACTTTTCAGTCCGCATGTCCGACCAGGTAATCCCCTTGAAGGGCCAAGCCAAATATTTAGGAGTAACCCTTGATCAGAGGTTGACCTTCATCCCACACGTAAATGCGGTACGCGCGCGAGCCGCATTTGCGATGAGCCAGCTCCACTGGCTCTTAAACAAAAATAGTAAAATGTCAATCCGCAACAAGATTAGGATCTTTAAAACATGCATCCGTCCGATAATGACATACGCGTCGCCCGTATTCGCTCATTTACCGCCCCGTCGCCTTCAGCGAATGCAGGTGCTTCAAAATCGATTTTTACGACATGCACTTGGTGCCCCGTGGTACGTGGACAATCGCAACCTCCACGTGGACACCAATATGCCGACCATCAGGCACTTTATGCAGTGCGCCAGCAGACGCTATTTCGACAGGGCGGTAAACCACCCAAACACGCTTATCCGTAAAGCGTCTATATCTACTCCATTTGATCGTGCCAAATGGAGACGACCGCGTTCAGTTCTGACAGATCCAGAGGACGAAATCACTCTGGCTTTACGCGAAAAGACCGAGCATCTAAAGCTCTTACACTCTACAAGACCGCTGTACCGTCCTCGCCGTCGAGGACCTCGTCGCGTTCCCCATAACCCTGCCCTCTCTTAGCAGTTCCGGCCCGCGTGCCGAAGACTACTACGTACTCATTAATAGGATTAGGTTAAAAACCATCTTCCCCAAACGCTGATGTCTTATCCTCTCAGTGGCCGCCCTGAGCCGAGGTCGTGACCCATTAGTGGGTCGCCCTCAGCGTGGTCGCTTAAATTTAAGGGTTGCGAGCGCCTTCTGCACTCACCCAAAAGACCGGTGTTCTTGTATAAGCCGACCCTCGTCAGGCTAACAAGAGTTTAGTCAGGGACAAAAAAAAAAAAGATATTTAAAACAAACTGGATACATCAATGATGGGGAAGGACAAAGCACGCCACGAGTCGTGGTCCGAGCTACGACGCGGATAGTTTGCCACAATAATTAGTAGGCATGCTCTGTAGGTAACATAAATCTATAGATTTAGTATGTACCTACCTACCAGTACATATTTTAGTTTTCTTATATTTCAATCACACTACGGCTTAGCGCATGCATGATCTGTAAGTACGTGTAAATTTCCGACAGAGATTTTGATGTTGCCGCTCGGACCAGTTTTTTTAGTAAAATTTAGTGGCCACTTGGTATTAGACCCTAGTGCGGTAAATTAAAGTTAATTTGTTGTAGTAACTACGCATCCATTTTATATCTACGATTAGTAACGACAGTAACTTTCTGTTATCAGTGAAGTTAAAATGTTCATGTTGATAATATTATGACCTTTCCCGATAGCAGAACCAGTTTCTAAATCTAACTCACAATTAATATATTACGTAAAACGTATTCTCCCATGATCAATCCTACCAAAAACATAAATGTAAGAAAGGAGAGCAAAGTTTATTACAAAAATTATATTTGGCTGTGGGCTTTTCCGCAAAAAGAACGGAGATCTAAATGAGTGCCAAGTTCTATACAAAATCCAAATATGTATTTATAGGAACAAAATAACATTATGAACAAGTATTAAACTCTATTTCTTTGCTTTATTGAATACTTAGAACAATTGCTGGTATTTAAAACGTAAGACCTTAAAGTAGGTTAAATTTGACTTGGCCAGTTTTTATCAGAATTAATATAAAGCCTACTGTTGAATATCTTTTTAAAATGACTGATCTTAATATTAAAACTAAAAAACCCTATTTATTTACTATTTTTTATTTTAAGATTTTTCCTACGCTTACATACAATTTCCGAGCTGGATTCCAAATTTCATCCTTCTAGGTCATCTGGAAGTAGGTTAGATTTAGGTACTATATGTCAGTCAGTCAGCCAGCGATAAAATTCATGACTTTTTGACCTTCATATCTTTATAACCGTTTGAGCTAGCTTCATGAAATTTGGGCTTCTAGATATCCTTATGAATATAATTAAATACACGTAGTTTTATGTGTTTACGTTTTTTTTTTTTTTTTTTTTTTGTCCCTGACTAAACTCTTGTTAGCCTGACGAGGGTCAGCTTATACAAGAACACCGGTCTTGTGGGTGAGCGCAGAAGGCGCTCGCAACCCTTAAATTTAAGCGACCACGCTGAGGGCGACCCACTAATGGGTCACGACCTCGGCTCAGGGCGGCCACTGAGAGGATAAGACATCAGCGTTTGGGGAAAATTGGTTTGAAACCTAATCCTATTTACGTGTTGATCGAAGTCTTCGGCACGCGGGCCGGAACTGCTAAGAGAGGGCAGGGGGTTGGGGAACGCGACGAGGTCCTCGACGGCGAGGACGGTACAGCGGTCTTGTTAAGTGTATGAGCTTTAGATGCTCGTTCTTTTCGCGTAAGGCCAGAGTGATTTCGTCCTCTGGATCTGACAAGACTGAACGCGGTCGTCTCCATTTGGCGCGATCAAATGGAGTATAAATCGACGCTTTACGGATAAGCGTGTTCGGGTGGTTTACCGCCCTGTCGAAATAGCGTCTGCTGGCGCACTGCATAAAGTGCCTGATGGTCGGCATATTGGTGTCCACGTGGAGGTTGCGATTGCGAACGTACCACGGGGCACCAAGTGCATGTCGTAAGAATCGATTTTGAAGCACCTGCATTCGCTGAAGGCGACCGGGCGGTAAGTGAGCGAATACGGGCGACGCGTATGTCATTATCGGACGGATGCATGTTTTAAAGATCCTAATCTTGTTGCGGATTGACATCTTACTATTTTTGTTTAGGAGCCAGTGAAGCTGGCTCATCGCGAATGCGGCTCGCGCGCGTACCGCATTTACGTGTGGGATGAAGGTCAACCTCTGATCAAGGGTAACTCCTAAATATTTGGCTTGGCCCTTCCAGGGAATAACCTGGTCGGACATGCGGACTGAAAAGTGAGGGACATGGACTTTCCTTTTCCGAGTGAAAAGGATGGCCTGACTTTTGGTGGGATTGACTGTGATTCGCCATTTGCGGAACCACTCACCGAGTTCGTCGGCGGCGGTTTGCAAAGTGCGCACCACTTTGTCGGGGTCTATACGTGAAGCGTATATTGCGGTATCATCCGCGAATAGTGCCAGATGGGCGTTTTGTGGTCTAGGGATGTCGCTTGTGTACAGCGAGAATAGAAAGGGGGACAGGGCGGAGCCTTGCGGGACTCCGGCCGTGATGGTGTGTCGGGAAGAGAGAGTTCCCTCCACGCGATATCTGAAACCGCGATTCAACAGGAAATCTCGTATGATGTGCACGAGTTGTGTGGACACGTTGAGAGTGTACAGCTTGAAAAGCAAGCCGTTGTGCCACACCCTGTCGAATGCTTTTTCGATATCGAAGAAAATAGCACCGGTAGGCATTCCTTTACGGAATTGTTCGTGGACGTACTCCGTGATGCGGAGCACCTGATTGACACAACTGTGTCTAGGGCGAAAGCCAAACTGTTCTGGAGGGATCAAATTTTGATTGAAAGCTACTATTTTAAGGCGGTCGAGGACGATCCGCTCGTAGATTTTGCCCAGAGTACTGAGCAGACTGATGGGCCTATAAGAGGAGGGTTCGAAAGCGGGTTTCCCCGGCTTGTGGATTCCTATCACAACTGCCTCTTTCCAGACCTCTGGGAAGATGCAGTTACGAAACGCGGCGTCATAGATAGAGGTAAGAATTTGAACTAGATGCTCCGGGAGCATCTTAATCATACGAGTAGGGATTAGATCGCCCCCGGGGGCTTTCCTACGTTTGAGTGCCTTGATCAGAGTGGTGACTTCTTCGATCGTCACCGGCGCAAGGGGATCGGGCGGCGGGTCGACGTCCGGGTCGACGTTGTCGTATAGCGGTCGCGGTATAGAGACTGGCGGTGGCCGGACCGCGTTCCTATCTTCGACGAAGGTGTCAACCGCAACAAGAATGTCGTCATCTACGGGTACAGAGGAGAGCGAGCATTGAGACTCCAGGCTGCCGGCCAGTAGTTCCGCTTTCTCGTCGTCATCAAACGCCGGGCGTTGATTCGGACGATTGAGCGGAGGCATGGAGGCCACATCGTTTCTCCTGAAGGAACGAACCAGTTGCCAAAAGGCGGTATGTGTCGGATCGATATCGGCAAGGCGAGTGTTCCACCTCGAATCGACGACCTCTTTTATGCGACGCTTAACCTCACGTTGGAGGTAGCGCGCAAGATGTCGTCGTTCCGGGACGGGTCTCGTCGCGCAGGCTTTGAGCGTAGCGTTACGCAACCTCACCCACCACCGAACGTCTTCGGGAAGTTGCCAGTGACTGTGAACAGTCTCTGGCACCCTCTCGGAGCTTTCGCTCAAGACGTTCTGAAGGTGGTCGGTGAAGACGCGTATCGCGCTGGTCGTTTCCTCAGGAGTCACGATGTTGGTCGGGATCGCGGAGAGATCAGTGGATGAGGTGTCCGCGAGCTTGGTGCCTAAAAGACGCCAATTCGTTTTCACCTTCATCGGGATATTAGGACCTGTGTCTGTTGGACTGTTTTCGGGGACTAGATCGAGGATCACAGGTCTGTGGTCAGAGTCTAACTCTTGTAACACTTGCATGGAACGCACGCTAAGGCTTACGTTCCGTACAAGTGCCACGTCGAGTATGTCCGGTCGGTGGTCGTCGTTGTAACTATAGTGGGTAGGTTCTGAAGGAACCAATAGGCTTAGATTGATTGTGTCAAGACAACTCTCTAGGACTGCACCTCGCTCGTTGGTCGAGTTGCAGTTCCAGAGAGTGTTCTTGGCATTGAGGTCTCCCGCCAAAATGACGGAATCCCCCAGATCAAATAGGGTTTCGAGTTCGTTGGAGTGAAGCTCCTTAGTGGGCGAGAGATAGGCCGATATGATGGTGATCGGCGGGTGTCCGGTCATGGCTAGCCTGCAGACCGAAGCCTCAATGTTGCTCAAGCTTATCGGTGATTCTAATGGAATACAATGAAGGGACCTTTTGTAATAAATGAGAGTGCCTCCTAAACGGCCACTGGTACGATCATTTCGCACCAGTTTGAAGTTTGGGATGTTGGGATCGCGGTGAGAGGGCTTAAGGAACGTTTCCTGGATGAGGAAAACGTCAATTTGGTTGTCGCGGACAAAAGAAGAAATTTCGGCTTTTTGGTCCCGAATGCCGTTACAATTGAAAAACCCCACTCTGAGGGAGCGAGGTTTTGTCCGCTGGGGGAGTTGTCTGGCGTTGGTAGCCATTTATGAAATTAAAGAGGGGAGACGCACAGCGTTAACTGTAGCCTCGAAGATTTGTTGCTGGATCAGAGCGATCTCAGCGATTAAAAGGGGGTCTTCTACTCCCGTACGGGTGAGTAGACGAGAACGCTCGAAGAGTTTCCCGTGGAGAATCATTATCTCCGGGGAGCCTAATAGTGAGGCGACCGAGGAAGAGGCGTCGCTTGCCTTCGCCGCCACCGTCGCCGACTGAGAAGGGGTGGGAGGGGTGGTGGGTTTGGGTTTGGGTTTGGGCTGGGCTGCCTTTGAAGAAGGAGCCACAGCTGGGGGAGGAGAGGGTCGAGTAGAGGCCGGGGCAGCGGGAGTGACTCCGCTGGGGGCCTGTGAGATGGGTTCAGCGCGCGCCGTGGGAGGAAACCACGGGTTGCGCACTGGCGCAGGTGCCAGTTTGAATGTGGTGGCCTGAGGGGCCGAGGGAGCCGCAGCTTTAGGAGCTTTGGCAACTCTTTTGGGGGCGCGAGGGCATCCGCGATAATTCGCTGGATGGCCGGTTTGCCGGCAGTTGGTGCACGAAGGCGGCTCCGTGCACTGAGAGCGGTCCTTGGGACGGGGGCACTCGGATGTGCCGTGTTCGCCGAGGCACTTGACGCACCTGGCGGGGAGGCGACAGCCACGAGAATTGTGGCCGTATTTCTGGCAGTTGTGACACTGCCCTATCTGGGTCGATTTGTGTGGGGCTTCGACGGTGAAGCCGCCTAGCCCCGAGATATCTTTTATCTCAAATAGTCTTTTGACGTCGGAAGGGGACTGGAGGATGGCGAGAACCATCTCGTATTGAATTCCCGGCCGGGAGGCGCGGGACTGTCTGTGCATCCTGTGCACTTCTAAGGTGACTATGCCTTTCTCTTCAAGGCCTTCTTTGACCTCGAGAGTCGACATTTGGACTGGGATACCGCGAATGACGTAGCGGAAGCGCCGCTCGTCAGGCAAGGAGTAAGTGAAATAGTGCCATTTCTTGGCATCTAAAAATTTGGTCAGCGCCCTGTGGTCCGCGATTGAGGCGGGCTGCAGGGCAAGAAGCTTGTGGATCTTATTCCACGAGTTAGAGGAGATGGATATGCGCTGTTTGCGCAGTTCGTCAAATATGTCCCGAATGGACATATTTGAGGGGATTTGGAGGTTCAACCTCGGGGGTTTTTTAGGCCCCTTTGGTTGAGTCGGCGGCGGTGGCGGCGTCGACGCAGACGCGGACGCGGTTGGCGCTGAAGGCGCGGAAGGCGCAGAAGGCGCGGATGGGGAGGCTGGTGCGGGAGCAGCGACGCTTCTCTGCTTCTTCCTCCGGCTGTTTTTCACCGTGGTGAAGCCGTCCTCGTCGCGTTCCGACGAGGACGACTCCTCCCCGGATTCACAGGCGGAGGAAGAGGCCGAGATCGGCCGTTTTTTAGGGTTGTTTGTGGCTTCGGGTTGGCTGGGGGACGTGTCCATTTCCTCTTCAGACTCCGCGGAGCCGCCCGAGGTTTCGGTGGTCTCTGTCGAGGTCGTAGCCTCGGACGACTCCGAGGTGTCTGAGGACGCAGACGGTTCCCTGGCTTCCCTAGCCATAGAAATAATTTATTGTCGGACCGCGTTGTCCGACCGGAACATCTCCCTTACCATGTTCATTATCTCCTCCTTTGAGATAATGGGCACGGTGAGGGGAGCGCTAATGGTTTGAGCGGCGACGACAGGCCGCTCGGGAGCCAAATCCATCGGCCCAGAATCAGCCATATTGGCGGCTGAGTCCGAGCCTATGGTAGAAAATGATTTGGGGGCCGCGTGTGTGTTCACTAACCCCGGGTGTGCACCGCCTGTGAAGAACACACAGAAGAAACCAGGCGGGTTCACACAAAACGAAACGAGCGCAGATCGCGACGCGGTGTGGGACGCGATGAACTAAGTCCCCGGGTAGGAACGCCCGGGGGTGAGTGAGTGCGTGTCCCTCCCCGCCGGGTATAGGCGAGGGGGGGTGTACTTAAAAATAGGTGTGCCCTAAGCTTGTATCCCTTTTGCCAGTCTTATTGTGCAAAAGGGTTCCTAGCAGTCCGTGTACCGTAAACGGTATTGGCCGGAGGCCGCACGCTCAACCGATACACGGGATGGATTTTAAGGAAAGGGTAGGGTTGGGAAGGTGATATACGGGAGAGACTGCGGTGTGCCTCCGCAGCCTCCGGATCCGTACCCGTCGGCTTTGCCTTGCCCTGAAGGGGCGCAGCGCGTTGCCGGTGACGCGACTCGGCTTGTTAGCACCGTTAGGTTTCCGCCGAGCCAACGCCCTGAAGGGGCCAAACGTCGATAAGAAACAAATTGGGCTAAACCCTGTCCTGAAAAGGACGCGGCTTGGCCCGAAATAGGCTAACAAAATAGCAAAGGGTTGCCCCTTTGCTACCTGTTTGGCCTTGGCTGTAGCGAGGTCGCTACGGAACGTACCGAGCAGGTACTCGGACGGAACAATGGAATGTCGCAGCAGGTACTGCGACAAACAAAAGGTCCGCTCGGGTCGGCTGCTCGGAACGGAATGTGAATGTGTTTACGTTAAAGAGGTTTTGAGTTATGAAAGGGTCAAAGGTGGGTACCAAGTGGTTCGTGTAATATTACACTCGTCGCTGGCTAGCCAATTCCTTTGCTTGAACTTGGCTTAACACGCTGCTGCGTGTCTAGATGGATTAATAAATCGATATTTTATTATAACATTAGGTATTCTTTTACTTAATATTATTAGCTACAAGAGTCTGTATGACGTGTACTTTTCAGGAATAAATTTAAAAAACAACTTGTAATACTAACCTAGCCCAAGTACATTACTGTACAGTCAGAGTATAAGTATCAGAAAAAATTCAAAATTTCAAATTGCCCACATACTCGTTCTCTTACTAATCTACTTCTTCTCTTCACAAAAATAAAATAAAAGAGATTTATTTCACTTTAAACGAAGAACGAAATGTTTCGGTTTAACTTAACGCTATTTGAAAATTTGATTTTGTTCATCTACTTGTGCTGCTGACTATACAAGAAGTTGGGTATAATACTACTAACAGACGATTAGATTTGGTATCATGCGACCAATTCGTCACGCGGTACAGTCTTCACGCCACACGAACGAACCGTACCATGCGACGTCCAGTTGTATCCAACCAAGTTTGATGGACAAGCCATCGAACCAGCCGTACCAACAAGAATATTAATAATGTCCATCGAACCGTGCCCCCCACGATGCGATATGGTTCGATGGCATACCATTTTAATGGTTCGGCTGTACCAAATCGCATAGTATGTGCCCACTTTAAGCTTCTTGTTATTGGCTTCTTCTTGTAGCAATCGATAATTCCATCTGTCATCTCAATTTAAAAGAGGACAAATATTTCATACGGGAGTAAAGTACCAGAATAAAAGTAGACTAAAGACATGGTGCATACAGAACTTTTAAGTACTGCGAGTTACTCTACTGCGCTCGCCATCCTGAGACATGAGATGCTAAGTCTCATAATGCTCAGTAAATACGCTGTTTACAATGTCCTTCAAACCGGAACAACAGTGCATGCACACTGCTGCTTGGCGGTAGAAATAGACACTGCGGATCTACCCAAACGACCCCTCAAATACGAGACACCTACCACGATTAAAAGTTTTTTTTTTTAACTCTGTTGCCTATTCATCGCATTCATCATATTTTTTCTAAAAATATTCAACGTAGCTACAGAACAAACACATACCTATGGATATAATAATTATATAATTATATTTGCTCAATGTTTTTCCTTAATCTATTAATTTGTTTATCCAACTTGAAAATTGTAATTACCAACCGATATCTACTTTAAAGATAATAAACATGTTGCGTTATATTGTGCTGGAATCATGCTTTGATATAAGAAGGGTAAAATGGGGAGCAGATCACTTTTTTCGATCAGCCATAGCTCGTAGACTATCAGCCCAAAACAGCCTAAAATAAACCAGATCATACCCTGATATGTTAACTTTGTATTTCAACAGATACACTAATAAATAATCAAAATAAAAACAATGATAATGGCTAAAAAATAAAATTAGAGTTAAAAAATGCATCTCACACGTCTCAACTCAATTTTCTACTCGCTCTACGTCCAACGGGAGAAGCGATTGTGCATTAACTTCACTCGTTACAGGACCTACCAAGTGATTGCACTAAGCTTCGACAGTTTTATCAAAATGTGCGTGATCCACTGTATCCTACTGACCCACTGTTGACCAGTTGACCCTACATATATTTTGTTTATATCATTAATAGACCTCTTCGATAGAGGTCAAGCCGCAGTCTGGCGCTGTCTACAAAGACAATACTGGAACGCGTAATTCTGTGCCTCGGAAAGGCATGTAAAGCCGTGGGTCCTGCGCCTGATCTCTCTCCGGTCATCTTGGATTGCCGTCTCACCGGACTATGACAGTAAAGGAATATTTTTTTTTGACGTAACGGCCAGTAGCCTGACGAGAGTCGGCTTTTCTGGCCACACCGGACTTTAGGGCGAACGATTTAGGCGCTCGCAACCCTTTTTAAGTTAAGTGACCATGCTGAGGGCAACCCACTAACAGGTTACGAACCTCGACTCAGGACGGTCACTGAGAGAGGATGACACATCAGCGATTAGGGAAAGATTGGTTTTTAGGCCTAATCCTATCAATTTGTTTCGTCATCGGTAAAGGAATAACGAATGCACCCGTGTATTGCGCACACACATGTACACTATAATATCTCCTGTGTGCCTGGCTGATCTTCGTTGAGATTGACCGCCGTGGCCGAAACTGGCTAGGAGGATTACATTTTACATTACACAGGCTGATCCTGGTACGCGGTACACTTACTTGGACCACGCGGGTCTTAACACCTTATGTACGATGGTAGCTATTCGGAGGGATATAAAGTATGTCCTACCACCAGCAGAAAAATAAAATACTCAACATCTAATGTCTCAGGATGTCAAGTTCAATGTTGTTCCTCACAATGCTTTGTAACTCAATGTTATGGAAAATATTGGAGCAGTCGTAACGCTTGCTATAAGGCGAGCAAATTTTTATTTACATAAGTAATTAATCCTCGATTTATTGTGCAAGCTATGGACGCTGCTGTTAGTTGACAGTAGAGATTGCTGTGGTGCTACCTAAATGGACCTTCGCATACAAGAGATATAATACCAGTAAATAAGTAAGACATCAAAGACCATTATAATAAGTAAGGATTACTTCAACTTCATTGATGCGGAATGCGGATAGACCACAGAACAAAGAAAACAGGATAGACACTGACAGTTTTCAAATAAAACACAATCTAATCCAACAAAACGTTCTCCTTTAATAAGATCAATCAAGTTTACGGACTCCACGAGAAATTACTTAGTTTCGGGGCATATACAAGGGCATTTATAGCTCTTTGAACGCCGATCTGAGCCGCCGAGACGTGACTGAATGCCGTCATTCAATCGTGGTGCGCAAAATTCTTCGACATCCGGCACGTAGGCTTTCACGAAGTGCTCGTGCCGGAGCAGGTGGGTGAAAGTGGCCCAGGTGTAGATGTTGCACGAATTCTCAGTGGCGGGGGACGTGGAGACGACGCCGCGGAGGAAGAACCGATCGACGCCGTCCACTTTAGCGAGGAACACGAGGCCGCCGCCGCTGTCACCACGACATACCGCCGTGCCTGCGGAAAACCGATTGTAAGTATAATGGTAATATCTTAAATCAATGTCATCATCATGAACCACATGGAGTCCACTGCTGATCTTAGGTCTCCCTCAATTTTCCAGGAGAACTTGTCAAAAGCGGCCTGCCTCCATTGTGATACTGCGACTATTATCAACAACTGTCATGTTGTCCAATAATTACGTTCTTAATTTGATTTGTGGTCACTATAAAATATGATAACTTATAATGTTGTTGGCGACGCGCCGGCTCCCATTAGCCGCGTGCCGACCCCTCAGAACAATAGTGTGTGATATTATTATTAAGTGATTAAGTGTTGTGCCTACCCCTTAGAGACTATAGGAACATTATATGAACGATACGGACGTTATATGTGAAAGTGACATTATGTAGTAAATAAGTGCAATGTGTTTTTTGATCAGTATTTTGTGAATAACTTTTGATAGTATTAATGTGTAGTGTTACTTATTGTTTTGTTTTATAGAGCTAGTTAAGAGCTACAATTTGATATATGACTTGTGTATGTGTGTTTTATGGTTTCTGAATAAATCGCCGAAATTGTCGTTTGCCATAGTAAAAATCTTATTAGAAATTGGGTCAAATAGGACTTGGGTCTCTGTACGGTATAGCCGGCGAGTACTTAAGCTCGCGCACTATGCCGTATCGTCGGGATCTACCGAAGAAAGAAAAACGGAATCAAGACTGCAAGAGCGAGAAGGAAAACTGCAAGAACAAGCGAGACAGAAGACTGCAAGAGTGAAAAGGAAGATTGCAAGAGCGAAAAGGAAGATCGGAAGAGCGAGACGGAAGACTCGCAGTATCGAAGGCCCACGACGTACGGTGGCTTCGATACGGTACCCGGGGGTGCTTAGGGACGTAGGGTTTAGGTGGTTGGCAAACGACAACGTTGACAAGCTTCGGCAAAGTTAACAAGTATACTGTTTCTTATTTTTGCCATCCCCTACACTTCACCCTTACACACTTCGTACTTGTCGCTGTTGCAAGTACGTCGTACACACCCACAGTACAGACAACATTGCAATCACACTCGCTTCCCTCAGAGGCTTGTAACATCTCGATAGTGCAGGGATCATTACGGGCTGGGTACCGGCGACTGAATTTATCAATTCAGATTCACGCCCAGCACGTCTGTGAGTGCCGAACGGTCTCACAGGCACCCCAACAAATGTGTTATAGCCAAATTCTATATAGAATAGTGTCCTGACTTCATGAGAAAAAATAAATACCTGAGTACCTATTATATTAAAGTGATTCTTGTTTTGGTTAAGCTCTACCAGCAGCACTTCTATGATTGTCAGCAATTTAACGATATTGATGCTGATGCTCCGGAAACGACATTTTACCATTTGTATATCCGGCGCAGATCTTGTCTCCAGTGATGGAACTCCTGAAGCTTACTGGGCTCTGTTTTATACACTTGTCGACATTGACACACGGCAGTGTGGCCGCTTGGAGCACTTGAGACGACGGGGAGTTCTCGCCCGTCAGACCCCAGCCTACCACCTACGTCCAGATGACCAGATAGAGTATGATGTCAAAATAGAAAGGTCTACTGAGACAATCTGCAGGTTCATAACTGAAGGCGCACTATTGACTTTTCGAAGTTCCGTGCGTATTTTCTATCAATAGGGTAGTTCCTAGATTTGGTTTCGTACATTATTTTATATCACACACACACACTCACGCCTTTTATTCCCGAAGAGGTAGGCAGAGGCGCAACTAGTGCACCCACTTATCACGCGTTATTCCGTCCCATGATGTGATAGTGGGCGAGCCTATCACCATATCGGGTACAAATTTCAGACTCCGAGGTGATACTGAATAGAAAAACTCAATATCTATACCTATAATACGAAAAAAAATATTCTGTGAAATTAACATCAAAACAATATTTGAAATATTGTCGTCAGCAAAAGTGATAACGTAGTGAGGTTATCACACTATATCTTTCTTACGCATGCAGCGTTATGCCCAGTGGTATGGAGTGACATGACGTCACAGTCTACTATTACCCACTGTTATTTTACAGATTCCAAAAAATATAAAAACTTTATAACATACTAGCTTTTGCCCGCGGCTCCGCCCGCTTTAGAAAGTTTTTCCGGGATAAAAGTCCCGCTTTATATTTTCCCGGGATAAAAAGTAGCCTATGTGTTAATCCAGGACATGATCTACCCGTGTGCCAAATTTCATCGAAATCCGTTGAGTAGTTTTTGCGTGAAAGAGGAACAAACATCCATACATCCAAACATCTAAACATCTAAACATCCAAACATCCATACATTCTTACAAACTTTCGCCTTTATAATATTAGTAGGACTAGCTGTTGCTTGTGGCTTCACACACCTGAAAAACCTTCAATTCAAAAGTCCTTAAAACATTATACGACGCTAGCACCATCTAGTTAAAAACCTGATTAAAATATTAAATTGTTTCCCATGGCCTACGAGAGCAAATTACCGGGATGAAATGTAGCATATTCGTTAGTCCAAGACATGGCCTACCCGTGTACCAAATTTCATCCATATCCGTTCTGTTGTTTCTGCGTTTGCTTCTAACGCACATACAAACATCCAATAATTTTCACAACACATACATTTTTTTATGGCATCGAATGACGAGACCAGCATGTCGTTCGCCTGATAGTAAGCGATACGACCGCCCATAAACAGTAGAAACACCATCCAGCACCTTAACTTACAAAGTACTGTGTGTCATTCCACTGCGCTGGCAATTCTGAGACATAAGATGTTAAGTCTCATTATGTCCTGAAGTTACACTGGCTACAATGTCTTTCAAACCGAAACACAACACTGCTGCTTGGCAGTAGAAATAGACATTGCGGTGGTACCCACCCAGACGGGCATACGAGAGTCCTACCACCAGTAGCATTAATTAATAACATGTATATTAAGATTACTGAATGCATTTTGAAAAATATTTTTCGTTAAAATTTGGATGATAACAATCCGAAAGATCTCCGGTTCGATGCTCTTTTTCTTGCGCGAAAAAAAAAAGCGTTATCGCTACCACCACTGGAGATCAGTGGGACGTTATTTTAAGGGGTCTTAACTCTTACGGCCTAATGTCAAAACTCCCGGTATAGCATCATCCGAGCGAACATTGGACCGAGTCCCTAACTCTATGTACACCCTTCAGTGGCATACTAACCATGATGGCATACCAAACGTGATGCCATGTATGTATGTGAAGTCTACTGCTAAGTAAGTAATCTCAGTAGCTGTATAATTTAACACATATTTTAATGAATGCTGTGTACTCCTTTAAGTTGGTTATGCATCAGAATATGACCTTTGTTATAAATCACCTGTGTAAACTTAATGTACAATCTGCTGGAGAACCTAAATAAATAAATAAAGTCTCCCAACCCGCACTAGTCTACCGTGGTGTGCTAAATAGCCCAAGATCCCAGAGCGTTCTGAAATAACTTATTTTCACATGGATGAAACCTTCACGAATTAGTAGCGTCTAGTATACTTTATAATACCTGCCTACTTGTGGAGCTTGCCCTGTGACACCTGGGCAGGTACCAGGTGAGAAAGGTAACTAAAAATATGAGTTATCTAACTTAAATTTGTATGACTGATTTTTATATATATTTTGTAGAATATTATTCTAAACTAGAATTATAAAGTGTCAGACATTTTTCATGGACCAGAGCTTTTGTCAGACGCCTTAAAGCTCGACAAAAAATTAATGAACGTTACTTATTTTTTCATGTCTGACTTTTAAATATGTTATTCAAGTGACTATTACAAAGTTATATTTCAACAGTCAGACAAATTCGAGTGACCAAACATCCCTTAAACACAAAATTATTCAGCCGGGAGTGCGAGCGCGAGAGCACTATGCGCATGCGTCTCAGAATAAAAAATTGAAATGTATTGAAAATACTTACTAATTTCAATCCAAGATTTTTGCATCCTTATTTCAATAAGATCCCTTATTAAAAAAAAAGATTTAAAAAGATTCGACCCATGTAAAATGTATAATATATTTGACAAGTTGAATCTTTTTTAATCTCTTTGAGCCATTTCGAATCTTTTCAAATCTCTTTTTCTAATCAGGGATGAGCTTCAATATTAAGTTGTGAATTAAGAAATATTAAAGTGTATTTATTTTTTGCTTGTATTTGGGATAGTGAATATATGAGGAGCCATTTTGTTTAATAAGGAATTATCTTTATTTTATTGTCAAAAAGATACCAGTTAGAAAAATTTTAAGAAAAAAATATTTTACCAAAAATATATAATATAACTATGATTAATTACAGCAAATATTTGTTTATCTTTTAATCATCGCAATTATCGACAGTCATTGGAATTTTCATCGTTCATCCAATCATGATATTGACAGTGATGTTGTCGTTGCTGGCAGCGTCTTCTGCAAAAAACAGTTTCAAGAATTAAAAAACATAAAATTATAAATACAATAAATTTAAAACTGAAGTCAAAGTATAGTACCTCAATTTTTAAGGAATTCACTAATGTCTCCGGGTAATTGGTCACCATCAAACCTATACACTTTGATTTTTCTTCTTCCATGGTTTTCACTATTACAAATAACAATATCGATCACTAATTACACGATATAAACAACAAAAACATGTGCTCTTATACACCCAAACTGCACTGGATACCAGGATACTATAGGCACTGTTGCCAACAATATTTTTAAGAATCCGTCAAGTTAGTCGTATTTTTCCGTCAAAAACCCGTTAGATCAACAACTGACACGGGTGTAGCTATTATTTTTGCATGCGGGGGGGGGGTGCAAGCGTGTGGTCTTGCCGCCCATGGAGACCTCCTTTGACATGTACACCCCTCCTCACACATAAAAATGTGGTTTTCCCGTCCCGTCAAATATCCCGTCAGCCGTTAGATGGATTTTTCCTGTTTCACATGTATCCAAATCCGTTAAAAATGACGGGAAATCCGTTAAGTTGGCAACACTGACTATAGGTTGCGCGCGCAATAAGCACGTATACACTGTAAGGTGGAGCAGATGGTGAGTTTAAGAAGAGGAACCAAGTTGTTGTGAACGTCTCACTCGCTCTGAAATGCACGCGCATAGTGCTCTTGCGCTCGCGCTCGCACTCCCGTCTGAATAATTTTGTGTTTAGGGGATGTTTGGTCATTCGAATTTGTCTGACTGATGAAATATAACTTTGTAATAGTCACTTGAATAACATATCTAAAAGTCAGACATGAAAAAATAAGTAAAGTTCATTATTTTTTTGTCGAGCTTTAAAGCGTCTGACAAAAGCTCTGGTCCATGAAAAATGTCTGACACTTTATAATTCTAGTTTAGAATAATATTCTACAAAATATATATAAAAATCAGTCATACAAATTTAAGTTAGATAACTCATATTTTTAGTTACCTTTCTCACCTGGTACCTGCCCAGGTGTCACAGGGCAAGCTCCACAAGTAGGCAGGTATTATAAAGTATACTAGACGCTACTAATTCGTGAAGGTTTCATCCATGTGAAAATAAGTTATGTCAGAACGCTCTGGGATCTTGGGCTAAAAAGCCTATATCCAGTAGCATAGGAGGCCCTTGCTTAGCGGTGGGCAGTAAATATATAATACAGGACTGGTTTTATTATTGAGAACGGAAGCAACAAGAAGTTTTTAGTCAGATTTGAACTTTCTTTTCTTTAATTTCATCATAATCAGTAATTAAATAATATATTTATGTATTTTGTCACAATATACTCTGTCTTGTACACCTCAACTGCCCTTTCTTTTCCTTTCCCTATCTTCATGCTACGGTTGTCTGTAAGAAATTGCCTCTAATGATAAGACCGCCCATTGTACTTTATTTCTAGTGGATATACTGTATTTTTCTATTGTACGTGTACAACAAAGTATTATAAATAAATAAAAATAAAATAAATTCTAACTGGCCAGCTCTTATTTTTCAATATGTGCTTACCCTGCCACTGTTGCCTTCCTCAAGTTGCTCGTCGTCGAAATCAGCAAAAAAATTCAGACAAGCCGCCTCCACGTGCTGATTGAACACGAACTCATTAGTGAGTATCAGAAGGGCGATGTCATCTTGGAAGTTCGCCACGGCACCTTGATAACGTGGCGGTATCTTAATTTCACTTACCTATGAACATGTTAAAAGTATGTAACATCTGACGGCAAGTGACCATGCGTATTAACTATTTTTGCAAAAAAAAAAAATACTGTGAGACACCAGCAATTAGTAATAGAAGGTAAAAAAATCGTTTTGTAAATATATCCTTCGTTTTAGTTGATTTTGTAAGCGTATCTCGTAAAAGCCACTCATTAGATTCAAAGAGGAATTATTGTAAAATTTTAAGCTTTATCCTGGCTATCATTAAATATTGATTATATGAAAATCGACCCGCGTAATCAAAAGATTTTCGATTTTTAATTAGGTAGTGTAGTAAGAAATTTCATAGTAGTAGCACCAAGACGCCGCATTGAGTCGTGCGTGTTCTGTGTTACATGCTCTTCTTCCTCCGTGGTTACATGCAATTATATACTTCGGCGCCTTCCATAAAAACCTCATGCGCTTATTTATCATTTTGTTTCACCTTATATACTTCAATCGCCTTATTACTTCCGGCGCCTTATACGCTTCTTGTGCCTTATATTACTTCGTTAATCTCTGATACATCAAGCAACTTATATACCTCATGCTCTCTCTACATAGGTGTCCAATGCCCAAAAGGAGTTTATGTAAAAATGCTTAGGGTATTTAAACCCCTAAAAATTGCAATTTGTAATTAGTTCAGTGTTCACTCACGTTTGACTTTTGAGCTCCGACATCGTGCTTATCGTTCCACGGCCGATATATTTTACCAGCCGCTACTGCGAATCGCCACGCAGGGGGTATGTTATTAGCGTCCTGCGTGATACAATGTGCGGCTAGAAAAACAATATAATATCTACTTAGTAAAACACACACACACACGACTTTTATCCCCGGAGGGGTAGGCAGAGGCCCAACTAGTATACCCACTGTTCGCCGTTATTCCGTCCCATGATGTGATAGGAGGCGAGCCTATTGCCCAAAATTTTGTCTAAAATTTTGCATAGGGTCCCATTTTAGGACGTAGGTGCTCACTAAATTGGGAGTTTGCGGAATTCAACTCTTAAGGGGGGTAAAAACGGTTGTACAAAATAAACCCAAAAACTACCGAACGGATTACGATTAAAATTGGTATGGAGATAGTTCGAGACTCTCGTAAGGTTTTAGGTTACTTTTTTCCGGAAATTATGGAGCAGGACTTTTATCCAGAAAACTCTTTTGTGCTGGCGCAGCCGCGGGCAAAAGCTAGTAACGTTATAAACGCAAGTGAGCCGAGTGGCAACGACAGCATTTGTCTATTTGTCGGAATGTCATCACCTGTCACAACGACGTTCGTGGCGATAACGGTTCCGCCGCATATCTGCTTGTACGGTTTCGTAGTCTTCGTGTACAGCCCTGCGTGCCACGGCGCCATGTCCTGCGATACGAGGTAACCATTGCTTATCCTTGGTTTAGGAAGGAACTTGCCACTTACGTATGCGCCAACACCTGTTACCAAAGGGCAATATACAGCAAACATCAGTCGATATTCATATCTGCTCATCAATTATCATGTGCCTATCAATGATTGGAAATTGGATTCATTAATGATAAGCCATCATTAACATATTGTAGGATAAAAGTTTTGTGAGGATATTTGTAGCGTACTGACCAGTTATGAAAACCAGTCAAAATGTCAAACTAATAGTGGAAGTGGCAGTTAGGAGTATAAAATGGGTGCCATATCGGTGTGCAGCCTCTTTTCGCTCCCCATTCGCAGTCTCATTCGCGCTTAGTCTCGCAGTCGATCTCAGTCGTAATCTTAGTGACAGTTGAGTAAGTTGATCATTGACTTTCATGCTGGTCAGTTAGTTGCTGATATGTTAGGTATTTCTAACAATATATATTGCAGTTAAATGGCGAGATGAGCATGCCGCTTGCGTGATGGTAAGCGACACGATCGCCCATAAACAGTAGCAACGCCGCGTAGAACTTTAAATTATAAAGTACTCCGAGGTACTCCTCTGCGATCCTCACCCTGAGACATAAGATGTTAAGACTTATAATGCCCAGTAATTACACTGGCTACAATGTCTTTATAACCGAAATACAACAGTATTTGCACACTGCTGCCTGGCCGTAAAAATAGACAATGTGGTTGTACCTAACCAGACGACCCCCAGGCAGACCTACCACCCGTAACTACACACTATAACTACTGGCGTGTACACTGGTACACGCCAATAATAGCACCTACCCCAACGTGGAAGGTTCGGCGATGGAACGTTCTCGAAAGATCTCCATATTTCCAGAATGTCATACACATTTCCATTCCGTTCTGAGCAGCCGACTCGAGCGGACCTTTTGTTTGTCGCAGTACCTGCTGCGACATTCCATTGTTCCGTCCGAGTACCTGCTCGGTGCGTTCCGTAGCGACCTCGCTACAGCCAAGGCCAAACAGGTAGCAAAGGGGCAACCCTTTGCTATTTTGTTAGCCTATTTCGGGCCAAGCCGCGTCCTTTTCAGGACAGGGTTTAGCCCAATTTGTTTCTTATCGACGTTTGGCCCCTTCAGGGTATTGGCTCGGCGGAAACCTAACGGTGCTAACAAGCCGAGTCGCGTCACCGGCAACGCGCTACGCCCCTTCAGGGCAAGGCAAAGCCGACGGGTACGGATCCGGAGGCTGCGGAGGCACACCGCAGTCTCTCCCGTACATCACCTTCCCAACCCTACCCTTTCCTTAAAATCCATCCCGTGTATCGGTTGAGCGTGCGGCCTCCGGCCAATACCGTTTACGGTACACGGACTGTTAGGAACCCTTTTGCACAATAAGACTGGCAAAAGGGATACAAGCTTAGGGCACACCTAATTCTAAGTACACCCCCCCTCGCCTATACCCGGCGGGGAGGGACACGCACATACTCACCCCCGGGCGTTCCTACCCGGGGACTTAGTTCATCGCGTCCCACACCGCGTCGCGATCCGCGCTCGTTTCGTTTTGTGTGAACCCGCCTGGTTTCTTCTGTGTGTTCTTTACAGGCGGTGCACACCCGGGGTTAGTGAACACACACGCGGCCCCCAAATCATTTTCTACCGTAGGCTCGGACTCAGCCGCCAATATGGCTGATTCTGGGCCTATGGATTTGGCTCCCGAGCGGCCTGTCGTCGCCGCTCAACCAAACTTAGTCAACACCCCCCTCGCCGCGCCCATTATTTCCAGGGAGGAAATAATGAGAGTGGTGAGGGAGATGTTCCGGTCGGACAACGTGGTCCGACAAGAAATTTTATCAATGGCTAGGGAAGCCAGGGAACCGTCTGCGTCCTCAGACACCTCGGAGTCGTCCGAGGCTACGACCTCGACGGAGACCACCGAAACCTCGGGCGGCTCCGCGGAGTCTGAAGAGGAAATGGACACGTCCCCCAGCCAACCCGAAGCTAATAACCCTAAGAAACGGCCGATCTCGGCCTCTTCCTCCGCCTGTGAATCCGGGGAGGAGTCGTCCTCGTCGGAACGCGACGAGGACGGCTTCACCACGGTGAAAAACAGCCGGAGGAAGAAGCAGAGAAGTGTCGCTGCTCCTGCACCAACCTCCCCATCCGCGCCTTCTGCGCCTACCGCGCCTTCAGCGCCAACCGCGTCCGCGTCTGCGTCGACGCCGCCATCGCCGCCGACTCAACCAAAGGGGCCTAAAAAACCCCCGAGGTTAAATCTCCAACTCCCCTCAAATATGACCATGAGGGACATATTTGAGGAACTGCGCAAACAGCGCATCACCATTTCCTCTAATTCGTGGAACAAAGTCCACAAACTTCTTGCCCTGCAGCCCGCCTCAATCGCGGACCACAGGGCGCTGACTAAATTCTTGGACGCCAAACATTGGCACTACTTTACGTATTCTCTTCCGGACGAGCGGCGCTTCCGCTACGTCATTCGCGGTATCCCCGTCCAAATGTCGACTCTCGAGGTCAAAGAAGGCCTTGAAGAGAAAGGCATAGTCACTTTAGAAGTGCACAGGATGCACAGACAGTCCCGCGCCTCCCGGCCGGGAATCCAATATGAAATGGTCCTTGCCATTCTTCAGTCCCCTTCCGACGTCAAAAGACTTTTTGAGATTAAAGATATCTCGGGGCTAGGCGGCTTCACCGTCGAAGCCCCACACAAATCGACCCAGATAGGGCAGTGTCACAACTGCCAGAAATACGGCCACAATTCTCGTGGCTGTCGCCTCCCCGCCAGGTGCGTCAAGTGCCTCGGCGAACACGGCACATCCGAGTGCCCCCGTCCCAAGGACCGCTCTCAGTGCACGGAGCCGCCTTCGTGCACCAACTGCCGGCAAACCGGCCATCCAGCGAATTATCGCGGATGCCCTCGCGCCCCCAAAAGAGTTGCCAAAGCTCCTAAAGCTGCGGCTCCCTCGGCCCCTCAGGCCACCACTTTCAAACTGGCACCTGCGCCAGTGCGCAACCCGTGGTTTCCTCCCACGGCGCGCGCTGAACCCATCTCACAGGCCCCCAGCGGAGTCACTCCCGCTGCCCCGGCCTCTACTCGACCCTCTCCTCCCCCAGCTGTGGCTCCTTCTTCAAAGGCAGCCCCGCCCAAACCCAAACCCAAACCCACCACCCCTTCTCAGTCGGCGACGGTGGCGGCGAAGGCAAGCGACGCCTCTTCCTCAGTCGCCTCACTATTAGGCTCCCCGGAGATAATGATTCTCCACGGGAAACTTTTCGAACGTTCTCGTCTACTCACCCGTACGGGAGTAGAAGACCCCCTTCTAATCGCTGAGATCGCTCTGATCCAGCAACAAATTTTCGAGGCTACAGTTAACGCTGTGCGTCTCCCCTCTTTAATTTCATAAATGGCTACCAACGCCAGACAACTCCCCCAGCGGACAAAACCTCGCTCCCTCAGAGTGGGGTTTTTCAATTGTAACGGCATTCGGGACCAAAAAGCCGAAATTTCTTCTTTTGTCCGCGACAACCAAATTGACGTTTTCCTCATCCAGGAAACGTTCCTTAAGCCCTCTCACCGCGATCCCAACATCCCAAACTTCAAACTGGTGCGAAATGATCGTACCAGTGGCCGTTTAGGAGGCACTCTCATTTATTACAAAAGGTCCCTTCATTGTATCCCATTAGAATCACCGATAAGCTTGAGCAACATTGAGGCTTCGGTCTGCAGGCTAGCCATGACCGGACACCCGCCGATCACCATCATATCGGCATATCTCTCGCCCACTAAGGAGCTTCACTCCAACGAACTTGAAACCCTATTTGATCTGGGGGATTCCGTCATTTTGGCGGGAGACCTCAATGCCAAGAACACTCTCTGGAACTGCAACTCGACCAACGAGCGAGGTGCAGTCCTAGAGAGTTGTCTTGACACAATCAATCTAAGCCTATTGGTTCCTTCAGAACCTACCCACTATAGTTACAATGACGACCACCGACCGGACATACTCGACGTGGCACTTGTACGGAACGTAAGCCTTAGCGTACGTGCCATGCAAGTGTTACAAGAGTTAGACTCTGACCACAGACCTGTGATCCTCGATCTAGTCCCCGAAAACAGTCCAACAGACACAGGTCCTAATATTCCGATGAAGGTGAAAACGAATTGGCGTCTTTTAGGCACCAAGCTCGCGGACACCTCATCCGCTGATCTTTCCGCGATCCCGACCAACATCGTGACTCCTGAGGAAACGACCAGCGCGATACGCGTCTTCACCGACCACCTTCAGAACGTTTTGAGCGAAAGCTCCGAGAGGGTGCCAGAGACTGTTCACAGTCACTGGCAACTTCCCGAAGACGTTCGGTGGTGGGTGAGGTTGCGTAACGCCACGCTCAAAGCCTGCGCGACGAGACCCGTCCCGGAACGACGACATCTTGCGCGCTACCTCCAACGTGAGGTTAAGCGTCGCGTAAAAGAGGTCGTCGATTCGAGATGGGACACTCGTCTTGCCGATATCGATCCGACTCATACCGCCTTTTGGCAACTGGTTCGTTCCTTCAGGAGAAACGATGTGGCCTCCATGCCTCCGCTCAATCGTCCGAATCAACGCCCGGCGTTTGATGACGACGAGAAAGCGGAACTACTGGCCGGCAGCCTGGAGTCTCAATGCTCGCTCACCTCTGTACCCGTAGATGACGACATTCTTGTTGCGGTTGACACCTTCGTCGAAGATAGGAACGCGGTCCGGCCACCGCCAGTCTCTATACCGCGACCGTTATACGATAACGTCGACCCGGACGTCGACCCGCCGCTCGATCCCCTTGCGCCGGTGACGATCGAAGAAGTCACCACTCTGATCAAGGCACTCAAACGTAGGAAAGCCCCCGGGGGCGATCTAATCCCTACTCGTATGATTAAGATGCTCCCGGAGCATCTAGTTCAAATCCTAACATCCATTTATGACGCCGCGTTTCGTAACTGCATCTTCCCAGAGGTCTGGAAAGAGGCAGTTGTGATAGGAATCCACAAGCCGGGGAAACCCGCTTTCGAACCCTCCTCTTATAGGCCCATCAGTCTGCTCAGTACTCTGGGCAAAATCTACGAGCGGATCGTCCTCGACCGCCTTAAAATAGTAGCTTTCAATCAAAATTTGATCCCTCCAGAACAGTTTGGCTTTCGCCCTAGACACAGTTGTGTCAATCAGGTGCTCCGCATCACGGAGTACGTCCACGAACAATTCCGTAAAGGAATGCCTACCGGTGCTATTTTCTTCGATATCGAAAAAGCATTCGACAGGGTGTGGCACAACGCCTTGCTTTTCAAGCTGTACACTCTCAACGTGCCCACACAACTCGTGCACATCATACGAGATTTCCTGTCGAATCGCGGTTTCAGATATCGCGTGGAGGGAACTCTCTCTTCCCGACACACCATCACGGCCGGAGTCCCGCAAGGCTCCGCCCTGTCCCCTTTTCTATTCTCGCTGTACACAAGCGACATCCCTAGACCACAAAACGCCCATCTGGCACTATTCGCGGATGATACCGCAATATACGCTTCACGTATAGACCCCGACAAAGTGGTGCGCACTTTGCAAACCGCCGCCGACGAACTCGGTGAGTGGTTCCGCAAATGGCGAATCACCGTCAATCCCACCAAAAGTCAGGCCATCCTTTTCACTCGGAAAAGGAAAGTCCATGTCCCTCACTTTTCAGTCCGCATGTCCGACCAGGTTATTCCCTGGAAGGGCCAAGCCAAATATTTAGGAGTAACCCTTGATCAGAGGTTGACCTTCATCCCACACGTAAATGCGGTACGCGCGCGAGCCGCATTCGCGATGAGCCAGCTTCACTGGCTGCTAAACAAAAATAGTAAGATGTCAATCCGCAACAAGATTAGGATCTTTAAAACATGCATCCGTCCGATAATGACATACGCGTCGCCCGTATTCGCTCATTTACCGCCCGGTCGCCTTCAGCGAATGCAGGTGCTTCAAAATCGATTCTTACGACATGCACTTGGTGCCCCGTGGTACGTTCGCAATCGCAACCTCCACGTGGACACCAATATGCCGACCATCAGGCACTTTATGCAGTGCGCCAGCAGACGCTATTTCGACAGGGCGGTAAACCACCCGAACACGCTTATCCGTAAAGCGTCTATATATACTCCATTTGACCGCGCCAAATGGAGACGACCGCGATCAGTCCTGACCGATCCAGAGGACGAAATCACTCTAGCTTTACGCGAAAAGAACGAGCACTTAAAGCTCATACACTCCACAAGACCGCTGTACCGTCCTCGCCGTCGAGGACCTCGTCGCGTTCCCCATAACCCTGCCCTCTCGTAGCAGTTCCGGCCCGCGTGCCGAAGACTACAATCAACACGCTAAATAGGATTAGGTTAAAAACCATATTCCCCAAACGTTGATGTCTTATCCTCTCAGTGGCCGCCCTGAGCCGAGGTCGTGACCCATTAGTGGGTCGCCCTCAGCGTGGTCGCTTAAATTTAAGGGTTGCGAGCGCCCTCTGCGCTCACCCACAAGACCGGTGTTCTTGTATAAGCCGACCCTCGTCAGGCTAACAAGAGTTTAGTCAGGGACAAAAAAAAAAAAAAAAAAATAAGAATGTCATAGAGACTCGATAACGGACCTTAATTTACGAGAGAGTTTCCGACTATTTCGGAGTCAGACCATGGTACGGTCGCGGTCGTGTATAAAAGGGACCACGCAGTTGCCACGAGTCAACCTTGTTTGAAACGCTATCACAAGCGATAAGCGAACTACGAGAGATATCGAAGCAAAAACCGCGAATAGGGTAGTTTCCTATGTTAGATTTCGTACAATATCTTATTTGTAACAGAAAATATTACGAAAAAGAAATTATTCTGTGAAATCAGCATCGAAATTGGTTGAAAAATAAAGTAGTTATTCCTATTTGAAATATTGTTGTTAGCAAAAGTGGGAGCTTTGATTAATTGGGAGCTTGGCTGGGATATCGTGCTATCTCTTTCGCACGGATGCACCGTTATGGTCGGTGACTCTCGGTGACGTCACAGTCTGATTTTACTGTAATTTGACGAATCTTCTTTCATCAAATATAGCTTATTATTACTTATTATTGCGCCAATTTTGAAAAATATATTTCCGTTAGATTTTGGATAGGATAAATTTTTGATGAATGTATTTAAAAAAAAGTAAATAACTACCCTATTATGACCGTGTAGTGAAGTGATTGTAATTAAATGTTTGTGTGTTGTGGTGTTTAATTAAAGCTTAGCAGTGTTTATATTAGTTTACATAGGTTACATTTATAAAAGCACCACCATAATTATAATTGACAATTACTTTAGCAATATTAAACGAAAAATTCAACTTCAGATTAGGCCCAAATGATAAATAATAACACCAACCATTTTTGTCTTTCGCGCGATAAAACGCGTTATCGCTACCACCACTGGAGCGAGCTAATGTCTAGTAGAGTCATAAAAAGCTCGAAGATTGAACTGCGAATCACCTGTTTGGATGTCGTCAATAGGTATTCATAGATAAAACAAGTTTATTTGCTTGTATGATTTATGGTTTGGTCTACTCAATCATTTTATTAAGATATAGGACTGTTGTGTCTCGTTTTCAAGGGCATTCTAATGTAATTATTGAGGATTGTGATAATATATAATATGTAATTTGCAATCTTCATTTGAATTAGTCCAAATCACAGTTTTTTTCTTAATGCGTTGACACTGTTGAACGCGTAAGAGACAGTCCCAAGAATCCCCGTAAATATATCTATAAAACCAAGAGGTAATCTTAGACGCAAGATAACATCTCACACAGTTACTCTCGGCAAAGCGATTGACTATCTCTATACTATAATAATATATAAAGAAAAAAAAATGATTTCTGTTGGTTTGCGTGGAATTTCGGTCCAGTACCTAGTCCGAAACTACTAGACAGATTTAAAAATTCTTTCACCAATATAATGCTGCATTATCAGCGAGTAATATAGTCTATTTTTTATCTCGGGAAAATATAAAGCGGTACTTTTATCCTGGAAAACTTAATCACGCGGGCGGAGCCGCCACCATAGTAAGCTATAAATGCATTAAAGAAGGTTGACCATTAATTATTAACCTTAAGCAACTTATTATTATGGGCCTAAAAATAGAAATAAAGATGTTTTAACCATAATATGTATAAATAAAGAATACATAAAAGAATTTCAGTTTTAAATACTGTGACCATAATTTCCAGTATTTTTTTTACTTACCGAAACACACAATGAGTAATAATTGTTGACCTCTCATGTCTATTTTCTGATGTGCACGTTTTGTTTTGTTTGCGATCAGAGCACCGAGCTATCAGCCACACTACACGGAATGAGCGTAAACAACAAATATAAATACTTACTCAAATTACCTATATATGTTTTAAGTTGGTATTATTAGTGCAAGTTTCTGATATATGCGATTCGTTTGGCGTAGAATATTATGCGTTTACATTACATAAGTAAAGACATAGCTGGCGAGGCACCATTGACATTGTCATTACATTTGTATTATATTTGTCGCCAAGCAACATTGTGCCAGTACTGTGTTTCGGTTCGAAGCACACTTATTGTAGTCCGACTGTAGAGCTTATGGGCATGACTTACAATCAGGCGAACGTTAAGCGCGTTTCGTTATATATGTAATGAAAAAATATCTACACCTACATTATCATTTTCAAAGCCAGCAAGCGTAGTATTTGAACCAGCCGTCAGCTTCAGCGCGAACACCACTAACCGAATTTATTTTGTACCTTAGAACAAGCACTAAACATTCGAAATACTCCTGCACAGTTTTTGTTGCAACGGCAATTGTTTTCGACATGCGAAGTAAAAAGTACAAGAAATGGTGGAACAGTGTGAGCAAACCCTTTATGTTGGCTCCACATTCATGCCGTGAAAGCCCGCAAATACTGCTAACCGCGAATGTAAATTGATTTGCGGCGTGCCCTGATAGGAGTCGGTTTAGCCTTTTTCATTTTTTCAATGGTTCTCCCTCATCCACCATTTTTTTATGGCTATTTACTTTTGTACATGTTTTTATTTTTAACGAAAGTGTAATTATATAAAGCTAAAGCACGGATTATTCTAGAAGCAATGGCTGCCTCATTGACGTCCGTTCTCTTTGAGCGCGCGGACGAAACCGTGACGGCCTGGCGAAGCTTTACAAGTGTAGTGGATGCCCTAAATTTGTTTTACGATCACGTCTATGGAATTATTATGGACACTATACCACAGAACCGACCTAAATCGCTTAATTTTCCGCATTGGTTTCCACCATCATTGATAAGAACTTTTAAAAATAAAAATAGAGCTTGGCAAAAATGGAAAGCTTACCAAAATGCAAGCGACTATGAACAATTCTCCCTTTTAAGAGATCGATTTAGGACGGAATGTAAAAAAGCCTACAAAACATATATTGTCTATGTTGAAAATAGCATAAGCCAAAACATCAAACATTTCTGGTCATTTGCTTCCAAACGTAACGCTTGTCGAGACTCCAGCTTTCCTTCAACGATGACCTATAAAAACTTGACATCTAATAAGGCGGAGGAAATTTGTGATATGTTCTTGGATTTCTTTAAATCGGTATATGAACCTTCCAATTTTGATAGTGAACGTTGGTCCCCGCCCGATGTATTTGCAGATAATAGTATTCTAATTTCCAAAATTAAATTCCGCCCTGATGAAGTCTGTAGAGCCCTAAAGTCTCTGAATAAATCCAAGGGACCAGGCCCTGATGGTATTCCACCAATCTTCTTTATACGCACCGCTAATGACATTTGCACTCCGTTATGTATCATATACAATAAATGTATGGATGAAGGAATTTTTCCTGACGAATGGAAAAAATCTAATGTTACTCCCCTCCCGTCTATAAATCAGGTCTCAAAGAAAATGTCGAAAATTATCGTCCTATCTGCATTTTGTCTACCTTATCTAAGCTATTTGAGAGGCTCGTGAATGCGGGAATAGCTCCAGTTGTCCAAAATATTATTATTCCACAACAACACGGATTCGTTAAAAAACGGTCAACGACAACCAATTTAACAATTTTTACCGATTATTTATTTAATAGCATGGATAGTGGTTTTCACACAGATGCCGTTTATACCGACTTCTGCAAGGCCTTTGATAAGGTGGACCATGAAATACTTGCATATAACGGAATTCGCGGAGATTTGCTCAGGTGGTTCGGTTTTTATATTTCTAACAGAACTCAAAAAGTGGTTATAAAAGGGTTTCAGTCTTCTACTACCGTACTTACAACATCTGGTGTGCCTCAAGGTTCAATCCTTGGACCGTTATTATTTATAATATTTATAAATGATATCTCAATGTGCTTTCAAAATACAAAGTTCCTACTGTACGCCGATGATCTTAAATCATTTAGAATAATTAAAAATATAGAACACGTTGATCGTTTCCAAGAGGACTTGAATAGGTTTAGTACTTATTGCAAATCAAATAAACTTTATTTAAGTCTTAACAAATGTAATTGCATAAGCTTTACTAAAAATAAAAATGTAATGACATATTCCTACTACTTACAAGGGTCTCTACTTCAAAGGCAATCTTTGGTTCGGGATCTTGGCGTGTTACTAGATAGTAAACTTCATCTCAACTCCCATATAGACCACATAGTAAATAAGGGCCTACGTATGTACGGTTATATATTTAGAAGTGCTAAAGAATTTGTAAATTCTCGGTCATATTTACTTCTCTATAAGTCGTTAGTACGACCTCAATTAGAATATGCAGCTGTGGTCTGGAATCCCTTCTATAAAGTGTATATCGATGCCATAGAAAGAGTTCAGCGAAATTATCTAAAAGCATTACATTACCGTTGCTTTCACTCAAATTCTTCTTACTCTAATTCATTAAGAAAATTTAACCTCCACGATCTAAAATCTAGACGTACATTAATCGATGTTTTATTTTTGTATAATGTTTGTCGTGGCAAATATGATTGTCCAGATATATTAAGCAAACTATCTTATATAGTACCTAGGGCCGTCTTAAGACGTGAGGCGCGCGGAAGACCACTTTTTGCCGTCAGTTCATGCAGGACTAATGCTGGCTTGCGAGCACCTCTGCGCCGTCTTATGACTAACTATAATAACAGCTATAACGACTTGGATTTGTTTTCGCTCACACCAATTGCATTTAAAAATTTGGCTCTTGACATTGTTAACAATACCACTGATAGTACAGAACACAAAGATAAGTAGCTTTATTATTATCTTTCTACTTAAGTACACTTATTAGTTGCTTAATGTAATTTCGATGTGTAATAATTATTGTAACTACTATTTAGAATTTTTCTTTAGTATTGTTTCACTGGGCATATATGCTCCCAATATTCGTAAATACGAATGTATAAACTGTGGATAATGTAGTTAGTTGTACAATTATCTCCTATATGTAATGTGTAATCTTGTATAAAACTTATTGTATAATTGTTTTTTATCCCAAATAAATAAAAAAAAAAGTGTAGAGACAATCCCTTTTTCACAGTATGAAACACGAAACTCTTGGCGTTAATGATACGTGAATTCACGCCGCGCTGTGATCTGGGTCGCGCATGAGTGTAGAGCTGGCATTAGACTACTATATGGATCGCTACTAAGGACTATGCGCTATAATATACTTGCCGCCTTATTATACACTAGCTTTTGTCCGCGGCTCCGCCCGCATTAAAAAGTTTTTCCGGGATAAAAGTCCCGGTTTATATTTTCCCGGGATAAAAAGTAGCTTATGTGTTAATCCAGGACATGATCTACCCGTGTGCCAAATTTCAACGAAATCCGTTCAGTAGTTTTTGCGTGAAAGAGGAACAAACATCCTTACATCCATACATCCAAACATCCATACATTCTTACAAACTTTCGCCTTTATAATATTAGTAGGATGTTTTACGTTTGTTACCCCTGATGTGTCGTGTTGCGCCTTTAAAATTTAAGTGTGACAAGGAAAGGATTACGATGAAGAACATAGCTCACTTTGCCATCCATGGCATCGCTATGAGATTTCAAAGGAAATCATTTAATTCACCAAAGCACGCATCATTACAAAAAAATCTGCATAAACTTTGAATAACTTTAATAATTATTAATCAGTTTCCAATATGTATCAAGATAATTTAGCTTCATCATAAATCAAGTCCAAATATTTTTCCTTGAAATTCCACTTGATATGGTTCAATACATTTACAAGAGCAGCAATCATTCTGACGCCGCAGCTCCGTTTCACCAAAGCGCGTCTCGGTTAAGTCGTAGTTAGGCGGTAACTCGCAAGATTTTTCAATGTCTGGCAGCACAGATTTAAGGAAACGTTCGTGTTTGTGCAGGTTGGTGAAGGTGGCCCACGTGTGGATGTTGCACATGTTCTCCGTAGAGGGGGAGGTGGACACCACGCCGCGCAGAAAGGCCAGCTCGCGGAGCTGCCACTTCGCGAGGAAGATCAGCCCGCCGCCGCTGTCGCCGCGACACACCGCCGTGCCTGCAGCGAACAAGTAAACTTACAATCAATGGAAAAAAATTGTAATTTGTACCGTTTTATCGCTGAATTATTAACGCTCCTGACAACTTGAAGATATTCAAGCTCTTTTTGCTTTCATGGTAGCAAGCAACACAACTTACAACTATTTATTACACAACTGAATCTAGAGAGGAGGGCGTTCTAAGCACCAGGTAGTTTTTTTATGTAGGGACACGACAAAGTGACCTGCATCTGATAGTAAGCGGAGAGGGATCCAGATAAAATTTCGACTGACGAGCGATGATTGTCCCAGTCGATAGAACTATTCCGACCTGTTTGAAAGCAACCACCGTTCACAAGCTGAAAATCCCACCATGATGGCCCACGAAGTATGTCGCTATCCGGAATCAGCCCCTTAAGATCTGGTTCAGATCATGGGCGTATATAAGGGAAGGGTTCAGGGGGTCCAGACCCCTCCTTAGCTTCTAAATTGATCGGGGTACAAAACATGTCCACACTGTAATGCCATGACCGGAGGGGGTGTATACGGTGTCATGCAAGTCAAGAACCCACGCCCATTTTTATATCGTAGCATATCATAAAAATACGAGCTCTTAAACGATATTAGTAAAAAATCAATGTATAACGATATTTAAAATGAAGAATATCCTTATACTAAAGACTACATTGAACCCCAACTGGTTTTGAATGTCAAATGGCAAATTGTAATTGACATATAAACGACTGTAGACTCGCCTCGAAATATGGCTGTGACAAAGAGTTCTAAAATTATGTAGAACAGATATTGGGAAAATTATCATACAAAAATTTTGAGCCTGTTCGTTAATAGCTCAATCTACTGTGAAATAGCAAAGCACCTATGCAAAATGCATTAGAACATACTTTGACATGATCTGTATAGGTAACTGTATTATTGTGATACTGTTTAATGCCTTTGGGTTATGATAACACCTAAGCCATCCATAATATCAACTTGCTCCCCCTGTCCCGCCATAAAACATCGGCTGGCGACGACTATGCCTTTACCTGATAAAAAAAATCGTAATTCGTGACGTTTATATTTAAATACCATTGTTGTATCCGGCGCAGATCTTGTCTCCGGTGATGGAGCTCCTGAAGCCCGCCGGGCTCTGTTCGATACATTTGCCAATGGAGACGACAGGTAGGGTGGCGGCCTGCAGCACTTGAGATGACGGCGAGTTCTCACCCGTCAGACCCCAGCCCACGATCTAAACGGAAACACACGTGAACACTACGAACAAACACAATCCCACTGCCATGCCTCTCCTGAAACTCAGCAAATCAATTATAAAACTTCTTAAGCGTTCCTATAAAAAAAATAAGGATAATTTAAAGATTATGTAAGTATTATTTCGACATTATATTTGATCTGTACCTATACTCTCGTGCCAGTAAAACATGAAAATTAAACCAATCCCTAGAAAACAATCACCATACCTTGCCCAACTGTCCTTCTCTAAGTTGTGCCTCCTCTAAATCAGGATTGAAGTTGACGCAAGCCGGCGACACAAATAAATGTATGCTGAACTCCTTGGTGAGTATCACAACTGCGATGTCGTCTTGGAAGTTCGCCAGGCTGCCTTGGTAATGTGGTGGGATCTTTATATCCCTTACCTGCGGAGATTACTACCATATACTTATACTACATATACTTCGCTTATAGTTATTTATTTATTAAATTAACACTCCGTAAGAAGTTGACTTTTTACAGTTTTGTTAAGTATTCATTTAAAAAGTGGAGGAATTTAATTTTAATATAAGGAAGATAGTGTACATGTGATGTTTGAAAGATATGCACAAAACAGTGGACATGAGTGTACATATTGACGTGTAATCGCTGGAAGTCGCTGAAAGCTGTTTCCAACAACTCAGTCACGAAATACTTATGCGAGGCCTATTTCCACCAGTAGTTATCCCATGGCTGGTGATTTTGTTTTTGTTATAAAAACGTTTTAAATTATCAAAGTTAAGTTTATATTTATGTGATGATATAGCTATCATGACAGGTGTTCTGACGCTCTTACCGTGAGTCCTACGATGGTTCGTTAGATCGGTGACCCCTACGTAACAGCAGGTAGTATAGTATGTAGTATGCCTAGTATGCCCGTGAGACTCGACTATAGCCATTTCACTTTCCACGCGGAATCAAAAATATAAATGTAAACAAACTTTAATTAATTTAAACACAAGGTTAACAGCATGCATAAAATATTGGTGCAATTTCCTCTACATACGGCGAATAAGCGCACGTTTACTTATGTAATGACGTCATTACCATGACATTAACCAACTGCTGGTTGCCTTAACCCACAAATAGTTAAGGGAATTCAATAAATGCACACAATATGAACAACTGAACGAGGTAACTACATGTGGGTCGGAAGGTTCGGGGTTTGCTTAGTTTCGTTAAGTAATAAAAGGTGCTGATGGTAGGATCCTTTGATGGTTCTAGATAGCGACTACCGTACTAGATGCAAGACCATAGTGACCCATGTAAGTATGTCGCGTTCCGGGACCAGCATGTGTATCCGGTTTCAGACAGGCCGACATATTTGGTTCGACTGGCGAGTGGTAAGCTCTCGTCAGTGAATTGAGTTTCCCAGTAAGAGTTCACATCAGACGGACCAGTTGAAAAAATAACAAATTTTTCAGGGAATAGTTACACCTGATATTTTTTTTTATTTCATCGAAAGACGAGACGAGCATGCCGTACGCCTAATGGTCAGCGATACGACCACCCATGAATAGTAGCAACACCATACAGCACCTTGACTTACAAAGTACTGTGTGGCATTCCACTGCGCTCGTCATCCTAAGACATAAGATCATTATGTCCAGTAGTTACAGGCTACAATATTTACTTTATACTTATGTACCAATCTCAATTTCGCTACTTTCGACAATCCACTATTCACCACGGCCCTGATTCACTACGCCACACGTAATTTTATCAATTCATAATATCTAGCAAGCACATTACGCATCTCACTGGGTTTATGGCAAATGAAATTGACACACAGAATTACATTGTGGTAATTTCACGAAGATAACGTAACACGACGACGGACGATAGGGTCATTCGTGGCAACAGCACGCAGTGGGTAAAAATTCGCATGGTCAATATTACGGAACCTATTGATGGGGCTCACACTTTTTCGGCTAAATTAGGGGTGCGTCAGGGATGATGTCAGAGCCCACAAGCTATTTTATCAAGCCTCACTTGTTTAGCGAACAACGGCGATCAACGTGATTTTGTTGATTAGCTATCAACTATTTTGTGCTGGGAAAAAGTTTATGGATAGACGGTGCATCAGTTTACAAAATACACGATTATTATAGTAGGTATTTATTTTAGTTATTAATTCTGTTCTGAAAAATAAGTGCATCTCAACTGACGTGTGATAAGAGTACGGGATTAAAAGTACGCACGCTGTTATAACTTCATTACAATGAAAAGTAACATCAAGAGTTCCTAAAATTACAGTGATCATTAAATTACAAAAATAACTAAAGTTTGTCATAATTACAGTCTAATTAATTATGTTCCTAGTGCCTACAATAGGTGTACATTTAATGTTTATTTTTACAATATTTGTACCAAGAATAAAGGAAGTTTAAAAACATATTCCATATGATTCCATGTGTACTTATACAATTTGTAATTATATTCTTGTAGTTTACCTGCGTGCGAAGCTTACCCAGTATGCTAACTATTAACCACATCTCTGGGTAGTTTTACCCACATGACGGGTCAAGAGTACGAATTTATCCCGCTGCACATAAACATGTATTGCAAAAAAACCGATGAAGCAATGTACAAAAACTCATTAAATAATGAAAGTAGAATAAATTTACTTTCAATAAACTGTTAAAACGTTTATCAGGACCCTATATTTTTGAGCATGTAGACGATAGAAAAAAAAGTGCGTACTTTTAAGCTGAATGACCCTAGCCTAGTTGAGAATGGAACGGTCTGCCGAGATAATGTCAATAGGTTCAAAACCCAAGGCACACACCTCTGACTTTTCGAAGTTATGTGTGTATTGTTTATCAATTATCGTTCGCTTTAACGGTCAAGGAAAACATCGTGAGGAAACCTGCATACCTAAGAAGCTCTTTATAAGAATTTCGAAGAAATGTGAAGTCTACCAACCCGCATTAGGCCAGAGTGGTGGACGAGGCTGCCCGTGCAGCGAGGAGGCGCGTGCCCAGCAGTGGGACATTATCTAATACGGGGCTGGAATTATTATTATTATAACGTAACACAGCTGCGTTACGAGTTCACACTGTCAGACAATAAGGCATCACATACATCAGATTTCTGAGCTGTAGTATCGTTAGGATCGTTCCACGGTCGGTACACTTTGCCGACGGCCACGGCGTAATGAGATGCAGGAGGAACTTGCCGGTCCTGGGTGAAGCAGTGCGCTGCTGGAAATGCAAAGACCAATGATAAACACTCAAGCAAGATTTACATTAAGAAGTTCTGCAAGTAAATGGTTTCTGGAACATAATATAACGTCTTCCTTAAAAAAATGAGTGTTAAGCTGTTGGGAATTATCGGGATTACCCGGAAAAGGCAAACTAGTAGCAATAAACAGAAGTAAAAAAATATAATGTCAGCATATAACGTAGGTTTCTACCTACGTTATATGCTGACATTATATTGAACGGAGTAGGTACGCACGGTGCGTCGAGCTTGTTTCCGTCCCATAATGTGAAACAAGATTAGCTTTATTAGGAATAAATTATGCCCTGGCATTCTCGAAGTCCTAGCGCCTTACCATCAGGCGGCCTAACTCCCGTCTCTCTCCAGGGTGTAAAAATAGACTATAATATTATACATACCGTGAGTGGTGCTAATACTCAGCAGCATTAATAAGTACCTGATATGACAGCGCGCTTGGAGACGAGGGTGCCACCGCAGATCTGCATGTAAGGGTTTGTGGTCTTCCTGTAGAGCCCCGCGTGCCACGGATACGCATCAGGTGAACGCACGCGCGAGGCACCACTTAAGAAAGGGCCCGATTCAACAAAATCTGAACCATATGCGCCATAACCTTAAAAAGACTGTTACTATAAAATAAGTCCCTCGTGGGTGGAAATATTGTGGGCAGGGATATTGCTTTATCTTTTTTTGCCGTCAAGCAACAGTCTATAAGCACTGCTGTATTTTATTATGTAGGAAATATTCTACATAATAGAATGCAATATAATAATATTGTAGGTAATTTTATTTTAACTGGGTAACGAACCCAGTTCAGTGCCAAGCATTGCTCAGTGATTCAAAATTCTGGCTCTTGTTGCTACTGTTTATTGATGTTCACTAAGGCGAGCAGTTTGCTCTCCCCATAGTAAAAATACATAATACCAGCGCCGTACTTTAAACTGTTTCTCTGCTGGATACTGTTGTCCTCAACTATTGAGAGGGTTTAGACTTTAGTCCACCACGCAGGCCTTGTGCGGGTAGGCAGAGTTTATGGGTATACCTTAGAAATTCGTATGTAAAATTCCTAGGTATATTTATACGTTTCCTGACTTTGTTCTCTTTTACTATTAAATCTGGCTAAAAGTAATTATAGACGAAGAACATATACAAAAAGTTAGAGGAGTCTTGGGCTTTGAACCTGCTACCTCCTCTCGGCAGTTTATTCCATCCCCCACTAGACTATTGCTCCGATGCACACTCACACACATTACACTTCATTATACTTCTATTAATAATCTTTGTGTGCCAGTTTCCGTAAAAATAAAATATATTTATTTCTTTGTTTAAATTTATTCCTTATAAACCTTCTTGTGATAACTCACCAGCACACACCACTGACGCTACACTTATTAGTATTACTCCGTCCCGTATCCACATATCGGTCACTTCTTGCACTGCGCGCCGACCACTGAGGACTGACGCGTTAAATTCAATCGCAGGGCATATTTTTTGTACCTGCCTTACCTCCCTTTCGCAAACGATAACCTTTTATCCGCGCGCCGGTCATAAAACCCAGTCATTGACCATTACTGACTGTTTACCGAGGCACTTAGTGAAAGAATGTTATAAAATAAAAATATATGTATAAAAAATTTAAGCCTTACTTCCGAAAACCTTGTTTTTAAGTCGGGTACTTTTTTTGCTCCCTCCTGGGGACTCGAGTCTGTTAATGCCGCTGCTATGATAAAACCACCAAGCCATATTTTAGATGGTACGTATACTAGGTGACAGGTCTAAACAAAAAATAAAATAGTGAAATGAACACAATAAAAATATCGATATTGCTAGGCGCATCTATTTAATAGATGAAATAAATAGTGTGCCGCCACGCAACAGTGTGCATGCACTGTTGTGTTTCTGTGTGAAAGGCATTGTAGCCAGTGTAACTACAGTACATAATAAGACTTACATCTTATGTCTCAGAATGACGAGCGCAGTGGAATGCCACACAGTACCTACTTTGTAACTCAAGGATGGTGATTCTACTATTTATGGGTGGTCGTATCGCTTACCATCAGGCGAACGGCATGCTCGACTCGTGATTCGATGCCATAAAAAAATCCATGATGTCTAATATACGTTCATATGAATAACAGGGCCACGAAAAAAAAACATGTGCAAAAACCTTCAAAAGGCCAGCCATCTGCCAACATCAGACAATCTTGATTTGGTTTATCGTTATTAAAATGGAGTAAAACACGTATTTTAGTTAGACGGGTTGTCAGGGCCGTAGCTAAACATGTCGTACCTTTAGGATGAAAACGACACAATTCAAAAAGACGGAAAATTGGGTTATCGTCATAAAATTACTTAAAACGAAGTACTCAATACAACAATAGTTCAAACACAGCCATATTCAAGCAGGAAAAGGACAAAGCTGTTACATCGGTCCCTTTTTAATTATATATTTATAAATAAGGGACTAGTGTTATAGTCATTTAAAAATGACAACTCAATTTTCTATTTTTTGAATTGTGTCGTTTTCGTTCTAAATGTGCGATGTATTTAAGGTATGGCAGCTGTAGTTACAAGTAGGACGTACCTAAGTAAAAATATTACTTGATCTGCCCCCTTATTCTCTATGACACGCGTTATTTTCACCGCTCGTAACAAGCGCGTAACGTAACTCATCGCGTATATTACTATGGAAATTGGCATACAGAATACCATTTTACGCACATTACACGAAGTGAACGTGACGCGGCCGCGTTACGAGTTAACAATGTCATAGAGAATCATGCCTCTGTTCTGCTCATATTCTGATCAGTGATCAATCGATATTTGGCTTTTTTGTTTTGTGAACATGTGTGTCAGTTTAATACTTATATAATTGTTTGGGTGATATACAGGTGTATCAAAATTCCTTTAAATCCGTAAATCCATATTTATTTTTCGTCATAATCTGCTTTACAGTCCTTTGCTGATTATTAGTTGACTATTAAGGTAGGGCATTAGTATTACCTACTTACATGCGAACGATTTTTTTGAACCGGTAAAACCGCTTATGCTGTTAATATCTACGTTGTATGTGGCTGACGCCTTCGAAATCTATACTAATATTATAAAGCTGAAGAGTTTGTTTGTTTGTTTGTTTGAACGCGCTAATCTCAGGAACTACTGAACCGATTTTGAAAAATCTTTCACTAATAGGAAGCTACTTTACTCCTGAGTGCTATAGGCTACTTTTTATCCCAGGAAAATATTTTTATCCCGGAAAAACTTTTTCACGCGGGCGGAGTCGCGAGCACTACTAGTTCTTAATAAGAAAAAGTCTACCAATCACTAGACTAGGCTACTAATCTTCTCAGTAGTAAATGATGGTCGTACTCAGCAGTGGCACAGGTATAAGACAGGGCTGGTATAGTATTATGGCAAAGTTTTTTAAGGATTCTAAAGGATTAGACGTATTTTTTTTTTTTTTTATTTATTTGGTCTACATAACTGGATACAAACAATATAGCATGCTTTAATTCTATTTACAAAAATATGATTTGTTCTATGTTCATAACCTTTTACATATAGACACAGCATGCATCGTACATAACACTGCAGTAGAATTTAGTTGTACTTATACATACAAAAAGAAGAAAAAAAATATAACCTTCAAAACGAAAATAAAGAAAACAATAGCTATGATTTTATGAGTATTCCATGACTTACCCCGCCTTTAAATGTAAGGATACGTGAATTGCTTTTGTCAGCCTCACAAAAACATGGAACATCTCAACTTATTTTTTTTAATCATAGAAGTTATGTTTTTGTTTATGAATATATTTTTATCTCTAGTTTAATAATACGTTTATTATATTAAGTGCAGCATTACTGTTTTGAAGTTCCAAATATTATATTTTATTAAGGCTGCCATATCCCAAAACACCTTCTTTTCTATTCAATTTTAAACCAAGAAATAATCAACATTTCGGTCCGAGAAAAATATATGTTATAGTTAAATAATCATTCTACATTGGTGTGGATTCCAAAACACGATACTTACAACTTCCTTTGACTGCCTCGGTGGCGTAGTGGTATTGCGTACGCATTACGAGTACGATTTGCGCGCTGAGGTCCTGGGTTCGAATCCCGGGTCGAGCCAAAAATATTGTGACTGGGTTTTTTCATCTTAAAATTTACTCAGTCGCAGCTCGGAGTCAGGAAGTTGGCGGTGTGATACCCCCGTGCCTCGGAAAGCACGTAAAGCCGTTGGTCCTGCGCCTGATCTCTCTCCGGTCATGTCGGATTGCCGTCTCACCGGACTATGAGAGTGAAGGAATAGCGAGTGCATCTGTGTATTGCGCACACACTTGTGCACTATAATATCTCCTGCGTACCTGGCTGATCTCCGTTGAGATTGGCCGCCGTGGCCGAAACTGGCTAGGAGGATTTTTCACTTACAACTTCGCTCGATCATAAAAAATCACGAAAACAGAGAAAATTCGGATTTTATTTTTAAAAATTAATTATAGTATATTAAACAATTACTTTAAAAATATAAGTCAATAAAAGGGTAATAACATTTAGCAGATTGCTATGCAAAAAAATGTTCACAAAAGTAATTCGCACTTTTCAAAATTCAAAAAAACACGAATTTTTTAACAATTCCGCACAACGCGTCTCGTTTCAGATGCGCCCGAGGCGCCGTGGAGGTCGGACCTACGTCAATTTTTCGCGCTTGCTGCCACTAATTTATCGGAGTATTTGACAGCTTTTGTTTATAGTTGGACCGCGTTATGTAGAAAAGGAACCAACTACTTTTGAACAACAATTATGGATTCTTATTTGTAATAGATGGATTTTTCTATGAATGTTTCCTATTATTTTTCTTTCTTCTTTAAACACGTTGTCATACTTGTTTCAACTGTTGTTTGTTTTTGCTGAATAGTAAAGGATCACATTTGAATTTATTGCGTGTAAAATTGTAAAATAATATATTTGCATAATTTGTGGATAATATTTTGGCATAATACCTCCAAAGGAAAATAATGTAATTAAAAAAAATGTACTTTATTGTAAAAAAAAGCGTGGGGTGCAGGGTGTCAATAGATATAAATATTTTATTGAAAGATAATATGAGTAAAAGGATTATCATTTTGATACTATCTTAAAAAGCACCCCACGCTTTTTTTACAATAAAATAAGTACATCTTTTTCTTATTTGCACTATTCTTAATTCAAATTTATTTTCTATTTTTAGTTGCATTTCCTATAAAGCATGTTTTTTAGTTTTTTTTCTAACTGTTATTTATTTTTCATTTTTTAAGCTTGTTCTACTATTGTCCAACAGATGTCACTAAAAACAAGTAAGATTTTTTTATACATAAGAGTAGCCAGTTTAGTTATAACTCTACTATGGTCCAACAGATGTCAAAAATAAATGAGCTATCATTTACTCATTCATTTTGAATATTTATTCATTATTAGTTGGATTTTCTATAAAATAGTGTTTTTTGTTTAAAATAATGAATTGACTTCGGTTCTTGATAAATATGCCAAATTTTCATCCGACGTTTTGAAGGCGGTCAAAATCATGTTCAAAGTTTCCGTTACATAGATACATTTAAATGTACGTTACATAGCTTAATTTAAATTTATTTTCTATTTTTTAGTTGGATTTTCTATAAGGCTTGTTTTTTTGTTTTTTTATTTGCTATTTAATATTATGGATAGAATATCATAGTACAGAATAACACAAAGCCAGCTACCTTATTATTGATACAAGTAAATCCCAATTATTGCGATATCAATATCGGTATTTTTAAGTTCTTCATTTGGTCCAGTAGCCCACATTTTCTTGAAAAAATCCCGGTTTGGGTCCCCTAAATTAAGTATCTGCTTATAAATATGCATACGAGCTCTACAGACCCTGGAGGTATTGGTATAGGCTTCTTTGTGTAACATCTATAAAGCAGTACTAGAACCTGGTGTGTCTGTACATAGAAAGAAAAAAAAATAAAGGGACGACTAAATAAGAGTAATAGAACACAAATCACCGTTTTTTATTTCATTCTTTTCTCGTTGTTTGTCTGCGTATCTGTTTTTCTGTTTATTTGTTAGCGCACATCTCCGACACTACTAAACGGATATCTATGAAATGGTATGGAGATAGCTTGAGTCCCTGGGTAGAAGCATAGGTATACTTTTTAACCTATAAAAAATCTTTTATGCGGGCGACGCTGCCAGGAAACAACAATAAAATAGTATGAGTGACAATAGTACATACTAATACAAAATAATAAGTTGTTTTCAGGATTTTACGGCAATTTGGACTTGACTACAATTTATATGAAGACCATACTATTATGATTTGAAAAAATACTGTCCGACATATTTATAGGTATATAGAGTAAATTTTTCAGATGGGACAGCAAAGTCAATATTTTCTATTATGAACCACAGTTCAAACTTTAAAGTAGGTAGTAAGCAAATACGAAAATATCATTTAAAAAATCGCGATAAAATAAAAAAATGGTTTTATTTCAATGTCTTACCAAGTTTTTTTGTATGTCGGGTAATTCCTTTTTATTGATCTCATTGAGGGTGTCTGAATATATAACGTCGCGTAAGATAAAATAATAACCGTGAAAAATCCATTTGAGTTGTCAGACTAGTAGTAGTCGCAAGAGTTGGGTATATAATAAGGCTGCCAAATCATATGAAGCAACTACTTCGGTGCAGTTCAATACTAAGTAGTAACTATTGCGGTTTTCATATCGGTCAGTGCTTAGTTGAGCGGTTACTATGTTAACCATTCCATATTCGCGTCTTCCCCGGCGAACAAGACGTCACTTTTCATTCAGTGGAAATCGTCTTTACGCGCTTACCCATAGGGTTCTAATTAAAAAATCTGAAATGACACCTGTCAAACTCGGAATACTGAAAGGGTTTCGGGTTTAAACTTGAGGTCATATTCAGGTTACTAGACTAGTCGATTATTATAGTTAATATTGGTTAAGTAATTGTCTCAATCACCAATATTATGTCACAATAACTAAAGATAATAATGAATCTTGACGTGGTATTCTACTCTGTGAACATTTGATTACGTAATCATTGATCAACCAACAATAAATCGTGATATCAAGACATAATTCATAGGTAACTTTTATTATGTATGCCTACGTATACCTATTTCAGCTGCCGCTGTCTGCGACATACATATGTTTGGATAGTACTCCCAAAAGTTAGACTTTCGCAATAAATCGTATAATTTTAAAGTCCTCCAATTTTGAGATGTATGTAATTTTATTTTGCTTGAAAACTACATCTACACTTATCTATACTAATATTATAAAGAGTAAAGATTCAATTGTATGTTTGTTTGCATTGAATAGGCTCCGAAACTGCTGGACCGATTTGAAAAACTCTTTCATCAATATAAAGGTCCATTATCCCAGGGATTATAAAGCGGGACTTTTATCCCAGAAAAATTCATTCACGCGGACGAAGCCGCGAGCAGAAGTCTAGTTTAAAATATATTAGCTATCGATGGAGGGGTCTAATTTTTTTGATGGATTCAAGATCCATATTTTTGTCCTTTTAATATTCGTAAAGTTTGAGCCGTGTTAGATAGAGGCCCAGCACCCATAAAAAAGCGGACATCTTTTGTCGTAAAATAAACTGCTTCACTATTGTTTAATTGTTTATTGTGACGTAGTCGCGGCTGATTGGTGTCGAGCGAGTTCATTTGAAATTCAACATCGCGGTACCTGACGCGCCGGTACATTAGACAGCTGTAAATGCCAACAGCGCTCAGATTTCCTAGCCTTAACTCGCAGTACTTTCGGGAAGGTTATATACGCCGTACTTGTAGACAGCCCCATAAGTAGCCGAACAAATTTAAATGACCTCTACGCATTAAGTTTAACTAAAACATTTTGTTTTTCTTTATGTGAAGTAAATTACCTTAATTTTATTTTTCTGAAGAGAAAACGAGAATTGATAAGAACACAAAAGTGTAGAATCGATTTGAAGATTTAAATTTGATCAGCTACTTATATGGCTGACTGTACCTATCAGTGATTATATTATTATATTAATTCCAATGTAATTTTAATTTGGCTGCCTCGGTGGCGTAGTTGTATTACAGTACGACTGCAAAGCTGAGGTCTCGGGTTCGATCCCCGGGTCGGGCAAAAAGATATTGAGTTTTTCTATTCAGTATCAGCTCAGAGTCTGGAATTTGTGCCCGATATGGCGATAGGCTCGCCCCCTATCACATCATGGGACGGAATAATGGCGAAAAGTGGGTGCACTAGTTGCGCCTCTGCCTACCCCTTCGGGCTAACAGGCGTGAGTGTATATGTATGTATAAATATATGTAATTTTAATTTATTTCATTTTATTATCATTTGAGGGCACTAGTTAATGTAAATAAAACAAGAACATTCAATAAATTATAATTTAATCAGTGTAATAATACATTTCTTTATATACAGTACATAGTTGTGAACAGATATAATTTGTTACTGCGTATATAGTTGCGGGCTAGGAGTCTTGGCCTTACTAGGTTAGTATAGCTTGCAGCTGTGGCCAACATGCTTTTCTACGAACGTTAATGCCAATAGAATAGAAAAAACTATGGGAATGAAAAAATGAATGAAAAGTGGACGATAGCCTAGTTGGGAATGGAACGGTCTGCCGAGACAATGTCCGGAGGTTCGAAACCCAATGCACACACCTCTGACTTTTCGAAGTTACGTGTGTATTGTTTATCAATTAACGTTCGCTATAACGGTGAAGGAAAACATCGTGAGGAAACCTGCATACCTAAGAAGTTCTTTGTAAGAATTTCGAAGGTATGTGAAGTCTACCAACCCGCACTAGGCCAGCCTGGTGGACTAAGGTCTTAAAAACCCTCTCAGTAGTAGAGGAGGAGTATCAGGAGTATTATATACTGTCCCACTGCTGGGCACGGGCCCAGCAGTGGGACAGTATATAATACAGGGCGGGTATTATTATTATCTCTATATATATAAAATTCTCGTGTCACAGTTTTCGTTGCCATACTCCTCCGAAACGGCTTGACCGATTTTGATGAAATTTTTTGTGCTTATCCGGTATCTATGAGAATCGGCCAACATCTATTTTTCATCCCCCCAAATGTTAAGGGTGGACCACACCTAAATTTTTTTTTTTATTTTTCAGACAAAATTTTTTGTTTTAATTTTTTTATGATACAGCATACAAAAATACCTACAACCCTAAATTTTCACCCCTCTACGATCAACCCTTATTTTTTAATAGCTAGAAATTGCTAGGAAATTATTTATATGGCAAAACAACGTTTGCCGGGTCAGCTAGTTATTTATAATATTGTGCCAGTGCTGTTGTGTTTCGGTTCGAAGCATACTTATTGTAATCCAACTGTAGAGCTTATGGGCACGACTTACAATCAGGCGAACGTTAAGCGCGTTTCGTTATTCATGTGATGAAAAAATATCTACACCTACATTATAATTTTCAAAGCCAACAAGCGTAGTATTTGAACCGGCCGTCAGCTTCAGAGCGAACACCGCTAACCGAATTTGTTTTGTACCTTACAACAACAATTAAACATTCGAAATACTCCTGCACAGTTTATGTTGCAACGGCAATTGTTTTCGACATGCGAAGTAAAAAGGACAAGAAATGGTGGAACAGTGTGAGCAAACCCTTTATGTTGGCTCCACATTCATGCCGTGAAAGCCCGCAAATACTGCGAACCGCGAATGTAAATTGATTTGCGGCGTGCCCTGATAGGAGTCGGTTTTACTTTTTTTTATTTTTTCAATGGATCTCCCTCATCCACCATTTTTTTTTTGGCTATTTACTGTTTTACATGTTTTTATTTTTAACGAAAGTGTAATTATATAAAGCTAAAGCACGAATTATTCTAGAAGCAGCGGCTGCCTCATTGACATCCGTTCTCTTTGAGCGCGCGGACGAAACCGTGACGGCCTGGCGAAGCTTTACAAGTGTAGAGACAATCCCTTTTTCACAGTATGAAACACGAAACTCTTAGCGTTAATGATACGTGAATTCACGCCGCGCGGTGATCTGGGTCGCGCATGAGTGTAGAGCTGGCATTAGACTACGATATGGATCGCTACTAAGGACTATGCGCTATAATATACTTGCCGCCTTATAATACATGTTTTACGTTTGTTACCCCTGATGAGTCGTGTTGCGCCTTTAAAATTGAAGTGTGACAAGGAAAGGATTACGATGAAGAAGATAGCTCACTTTGCCATACATGGCATCGGTATGAGGTTTCAAAGGAAATCATTTGATTCACCAAAGCACGCATCATTACAAAAAAAAACTGCATAGAACTTTGAATAACTTTAATAATTATTAATCAGTGTCCCATATGTATCAAGGTAATTTAGCTTCATCATAAATCAAGTCCAAATATTTTTCCTTGAAATTCCACTTGATATGGTTCAATACATTTACAAGAGCAGCAATCATTCTGACGCAACAGCTCCGATTCACCAAAGCGCGTCTCGGTTAAGTCGTAGTTAGGCGGTAACTCGCAAGATTTTTCAATGTCTGGCAGCACAGATTTAAGGAAACGTTCGTGTTTGTGCAGGTTGGTGAAGGTGGCCCACGTGTGGATGTTGCACATGTTCTCCGTAGAGGGGGAGGTGGACACCACGCCGCGCAGAAAGGCCAGCTCGCGGAGCTGCCACTTCGCGAGGAAGATCAGCCCGCCGCCGCTGTCGCCGCGACACACCGCCGTGCCTGCAGCGAACAAGTAAACTTACAATCAATGGAAAAAAATTGTAATTTGTACCGTTTTATCGCTTAATTATTAACGCTCCTGACAACTTGAAGATATTCAAACTCTTTTAGCTTTCATGCTAGCAACACAACTTACAACTATTTATTACACAACTGAATCTAAAGACGAGGGCGTTCTGAGCACCAGGTAGTTTTTTTATGTAGGGACACGACAAAGTGACCTGCATCTGATAGTAAGCGGAGAGGGATCCAGATAAAATGTCGACTGACGAGCGATGATTGTCCCAGTCGACAGAACTATTCCGACCTGTTTGAAAGCAGCCACCGTCCACAAGCTGTAAATCCCACCATGGTGGCCCACGAAGTATGTCGCTATCCGGAATCAGCCCCTAAAGATCTGGTTCAGATCATGGGCGTATATAAGGGAAGGGTTCAGGGGGTCCAGACCCCTACTTGGCTTACAATAAACCATACTACGCCACTGACCGCTGACATTTTGGCGATCCGGAACCCCCCTTAGCTTCTAAAATGATCGGGGTGCAAAACATGTCCACACTGTAATGCCGTGACCGGAGGGGGTGTATACGGTGTCATGCAAGTCAAGAACCGACGCCCATTTTTATATCGTAGCCCCCCCCCCCCCTCCTCCGATGTGAAAGCTATAGCTACACCCGTCGTTCAAATTCAGATTCTAGTACAGGCCGGCATTATTATATCGACTGTCCACAGATAAACATCTCTCGTCAGCTGCGACTCTATTTGCCACTCTCCGCTTACGATCAGGTGCAGTGGGGACATATTGCCGAGTCCGAATATAAAAACCCATAGAAACTTCACTCTGGTTGAATATCCAGGTGAACGAAGAACTCGTGGAGCTGATGCCCACCAACCTGAGGCTATATACAATGCGAAGCATATAAGCGTATAAGGCAGTTGCCCGCGAAGAGGATGCGCGATTACTGGGGACTGCAACTTCAGAAAGATATTAATTGACGACGATTGTATCTGCTTATATGTTGGAAAATCTAAATGCCACACCGCGTGATAAAAATACGAGCTCTTAAACGAAATTAGTAAAAAATCAAAGAATAACGATATTTAAAATGAAGAATATCCTTATACTAAAAACTACATTGGACACCAACTGGTTTTGAATGTCAAATGGCAAATTGTAATTGACATATAAACGGCTGTAGACTCGCCTCGAAATATGGCTGTGACAAAGAGTTCTAAAATTATGTAAAACAGATATTGGGAAAATTGTCAAACAAAATCTACTGTGAAATAGCAAAGCACCTATGCAAAATGCATTAGAACATACTTTGACATGATCTGTATAGGTAACTGTATTATTGTGATACTTTTTAATGCCTTTGGGTTATGATAACATCTAAGCCATCCATAATATCAACTTGCTCCCTCTGTCCCGCCATAAAACATCGGCTGGCGACGACTATGCCTTTGCCTGATAAAAAAAATCGTAATTCGTGACGTTTATATTTAAATACCATTGTTGTATCCGGCGCAGATCTTGTCTCCGGTGATGGAGCTCCTGAAACCCGCCGGGCTCTGTTCGATACATTTGCCAATGGAGACGACAGGTAGGGTGGCGCCCTGCAGCACTTGAGATGACGGCGAGTTCTCACCCGTCAGACCCCAGCCCACGATCTAAACGGAAACACACGTGAACACTACGAATAAACACAATCCCACTGCCATGCCTCTCCTGAAACTCAGCAAATCAATTATAAAACTTCTTAAGCGTTCCTATTCAAAAAATAAGGATAATTTAAAGATTATGTAAGTATTATTTCGACATTATATTTGATCTGTATACTCTCGTGCCAGTAAAACATGAAAATTAAACAAATCCCTAGAAAACAATCACCATACCTTGCCCAACTGTCCTTCTCTAAGTTGTGCCTCCTCTAAATCAGGATTGAAATTGACGCAAGCCGGCGACACAAATAAATCTATGCTGAACTCCTTGGTGAGTATCACAACTGCAATGTCGTCTTGGAAGTTCGCCAGGCTGCCTTGGTAATGTGGTGGGATCTTTATATCCCTTACCTGCGGAGATTACTACCATATACTTATACTACATATACTTCGCTTATAGTTATTTATTTATTAAATTAACACTCCGTAAGAAGTTGACTTTTTACAGTTTTGTTAAGTATTCATTTAAAAAGTGGAGGAATTTAATTTTAATATAAGGAAGATAGTGTACATGTGATGTTTGAAAGATATGCACAAAACAGTGGACATGAGTGTACATATTGACGTGTAATCGCTGGAAGTCGCTGAAAGTTGTTTCCAACAACTCAGTCACGAAACCCTTATGGGAGGTCGATTTCCACCAGTAGTTATCCCATGGCTGGTGATTTTTTTTTGTTATAAAAACGTTTCAAATTATCAAAGTTAAGTTTATATTTATGTGATGATATAGCTATCATGACAGGTGTTCTGACGCTCTTACCGTGAGTCCTACGATGGTTCGTTAGATCGGTGACCTCTACGTAATAGCATACATGCCCCTGAGACACGACTATAGTCATTTCGCTTTCCACGCGGAATCAAAAATATAAATCAAACTTTAATTAATTTAAACACAAGGTTAACAGAATGCATAAAATATTGGTGGAATTTCCTCTACATACGGCGAATAAGCGCACGTTTACTTATGTAATGACGTCATTACCATGACATTAACCAACGGCTGGTTGCCTTAACCCACAAATAGTTGAGGGAATTCAATAAATGCACACAATATGAACAACTGAACGTGGTAACTACATGTGGATTGGAAGGTTCTGGGTTTGCTTATTTTCGATAAGCAATAAAAGGTGCTGATGGTAGGATCCTTTGATGGTTCTAGATAGCGACTACCGTACTAGGTGCAAGACCATAGTGACCCATGTAAGTATGTCGCGTTCCGGGACCAGCCCGTGTATCCAGTTTCAGACAGGCCGACATATTTGGTTCGACTGGCGAGTGGTAAGCTCTCGTCAGTGAATTGAGTTTCCCAGTAAGAGTTCACATCAGACGGACCAGTTGAAAAAATAACAAATTTTTCAGGGAATAGTTACACCTGATATTTTTTTTTTTTCATCGAAAGACGAGACGAGCATGCCGTACGCCTAATGGTAAGCGATACGACCACCCATGAATAGTAGCAACACCATACAGCACCTTGACTTACAAAGTACTGTGTGGCATCCCACTGCGCTCGTCATCCTAAGACATAAGATGTTATGTCTCATTATGTCCAGTACTTACACTGGCTACAATATTTACTTTGTATTTTATGTACCGATCTCCATTTCGCTACTTTCGACGCTTATCCACTATTCACCAGGGCCCTGATTCACTACGCCACACGTAATTTTATCAATTCATAATATCTAGACTGCCTCGGTGGCGTAGTTGTATTACAGTACGACTGCAAAACTGAGGTCTCGGGTTCAATCCCCGGGTCGTGCAAAGTGATATTGAGTTCTTCTATTCAGTATCAGCCGGAGTCTGGAATTTGTGCCCGATATGGCGATAGGCTCGCCCCCTATCACATCATGGGACGGAATAACGGCGAAAAGTGGGTGCACTAGTTGTGCCTCTGCCTACCCCTTCGGGGATAACAGTCGTGAGTGTGTGTGTGTGTGTGTCATAATATCTAGCAAGCACATTATAACGCACCTCATTGTGTTTATGGCAAATGAAATTGGCGCACAGAATTACATTGTGGTAATTTCACGAAGATAACGTAACACGACGACGGACGCTAGCCTAGTTGAGAATGGAACGGTCTGCCGAGATAATGTCAATAGGTACAAAACCCAAGGCACACACCTCTGACTTTTCGAAGTTACGTGTGTATTGTTTATCAATTATCGTTCGCTTTAACGGTCAAGGAAAACATCGTGAGGAAACCTGCATACCTAAGAAGCTCTTTATAAGAATTTCGAAGAAATGTGAAGTCTACCAACCCGCACTAGGCCAACGTGGTGGACGAGGCGGCCCGTGCAGCGAGGAGGCGCGTGCCCAACAGTGGGACAGTATCTAATACAGGGCTGGAATTATTATTATTATAACGTAACACAGCTGCGTTACGAATTCACACTGTAAGCGAATAAGGCATCACATACATCAGATTTCTGAGCTGTAGTATCGTTAGGATCGTTCCACGGTCGGTACACTTTGCCGACGGCCACGGCGTAATGAGATGCAGGAGGAACTTGCCGGTCCTGGGTGAAGCAGTGCGCCGCTGGAAATGCAAGGACCAATGATAAACACTCTAGCAAGATTTACATTAAAAAGTTCTGCATGTAAATGGTTTCCGGAAGATAATATAACGTCGTCCTTTAAAAAATGTGTGTTAAGTTGTTGGGAATTATCGGGATTACCCGGAAAAGGCAAACTAGTAGTAATAAACAGAAGTAAAAAAATATAATGTCAGCATATAACGTAGGTTTCTACCTACGTTATATGCTGACATTATATTTAACGGAGTAGGTACGCACGGTGCGTCGAGCTTGTTTCCGTCCCATAATGTGAAACAAGATTAGCTTTATTAGGAATAAATTATGCCCTGGCATTCTCGAAGTCCTAGCGCCTTACCATCAGGCGGCCTAACTCCCGTCTCTCTCCAGGGTGTAAAAATAGACTATATTATTATACATACCGTGAGTGGTGCTTATACTCAGCAGCATTAATAAGTACCTGATATGACAGCGCGCTTGGAGACGAGGGTGCCACCGCAGATCTGCATGTAAGGGTTTGTGGTCTTCCTGTAGAGCCCCGCGTGCCACGGATACGCATCAGGTGAACGCACGCGCAAGCCACCACTTACGAAAGAGACCGATTTAATAACATCTGAACCACATGCGCCATAACCTTAAAAAGACTGTTACTATAAAATAAGTCCCCCGTGGGTGGAAATATTGTGGGCAGGGATATTGCTTTATCTTTTTTTGCCGTCAAGCAACAGTCTATAAGCACTGCTGTATTTTATTATGTAGGAAATATCCTACATAATAGAATGCAATATAATAATATTGTAGGTAATTTTATTTTAACTGGGTAACGAACCCAGTTCAGTGCCAAGCATTGCTCAGTGATTCAAAATTCTGGCTCTCGTTGCTACTGTTTATTGATGTTCACTAAGGCGAGCAGTTTGCTCTCCCCATAGTAAATATACATAATACCAGCGCCGTACTTTAAACTGTTTCTCTGCTGGATACTGTTGTCCTCAACTATTGAGAGGGTTTAGGCTTTAGTCCACCACGCAGGCCTTGTGCGGGTAGGCAGAGTTTATGGGTATACGTTAGAAATTCGTATGTAAAATTCCTAGGTATATTTATACGTTTCCTGACTTTGTTTTCTTTTACTATTAAATCTAGCTAAAAGTAATTATAGACGAATAACATATACAAAAAGTTAGAGGAGTCTTGGGCTTTGAACCTGCTACCTCCTCTCGGCAGTTTATTCCATCCGCCACTAGACTACTGCTCCGATGCACACTCACACACATTACACTTCATTTTACTTCTATTAATAATCTTTGTGTGCCAGTTTCCGTAAAAATAAAATATATTTATTTCTTTGTTTAAATTTATTCCTTGTAAACCTTCTTGTGATAACTCACCAGCACACACCACTAACGCTACACTTATTAGTATTACTCCGTCCCGTATCCACATGTCGATCACTTCTTGCACTGCGCGCCGACCACTGAGGACTGACGCATTGAATTCAATCGCGGGACATATTTTTTTACCTGCCTTATACTGAGATTTCGCAGACGATAACCTTTTATCCGCGCGCCGGTCATAAAACCCAGTCATTAACTATTACTGACTGTTTACCGAGGCACTTAGTGAAAGAATGTTATAAAATAAAAATATATGTATACAGGGTCATTTTGTAACCGAATACATAAATTTAACTGCGATAAAATCAATTTGAAAGAAACACCATGCAGTTAATTAATTTAACCATAAATGTAAAATAAAGAAGTACATTTTTCAAACAAAATAAATAACAAAAAAGGTCTTTTAATTTTAGACATCCTATTGCCACTACTAGTAAACGAGAAATCGTCGGAGCGTCAACATCGCACTGAGGTGTGTGTGTTTCATTGATAATATGCTCACGCACACGCGAACAAGAGATGCACACACGGAGCGCAACGATAAGCTGTCACATCGCGCCATCGTAACCAAGAAGCTTTATTCCAAACCGAAAAGATGAGGTCGCTATTATTACCAATGCGTCTGTGTCAGGTCACATAGGTCAATCTAAACAACAGTCACTTACTAGATTCTGTCAGAGCCAGTTATGTCTCCTTTAGAAGACTGAAATCATTGTGGCATCTTCGATAATGGTCACAGTCCGTACACCGCACGTAGCTTATCAAAAAGCCTCACAACCCTAAGATTCTATCAACTATCACACGATACATCAGCAAGAATCGCACGCACAAGCCGTCAAATTCGTCGATCGATTTCGTGGAACCAACTATGATGCTACCGTTATGATACGAGTGGCAGCGAGGTTCTGGAAAATTGGAATTTTGAACATTTACTCAGTAATCCCTAAAAGTACAAAAGACATTTCAACGACCTTCTCGGAAACACTAACACTTTATTCACGAGCTTTGTAAATGTAAATCATAGTTTACCACAACAGAAACTTAAAAATTAACACAATAGAATAATAATTACAATTAAAGAACATTTAATCGTGTGCGCATAAAAGCCGACAAAAGACTAAACTAAAAACCTACACTTGCTCGCGTCTCCCGAAGCGATGTCAAAGGCAAGGTCACTCGGATCGATATAAACCGATATAATAATAAAATTACAATAGTTACGAGTAAGTACATAGGGCCCATCGGCCTAACATTCGGTTCATAAATCAACATACGCCACGTCGTGTTGCTGCCGGGCGAGTAGCCGCTGGCAAAATGACGAGTACCGAGTACTGTGGCCGAGTGGCGACTGGCGGGCGACGCGCGCGCCGTCCCCCGCTTTCCCGCGGCGCATGCGCCTGAAGGAGCCAGTGCGGGGCCATAGGCATGAAGTCCACGAATCCCGGACCGCGAATCTCGATGTATTTCGACACGTTACACATTTTGATAAATATCACTTGTACTTATTGCTATTACCTGGAATTGTCGTAATTTACTAGTAGGGTAAAAAACGTTTAATTTTTACCACTTCATAGAATACACGCACACTTTTGTCAAGAATAAGTAACATTTACGTACGTATTGGAAGCTTTAGTATTTAACTAAAGTTTTAGTTTTAGTTAAATACTAAAGCTTCCAATAGTGAGTAATGACTGAACTTAATTTAAGATAACCAGGATATTCAATTGACTAATGACCAAAATTATTGTAAGTAGGTAAAACATAGGTATTTAGAAGGATTTTTATGCACTTGGTCGAGTCACTTTATAAGTGGTTAGTAAATAACGCCGGTTTTAGGTATTATTACTCAGGCAGGAACAATTAAAAATTGCGATTGTTATGACGGTGCGGAGATACTGGGGTAGTCTGTCAGAGGTGTCCGGGAATAAACCCATATTTCGCCCAAATGTCCGGGATTCTTGCCGTGTTTGTCCGGCGTCGGCAATTTAGGTAATGGCAGCCCTATACAAAGAACATGCCGACAAGTGCGCCGTGCGCCCGATGGCGCGCGCGATCGTTGGCCCCGCCAGCTGATGTTCGTGTTACACGTGCTCCCACAGGGATACCAAGCTTTGGTACTATTACCTTATTCTGCAATATCTTGCAATTTTAGTTTTACATTGTTCTATGCTATTTAAACCGTACCACAATGCATATTGAAATTAAATGATGTTAGAGCCCTGGTATGCTTTATTGCTTAAAGTAATATTTTTACAATTGCTGCGTATTCGTTTAAGTAGACTTTTCATTAGCATAATTACCCTAGTTATTTTATTATTTAATACACTTATTTAAGTGTGCTAGAAATCCATGTGATAAATAAACTAATATCCGATTCTTTGAAAAGCTGTGTCATTTTAGCAAACTTGTCGGTTAAAATGTTTATACTGGCAACACAGCGTGTTTGAGTGCGTGTTTGTAATGAATGGCGTGCGAAAGAGACATAACATGTTGGTATCTGCACGTTAGTTTCAATGTGTCAGTAACAAGATCAACGACTCTGACGCGATACAAAATGTAGCTAGACATTAGAAGGTACAGAAGGCATAATAAGGCCTTTGGTAGTATAAAGTATTTACGTAAACCTATTTTAGGCATGACGTCCAGAAATATTGATGTTAAAATTAAAATGGACGTTGAAATATCATACGGAATCTAAAAAATATGATATCAATAGATTAAAATCCTGTAACTTTTTTAATAACCCGACTGCGAGTTGTTTAGTACCTACCTATTTCGGTAGGTAAACTTATTTATTAACGAAAACAAAGTTTATTATTAAAGAATTAATACTTTTCTTTACAGCATAACACTTAAAAAATAATTAGTTCCTTTTCATACATTAACATGACAATTTTTTATTTCATGTTGATATTTATACGTATTAGTTAGGGAGTAGGGACTGCTCTAGTAGTAATTTAATTAATTTTATTTCAAATTCCACGTCTCAAGCGGTACTGCGGCAGCTATGTGAGTGAATGTATTGCAAGTGAATTTGTGAGTTGCCCTTCTTAATCCTATAGGTTTTGTAATAACATCGTCAGCTGTGACGTGATTCACTGAATAAAGTCAAGCGCGCTAAAACACAGCGTGATCAAAAAACTATAAAACTATAATCGGGATTATTGGCGAAAGTATGCGTTACCCATGGATAATATTTTGCACGATGTTAGCAGAGGTCACGCTGAATATGTGGTTTCATTTAGTAACGCAATGTTGAAATGACACTGTATAAAATTTAAGCCTTACTTCCGAAACCTTATGTTTTTAAGTCGGGTACTTTTTTTGCTCCCTCCTGGGGACTCGAGTCTGTTAATGCCGCTGCTGTGATAAAACCACCAAGCCATATTTTCGATGGTACCTATACTAGGTGACAGGTCTAAACAAAAAATAAAATAGTGAAATGAACACAATAAAAATATCGATATTGCTAGGCGCATCTATTTAATAGATGAAATAAATAGTGTGCCCCCACGCAACAGTGTGCATGCACTGTTGTGTTTCTGTGTGAAAGGCATTGTAGCCAGTGTAACTACAGTACATAATAAGACTTAACATCTTATGTCTCAGAATAACGAGCGCAGTGGAATCCCACACAGTAGGTACTTTGTAACTCAAGGTGCTGGATGGTGATTCTACTATTTATGGGTGGTCGTATCGCTTACCATCAGGCGAACGGCATGCTCGTCTCGTCATTCGATGCCATAAAAAAATCCATGATGTCTAATATACGTTCATATGAATAACAGGGCCACGAAAAAAAAACATGTGCAAAAACCTTCAAAAGGCCAGCCATCTGCCAAAATCAGACAATCTTGATTTGGTTTATCGTTATTAAAATGGAGTAAAACACGTATTTTACTTAGACGGGTTGTCAGGGCCGTAGCTAAACATGTCGCACCTTTAGGATGAAAACGACACAATTCAAAAAGACGGAAAATTGGGTTATCGTCATAAAATTACTTAAAACGAAGTACTCAATACAACAATAGTTCAAACACAGCCATATTCAAGCAGGAAAAGGACAAAGCTGTTATATCGGTCTCTTTTTTATGATATTTTTATAAAAAAGGGACTAGTTTTATAGTCATTTAAAAATGACAACTCAATTTTCTATTTTTTTAATTGTGTCGTTTTCGTTCTAAATGTGCGATATATTTAAGGTATGGCAGCTGTAGTTACAAGTAGGACGTAATTAAAAATATTACTTGATCTGTTCTGCTCATATTCTGGTCAATCGATATTTGGCTTTTTTGTTTTGTGAACATGTGTGAGTCAGTTTAATACTTATATAATTGTTTGGGTGATATACAGGTGTATCAAAATTCCTTTAAATCCGTGAATCCATATTTATTTTTCGTCATAATATGCTTTACAGTCCTTTGCTGTTTATTAGTTGACTATTAAGGTAGGGCTAATGCCATATATTACATACATTTTATTATCATTTGAGGACACTAGTTAATGTAAATAAAACAAGAACATTCAATAAATTATAATTTAATCAGTGTAATAATACATTTCTTTATATACAGTACATAGTTGTGAACAGATATAATTTGTTGCTGCGTATATAGTTGCGGGCTAAGAGTCTTGGCCTTACTAGGTTAGTATAGCTTGCAGTTGTGGCCAACATGCTTTTCTACGAACGTTAATGCCAATAGAATAGAAAAAACTATGGGAATGAAAAAATGAATGAAAAGTGGACGATAGCCTAGTTGGGAATGGAACGGTCTGCCGAGACAATGTCCGGAGGTTCAAAACCCAATGCACACACCTCTGACTTTTCGAAGTTACGTGTGTATTGTTTATCAATTATCGTTCGCTATAACAGGCTCCTACTTGAACTTTAAAAAAAATATATCTGACTGTATTTAGTTTTAACTAACGATGAGTTGCTAATCATAATGTAATTATTTATTTATTTTTGTAATCATTTTTTTTTGTGCATTGTTACTTTTTATTTACCTAATTTTGCCCTTGCGTGTATCATTGCGGTTTTTTCTAACATTTATTTGTGGACTTTACTGGTCAATGTACTAGTTTTACTACATTAATTTTTATATGTATAATTGTACTGTTTGTTTTCCTATTAAATAAAAAAAAAAAAAAAATAACGGTGAAGGAAAACATCGTGAGGAAACCTGCATACCTAAGAAGTTCTTTGTAAGAATTTCGAAGGTATGTGAAGTCTACCAACCCGCACTAGGCCAGCCTGGTGGACTAAGGTCTTAAAAACCCTCTCAGTAGTAGAGGACGCCCGTGCCCAGCAGTGGGACAGTATATAATACAGGGCGGGTATTATTATTATTATTATATTATATATGGGAATGATGTATCCTTGCGCTAGACTTGTTAATAATGTGATTCGCATACATTGTTTTCTATTCTATTGGCGTTGAAATTTGTAGAAAAGCATCTTAGCTACAAGCCCTGATCAGACAAATAAAAAAATTATCAACTCATGGCCAAGGACGTTCCGGTAAAATATGGAATGAATGTTTTATACTTACGTTAATTAAAAACCAAAAATTAAGTGCCGTTCCACACAGGTTTTTGGTTAGGCTACCAGCCACTACCACGCCTTTTAATCCACTGTCATAGTCGCGTTTAAGGCTCATATTTGTTTGCACACGTTCATCGTTTTATGCAGTGTTGCCAACCCTACTGTTTTAACAGTAGATTTACTGTTTTTGCTTTGTCGTCCCTGTTTTCTGTTTAGTCGAAATTTTACATTTTTTTGTTTTATTGGTTTTAACATGCTTTTTACATAGGTACTAAAATGGTGGAGGACCTTTTTTTAGGTCGCCAACCTATCCACTTAACCTACTTCTCTGGTGTTATAGACGGAAAAATGTAAATAAAGGACCTATTTTTTTGGTCCTCGGTCAAAATCGCCGGTCTACTGTTTTCTCCCGTTTTTTATAACTCATCTGTGGGGCTAGGACGTGAAAAAAAAACACGATGCGTCTCCCGTTTCGTTTTATTGTGATTGGTTGAGAGACTGACGTATCGGTCTCTCGATTAATCACAAACATCAAAATACTGATACGTCAGTCACTCAACCAATCATAATAAAACAAAGCGGTGACGTATCGTGTTTTTCGTTTCACGTCCTAGCCCCACTGTTGTTTATTTTAGTTTCTTGGGGTTGGCAACAGTGGTTTTATGTTTGACCATCAATATATTGCTGACTGTGCCCTGTATAGTTAGTGTTAGGGCAAGTTCGCCACTATTAAACATATTGCACCATTTTGTTACTCTGTTGTGTAGTCGCACTTTAAGCCGTCACGCAGACGCCGTAAACATGTTGCCAAGAAATACTACACTATAGTTCATTCACGTTAAAAAAATAGTGAATAATTGTTCACTGTGCCAGATCTTAATTCGCCATTCAACAAATTTTACTTCCCTTTGTCTCACAAGCGCAATAATGCAATGAAAACAGCAAAAATAACCTGTATAATTTATTATATGTACCTTGACATAATTACTAAACAAATGGTTAATATTATAGTTATTTATATTCAGAGGAAACTTGTTAAGTGTAAAATCTCATTACTGATCCTCCATTACCGACGCATAAGTAAAGCATTGTATTTGAGCCAAGTCATGAACCCCAGGGTACTGGGTACAAAAATCTATACGACTACAAAAAAAACACCCAAGTACTCTGGATTTACAAGGTCAGGTTTTATATTAGTTATAGCATATTAATTATTACCCACTACAATTTAAGTTAAAATTGCCATTTGTCCTACATGTAATAAATAAATAAATAGGGAACACAAAATATTTTAATGAGATATAAAATTTATTAGAATATAATACAGTTTTTAAAGAATTAACTGCAGCCTTCCGTAAAATTATGTACAAATAGCTAATTTATATTTAAACACTCTTCAATCATTTGCATAAAACATTTTTATAATCAAAAAATTGTCTAAAGGAATTTACACAAATGTGCAATATTTTTATGAGCATACAAAATAAAACAACATGTATATAAAACAATATCAAAATCGGTACAGCATTTCACCGAATGTCACCTGGAATGACGATCGAGAATGACATCCGATTTTTTTAATCACGAAAAAGCGATAACGGTGTGTGGCTTACATTTTGTGTCTCAGAGTGACGAGCAATGGAGTGCCACACAGCACTTTGCAATTCCAAATCCTGCATGGTGCTGTTACTTTTTATAATAGTGCTTACCATCAGGCGAATAGCTTGCTCGTGTCAGAAAAACCGAGCAAATTACTTTTTTTTATTAAGCTTCGTTTTTTCTACCACAGGAGGAGCGGTTCGCAGCCCAAGACCGATGCTAAACAATATAGATACCAAATTTATAGTGTTTTTTTTTATGGCACTGAATGACGAGACGAGCATGTCGTTCATCTGATGGTAAGCGATACGACCACCCATAAACAGTAGCAACATCATCCAGCACCTTGAGTTACAAAGTACTGTGTGGCATTCCACTGCGCTCGTCATCTTGAGACATAAGATGTTAAGTCTCATTATGTCCTGTAGTTACACTGGCTACAATGCCCTTCAAACCGAAACACAACCATCCACAATGCTGCTTAGCGGTAGAAATAGACATTGCGGTGGTACCCACCCAGACGGACTCTTACATATAAGAGACCTACCACCAGTTATAAAGTATAAAAATTTCATTACTTTTACGAATATCTTCATTTTTATCACGCTTGAAAAGTGTCTAAAGGCAGAAATATAGGAATAAGGACAGACGTTGCGTCTCTGTGCGATCGCTGGAATTATGCCGGCCTGACCGAATACGCGACAGGAATGAACAAGTTTTCACCCGTAAATTATTGCTATGCAATATAGAGTCCCACAAAATTTAATAACAAAATCGAGTGACAAATGTTACATTGACGTCAACTTGACGTCAGGCTGACGTCAGGCAGGGCTAACGTCAAGCAAGCGAAATTTAGGGCGGTATTAATAATTAAATCTCAAGTGGGAGTTACAGCTCAAGTAGACATAATGTATGAAGAGTTCAATACATTATGGCTACTTGAGATGTAACTCAAACTTGAGATTCATTTATTAATACCGTCCTTGAAGTGAGAATATGCCGATACATAGAAAAATTAACTTATTCTAATAAAATCGATTAATCTAAACTTTAACAATCAGAACTGATGCGAAATAATATGAGCTGCCTTTTTTAGTCCTGTCAAAACTTGACTACTCCCGCAAACTTTTATGTTTGTGTGTTCCAGAAAAATTGGACGTTTGTCATATAGAAACCTTTTTTGGAATTCTGTTACAAAACGGTCTGATTTAAACAAAAATCCAAACTTTACTATGTTCCTATCTGATTATGTGATCTGCCTTTTTTATACTTGTTTTTTTTATCCAAACTACGTAATACTAGAATCCATTATCACCTACACCAGACTTGGGGAAGAGACATTTGTAAATGTCAAACAAGGTCTATTCTGATTGGTTTAATTTTACCACTGACGCATAGTTTGTGGTTTGGAGAGTTTATTGAACGGTGCTAGTACACTACATTCGCTGCCTTCATTGGCAGAGAAAAAGAATGGAAAGCAAAGATTTTTTGTTTCTATTCTTGATTAAAACTAATTTTTGTCCCATGTTTGTATTAATTTCGTTGCTTTCTTGTTCTCTTCTTGTGATATAATAAAATTTCATAATCACTAATAGCTTATGATTTAATTAACACGTAAAATAAATTAGTACAGACCGATCTAAACAAGGGTATCTAATATGCAAAGAGGGTAGGTTATGTAGTTCGCTTTCCTCCGTGTAATTAAGTATATCGAAGTGTATAGGTCGGTTTCGACAACATGGCGGCGCGTCTAGGCGGCGCAGACGGTGTTCTCCAGCGGAGACAACTCCAGCTTCACCTCATCCGTCTGCAGCTCCTGCACCAGCTCGCGTAACCTGCGAATATACACATGTCATGCAACCTCGTAAATAAGTGGACGATAGCCTAGTTGAGAATGGAACGATCTGCCGAGACAATGTCCGGAGGTTTTCAAACCCAAGGCACACACCTCTGACTTTTCAAAGTTAAGTGTGTATTGCTTATCAATTATCGTTCGCTTTAACGGTGAAGGAAAACATCGTGAGGAAACCTGCATACCTAAGAAGTTCTTTACAAGAATTTCGAAGGTATGTGAAGTCTACCAACCCGCTCTAACCCAGCGTGGTGGACTAACGCCTAAACCCTCTCAGTAGTAGAGGACGCCCGTGCCCAGCAGTGGACAGTTTATAATACAGGGCTGGTATTATATGTATATATTATATGCAACCTCGACTATACAACCAAATGTCCGCTATTTTTGTTTTTTTTTTTTTACTGTCATGACAAAGAGCCCGCACTGTACTTGATAGAAAGTGGAATCTCGTTCATATAGAGTATCGGTTGACGAGCAGCAGCAGACGAGCTCGGCAGTCGACACAATAGAGTAGTTGACTACTTTTTTTAATAGTATTATGAAAAATGTATGCTATCCAAAATATAATGGAAAAAGAATTTTCAAAATTGACGCAATAGTAAGTTATAAAGCTTTGAAATTTGGTGGAAGGGGTAACTGTCAAATAACAGCAATACTAGGCTGTGACGTCACCAAGCGCCGTTGGCCATAACGCTGCCTGCGTGCGAAAGAGATAGCGCGATACCCCCGCCACGTCCCAATCCACGTCCAATCCAAATATCACAATCCAAAGTCCAACGTTCAAAATTGAATAACTGTTTGATTTCTTAATCGATTTTGATGCTGATTTCACGGGAGATTTTTTTTCTTTTTATTTTCTGTTACATCTAAAATAATGTAGTCACCAGTAGGGCTTTCAATCCGAGACTCTCGGTCTCGAAAATTTCGAGAGTCTCGACGATTTTTTTATTTTTTCGAGACTCGAGATTGCTGCCTCCAGTCTCGGGAATAACGAGACTTTCAAGACTTAAGTGAAATAATTAAACATTATTGAATTATTTACTAAACCATCAATATTTTTAATCAGGTTTACTGGCGTCACAGGAAAAGGAAATTTTAGATAATCTATCGGAAATTGCAACCTTTTTGAAATAAGCACGAAACACTACGTGACACTTCCATAGTTTTTTTTGTACGGTAGCAGAACATCGATTGTCCACCCGCCATCTGCACGGCTGCTTTAAGTCTTAATCTCTTCTACGTCTATTGCGAGAAGGGAGGCTTCACTTACCATTTCTTCTAACGAGATTTACTGCCGTTAATATTGTAAAATAAAGCCCCGTCGCGTCTTTCTGTCTGTTTTAACGCCAAATAACTCAAAAACTACCGAACAGATTTGGTATGGAGACAATTTCCTGTGGCTACATTTTATGACGATAAAACTGTTTTACACGGTCGAAGCGGCGAGTAAAAGCTATTTTGTAATAAAATCAAATCTTCTCGCTGGGAGTACATCCAATGCTGTTTGATTTTTACGTGACAACTACAAAAATTAAGAAGTCTCATAGATATATTTTTATGGCATTGAATGACGAGACGAGTATGCCGTTGATATGATGGTAAGCGATAGAACCACCCATAAATAGTAGCAACACCGTTCAGCAACTCGAGTTACAAAGTACTGTGTAGCATTCCACTGTGCTCGTCATCCTGAGATATAAGATAGTTAAGTCTCATTATGTCCTGTAATAATAATAATGGGTAATTTTACTTACATATGAGTTTGTAACAATATGATTAATAAAGTAATTTATTGATATATCTTGTATTACTGCCTGAAAAGTCTGTAGGTCGTCACCTATGAGTATAATAACAATTTTTGTAATAGTCTCGAAAGTCTCGTTTTTTTTCGAGACCAAACCGAGTCTCGTTTTTTTATCCCGAGACTCATAAATGTATCGAGACTGAAAGCCCTAGTCACCAGCATAAGTAGCTGAACAAATTCAAAATTTCAAATTGTCTATATACTTTTGTGTTCTTACTAATCTTTTTTCTCTTCACAAAAATAAAATAAAAGAGATTTGCTTTACTTCATACGAACAATTCTTTTTTTCAGTTTAACAACGCATACATAGGCGATTTAAAATTTTGATTTTGTACAGATATTTATTCTGCTGACTATACAAAATTTAACATAGAAAACTACCTTATTATGCCTGTTCGTAAATATACAAACTAATCCCAGAACGCGACACACGTGGGCCACTGCTTTTGTATTGTATGAATGGATACAAAATGTCACCATCATATACAGTGTTATTTTGACATTGTGTTAACAAATAAAACCTCATACTCGTCTTTGCCTCTGCTAACATTATACCAAAAATCATCCATAATGAAAATCTAATAATTCACCAAATATCTAAATTTTACTTTCCTGATTTTTAATCATTTTGTACTTTAGTGCGAGTATGCGTGCGTGTTTTTTTGACTGAAAGTGTAATGATTCCGCTGCGACGAATCCTCTTAGGGCGGTATTAATAAATCAATCTCAAGTTCGAGCCACATCCCAAGTAGACATAATGTATGTATAGTTCAATACTTTGTGTCCACTTGAGATGTAACTCAAACTTGAGATTGATCTATTAATACCGCCCTTAGAGTAGTAGTAGTAGCAATAGGGCGTATAAATTTAGTGTTCTTTTTATTGCTATATTTTGCTCGAAGTTGAAATTTTTTATTTTACATCTATGGTTAAAATACCTTAATGGAAAGTGTTATTGTCAAGGAGATCAGTATGTGGTTTCATTTAGTAATGCAATGTCAAAATGATGCTGTATAATGTATATTTTATGTAGCACTCACATGATATTCAGTATCAACCCGGAGCCGGCCTCTGTGCCCGATACAGCGATAGGACGAAAAGTGATTGCCCTGGATGCACCTCTGCCTACCCTTTCACGGATATAGGGTGATGTTCTTTGTGTGTAGTACTCACTTGGCAAGTTGTGAAGGAGTGACGTATATGACGTCATCGCGGGGCGCGTCCGCCGCCGCCGGGTACTTGATGGTTCCGACGTCTAACGCTTTCGACGTCAGAGACTGGAGAAAAAGATGACCTTTTTGTGACGTCAGTTAATTACCTACTCATTTACGCGTATAAAAAATTCAAGATTAAATGATACCAAACATGTGTGATATATCGATACAGCTTAAATATCTGTGGGGCTAGGACGTGAAAAAACAACACGAAGCGCCTCCGTTTCGTTTTATTGTGATTGGTTGAGAGACTGACGTATCGATCTTTCGATCAATCACAAAATACCGATACGTCAGTCACTCAACCAATCACAATAAAACAAAGCGAAGACGCATCGTGTTTTTCATTTCACGTCCTAGCCCCACTGCTCCCTTAGAGTGCGGAAATAAAGACGCGAAAGTCGATGTCGTTTAATTGTGATTAACCAAGAGGCCAATACGTCAGTCACGTGTTAGTCTCTCGACCAATCACAATGAAACGAGACGGATGTTCGTGTCGTGTTTCTTACGGACATTGAAAGGGTCTGTATGGGGCATTGTCACGTCATATAGACTGTGAAAATGACATTAGGGTAATTTTATTGTACGTACATTAATTATGCCATTGAACTTAAAATTTTATTCTCCATCAATCTGTATATTTAAAATTTAGCTAGAAAGTTAATTAGTATAAAATGAAGCCTTTAAATTTTACAACTTTATTTTATTTTTACACATGTCAATTTTAAAAGCCTTCTTCTAGAAAGCATCTTAACAGTAAAATGTAAAATATTGTTTTTTGGCTGTGCTGTAATTCGATGTTTGTCGTTCGACATTGGATATTTCCGCCGTCGATATGTCGCACCTTTAGAACGAAAACGACACGATTCAAAAAATTGAAAATTGTGTTGTCATTTTTAAATGACTAAAAACTAGTACCTTATTTGTAAAAATATTATTAAAAAGGGACCGATATAACAGCTTTGTCCTTTTCTACTTGAATATGGTTGTGTTTGAACTATTATTGTATTGAACACTTCGCTTTAAGTAATTTTTGACGATAACCCAATTTTCTATCTTTTTGAATTGTGTCGTTTTCATCTTAAAGGTGCGATATGTACTCACGGCGGATAGTTCCGGCGCTGGGAACTCGGCGAAGTCCGCCTCCACGCAGCGCCAGGGCCGGTGCAGCAGCAGCTGAGCTCGGACCTCCGCCTGCAGCGCCGCCAGGCGCTCCTGATCACACAATCATATATTTAATGGTTACATTACATATATATTATATATACACTCACGCCTGTTATCCCCGTAGAGGTAGGCAGAGGCGCAACTAGTGCACCCACTTTTCGCCTTTATTCCGTCCCATGATGTGATAGGGGTCGAGCCTATCGCCATATCGGGCACAAATTCCAGACTCCAGGCTGATACTGAGTGGAAAACCCAATATCACTTTGCCCAACCCGGGGTTCGAACTTGGGACCTCAGCATTGCAGACGTGCCGTAATACAACTACCCTACCGAAGCAGTCCGAGGGAGTAGTCGTGAAAATATACACAATGGATTTTTGAAATGGGGCAATGAAAGCAGATACTTTAACCACTGCAGCTACAAGAAAACTTTCTTAGGAAACTGTCCAAATTAAGAAAATTTTTTTTCATCGCGAGGAAAAACGCGTTATCGCTGCCACCACCGGGGGGGTGAGCGGAACGGTTATGTTGGTTACACATAGTCTTACGATCCAATGTCGACACTCGGGAGTATAGCTTCATCCGAGCGAGCATTGGACCGAGTCCTTAACGCTATGTACACCCTACACCGGCATACCAACCAAAACCCGCGGTGGTCTTCATCGGCACTTATGGGACGGCCCCGGGGTACCTTGTTGCACGAAGATAGCTGCTCTCTAAATGAGGGGGCTAAGAAGCCGCCGAACTCTAAAGCACGCCTTTGGTGTCTACGACGGCAGGTGACCGACCCGCATTGTCCTCCACCTCGTGTTCGCTTAAAATGAAGTAGTTGGGCGAGCAGCCCCCCACTGCTCGCCCCGCGAATCTCCTTAACACTATTTAATCTCCTCTTACGACAGGCAGGGGATGCCGTGGCGGAATTCTCTAGATGCCCCCGGACCATAGGGCATAAGAAATTAAGACCTACATTTACTGTTTTGAAAATGTACAGTCAGCAAGAAAGTTCACGATTCAAGCAAAAACTTTTTTTGACTCTATGGGACCATTAGAGGTTTGAGTACTTTTAAGGTCAGAAATTATACAATATCGATGTGGTTAACATGGTTGCGTGGAGTACCTCGAGCTGGCGTCGTATCTGTCGCTGCTTGTCGCGGTGTTCCTGCAGCGCGCGTGCGTACTGCGCCGGCTCCGACGGGAACCTCACCAGCCCCGACCGCGCCACGAACAGCGTCCACTCCTGCGCACAAATATCGTTCCGTCGGGGTTAGTGCAATACCGCGTAAGCGATAAGAAACGTCCAATTGAGATTGATCCTTACTGCACTAAACTTAGCGTTGATCCTACTATCCTACTAATATTATAAAGGCGAAAGTTTGTAAGTATGTATGGATGTCTGGATGTATGGATGTTTGTTACTCTTTCACGCAAAAACTACTGATTGGATTTCAATGAAATTTGGCACACGGGTAGATCATGTCCTGGATTAACACATAGGCTACATTTTATCCCGGGAAAATAAAAAGCGTGACGTTTATCCCGGAAAAACTTTTTAAGGCGGGCGGAGCCGCGGGCAAAAGCTAGTAATACAATACTTTTTTTAAATCACTTACGCGGTATTGCACTATCATATTATTTTATAGTTATGTTGGCTAATGTTTTTGTAGAATTATTGTTTTTATAGTGTCTAATAGCTTTGGTTTTTTTTTACACGTATGACACTGTTCAAAATACAATTAATCGTATGTAATATGAATAACATTAATTTCTTAAAAACATAATTGTTATAATTCGATGGTTAACCAATATATTTCGCGACATTGAGTTTCTATGTCTTTACCTTAATTTAATTTTTCAGAAAAAAATTATGTAGCTTTAATGAAATTGATAGTAATGTGAGTGTTGTGTGCACTGACGTAGCTATAGCTGTCACATAGGGGGGTTTGAGGATACCAAAACGTCGTGGCATGGCTTCAACAAATAAGTCACGAGTACACCCCCCGTCAAAAGTTGATATGTACAGTCAGAAGCATAAGTACCTGAACAAAAACAAAACTTCAAATCGCCTATATATGCGTTAAGTTAAACAAAAACATGTTATTTTCATCGTTTGAAGTAAAGTAAATGTCTTTTTTTTTGGTTGTTATATTTTTATGGGAACATTGTAAAAGAAACAGTCGAAAGTAGTATTTGAACCCACGACCTCCAGCGGATGTGTTCAAATCCTGCTTTCGACTGTTTCTTTTTCAATGTTCCCATAAAAATATAACAAACATTATACAGTCACTACATGGCCATTAACATGTATAAAAATCATAATAGTATTTTTTTAAGAGAAAATAAACATAAGTAAGAACCAAAAGGTAGGCAATTTGAAATTTTTCGAATTTGTTCAACTTCTTACGCTGCTGATTGTACATGATTTGTGGGCCGGTTTTTTTTTGTTGTCAGCTAAGGGCCAACTCCCTCTTATACAGAGTCATTTTTACAATGAGTTACTAAATGAAACCACATATTCGTCTACACCTCTGCTAACATCGTGCTAAAAATTATCAATGAATAACGAATACTTTCGCCAAAAATCCCGATTGTAGTATTCCAAATTTTGGATAATTTTATAGTTTAGTGCGTTGTGGTGTGTGCGTAAGCATATTTCTGACTGAAAGTGTAATGTTGCTGCTGTGACGAATTCTCCTTGAAAAGTCATAGTGGCATTAGGGCGTGTAAACTTAAATTTAAATTTATTGATATTTATTTTGTTCGAAACTTACACTTTTTTAATTTACATCTATGGTTAAAATAACTTAATGCAAAGTGTTATTTTCAACGAGATAAGTATGTGGTTTCATTTATCAACGCAATGTCAAAATCACCTGTATAAGGCCAGGTGGGATGACGATCTGCGAAAGACTGCAGGCAGATGCTGAATGCGGCAAGCTGAAGACAGGGCGCTATGGCGCTCATTAGGGGAGGCCTATGTCCAGCAGTGGACTGATAAAGGCTGATGATGATGATGATGATGATGATGAAGGGCATGGTTATGTGTGGCTCACAGTGTGCAGCTGCGCGAGGTGTGCCTCCAGTAGTTGTGCGGCGCGACGTCGTGCGGCGGCGGCGGGCGCGGCGGGGTGCTCCAGGGGCCGCAGGGCGCGCACACACGCTCGCTCGGCGCGACGACACGCCGACATGCGCGCCACACGCTCGCGCTCCACACGCCTGCACCACACAAATCAAATCAACACACATCGCACCTTTAGGATGAAAACGACACAATTCAAAAAGATAAAAAATTGGGTTATCGTCATAAAATTACTTAAAACGAAGTTTTCAACACAACAATAGTTCAAACATAGCCATAAAAAAGGAGGAAAAGGATAAAGGTGTTATATCGCTACCTTTTTTATTATATTTTTATAAATTAGGGACTAGTTTTAGTCATTTAAAAGCGACAACTCAATTTTTTTATTTTTTGAATTATGTCGTTTTCGTTCCAAAGGTGCGACATACACTCGCACCTTTTATCCCCGACTAACCGCCGTAGCGTGAAGAGGCAGCTCAGTAGGCCGGCATGATTGTGTCGAATGTCATGAGATAACCATCTGCTGCCATTCGATACTCTATCTGGACGGCATCGCGCTTACCATCAGGTGAGGTGCAGTCACTTTGCCGTGCCCGAATAATAAAAAAAAAAAACTTTTGCTAGCGGCTTCAAGTTTTTCCGGGCTAAAAGTAAAGTAAGTTGAATCACTCTATCTATTAAAAAAATCGCCTCAAATCCGTTGCGTAGTTTTAAAGATTTAAGCATACATAGGGACAGACAGCGGGAAGCAACTTTGTTTTATACTATGTTAAAATTGGCGCTCGCCGCTGATAACGCCATCTATTGACGAAAAAAGGAACTATCCGAAAAAGCTCGTTGGTGTTTTAACCCTCAAATCGGTATTGAAATAGTTTATCTCAAACCCCAGCACGTAACAATATCTTGACTCTTACCAGCTGAGGACCTTGAGTTGATGCTGCAGCGCCTCGTTAACCTCTCCGGCGCCGGCGCCTGACGCCACCTTCACCGGGGTTTCCTCTGCAAACGAACTCAGCATTACACCCATCCCGATTAGTTAATTTCACATATGTTTCCAAACTTTTCGTCAAGCGCCTCAAATTGTAAATAGCAAAGAAACCTTTTTTTTGGCTAAAGTAACATCACTCGTAAATATTAAGAGCAAAGTGACAAAAATTTAGATACCTTTTTAAGAAAAGAACATCTATTTAGTTACATAGTATGAAAGTACTATAGCTTGCTGAAATATTTTTATAATAAAATCAACATAAAACTTAAGCACGTCATGATACGTCAAATACTTCAAAAAGCCAAGAACATACATAAATTACACGTTTACATGACAGCACAAATATTGTTAATTAATATAAATAAAAAGAATCTAATCACAGTTATATTGTCTGTATATTATAATTATAGTAAGAGAGAAACGGCTAATTTTTTTATAACAATTGCAATTGCCTTGTTTTGATTCTCTGATTTTAATGTGTATTAGATTCTTTCTTAATTTTATTTTCATACAGCCATCGTTGGCGGTGGAAAGTAGACTTTTTGTTGTTCCAATATTTTAATTGATTTAGCATAAAAAGTGTCATAAAATATATGAAAATTTCCACCGCCATTCAGGCTATTAAAATTAAAATAAAATATACAACCATGCGCAAAATTAATCACATTAGAAAATTAAACATAAATTAAATGATTAACAAACATAATTAGTTCATCATTCCTTAAAAAAGCTTATGCATTAAGGATGTTACGGTACCCTCCACTTTTCATCGTCTTGAGTTAAATATTACAACATAAAGTTGCTACAAGTAAAAATGAGGATAAGGTCGATATTTTTTTATTTATTCTCTTTTGCCCGATTCAGGGATAGGCAGATGAGCAAAAACACACATTTCTCATATAAAAGGGGGTGAGATGTATGCAATGACGTACATTACAATCTCAGAGATCCTAAAAGGACCTTATACACTGGTAACCAGATGTTATATCATATCCATCTACTTCGTACAGACAAGTTTCTAAAACCGACGCCTGTGTAAAACTAAGATTCCATGCGACATCAAATGGCTCTACAACATTGAACGAGGCTTACGCATCTCTTTCGGAGCGGCGACCGGCGTCGTGACCGCTACAACCACAAAACATATATTCATGTAAAGATTTTTTTTTTCTGATGGATTTTAAGTTATGTTAGTATGTAGGCCAGAGGTTATCAAGATGTCTGATTAAAAAAAAACATACTTAGAGGCGTAGTGTCACTCTGGTTGAGAACCTCTGGAATTTAATATATACATGTATGGATGTGATTAGACGCACACACACAGCGAGTCGACGGGACTTTCTTTTTAGTTTGATTCTCTTTTTTAATCTTATTGTGACTTTTTCGACTCGAATGGTAATTAGTGGTTTAAATCATCTTTTGAGGTATCTTATTCTGAATTACTGTACACGACTATAATAATAAATTAATCGGAATGTAATAAATTTGTTAATCAATCGTTTTAAACAGGAACATAACGAAAATTGGTCATAAACTTTTTTTTTTATTGCCTCGAAGGCAGATGAGCTAACGGCCCACCTGATGGTAAGTGGTTACCGTCGCCAATGGACGCCAGCAATGCCAATCGCACAGCTAAGCCGCTGCCTACCGTAAAAAACTTTCCTAAACCTCGTTTGAAGACTGATAAGTCATAGCGTTGAGGAAACACCGTGGGAGGAGGCTGCCGAAGTTACAAGTTTGAAATATTTTGTTTTACTATTTACCTACTGCCATTTTTATAAATCTCGCAATGTGCGTGCGCGTTTGATTTTTGCAAAATTAATATAAAATTATTTAACAGGTAAAGCGTTGTGGAAGTTTGTATTCAATTATTTTACGTCCATTTCTTTAATAAATGCCCACTTTACCAAACGCTTCACCGTAATTATTTAAGAAAATAAATAGAAACAGTAAATGAGTGGATGATGGGAGCATGCATCGGTTACGCGGCCGATGGCCGCTAGATGGCGTTGTCTTACGTGTGTAGTCCCGCGCGGGCACCGGTGACGTCACGGCTGCACGCACACACAACTCTTGTTACACACACATACAAAACTCAATAGGGCGATGAAAATGGACTAATTATATCTATACTAATATCGTAACGATTTGATTTGATTTTTTGTATGTTTGTAAGGCATAAACTCATAAACTACTGGACCAATTTAAATTTTTTCAAGAATATAAAACTACATTGAGTAACATAAACTATTTATATCTTTTTGCCGTGCGTATTCCATCCCATGATATGATGGGGGCGAGCCTATCGCCATATCGAGCACAAATTCCAGACTCCGAGCTGATACACATTAGAAAAGTCTAATATAACTTTGCTCGACCCGTGGATCGAACCCGAGACCTCAGCATTGCAGTCATACCGTAATACAACTGCGCCACCGAGGCAGTTTTTAGATAGGGGATAAACATATATTCTGACTGTATGTAACGCAAAAGTAAAGCTGGCGTTACAAACGACGATGGAGCACATGTTAGGAACAACATATTATGGTGACTTAGAATTCGCCTTTAATTCACTTAGAACATGTAAATAAAATGTAAAAACGTATAGTTGGTTCCAAATTAGTCCATTTATCATCTCGCGTTCATTATATAATTTTATTAATAGCATTATTCGATGTTACTTTTTATAAATACAATTATTTTTTGGGAAAAAGCTTTGATAGACAACCAAAAAAATGTTAATATTTATCGAATTTACGCATTATTTTCAGGCTGTATCTCAATTGTGTATAAGATTTTAACACGTTTTACGGGCACAAATTAACTCTTATAATGTTATGTATAATACTAAGTAACAGAACTTATTCAATTAGTGTGTCATCATAGCAGTGGGGCTAGGATGTGAAAAAAAAACACGATGCGTCTCCGCTTCGTTCTATTGTGACTGGCTGAGAGACTGACGTATCGGTCTCTCGATCAAGAACAAACATCAAAATACCGATACGTCAGTCTCTCAACCAGTCACAATAAAACGAAGCGGAGACGCATCGTGTTTTGTTTTTCACATCCTAGCCCCCCAGATTATTTTTATAAAATGTGCATAATGTAGAAACCAGAGACACAAATTGTCTATAGTTAAAATCTCATACAAAAACAACATCTTAGTCACACGCACTCAACTTACTGAGGAACTGCAGATCTACAAACAAACATACAATATATATTCAACTAAATCTACTTAATTACTTTATTATAAATATTTGTCTCAATATATTATGTTTTTATGGCAACACTCAACAAGCCCTAACAAAGTTATTTTATGTTTTAATTGTATCGACATTATATTGGCTGTCCCACTGCTGGTAGCACATATTTCCTTGGTGAAAGAAATCAGCCTTTCCATCCATGCCAGCCTATTGTCTCCACTTCTCGCCAAACTGGCTTCTTTGACTCCGAGATACATGAATATAAAAGCATATACAGAATAATAGTTTGACAGGGCATATTCTGAGTTTGGTTCAGACTTCAGAGGGCGGACAAGGCCTGGCGTGTTCATAAAATAACTTAATTTTATGTAGATTTGTTGCTCGTTCAGATCGCGAGCAATAATCGCCAGAATTTACCACCAGGGCTGCGCCATGTGATAACGGGAAAAAATGAGACTCGATACTTTTTCTAAGCCGAACTTTCTTTGAATAAAGTTTTTTTTATTGAATTGAATGACGAGACGAGCATGCTGTTTGCCTGATGGTAAGCGATACGACCCCCATAAACAGTAGCAACACCATCCAGCACCTTGAGTTACAAAGTACTGTGTGGCATTCCACTCAGCTCGTCATCCTGAGACATAAGATGTTTAGTCTTAGTATGTCCAGTAGTTACACTGGCTACAATGCCCTTCAAACCGATAGAAAACAGTGCATGCACACTGTTTGAACTGGATATACACAGACCAACTTACGAGGAGTACTATGACAGGTATTACAGACAGGGCGGATTTACTGGTGGTAGGTCTCTCATATGTAAGAGTCCGTCTGGGTGGGTACCACCGCAATGTCTATTTCTACCGCCAAGCAGCAGTGTGCATGCACGGATGTGTTTCAGTTTGAAAGGCATTGTAGCCAGTGTAACTACTGGACATAATGAGACTTCTTAATCTTATGTCTCAGGATGACGAGTGCAGTGTAATGCCACACAATACTTTGGGTGCTGGATGGTGTTGCTACTGTTTATGGGTGGTCGTATTGCTTACCAGCAAGCAAACGGCATGCTCGTCTCGTCATTCAACGACATAAAAAATTACTCGTATTATTCAGGACTATTCAGTCTGTTCCATAAAATGATGAAACCTAAACCAAGATATATTGAAATGGGACCACTTCGCGACCCTTATTTACCAAATAAAGAAGAAATCAAGGAAATACGCTCACAATTTTCAGAGAAATCAATGTACATACATAAAAAAAAAATACAAACACACGAATTGAGAACCTCCTCCTTTTTTGGAAGTCGGTTAAAAAAATACAACAATCCAGTAGCAGAGAGTGTGGTACGTACCGTGATGCACGCCGCCGCGCTTGGCGTACAGTTTCAACTTGTCTCGCAAGGCGCCGCGCTCACTCTCCAGCGAGTCGATGTCCTGCTGCAAGTGGTCCATGGTCTCCTCGAACTCTTTCTCTTTCCTGAAAAAAATATGACGAATAAGCAAAAATACGACTCGATAGTAGCATGAACACTTTAAAATTGTCTTTAACACCAACTGCACTAAATAAAAAAAAACTATGTGCAATGTATTTTTTGGTATGCGTAATTCTTAATTTTACTTTTATTTTAAGTTATATACTTAGGCATCTAATGGCCGCACCACACTTCGTTATGTGTTATTTGATAAGCGGCTACGCTATATTCGCCCAAATATTTGTTATGTCAGTGAACAACAAACATGCCACCCACACTTCGTGCCAGCGTACGAAACGTGCCAAATATATTTGTATGTGGGTTGTGAACAAAACTGAATGAGTGAACGAAGTGTGGGCAGTCGACACACATATTCGGCTTATTCGTGTCCTTTGAAGTGTGTCAAAAAACCGTCTATTCGCGCTTATGCGTTATGCGTGCGAATAGAGCAAATATAGACGAATGAGCCCTCCACACTTCGTCATATGCGGGGGAATAACGCGCATAACAAATAACACATAGCGAAGTGTGGTGCCGCCATAAAATTTTATGTTAGTGAGATCGGCTATGCCGTTGTTTTTATTTTTACTGGATTTAATTGTGGAAATTTGTAATTGACCTTTCTTTCTTTACATATTTTATTATTTCAAATGTTAGTTGTATGTTTTCTTAAAAATAAATAAGCACGCTGGATGCAGGTCGCTTGACAGGGCCGTCTGGAAACCTTTAGGGGAGGCCTATATTCAGAAGTGGACGTCATGTGACTGATGGTGATGATGAAGCGTCTAGTGAGTGCACACTCCCGTATACTACGCGAATGTATGAAAAATACTATTTTAAGTTTATTTTTCTAGAATAGCAAAGTGACATTAAGTGAAGAGATTAAGGAAATCGTCAACACAAAAAGGAAGTTGTAACACTCGATGATTGTCAAAATTATGCACGCATGCGTAATGGCTTCTTCTCGTGTTTCATTGCTTTGGGTTAAATAGACGTATCGTTGACGACCGTATTCTTTCCGATCGTAGAGTATCTTTGCATAGAGATGTAGCATCGCTCTGCATTTTCTATCGCATTTACCACGGGGAGTGCTCTGAAGAATTGTTCGGACTTATCCCTGTTGCTGAGTTCCATCACCGTACAACGCGGCAGAACTTCAAATTCCATCCACATCACCTCGGAGGTTGGCAATCCACCACAGTACATTTCTGCCGACATTTTCACCACATACTACAAAACTATGGAACCAATTGCCGCCAGCAGCATTTACGGACAAATACGACCTGGCGACCTTAAAAAAAGCGTATTCCCACCTAAAAGGCCGGCAACGCATCTCTGTACCCCTTGGTATTGCAGATGTTCATGGACGGCGGTGATTAATTACCATCAGGTGAAACGTATGCTCGTTTGACCCCTATATAAAAAAAGATTTAACAACGTCAATTCGCATGAGATCAACTTTGAGGCAATCCTGCCCAAAACCCACACATTACCTTAAGCAAAAACACGGCCCCAGGGCTCGATGGCATCCCCGGGAAAGCCTGGGTGCTAGCCCTCGAGTACCTGGGCCCGAGGCTCCGCAGCTTATTCACCGCCTGCCTGGAGCAGGGCGTCTTCCCGGTGCGTTGGAAAACCGGGAAGCTCGTCCTGCTGAAGAAGGGAGGACGACCCGCAGAGTCGCCGTCGGCCTACCGGCCCATCGTGTTGCTCGACGAGGTGGCAAAGCTCTTCGAGCGCATCATTCATACCCGCCTCGTCGAGCACCTTGAAAGGGTCGGACCAAATCTGGCCGACGAGCAGTTTGGATTTAGGAGGGGACGTTCCACTGTCCACGCGATTCTGCGGGTGAAGGCACAGGCGGAGGATGCAGTGGCCACAGGCAGTGTAGTGATAGCAGTGTCGTTAGACATTTCTAACGCATTCAACTCGCTGCCCTGGCCCTGCATCCACGAGGCACTGCGGTACCACGTGGTGCCGCCCTATCTCCGGCGTCTGGTGCACGCGTACCTGTCTGACAGGCACGTGGTGTATCCGGGCGCCGATGGGTGGCACCGAAGAGCGATGTCGTGCGGTGTTCCACAGGGCTCGGTTTTGGGCCCTCTCCTGTGGAACATCGGGTACGACTGGGTGCTCCGTGGTTCCAATCTCCGGGGCGTCGGCGTGACATGTTACGCCGACGATACGTTAGTCACAGCGACTGCTGGGACCTTCCGGGACGCCACAACTCTGGCGGCGGCGGGCACCGGCCAAGTAGTTGGAAGAATTCAACGTTTAGGTTTGAAGGTGGCCCTCGAGAAAACCGAGGCCGGCGGACACGGTGCGGTGTTTCGGGGGCTTCTGAGCCCCCGCAACAGGAAAAGGACCGCAATAGCGGTACGTGCAGGGGCGGTTGCGGACGACAACTTAGACGTGAGTCGGAGGAAGCCCGCAGCCGTCCCTAATGCGCCGAAGATGGCATTTAAAAAAAAAAAAAAAAAAAAAAAAAAAACACATTACCTTAGCAGTGAATCAAGAGAGCGTAACAGATAGGGGGGTTCCCTTTGATTCGCCTACTTTTTTTTAAACTATTATTTACCTAGGCATAATAGTACTATCGCATGGTAATATTTTGGCCTACTACTTTTTTGTCATAATAAGCTATTGGAATAATTTTAGCTCGACTACCTTGTATTAGGCTAATACACATTTCGCACAACATGTATTTAGAATAAATTAGGTTAGCGAGGTGAGCGTTTTAGGTGCACATGAACCACCGTACGAGCCGAGCGGCGAGTGCCAGAACCGACTTTAGGGCGTTTCCAACTCAGACAAAACCAAACGTGAATGATGCTTATTTATTTTTATGACTTTTGATGTTTATGCTATTTGACGTTAGTCGTTCTGATGGTTGTGCTTTTTGTATTTAAGCTTTTTTATTTTATGCTAAAACAATTATGCGTAATGATTATTACGCACATTGATATTTAGGCTTAAAGCTAAGATGCGTAATAATATTATTACAAATACATTTATGCAAATCAATAGGGAACCACAGAGAGGTGTACCTGCGCAGCTGGTTGTGCGCGTCGTCGAGCTTGCGCTGCAACTGTTCGGCGCGCAGCTCGTGGTCGCGCGCGGCGGCCGACAGCTTGCGCTCGCCCAACTCGCGACGGATCTGCATCTCCGACAGCTCCTCCTGCTTGGCCTGGACCATACCAAATTATTTAAGGCGCGATTGCATTAGGCAAGTTACTTGCATACAAGCTACAGCTTGCATGTGGGCAGTTTGAACTTATAAATTTTCATTCAAGTGACGCACAAATTGAACGGGACAGTGGGGCGACTAGGACGTGAAAAAAAAACACGATGCGTCTCCGCTTCGTTTTATTGTGATTGGTTGAGAGACTGACGTGTCGATCTTTCGATCAATCACAAACATCAAAATACCGATACGTCAGTCACTCAACCAATCACAATAAAACGAAGCGGAGACGCATCGTGTTTTTTTTTCACGTCCTAGCCCCACAGATAAGTTGCATGTTCCGAATTGCAAACGAGTGACATGGTGTCTTTTGCTGTACAAATTATCGATACATAATGGCTGTCAGGTAGGGGCATGAGAAAATATTTATGTTGATCGAGAAGTATCACAGAAACGAGTGCCTTCCACGCATGATTTCCTACTCCATTTTGAACGTCTCCACTTGTATTCAAGTAAAATTTTCATGCAATTTGCACACTCTCGAGAATATGATTTCAACGTAAAGAACTTGTACGCAAATGTGAAGATATACTTGCATACAAGACTTGCCTAATGAAATAGCGCCTTTATTAGAATTTTTATTAAATATTCCTAATTTATTTCCTAGGACAATGCTAAGTAGACAAGCAGTAGACTCAACCTTCGGCCGCTGGTCTTTCTAAGTGGCCACCTCAGTTAAAAATAAGATTGTAACTAAAGAAACCTTTCCCAAAATCAGTTAAGCTGAATGCCAACTCTCTTAGACGATTCAATTAATCATGAATACTTTGAAATAAAGTAAATAAGACGTTAAATTTTAATTAGGTTTTTAGACACTTAAGTGGTCAGGCATAATAATCAAGACGTGTTTGTGGTCGGCATAATTAAAAAAAAACTTGAGCAGGGTTGGTTTACAACGCACCATAAAATATCAGCAGCGAGTCTCTATCACTATCTGCTATAAAAAGGTGCTGGATCCGTTACCTTGAGAGCTTTTCTGAGCTCTTTGATGTCGGCCTCCTTGTTCTCCAGTTTGATGGTGAGCGTCTTTGTTTCTTCGAGCTGCTTCTTGACTAGCTGGGCACGCAGCACCACCGGTGGGATCGGCTGGGAGTCAATGTTAATAAGTCACATATAAAAGTACAAAGAGGTTGAGTAGAGTGTTTAATTTTAAATTTTAGTATTAAGACTAACGTTATTTTCATGTTATTATTTTGACAAAAATTAAAAAGACATTAAAGCCAATGTTGACATAACAATATGATATTTAATAGTACAAGAACATTTATTTTATTTTAGACATATCATTTATGTAAGCGCCTTGTACTTTTCTGGAAATAAATAAATGAATAAAAAAAAAATTACATCTAGTTTAAAAAGCAAAAATCATAGTACAATTTTATAATTCAGAATTGTAGGTAAAATTGCTATTATTTTTAATCAGGCGTTTCACCTACTTTAACGAAATAATGATCAATTGTAATGGTACCTTCTCTGTGGTGACGTTGGTGAGCGACATCATGTCGTACTCTTTCTCCTGCGCGAAGTTGGCCAGCTTGGTAACGTCAGTGGTGACCACAGACAGAGAGTGCTTGATTGTGCGCACCGGCCCGTGGTCGTCCTGTCATAGTGTGCACACAACTCAGAATATATAGGATCACCAGCCGATCTATATACTGGCATTTCAGTAACATATTTAAAGAATATGTTATTGCAAGTTTTACTTTCGATGACTGCCTCGGTGGCGTAGTTGTATTACGGTACGACTGCAATGCTGAGGTCTCGGGCTCGATCCCCTGGTCGGGCAGCGATATTGAGATTTTCTATTCAGTATCAGCTTGGAGTCTGTAATTTGTGCCCGATATGGCGATAGGCTCGCCCCCTATCACATCATGGGACGGAATAATGGCGAAAATTGGGTGCACTAGTTGCGCTTCTGCCTACCCCTTCGGGGACAAAAGGCGTGTGTTTGTTCATGTGTGTGTTGTATGGTATACCCACTCCGAACGGCGTTCGGAGTGGGACCTTTTCAAAAACATTAACTCGCACTTTGTTAAGGACCCTACAAAGAAGCTACCCGGTTTTAATGCTGACCGAAAGTCGTGGAGCCGCTTAAATCGATTTCGGGTCAACCATGGGAAATCAAACCACCACCTACACAAATGGGGTTTGAGGGAGTCACCACAATGCGACTGCGGAGCACCTGACCAGACCCTTTCCCATGTGGTGAATGAATGTCCGCTTCGCTGTTCTTCCGGCGGTATAGCTGAGCTTTGCGAATTCACGCCTGCCGTATCAAACTGGTTGAGGCAACTGGACCTAGAAATTTGATCCATGCGGGATAATAGGCCATACGCAATGATGATGGTATAGCCTATTATCCTGCATGGATCTACGCAATGATAATGGTATAGGGGTGGTTACAGACGACAACCTAGACGTGAGTCGGAGCCGTCCGTCCGAGCCTGCAGCGGTCCCTAATGCGCCGAAGATGGTTACCGCGGAGTTTTGGTTGGTATGCCGTGCGGTGTACATAGGTTAGGGACTCGGCCCGGCGGGAGCCCGACGTTTTCCATCTCTCCGGGCGGCTCAACGTCGGGTCGTAAGGCACGATGAACCCAACATAACCGCTCAGTCGTTTCCCCTGAACACTGGGCGGTAGTTATAATTCACTTTCTCCACGTAAACAAAAAAAAATGATGGTATACCTGCTGGTAGACCTTGTCGACGGCGGCGGCCCAGAGCGCGGCGAGTGCGGCGTGGTGCAGCGGCGCGCCCTCCCCGCGCTCCCCCGCGCTGGCGGCACACGCCCCCGCGCCCCGCGCCGCCAGCCCCGCCGCGCGACTGCAGCGCCACAGCAGCGTGGCACTGTCGCCGCGCAGCCGCTCCACCAGCTGCACACAATTACCAATATTTAAATGATGAGAATCAAACCCCATAAACACAATTCTATATAAAATTATATTTAAACTAGCTTTTTTCCCCCGGCTCCGCCTGCGTTAAAAAGTTTTTCCGGGATAAAAGTCCCGCTTAATGTTTTCCCGCGATAAAAAGTAGCCTATGTGTTAATCCAGGACATGATCTACCCGTGTGCCAAAGAATGATGGCAAGTTACATACAACGTTTTACCTGATATCAATTTGGCGCGTCTTGGAATGAAAAAATGTTAGAACAATAGAATATACTTATCCTGAACCCAATCAAAAAGATTTATTTTATTTGGAGGCCACAAAAAAAAGTTATAAGTTATTTAACATTTTCATAGAGAGTTTTGGCGGGAACTTTAAAGTGTCATGAGGTGCTCTTGTTTTAATTCATTATTTTGGTGATACTTAGTGTTATATTGTATAATTATGGAGGTATATTATCCAATATAATTCTATTAAAGGGTTCAAATGAAATGAATTGAATTAACTGTGCCAATCAAGTGTTTTTTCGTTGCCGCCAAAACTGTTCGATAAAGTCTTGGTAAGGTAGCCACTGCTTTACTACGACATAGTACATAGTAAAAAAAAAAAGAAACAAAAATATCACATAAGACGAGGCTGTATGGGTTTGAACCTTTTCATCATCATCAGCCTGTTGCAGTCCACCGCTGGACATAGGCCTCTCCCAAGATACGCCACAGAGCCGGGTCTGCTGCTTTATGCATCCAGTTGCTTGAACTCTTTGCCTTCCCAATAAAAAGGGAAAATTAAAACAAAAGTCATAGTTAAAGGTTATCACTTATCTGTCAATGAGATATGATAGCAGATAAAGGCTGTATTTGTGCATCAGTGCCACTGATGTAAATATAATATTATAAACTTCTTGAAATAAACCGAATTCAAAATTTCATAATAAGACGCTCACTGTCATCGGCTGGGTTGCTACTACTTCTTTTATAATTACTTTCTAGCGTGAGAAATGGAACAATCTTTTACGCCAACTTAACACTGAATGGCAAAAAATCCATTCGGTGTTTATTTTAATACAGTATTAGTATTCAAGAATAATCGTTACATATTATTATCACTTCTTTGATATAAAAATATAATGTAATATCTACCGTGTTCTGCCACTTTTATTCTTAGGTGGCAACACTTTTTATATGGCACTATAGATCAGAAGTAACGAAACCGGAAGTACAATTGATTTACTTTTAATTATAAACATAATTTTGTGGCTTTTAACAGTAAAACTAAAACTGTGAAAAATATTATATATTTAAATTATATTTGTTTTTGCATATCTTAATCTTAGACGCTAACTGAAACACTCAGGTAAAAACTTGCCATGATTCTTTCATCGAAATGCGTTCAGTAGTTTTTGCGTGAAAGAGGAACAAACATCCATACATCCAGACATTCTTACAAACTTTCGCCTTTATAATATTAGTAGGATTAATTACAATCACGATGTTTCTTCTAATCATAATATCTAAAAAAAACTGAAGATCTTGTACAATTTTATTGTCACACTCACGTTTTACAAAATAAATATCTTTAATACTCACTTCAAACTGTACCAATGTACCCTTGCAACTAAGGCCCTGTTTTTTCAACTGTAGTTATCTTTTTATCACCCTGATTAAAAGATAACTACAGTCGAAAAAACCCCATCTAAATCGACACGTTTGAAGATATTAGGTACGTATTTTATGTTACATTCTAGGAAAGCTTAGATTGAGCGATATTTGTACGTCCCCGTCTTGCTAGCTATCAAATAAGTCGTACGTCGTCGTAGTTACCTGTGGGTCGATGCCAGCAGCAGCCAGGTTGGCGCCGGGCGGCAGGCGGCGGCGCAGCGCCTTCAGCTGCTGCTGCAGCGCGCTCGTGCTCGTCATCATCGCCTCGTGCAGCTGGCCCAACTCCAGCTGACGCTCGGATTGCTACAAGAACATTATACATTCACATCTACTTCACTTAAAACAGTTATTGCTGCATGCCCCCCCCCCCCCCCCCACTCTACCTTATATTCTACCCACCTGCAGTATCTGCGTGAGCGCGGAGGCGTCGGCGTGCAGCGCGCGTGCGAGCGCCTCCAGTGCGCAGCAGGCGTGCACCACACCCTCGCGACACAGCGCCGGGCCCGTCGAGCCCAGGTTCAGCGCGGACCACATCGCCGCCAGGTACGTCCAGCACCGCTCGATACCTGCACCACACGCAACACACATTAGTCACAACCCACTTATGACCTAACTACAACGTCATGAGCGCACTCGCCGCGCGCAACAGCGTCTCCGGGTGTTCCTATAGTCGGTGCTGGTGCTGGAGCCGGTACTGTACTGACCGTCGAGCGAGCAGTTCTCGTCGAGCTCGTTGGTCTTGAGCAGATGCGCGGCGGCGTCGAGCGCGCGCTCCTGGTGCGCGGCGTCGGGCAGCGCACTCGCCGCGCGCAGCAGCGTCTCCGGGTGTTCCTATAGTCGGTGCTGGTGCTGGAGCCGGTACTGTACTGACCGTCGAGCGAGCAGTTCTCGTCGAGCTCGTTGGTCTTGAGCAGATGCGCGGCGGCGTCGAGCGCGCGCTCCTGGTGCGCGGCGTCGGGCAGCGCACTCGCCGCGCGCAGCAGCGTCTCCGGGTGTTCCTATAGTCGGTGCTGGTGCTGGAGCCGGTACTGTACTGACCGTCGAGCGAGCAGTTCTCGTCGAGCTCGTTGGTCTTGAGCAGATGCGCGGCGGCGTCGAGCGCGCGCTCCTGGTGCGCGGCGTCGGGCAGCGCACTCGCCGCGCGCAGCAGCGTCTCCGGGTGTTCCTATAGTCGGTGCTGGTGCTGGAGCCGGTACTGTACTGACCGTCGAGCGAGCAGTTCTCGTCGAGCTCGTTGGTCTTGAGCAGATGCGCGGCGGCGTCGAGCGCGCGCTCCTGGTGCGCGGCGTCGGGCAGCGCACTCGCCGCGCGCAGCAGCGTCTCCGGGTGTTCCTATAGTCGGTGCTGGTGCTGGAGCCGGTACTGTACTGACCGTCGAGCGAGCAGTTCTCGTCGAGCTCGTTGGTCTTGAGCAGATGCGCGGCGGCGTCGAGCGCGCGCTCCTGGTGCGCGGCGTCGGGCAGCGCACTCGCCGCGCGCAGCAGCGTCTCCGGGTGTTCCTATAGTCGGTGCTGGTGCTGGAGCCGGTACTGTACTGACCGTCGAGCGAGCAGTTCTCGTCGAGCTCGTTGGTCTTGAGCAGATGCGCGGCGGCGTCGAGCGCGCGCTCCTGGTGCGCGGCGTCGGGCAGCGCACTCGCCGCGCGCAGCAGCGTCTCCGGGTGTTCCTATAGTCGGTGCTGGTGCTGGAGCCGGTACTGTACTGACCGTCGAGCGAGCAGTTCTCGTCGAGCTCGTTGGTCTTGAGCAGATGCGCGGCGGCGTCGAGCGCGCGCTCCTGGTGCGCGGCGTCGGGCAGCGCACTCGCCGCGCGCAGCAGCGTCTCCGGGTGTTCCTATAGTCGGTGCTGGTGCTGGAGCCGGTACTGTACTGACCGTCGAGCGAGCAGTTCTCGTCGAGCTCGTTGGTCTTGAGCAGATGCGCGGCGGCGTCGAGCGCGCGCTCCTGGTGCGCGGCGTCGGGCAGCGCACTCGCCGCGCGCAGCAGCGTCTCCGGGTGTTCCTATAGTCGGTGCTGGTGCTGGAGCCGGTACTGTACTGACCGTCGAGCGAGCAGTTCTCGTCGAGCTCGTTGGTCTTGAGCAGATGCGCGGCGGCGTCGAGCGCGCGCTCCTGGTGCGCGGCGTCGGGCAGCGCACTCGCCGCGCGCAGCAGCGTCTCCGGGTGTTCCTATAGTCGGTGCTGGTGCTGGAGCCGGTACTGTACTGACCGTCGAGCGAGCAGTTCTCGTCGAGCTCGTTGGTCTTGAGCAGATGCGCGGCGGCGTCGAGCGCGCGCTCCTGGTGCGCGGCGTCGGGCAGCGCACTCGCCGCGCGCAGCAGCGTCTCCGGGTGTTCCTATAGTCGGTGCTGGTGCTGGAGCCGGTACTGTACTGACCGTCGAGCGAGCAGTTCTCGTCGAGCTCGTTGGTCTTGAGCAGATGCGCGGCGGCGTCGAGCGCGCGCTCCTGGTGCGCGGCGTCGGGCAGCGCACTCGCCGCGCGCAGCAGCGTCTCCGGGTGTTCCTATAGTCGGTGCTGGTGCTGGAGCCGGTACTGTACTGACCGTCGAGCGAGCAGTTCTCGTCGAGCTCGTTGGTCTTGAGCAGATGCGCGGCGGCGTCGAGCGCGCGCTCCTGGTGCGCGGCGTCGGGCAGCGCACTCGCCGCGCGCAGCAGCGTCTCCGGGTGTTCCTATAGTCGGTGCTGGTGCTGGAGCCGGTACTGTACTGACCGTCGAGCGAGCAGTTCTCGTCGAGCTCGTTGGTCTTGAGCAGATGCGCGGCGGCGTCGAGCGCGCGCTCCTGGTGCGCGGCGTCGGGCAGCGCACTCGCCGCGCGCAGCAGCGTCTCCGGGTGTTCCTATAGTCGGTGCTGGTGCTGGAGCCGGTACTGTACTGACCGTCGAGCGAGCAGTTCTCGTCGAGCTCGTTGGTCTTGAGCAGATGCGCGGCGGCGTCGAGCGCGCGCTCCTGGTGCGCGGCGTCGGGCAGCGCACTCGCCGCGCGCAGCAGCGTCTCCGGGTGTTCCTATAGTCGGTGCTGGTGCTGGAGCCGGTACTGTACTGACCGTCGAGCGAGCAGTTCTCGTCGAGCTCGTTGGTCTTGAGCAGATGCGCGGCGGCGTCGAGCGCGCGCTCCTGGTGCGCGGCGTCGGGCAGCGCACTCGCCGCGCGCAGCAGCGTCTCCGGGTGTTCCTATAGTCGGTGCTGGTGCTGGAGCCGGTACTGTACTGACCGTCGAGCGAGCAGTTCTCGTCGAGCTCGTTGGTCTTGAGCAGATGCGCGGCGGCGTCGAGCGCGCGCTCCTGGTGCGCGGCGTCGGGCAGCGCACTCGCCGCGCGCAGCAGCGTCTCCGGGTGTTCCTATAGTCGGTGCTGGTGCTGGAGCCGGTACTGTACTGACCGTCGAGCGAGCAGTTCTCGTCGAGCTCGTTGGTCTTGAGCAGATGCGCGGCGGCGTCGAGCGCGCGCTCCTGGTGCGCGGCGTCGGGCAGCGCACTCGCCGCGCGCAGCAGCGTCTCCGGGTGTTCCTATAGTCGGTGCTGGTGCTGGAGCCGGTACTGTACTGACCGTCGAGCGAGCAGTTCTCGTCGAGCTCGTTGGTCTTGAGCAGATGCGCGGCGGCGTCGAGCGCGCGCTCCTGGTGCGCGGCGTCGGGCAGCGCACTCGCCGCGCGCAGCAGCGTCTCCGGGTGTTCCTATAGTCGGTGCTGGTGCTGGAGCCGGTACTGTACTGACCGTCGAGCGAGCAGTTCTCGTCGAGCTCGTTGGTCTTGAGCAGATGCGCGGCGGCGTCGAGCGCGCGCTCCTGGTGCGCGGCGTCGGGCAGCGCACTCGCCGCGCGCAGCAGCGTCTCCGGGTGTTCCTATAGTCGGTGCTGGTGCTGGAGCCGGTACTGTACTGACCGTCGAGCGAGCAGTTCTCGTCGAGCTCGTTGGTCTTGAGCAGATGCGCGGCGGCGTCGAGCGCGCGCTCCTGGTGCGCGGCGTCGGGCAGCGCACTCGCCGCGCGCAGCAGCGTCTCCGGGTGTTCCTATAGTCGGTGCTGGTGCTGGAGCCGGTACTGTACTGACCGTCGAGCGAGCAGTTCTCGTCGAGCTCGTTGGTCTTGAGCAGATGCGCGGCGGCGTCGAGCGCGCGCTCCTGGTGCGCGGCGTCGGGCAGCGCACTCGCCGCGCGCAGCAGCGTCTCCGGGTGTTCCTATAGTCGGTGCTGGTGCTGGAGCCGGTACTGTACTGACCGTCGAGCGAGCAGTTCTCGTCGAGCTCGTTGGTCTTGAGCAGATGCGCGGCGGCGTCGAGCGCGCGCTCCTGGTGCGCGGCGTCGGGCAGCGCACTCGCCGCGCGCAGCAGCGTCTCCGGGTGTTCCTATAGTCGGTGCTGGTGCTGGAGCCGGTACTGTACTGACCGTCGAGCGAGCAGTTCTCGTCGAGCTCGTTGGTCTTGAGCAGATGCGCGGCGGCGTCGAGCGCGCGCTCCTGGTGCGCGGCGTCGGGCAGCGCACTCGCCGCGCGCAGCAGCGTCTCCGGGTGTTCCTATAGTCGGTGCTGGTGCTGGAGCCGGTACTGTACTGACCGTCGAGCGAGCAGTTCTCGTCGAGCTCGTTGGTCTTGAGCAGATGCGCGGCGGCGTCGAGCGCGCGCTCCTGGTGCGCGGCGTCGGGCAGCGCACTCGCCGCGCGCAGCAGCGTCTCCGGGTGTTCCTATAGTCGGTGCTGGTGCTGGAGCCGGTACTGTACTGACCGTCGAGCGAGCAGTTCTCGTCGAGCTCGTTGGTCTTGAGCAGATGCGCGGCGGCGTCGAGCGCGCGCTCCTGGTGCGCGGCGTCGGGCAGCGCACTCGCCGCGCGCAGCAGCGTCTCCGGGTGTTCCTATAGTCGGTGCTGGTGCTGGAGCCGGTACTGTACTGACCGTCGAGCGAGCAGTTCTCGTCGAGCTCGTTGGTCTTGAGCAGATGCGCGGCGGCGTCGAGCGCGCGCTCCTGGTGCGCGGCGTCGGGCAGCGCACTCGCCGCGCGCAGCAGCGTCTCCGGGTGTTCCTATAGTCGGTGCTGGTGCTGGAGCCGGTACTGTACTGACCGTCGAGCGAGCAGTTCTCGTCGAGCTCGTTGGTCTTGAGCAGATGCGCGGCGGCGTCGAGCGCGCGCTCCTGGTGCGCGGCGTCGGGCAGCGCACTCGCCGCGCGCAGCAGCGTCTCCGGGTGTTCCTATAGTCGGTGCTGGTGCTGGAGCCGGTACTGTACTGACCGTCGAGCGAGCAGTTCTCGTCGAGCTCGTTGGTCTTGAGCAGATGCGCGGCGGCGTCGAGCGCGCGCTCCTGGTGCGCGGCGTCGGGCAGCGCACTCGCCGCGCGCAGCAGCGTCTCCGGGTGTTCCTATAGTCGGTGCTGGTGCTGGAGCCGGTACTGTACTGACCGTCGAGCGAGCAGTTCTCGTCGAGCTCGTTGGTCTTGAGCAGATGCGCGGCGGCGTCGAGCGCGCGCTCCTGGTGCGCGGCGTCGGGCAGCGCACTCGCCGCGCGCAGCAGCGTCTCCGGCGCGCACGTCTCCAGCGCCAGGCTCCACATGCTCACCACGCACTGCACAGTGTACACACACATTACATTACATTACGGGACGTCCAATAATCACGTATATATAATAATCACGCATAGCGGCGATAGCCTAGTCGGGAGTGGAACGGACTGCCGTTTCAATGTCCGCAGGTTCGAAACCCAAGGGCACACACCTCTAACTTTTCTAAAAAAATTATGTGTGTATTCTTTGTGAATTATCGCTCGCTTTAACGGTGAAGGAAAACATCGTGAGGAAACCTATATACCTGAGAAGTTCTCTGAATTTCGAAGGTATGTGAAGTCTGCCAACCCGCACTAGGCCAGCGTGGTGGACTAAGGCCTGAACCCTCTCAGTTGTAGAGGAGGCCCGTGCTCAGCAGTGGGCAGTATTACAGGGCTGATATGGTATGGTATATGGTAATAATCACGTCATGTTTTTTAAGCAACTTTCTAGCCACCTCCCCCCCCCCCCCTGATGATATGCAGTGAGGTTTTAAACTAAAAACATGTGATAGTTCGTGATTGTTGCGGAATCCCTTCCCCTCTTTCGAGCCTCACATACATGATTAATGGACGATCCCTTACTGCAAATACTGTAAGTCGACTGAAAGCATTCGAATATCAACTTTATAGCTTGGGAAATAAGGTACGTTTCAGATCGATCAACTAGTCAACGCCAAACTGAAGACTCGATAATTCCTTACTTGAACGTTCTGGAGAGCGTCGATAAAATCGAACGCTAAGGAAGTCGTGAATATTGTGTTCAAAGGACATGTCCAAAAACAAGCCTAAAATTCTAACCGATACAGTTTATATTTATATTTGGACAGAACTCCTAAAAACTAGTTTTTACAATAAATCGTATAATTTTAAAGACCATGTTGAGATATGTGTAATTATTTTTTTTCTTAAATACTACAATTTTTATGAACGTTTTAAAAAAGTTAGTTATAAATGGAGGGGTCTAAAAACGTTTTTTAATGTATCCTAGATCCATATTTTGACCATTTAATATCTTTAAAGTTTGAGTCTGGTTAGATTTTGAGATCCAGCACCCATACAGAAAGCGGACATCTCTTTTAATATTACCGATGCCCGCGAGAGATTCGGCTAACTTCAGAAATTTGGCTAAATCGACAAGGGATGTAACGGAACACATTACCTGTATCATATGCAGCTGGTACTCCAACTGGCAGCGGAAGCTGTACTGTACAGCCGTGTGGGTCTTCATCACCACCTCCCTGTCCCACACATTCACAGCTGGGAACCTGCATATTGATAAAATTATTATGCTTAATGCTTAAGTGGACGATAGCCTAGTTGGAATGGAACAGTCTGCCAAGACAATGTCCGGTGGTTCAAAACCCAAGGCACACACCTCTGACTTTTCAAAGTTACGTGTGTATTGTTTATCAATTATCGTTTGCTGTAACGGTGAAGGAAAACATCGTGAGGAAACCTGTATACCTAAGAAGTTCTTTATAAGAATTTCGAAGGTATGTGATGTCTGCCAACCCGCACTAGGCCAGCGTGGTGGACTAAGGCCTAAACCCTCTCAGTAGTAGAGGAGGCCCGTGCCCAGCAGTGAGACAGTATATAATACAGGGCTGGTATTACTTATTAATGCTTACTCATTCTGAGCTAGGCCAGCGGTGAAAATGAGACAAATAGTACTGACCTCTCCCGAATTTGACCTAGAATGATCTCAGCCTTCGTGTTCAGCCTCTGTAGCAGCAGGATGAGCAAGATCGCGTCGTGATCACCTGCCAAAAGTAAAAAAGCAGGACAAAGTTAAATGTAGCCTCTCAAACAGAAGTTAATGTATGAGATTTACATGACTATAAAGTACATTCTCAATAATTCTCATATAACTGAGAGTCTAATCACTGATTTGACATTGCATAGATGGCCGTAGAAGTCATGAGAATATTATTAGTGGTGGAGTAAAATGTAACAATATGCGCATTTGTCCTTATTATGTACGTACATTCATGTTACGTGCTGCACCCTTTAAAGGTGTTTTTATTTTATAGGAATAGGCAAGTTGACTTCATTTTTTAAACGTTTATCAAAAATAAATGCCATTCGAAATTTAACAAAAAAAGAATTTGCAAAATTGGCGCGATAATAAGTAAGTTATAATGCTTTGAAATTTGGTAGAAGGGGTAATTGTCAAATAAGAGGAATATCAGACTGTGACGTCACCGGGTGTCACCTGCCATAACGTTGGGTGCGTGCGAAAGAGATAGCGCGATAACCCCACCACGCCCCCACTTTTTAAAACTCACTCACGAAAATATTTTAAATGTGACTGCTTTATTTTTCAACCAAATTTGATGCTGATTTAACAGAAAAGAACGTTTTCGTATTATTTTGATACATATAAAATTATGTAGAAAAATAGAACATAGGAAACTATTTTTGTTATCGCTTATAGAAGTCAGTATGACAGGAGACTGATGGCGGGACGACTTGCACAAGAAGGCCAGCACACACCGGGCTCTGTGGCGTATCTTGGTAGATACCTACGTCCAGCAGTGGACTGCAACTGATGATGACAGGTGACGTTACCTGCAGCGTGCATGAAGTGGTCGGGCAGGCAGGCGGCCAGCATGTCTGCTCTGGCACGCGCCTGCGCCAGCTCCAGGGCTCGCAGCTGCAGGTCCACGGAGCGCGTGGAGGCACGTGACGCCGCCACCAGCGCGCTCAGCTCCGCGCCCCCCACCACCGCACCCCCCACACCCACCACCGGCGTCGTAGCCTCCGCACGAGACTCCGCTTCCGGCTTGATGCTGTCAGATTCTGGTGCTAGAATGAAGGTGAACTAATGAATAAACTATATTAGTAAGTAGACTGCCTCGGTGGCGTAGTTGTTTTACAGTACAACTGCAAAGCTGAGTGTAATGTATGGTACGGTAGTCTTAAATATTGTACTTAAAACCACCCGCATTATAGATTAATAAATTAGTCTTGAGTTTACCGCAATCGCAGTTTCATTGTGTAATTACAAGTGGCGCAGTTAAAAAGGAATTTCTATCGAAAATATCAATATGCCGTTTGGAAAGTTACATGAATTCGATATTCATAGTAAGGCAAGCTGGGGAGCGTATGTGCGGCTTGTTAAACAGTTTATTTTACTAAACGAAATCAAGGTCGAGTTACGGGTGGCGACATTGGTGACACATGTCGGCGCAGCAACGTACGAACTCATGTGCGATCTATGTTCGCCGGCTCACCCGGAAGATAAAAATTTCGACGAGTTGGTGGCATTAGTTGCAGAGCATCTGGACCCAAAACGATCTGAGATCGCTGAGCGGCACATATTTCGACAACGGCGACAGGCAGAAAGTGAAAACGTGGGCGTATTCCTACAAAATCTTAAGCACCTGGCAAAGCATTGCAACTTCGGTGCTTTATTGGAAGAAAACATCAGAGATCAATTCGTGTCCGGCTTACGAAGTGAGGAAATGCGTTCTCGTTTATTCGCCGAACCTACGTTAGACTATAAAAAGGCGGTGGAGCTGGCGCTGGCATTGGAGGCGGCCGAGCGGCATGCGGAGACAGCGGCCGCGAGCGGCAGTGTCGTCGCGGCAGCGCCGGGCTTAGCGAACTCAGGGCTCGGGCAGGGCGGAAATGGACTGCATCGCGTGGCTCCGGTCGAGACGGCGAGCTACGCGCGACGGCTAGGTACCGCTTGCTGGCGGTGCGGAAAAAGTAATCATGCATCAAATAAGTGTCGGTTCAAGTTATATTCGTGTAATAAGTGCAGTGAAAGGGGTCATTTAGCTATTACGTGTAACAATGTTGTGAAGAAAAATAAAGGTCAGTTCAAAGCGCAAAATTACATTGAGCAAAGTGAATCTCAAAGTGATGCTAGTGACGGATTATACCACTTCTCTATGGACGTTAATCGTAAGGACGATCCTTATTATTTGGAATTAAAAGTAGAGGGTAGAAGTATTTTATTTGAGGTAGACACAGGGAGCAAAATATCGGCGGTGTCAAAGAAGTTCTATGATAGCAATTTCTCTCATTTACCTATTGTTAAAGATGACGTAAGATTTAGATCCTATTCCGGTGGTGTCATAGTGCCTTTGGGTCGGATTGAAGTGTCGGTAAAACACTGCAGCGACTCGGTGATTTTACCGCTATTTGTAATATCCAATGGAGGTCCGCCACTTATGGGCCGACTTTGGTTACGCAAACTTAATCTAAAAACATTGAATCTTTTTAATATAACACATAAAACTGACTCCATTGTATCAACTCTAAAACTCGAATTTCCCGAAGTATTTAAAGAAGGTATAGGTACTTTTAAAAATGAAATTAAATTATATCTTAAGGAAAACACCGAACCGATATTTTGCAAGGCGCGCCCGATTCCTTTAGCGCTGCGTATACCGGTTGAACGCGAATTAAAGCGCTTAGAATCGGAGTCTATTATAGTAAAGGTAGATAGATCAGATTATGGAACACCTATCGTTCCTATTATAAAGCGAGACGGTACAATCCGTATTTGTGGTGACTACAAGATCACAGTTAATAAACAATTAAAGGATTTTCATTATCCGTTGCCGCGTATCGACCAATTATTCGCAGCGCTAAGTGGCGGGGAACAATACACTAAATTAGATTTAAAAAATGCTTATTTACAATTAAATCTAGATAAAGCGTCTCAACCGCTTACTGCTATTACCACGCATATAGGAATATATGTATATCGAAGAGCGCCTTTTGGGCTAAAATGTTTACCCGAAATGTTTCAAAAACTAATTGAGGAGATTTTATGTGGTATAAATAATGTAGTCTGTTTCATTGATGACATATGTATTACGGGTTCTTGTAAAGAGGAACACATGAAGAATTTGAAGGCTGTGTTGTTAAGGTTACAAGAAGCTGGCTTGCGCATAAAATTTGAGAAGTGCGAATTTTTCAAAAATGAGGTTTGTTACTTAGGCTATAAAATAAATCGTAACGGCTTGTATACCGACGATAGTAAAGTTTCGGCTTTAACTAATTTGCCCGCCCCACAAAACGTCTCTCAGCTAAGAGCAGCACTAGGTTTAATAAATTATTATTCGCGGTTCTTGAGAAATGTGAGTACTATACTACATCCTCTATATTCATTGTTGGCAAAGGGAGCTCGGTGGGCGTGGACGGACGCTTGTCAAAGAGCGTTCGAGGACATAAAGAAACAGCTAGTGAGCGGACCAGCGCTGGCGCATTACGAGTCGCACCTGCCGCTGGTTCTTGCAGTAGACAGTTCCGCGTATGGCTTGGGTGCTGTGCTGTCGCACATTTATCCCGACGGCTCCGAACGTATTGTGTGCTGCGCTTCGCGTACTTTAAACGAGGCGGAACGTTTATACAGCCAAATAGATAAGGAAGCGCTAGCCATAGTCTATGGGGTCACGAGACATCATCAATATCTTTTTGGTCGTAAGTTCACTTTGCGCAGCGATCACAAAGCGCTTACGTACATCTTTGGGCCCAAACACGGTATACCGCAAACAGCGGCCAGCCGCCTGCAAAGATACGCAGTTCGACTTGCAGCATATGACTTCGACATTGTGTTTGTGTCGACCGATAAGAACGGTAATGCCGATGGGTTTTCTCGCCTACCTATGGCCAGTACGAAAGACTTGTGCAAAAATAGCGAGGTAGCGGCTTATGTGCATTACGTGGAGGATACTTTTCCTCTAAGTCACAGGGATGTTGCTAGAGAAACAAAAAAGGATTTTATGCTATGTAAAATATATTCTTATATTTTTAGTGGGTGGCCAGATAAAACGGAAATCGAAAATGAAAAGCCGTATTTTCATCGAAAAGAAGCATTACAAGTTGACCATGGCTGTATCGTTTGGGGTTATAGGATAGTTATACCGAGAAGTTTACGGAAGCACATAATTGAAGAAATTCATGAAGGCCATGTAGGCACGGTTCGAATGAAACAAATTGCACGAAATTATGTGTGGTGGCCCCTGATCGATGCAGACATTGAGGAGCGCGCGCGCTCGTGTGTGGCATGCCGCGAGGTCCGCGATGCTCCGACGCATGTGCCGCCTGCGCCATTCACTTGGCCGCATGAACCATGGGCCAGGCTGCATGCTGATTTTTTTTATTACAAAGGAAAGCATTATTTTTTGCTGATAGATGCGCATTCAAAATGGATTGAGGTTGCTACTATGACTACAGGTACCTCAGCGGACCTAGTTATAGGCAAGCTTAGAGAACTGTTTGCTAGATTCGGGCTCCCCACACAATTGGTGACTGATGGGGGACCACCATTTACGTCTTTCGAATTTGAAAATTTTCTAAAAAAAAATAGCATCCAACACATTCTGACAGCACCATATCACCCGGCTAGCAACGGAGCAGCCGAAAATGCGGTTAAAACTATAAAGAAAGTTATGAAGAAGGCAACAGTCGATGGCCAAAATATAGAAGCAGCTCTGAACAGTTTTTTATTGCAATATAGAAACAGTGCTCATTGCAGCACTCAAAAGGAGCCAGCGGTTGCAATGATCGGACGTCGGTTGCGGACCCGGCTCGATCAACTTCGTGTGCCCAGCGCGGAGCAGTGTGTGACTTCGGCGCAGAAATCGCAGGTCACGCACGCTGGAGGCTCGCAACGAGACTTTATCCCAGGAGATCCGGTCTTGGTCAGAAATTATTCTAAACAAGGAGGTCAATGGCGCGAAGGAACAATAGCCGAGCGGACAGGTACTGTTACTTATAAAGTAAATATGGACAGTAATCAAATCGCTACTAAACACGCGGATCAAATCATTGCTAATAAACCCAAACGGTTTTCGTGGGCGTTCGATGTTGACGGGGATTCAGTTAATCGCGGCGAAGAGACCTTGGAGCAAACGGAGACGCTTTCATCGCCATCCAGTGCGGATAGTGCAGAGGTGATCCCGGAAATGTCACAGCCAACTTTGCTGGAGTCGTCCACTTCCCCGCTAGAGTCTGAGAAGCGGACACATGCGGTTGCCGCCTCATACAAGCCGCCCACACTCCGCCCACGTATCGTTAGGCCCAATTATAAAATACCTTAATGTAATAAATAAATAAAAAGTAGAAATATGTTTAATATAATTAAGTATAAAAAAAAAAAAAAAAAAAATTGTCACGTTTCGGTCACCATTGATTTTTTTTCTTTCCCACCATTCAGTTATTTTTCATTTTATTTTGTTGCAATTATGGCCTTCAAAATTATTTTTATGTGTCCCTAAGGACAAAATATCGCTGTACATTGTTAAGTTATATACTTGTAATACTGTAGCTTTATACATAAATGAAAAACAAATATGTATATATATTGATATAGCTATTTCTAATTTCTATATTATGTATTAATGTAACGGTCAGATATCTCGTGTTAGCAAATATTTACTTTTAAGGGGGGAAGTGTAATGTATGGTACGGTAGTCTTAAATATTGTACTTAAAACCACCCGCATTATAGATTAATAAATTAGTCTTGAGTTTACCGCAATCGCAGTTTCATTGTGTAATTACACTGAGGTCTCGGGTTCGGCAAAGTGATATTGAGTTTTTCTATTCAGTATCAGTCCGGAGTCTGGAATTTGTGCCCGATATGGCGATAGGCTCGCCCCCTATCACATCATGGGACGGAATGTCAGCGAAAAGTGGGTGCACTAGTTGCGCCTGTGCCTACACCGTCGGGGATAACAGGCGTGAGTGTATATATGTGTATATATATATGTATTTTAGTAAGGGTTAGTTTTTCTATCGTCAGATATAATTTATCCATCAATTAATTATAACCGGCTTGAATATGAAAATGAGACAAATTGACGTTATACATTCAACTGTCATTTTTAAATTGTTTGCGTTGAAAAAACTTTTTCTGACGATTGAAAAATCAGCCCTAAATTAGTCACGGGGTACAGTCAGCCCGAAATGAATGTATACGCGAATAACGACCAAATAAAGTTTACATTTTGAACTAACCATAAATTTGTATGTTAAGTCTCACCGATCGCCAAAATTATATGAACTTAACTAAACAATTAATTATTTAAAACAACAACAAAAAAATTCTTAAATGAAAACTTAGATTAAAACATTAGTACGCTGAAAACGGCAGAACACTACGGACGGTATTAATAAATGAATCTCAAGTTTGAGTTACATCTCAAGTAGACATAATGTATGAAGAGTTCAATACATTATGTCTACTTGAGATGTAATTCAAACTTGAGATTCATTTATTAATACCGGCCTATGAGCTTATTAATAACATGTAACAATATTTTACAGTTTTCAACAAATAAACGATTTATTATGACAGTTTTGTCCCCACGTGTCCACTCGTTGCCCTCAAATAGGAACTTCATTAAAATACAATAAACACTGGATGCGCCACGTAATGGGCCTCCTAAAAAAGGGGGTTAATATAAGAAAGAGTGCGGGGAAATTTATTGGGACAGACGCAACTGTCCCGGCCGCGTTTTAACCCTTCAAGCCCTGCTTATATATATATAGATGTATGGGAAAACCCTATATATGGACACCGGTGTCCGTCGCGGGGCTTGAGGAGTCAATACCGGTACGATGGGCCAGGCAACCTTGGCGTTATAAAATAAAATAAATAAAATAATTTATTGATCAAATAGCCTTATAAAAATATCACTTATGACATGTCATGACATGAAGATAGACACAATAACAAAGGTATATAATAAACCAATGAAGTAATTTAAAGTAAAATAATGAACAACCAGCACGGGCTGATAGATACAGAGGACACGGACGTTGGGGACGGGAATAGGCCTAGGGAAGGAGAAGTGGAGCTGATATAAAAGAAAGGGAAGGAGTATCTTTACATTAAGAGGAAAGGAAACGCCACAGTCCTCGCCGGCGAGGATAAAAAGGTCCTAGTCTAGCTAACCTACCAGCCGTTCACTAACTACCTAAGCGATAACGACCCAAAGAAGAAAGGCAGAAAGAAACTCCGGGCTTAATTTTCCGTCATCAATTGTCATGATATACTGAATTTTTTTTTATATATTTATTTTACAGTATGATTATTACACGTTCGTGGACTGTATGCCATATATGTGGATCATTATGGCGGACCCAAACACACGTGTAAACGGTCGTGTGTGTTTATATGAAGCATACGTGCGGTATACCTGTAGTAAAATGATTCAATGCAAAAAATGTAAACTATTTGTGTCTTTGAACAAGGACGATGTAATCAAGTGTAAAGGTGTCTGTGAAGCGGTTTTTCACAAGAAATGCATGCAAGGCAACAAGCAGTTCTTGCAAACATCATTCTGCGATGAGTGCCGGAAAACCAACCTTATGCAGCCAACACAAGATTCAAAATTGTCGATAAACCCCAGTGAAGCATCCGGTGAGAAGGTGTTAGCTGAAGTGAATAAAAAATTAGAAGTTCTTTACAGTATGGAGAAAAAAATTGAAGACCTTACAACCAACGTGGAATTTTACGCCGAAATGTATCAAAACCTTGATATCATTTAAAGAAGAATCTCAAAAAAAAAATCAAGTCATTAGAGCAAAAAAATGTCTACTTAGAGAAGTATAATAAAGCGCTGGAAGAAAGGGTACAGGATCTGGAGCTAAAAGAGAGGGAAAAAAATATCGAAATTCACGGACTGGAGATGCATAAAGATGAGAATATTAAGTCTGTAATCCAAGATTTAGCTTTAAAGTTAAATTTGAACCCGAATGAGATCGAGGATGCACAGAGGGTAGGTCAAGAAAAACCCAATGAAATTAAGACTAGAACCGTAGCGGTTACTCTACGATCCAGAAGTGCCCGTAATAGCTGGATGTTAGCCAAAAAAGAAAATAAGATAACTAACAATAAAATTTACGGCAATGGCAGTGAAAAACGAATATTTATTAACGAAGATTTACCAAAGTACAAACGCCATCTTTTGTGGGCCGTGAGAAACAAACTTAAACCAAAAGGCTTTCAGTATATTTGGGTACAAAACTATAATATCCTAGTAAAAAAGAACAGCGAGGAAAATAAGATCTATAATATAAAATCAGAAGACGATTTAAATAGGTTCGAGGATTGTAAATGATTCCTAAGATGCGCGCTTGGAGCGGCGAGTACACACTAGGTGCTTTTAACATCAACATTCACCCAGACGGATGTATTTTCTACAGATTTTGTGTATAAAAGATATAATAATATATCGGTTTTGACTAATGAATTAGCACAAAATAAAAATCATATTCAAATTTTTCACCTGAATATCAGGTCACTTCGGAAGCATTTTAATGAGTTACAAATCTTATTGGAAGAAAACACATACAAAATAGATATAATAATATTAAGCGAAATAAATATTAGGAAAGAAGAGCTGTCGTTATACCAAATAACAGGATATAACTATTTTATAACAACAAGAGAAAATACCAGAGGGGGAGGAATATTAATATACACCAAGGACAAACTTAGCTTCGATGTTCACAGAGTGCGGACAGAAGCCCTAGAAATGCTCCAGGGGCAGCTTAAAATAGGAAACAGGATAACACATATTATTGCTATATATAGACCACCCTCAAAAAATAAATTACTCTTCATAGATCAATTGGAGACCATTTTAAAATCTATACCAACAACCGATAATGTAATAGTGATAGGTGATACAAACATAGATATGTTAAATGATAAAATTAGTCCAACCATAACTAAGTACAAAAACACCCTGTGTGCTTACGGCTTAATGTGTACAATACCAAGTGCGGAGATAACACGGGAGGCGGTAGTGAACGGCCGGCATGAGAAGTCGTGCTTGGATCACTTATGGGTGCGAACGGGACGAAGCGAGTGCGAGCCGTCGTCGTTCGTGCTCGAGACGCATATCTCCGACCACCACGCAATTGGAATAGTATTAGATTTACGTTCAAGTGATATGTATAATAAACTCACTCTAACAAATAGTGGCAATAGTGCGCGAGAAACATTAAATGAAAACCTTGTAAAACAAAAACTTGATTTGTATAACTGGGCGCAATTGTCAGATATAAAATGCCCGCTTGTGTTGTTTCAAACGTTATGTGCGGTGTTTGATAGGATATATAAGGAAAGTACAGTTATCGTTACGGATTGTATTAAATATTGAGACAACCATGGATAGATAGATATTTATATAGAATGGTACTAAGAAGGGACTATTTATTTAGATTGTGGAAATCAGAGCCAAAAAATATGAATAAGAGATTAGAATATACAAAATTTAGAAATAAACTAAATAAAATTATAAGTAGGGCAAAAAATAAATATAGACAGATGGAGGTAAAAAAATGTAATGGGGACTTTAGGAAAATATGGGCAAAAATTAATCAGTGGTTGGGCCGAAATAAAACCAGTTTAGATGATGTAATACTAAAGCATTTAGGTAAGACAGAAAATATTAATCAAATATGTACTAATTTTTCCAAAACTTTTACCGAAGAAATTAAAGAAATAAAGCATAAATGTAAAGTACAATTTTTAGATAGAACTCAATATGTAAACCCGAGTGTGGTTAGTTTTAGGTATAAGGCTGTGTGCTCCTTAGATATAGAAAAAGTTATTAATAAATTATCTTGTGAAAAAGCTCCCGGCATAGACAGGGTTAGGGTAAAAGATATAAAATATTTACGAAAACAATTAAGTCCGGTTATAGCAAACTTTTTGAATATGTGCTTATCTAAAAGTGTATATCCCGATCACTTAAAGCATGCAATTATACGCCCTATATACAAGTCTGGAAGCTACTTAGAATATGTTAACTACAGACCCATAGCCATACTATCTATTTTTGACAAAATTATTGAAAAAAGTATTATGGGCCAGATCAGTAAATTCTTAGAATGTCATAAAATACTATCAGAAACTCAGCACGGTTTCCGCACAGGCCACAGTACAGTGTCAGCCCTAAATGGATTTGCCGATTTCATTAACGAATCTTTAGACCAGGGTAAGCAGATAATAACACTTTTTATAGATTATAAGAAAGCGTTTGACACGCTGGATCATGACATTCTGTTACAGGCGATGGATGAATGTGGAATACGAGGTCCCACAAACCAATGGTTTAGGAATTACTTGTCTAACCGGAAAATGCGCACAGTAATAGCAGGGATGACTGGCGACGATATGGATGTAGATCTCGGGGTGCCGACTGGATCAGTATTTGGGCCAGTGGGATACGTAATGCATGTTAACAGTGTTTCAAATGTCGTAAACAGATGTCGAATGTTTATGTATGCAGATGATATGTGTCTTGTCTATGCCTCAAAAAATATAGCGGAGATACAGAGGTACATACAAGAAGATTTCGAAAGTATAACTAAGTGGGCACACGATAATGGAATTATATTGAATCTTTCAAAAACAAAATGCATGCACATACACTCACCTTACAACCGACAGGCTAAAACCATTAACAAAGAATACTTAGACGTCATAGGGCATTCATATGAATGCCTACATGTTAATAAAGTGAATTGTAGTTGTATGAAATTAGAGTATGTCAATACGTTCAAATATTTAGGCCTAACTATTGATCGTAATTTTAACTGGAAAACGCATGTTAATGATATATGTAACAGGTTAAGGTCTTTGTTAGGAAAGTTTTATCAATTAAACGCAGTTGTAAACAGACACACGTTACGTGTTGTTTATTATGCACTTGCTGACTCATTAATCAGCTATGGACTTATAGTATATGGGCGGACGTTCTCAACGTATTTAAATGACATAAAAAAATTACAAATAAGATTGATTAAATTCCTAGTTAACAAAAATGTTAAAGACAATTGTGATAAGGACTACAATAAATTATTTCCCATTTGTAAAATATTACCCGTAGACAAAAAAATTATATATCTAATAGGTCTTGAAAACTACGATAGTAATGACTGTAAAGTGCATGTAAATAATAAGTATGATACAAGAAGTGTAAGATGTAAAAAACTTGTTCAACCTAAGGTGACCAATTACTATGGAGAAAGATTAACAAAACATCTAGTACCTAAGATATTTAACAAAGTAGAACTATTAAGAAAAAGTCCAAAACTTAGTAAAAATGTATTAAAATCAAAACTAAAGGATGTGTTTCTCGAAGAAATATTAAGGTCTTCAATATGATAAAAAGTTAATTTAGTAATACCTAGTATGTATAATGTATTTTTTTTTTTATCTTCTTCTGAGTATGTGAAGTTAGAATTTAGAATACTAATGTAAACGAGCGCGTCTCGCCATCAAACTTAAAAGTTTGGCGAGTATATTTATATTATAAGCATATGTTGTATTCTTTTAAAGTAAATAAATTAAAAAAAAAAAAAACTATTAACCTTACACTCTTAGTAAGTTAAAGCCACAATCCTCACCTAGTTTGGACTCGAGCTGTATCTTGAGCTCGTTGGACTGCTCAGTCATCTTCTGCACGAGCTCCCTGAACTTCAAGATGGTAGCGTCCCGGTCCAGTATGGTCTCCATGGCCGCTTCTCGTTCACGTATGGCCTAACAGAGACAATATTTTAAACAAAGAGGTTCAAATAATTAATTAAATTAATCCTACTAATATTATAAACGCGAAAGTTTGTAAATATGTATGGCTGTATGGATGTCTGGATGTATGGATGTTTGTTACTCTTTCACGAAAAAACTACTGAACAGATTTCTATTAAATTTGGCACACGGGTAGAACACATAGGCTACATTTTATCCCGGAAAAACTATTTAACGCGGGCGGATCTGCGGGCAAAATCTAGTACAGAATAAATGAAATATTCAACTAGTTATTTTGGTTCGAATCTTACACCCTGAAATAAAGCTCAATGGACATTTTTATATAGTCTATCGATTCACTTATAACAACATTTCGTCAATCAGAAACATAAACACAAATATACAAAAATGTACACACAGAAATAATTTTGATTCACTTTCGTTTAGTCCAAAACAATCTTGGCAAACAGGAATTAAGATTGATGGTATAAGAATAGCATATTCTGTGGGCAAGTAACGTACCTCCCTGGTAGCAGCGTGGGCCATCTCCAACTCCTCGCGCAGGTCCATCTCGAGCTCTCGGTTGGACTCCACCAGCTGCTCGTGAACCTCCTGAAGCGCCTCCAGCTCGGTCACGTCCTGCTTCAGCTGTTCCACCTGGATAATAACAATACATCCTTCAGGAACTAATTATGGCAAACATATTATCTGAAAGCAGAGTTTATGACATCCGGTCAGTCGTTGCACATTGCTGCGACGACTGTGATGGACGGCAGTGTGGCGGTTAGGCCTCACGCTGCCGTTGACGCCGAGGGCGTCCTTCGGTGCGCGGGGGCTTCTGATCCCCTCAAATACAGGAGACGGGCTGCATTAGGCGGCACCGCGCAGGGGCGGCTGCGGTCGACAACTTAGACACTATTAGTCTGGGGAATCCCGCAGCCGTCCCTAATGCGCCGAAGATGGCCACCGCGGAGTTTTAGTTGGTATGCCGTGCGGTGTACATAGGTTAGGGACACGGCCCGGCGGCTCAGCGCTGGGTCGTAAGGCACGGCGAACTCAACATCACCGCTCAGACGCCCCCCTTGAAGGCTGGGCGGTAGTAATAAGTCCTTTCTGCGCGAAAATAAAAAGAGTTTCTGATATCCTTAGAAAAGTTTAAAACTATTCATTATATCCAGTTGCCATTATATTTGACATAGACTTCTGCTCGTGGCTCCGACCGCTTGAATCAGTTTTTCCGGGATAAAAGTCCCGTTTTATATTTCCCCGGGATAAAATGTAGCCTGTGCTGGTAATGTAGCTTTATATTAGTGAAAGATTTGTTCAAATCGGTCCACTAATTTCGGTGTCTATTCAATGCAAACAAACAATCGAATCTTTTCTCTTTATAATATTTATATAAGCTAAAATGATCTCAAAACTGATCCTTCCTTACATAGTATGAAACAAAGTCGCCCACCGTCTCTCTACGCGATAACTACTTACGTTTTAGGCTAGCTGGACTTTTATCCCGGAAAAACTCGAACACGCGACGAAGCCGCTAGCAAAAGCTAGTAAAATGTACTGCTATCGGGCGTTTTTAATAAACTTTCTTAATATTAATCCGAGTCCAAAAATAAACCAATCAAAATAAATAATTTGAAATCATGTCAAAAAAAGCTTCGTTCTGATTGGTCTATTCGCGACGAATCGAAAATAGCTATGGAGATAATAATAATAATAATAACGCTTTATTGCACACATTTACAAAAAAAAACTTAGACTAAAAAATAATGGTACAAGAGGCGGTCTTATCGCTTTAAGCGATTTCTGACAGACAACCTTTGGATGGACAGAACACTAATTATAATGATGATTGATGACTTCGCACAAAAATATACATAAATCGAGATCGTTTATAGCACATGGCGGCATATCGATTAACTGTCACAATTCCAAAACTGACCTGGTCTTCCAGCGCCATCTTCTTCTCGGCCAGCTGCTCGACCATCTCCTCGGCGCCGAGCGCGGCGTCCACCTGCTCCCGAAGGTCGGCCACCTGCGCCTCCAGCTCCTCCACGCGCGAGGACAGCTTCTCCTTGGTGCGGCTCAGCTCAGCTATCTCAGACCTGTACTGCTCTAGGTCCTGGCCATTCAAAAATAGTTACGTTTCATTGTGCGTTTTGAGTAGATAGATGATGTAAAAAGATGCAGAGGAAGTCGTTGAGTGCTGGCCGCCGGGACCGTCTGGAAATCTTGAAGACCTATGTTCAGCATTTGACATTTTGTGGCTTATAATTATGTATTTTGGGACGTACATGGTCTTACCAATCAAGATCCATATGACCTCGCCTGTCCGTGATGCGCCTGCTCGAGGCTCTTGTTACAAACAATTACACCAGCACGAACGGTTCTATCGACCTAACAATGATTATATGAGTGACTGATTGAAATCCTCCTAGCCAGTTTCGGCCACGGCGGCCAATCTCAACGGAGATCAGCCAGGTACGCAGGAGATATTATAGTGCACAAGTGTGTGCGCAATACACAGGTGCACTCGCTATTCCTTCACTCTCATAGTCCGGTGAGACGGCAATCCGACATGACCGGAGAGAGATCAGGCGCAGGACCAACGGCTTTACGTGCTTTAAACGTGAGTGACTGATTAAGCAGAGAAGTGCTTAATTGGTGGGCTGGAGATTCCAGAACATTACCTTTTCTTTGCCCTAGGGCGTGGCATCTCGCTCCTGACAAATGATTCTCCAATGGTATAGTAGAATGCAAGCAAACCGTAGCTGAAAGTGTTTATATGTTGCTTGTAGCCACTACTGGGGCACTGGATTTAATCGATATGGCCAATCAACAGTTTCAGTAACATTATAAATTTTCAAATTCGAAATAAAACTACATAAAACACAAGTTCGCAGACTAGTGCTAGAGTGACATAGAAATTTTTTGACTTTTTTTAAATTCGGCAAACTTGTTATTGATCATCCAGTGACAAATAACAAATTACCACAAAATAAACTTTAAATAATGTTTAGGCGTTGATCTAAGCTCAAAATAAGTTATTTTTGTATATAAAATAATTATTAGTGTCGAATTTTAGTAATACAATCCATTTTAAAGTCGACTGCTAAATAAGAGTCATCTAGTAGCAAAATAAGGAAGGAACTGGCTAACGATTTCATAGTTATCAAACGTTTCATTATGTGTTCAGAAATACAGTGGAAGTTAACTGACGTTTGTATTAAGTTTAACTTTAATGGGTCAATAGTTATTAAAAGTTTAACTGGGAGATTCAGAAACCGAGCATAAATGGTAAGCATTGTTTTCAAACAGATAAGTATGTGGTTTCATTAAGTAACTGAATCTCAAAATGACTCTGTAGAGTATGGGGTTGTTTAACTGGACCTCACCTTGTGCATCTTCTGCATCTCGTGCTTGTCGTGGGCGGAGAGGTCGCGCAGACGCACGAGCGTGTCGCGCAGACGGATGTTCTGCTGCTGCAGCTGGCGCATCTCGTAGCCGGTGGCGCCCTCGCTCGCTGCGTACGGGTGCTCTGTTCAGCGCACGCACACACACACACCGGCTGTTTTATACGGGTACTCAACATGCCGCCGCCACGTCTGTCCGTCTATCCGTATATCTGTCTGTCCATCTGTCCGTCTGACCGTCTGTCCGTCTGTCCATCTGACAGTCTGTCCGTCTGTCCGGCTGACAGTCTGTCCGTCTGACAGTTTGTCCGTCTGTCCGTCTGACAGTCTGACCGTCTGACAGTCTGACCGTCTGTCCGTTTGTCCTCATATGGTTATTTAGTGATGCTTTTAGTCAGTGATCGGTTTTGTTTTAACAATTACGGACAAATTTTAAAACGATTACTGTTTAATTAACTTCAAAATTATTTCGATAGTTGTATTTAAGATGATATCGGAAAATTATTTGAAATGGCGTTTCTATAGATATGTTGTAAGATTTTATAATGGATTGCTTCTACTGAGAGCACAGAATAATTTAACAATGTTGGGATATTATTATTTGTATGACCAATTAGGGGATTCTTATAGTCAGTCGTTGGCGGCGTTAACACAACACAAAAATAAACAAACAAACATGCAATATAAAGTAATACACAAAGACTTGACACGTTCACTGCACAAGTTACAACTATTAAATGTATTTTCAACAATAATATTATATTATAACGGTTTATTACTTTTTTAGAGACAATAATTGCCAATATTTTTATCACTTGCGCCAATAGCACTCAATATAGTGTGTCCAAAAATATCCAGAATATAAATATAGAATCTACCTAAAGTCAACAAGCAAGGTTATAAGGGATAATTTAAACAACACCTCCATAGTGCTATATCCTGCTAAAGATTTTTATTATTTTACAGGAATTTTTAGTATTTTACAGGAATAAGAAGTCTCTCTTGAGGGTGCTGTATCGGAAAAGCAGAGAAAATCCCCTGGCACTAGTACTGACAATAAATGAAAAATTCATCATTATTTGGATAATAAAACAATTTTACTGCCTCGGGGGCCTAGTTGTATTACGGTATGACTGCAATACTGAGGTCTCGGGTTGGATCCCCTGGGGGGCAAAGTAATAATTGGTTTTAAATTCAGTATCAGCCCGGACTCTGGAGTTTGTGCCCGATATGGCGATAGGCTCATCCCCTATCACATCATGGGACGGAATATGTGTAGCAAAAAGGGGGTACACTTGTTGCGCCTCTGCCTACCCCTTCGGGGATAAAAGGCGTGAGTGTGTGTGTGTGTGTGTAAAACAATTTTGATTGCTCATTTTAATCACTTCTCTTAGAAAAAACTCTGTATATCCTTTACAGGAATTTTTATATATCCTTCAATCCCTACATAAAGCAGTGAATGTGCCAAGTGCATGCCAATAAATGCAATGCATGAAATATACATACATATGGATACTGTGAAATAAAATACGACAGAAATCCAGTTATACGTACATTGGTTAGTTGCTTATATAACTCTATAAAATATAAAGAAAATATACATAGATATAATATTATATAGCATAGTAAGAAAGTACAAGGTGGTGCAACGTTGAATAGACCAACATGGGAAAGATATATGTAATATGTAGTATTTATAAATACTACATATTTTACTGCATCGTCTACAAAAATACTGTGGTCAAGACAGTTCATATCAACGGATTGAAAAAGTGTAAATGTTCAAATTGTCAATAATGCACCATCCTGTATATAAGATTGAACAAGCAACATGTATATAGACCTGTGTGTGCCTGTGCCCTGTTTACAAGAGGGAAAAAATGACACTCAATAAAAATGACATTGTAATAAAATCCATAATCTGCCAACCATATAACAAAAATAGCAAAATGTTCTTAATTAATTACAAACAAGGCTATTAAATTGTAATAAATAGGCCGTTTATGGCCTCTGTCGTGGTAACAAATAATTATAACCGCTGTTCGTGTTCAAATATCAGTGAAATGATATAATTGGCGTTATAAATATAATTTAAACTAAGTATTTTATACGACACATGTGCGACTAAACCCATTAATTATATAAAGAATCTATTTTTTAAATGCCCATTTACGTCATTTTTTATGCGTATTTTACCTCTAATGTCATTTTTACATCACGTCGGAATAAACATAATTATTTATAAAAATATGAGTTCATAAAAATCAAATACAAAACCCAAAAATCTATAGGGAGGGTACATAAGAATAATATATGTCTACAGAATATTTATTGTCTATGGTAAAACAAGTTGAACTATTTTGATTGTTATAAACGCATAAAAGCAATAGATTTACACAAAATATGTAAACTGGAGCAATACATATCATAAATTTATCTTTAGACGTTTCAGGTATTGGTTTAAAATGTAAAAAAAAAAATATGAAAATTGAGTAAAATGTTTACTAGGCGGGACTTACATGTGTAAGTTTTTATTACGTAAGTTTTACAAGAGCTGTATGTCACGAAAACTAAGTAAGCATGTGACTGTTACTAGCTTACCAAATTGTCAACATTGTTAAGTTTTTCGTGACTTACGCGAGGAAAACTTACAAATGTGACGCGCGCCCTATAAACGAAATTTGCTCTGATAACATCTAACGGGCAAACAAACTGTAATAATATATTTAAACCGAAAAAAAATAAGCAAATTAAGTAATCTGTGACCACAAAGATCGATCTTTCTTACAATTCGATCATACCAGAATCGATATGGAGATTTTGAAACTATAATAACGCTAAAATCAAAATACAAAAATGCCGCTGGGCGACAGATAATAAGACGCCGGTTTTACCTACCCTCATAGTCTGCAGTCCGAGACATGAAATATTATGCTTAATTAGTGTTTTTATTTCTTGTTTAAGGTCTTTGTCTAATATTTGTATATCAGGGCTATAATTTTCTAACCATTATGATTAAACAATGTAATTATAAAATTAGTATTGCACAAGTTTACATCGAAGTCGTCTGTAGTAATGATTTTGATGTTTGGGATTGATCGAGAGACCGATACGTCAGTCCCTCAACCAATCACAATAAAAAGAAGCGGTGACGCATCGTGTTTTTTTTCACATCCTAGCCCTCCAGTGCTTTTTCTTATTACAGTTTTGAAAAAGAAACATTGGAATCGTTACACAACCCGCTTTCAAGTAGTAAAATAACGTAAGTTTCTTAGGCGATAACACAAGTACATAGGGAAGTAAAGGGCAGACAGTGACGTCCGTAACCGGTAGCGAGTGTCGTTTCACCCAAGCACTGGATTGCAGTAAAACTCTGTAGCAAGCAATAACTAGCACACATCGACAGCTCGGGTGCAAAGGCGCTAAAGACAATTCGTTTTTATTCACCTTGCTTCATATTGTGTAATTTCGAATATTGCATTAAAGTCTATTTAAAAAATATATACTCGTATTTATTGCAGGTAAGAAAAAACGAATTACACAATCACATACTACATTGGTACCTTGCGAGTACGAATCACGCGACGAGTATAAATATGCTGTCAAAATACAAAGTATATTAATCATGTGTCAGACCCTTCCGATAATCCAAGCTATTTCGGGTGTTCTTTTGCTTAAAATAATCAATAATATTTTCTGTTAGGACGTTATATCCCCTCCCCCCAAATACCCCCTCCTCTAGTTATAACAAAGTAAACAGTTCCACCTCGCTACAGAAGTTCCACTGCAACCAGTATAACCTGATCAACTCACGTATGTTTCCGCCCGCCTCCATCTCAGCCTTCATGAGCTGCAGGTCCAGGGTGGCCTCCTCCAGTTTCTCACGGCACTGCTCGAGCTCCATCTGCAGCGCTTCCGCTCGCTCCTCGGCCATTTCCTTGTCCAGGGCGGCCATTTCAGCCGCCTCGGATAACTCCGCCGTCTCGTCGTTGTGAGCTTCGAGTGCCTCTTGAGCTTCGCGGATCTATGAACATACCATCACGCCTTTCGGAGATAGGCAGATGTGTTGTCACACCCGCATTTCTCTATGTTAAGTCCCATGTGCCAAAAGCCAGAAGCGGCAATAGCCTAGTTAGGAGTGGAACGGACTGCCGGAACGATGTCCGCAGTTTCAAAATCCAAGGGGGGACACCTCTGACCTTTCTAAAAAAGTTATGTGTGAATTCTTTGTGAATTATCGCTCGCTTTAACGGCCAAGGAAAACATCGTGAGGAAACCGGCATACCTAAGAAGTTCTCTGAATATCGAAGGTATGTGAAGTCTACCAACCCGCACTAGGCCAGCGTGGTGGACTATGGCCTGAACCCTCTCAGTAGTAGAGGAGGCCCGTGCTCAGTAGTGGGCAGTATATAATACAGGGCTGGTATGGTATGTCCCATGTAATAGAAACTAATTCACTGGGCACAATACTAGACTTCGAGCAGATATTGAGCAGGAAAATTCAATATCACTTTTGCCGGCCCCGGAATCGAACCTGAGACATAAGCACGGCAGTGAACAACACAACTACGCCACCGAGGCAAAGGTACATGATTTATACAAGGAGATAAACCACAGCAGCAGGCATCATCTCTTGTCAGTCGACACTCTATCTAGACCAGCGACAATCTAATGCCCAATGTTCTTCTTCAAATGAATTCTATCAGTTGAAACGAATGTGATGAGATGGTATTTTCCTGAAAATCCGAAGCCTGTTTGCCTTTATAACACCACTGTTTTGTGCAAGGAGCTATTATAATATTTATTAAATCGATAATGTGGCAGTGTTTATGGCTCACAGTTGTGGTCACAACTGAGTTGAAGACATTGAACGACAAGCTACATCTGATCTATTAGTCAGATGTGTTTCCCGAAGCCTAGATCTAAACCCACTTATATTTTTTATTTTCTTTTTTTATCAAAGGCTCGACAAAGTGGCTTCACTGCATCTGATGGTAAATGTAGTGAAGCCCAAAAAGTTATGTCGACCGGCAAGAGATAAACCTCCCTGATCGGTCGGCACAGTTATGCCGGCCTGCTTAATTGCTTCTTCACGCCCCGCTTCGCACCAGATGCAGTGGAGTTCCATTTAAAAATGAAGAACCGACCTCCTGCTTAGCCCTCTGCAGGTCCCTCTGCAGCTGCGCCTGCGACTCCATGATCTTGGTCTTGAACTCGTTGGCCTGCTCGAGCTGCAGCCGCAGCCGCTCCAGCTCGCGCAGCTTCTCGCGGTCTTCAGCGCGACGCACCTTCACCGTCTCCAGCTTCTCCTTCAGGTCTTCCACTTCGGTCTTCAGCTGCGTGATCTGGAAACAGAATATAATATACAGTCGTTTTAAACCAGATCGCTTTTTTCAATCTAACGCGAAAATTTACCATTCAGAACGGTTTTTTTATTAGTGACTTATATTAATTTATTCACGCGATCGAAGATTAGAGGTTTCATAGTGAAAGGTTTATCAGCCACAAGGAAGTAATCTTCCGCTTGAGATGTAGACGATAGATACGTACGTCAATAACGTAGAGACATTGTAGCGTCGGCGCGTTAGTGGTATACTAAAACTATGAACCACGCCAAAACATTTTCAAAGCAACGGTGACAGATGCAGACGTTACTGACGTTTGATGATGGAAATCGGATAATAAGCGGAACGGGTTTATTAAATCTTACAAAGACACCTTAAATTACAAAACAGAACATTTACTTTAAAGGTTGCCGCACAATGCTTTTTTTATAACGTAAAAAACGAACCAGGAAACGAATTAACCGAGACAAAATGAGGAAAACATTGTGTAAGACTAAAAAAATCAATGCGGTCGTTGACTCCACAATCGATCGGCGAGTCACGGTTCGTAGAAACGTTGTAAAGGCAATTACCAAGCCGGCATTATAATGACGACTAGGGGTAAACTATTAATCGCATTGCTTGGGCACAGGCTGGTAAGCCCGGCTTTTTCCAACCTCCATTTTTTTCGGACCGATTAAGCCGATGGTAGCTTCTATACCGTTCGCAAGGACCCTAGTGATAGGCTACAGTAATCAATTAAAAAAAATGTTTTCTAACCGAATCACTAAAATCTCGAACTCGAGAGATCCAAAACCGTTACCTCCTGCTGCGCCTGCATGTGGGCTATCTTGTCTTCGACCGAGGAGGCGGCGGGCTGCGGCGACGTGATGCTTTGACCGGGAGTGTACTGCGGCGTCAGCGTCTCCACGAAGCCGGTCTGTGACAAACAGACATCAATACGTTGGGATAAGCTTGGTATGCAGAAAGTAATGGCTTATTTCTATTGGTCCAGCAAAACATTAATACAATAATAGGCTGTGTTTTATGCGCCTGTGACCACCTTGGTGGCGTAGTTGTATTACAGTACGACTGCAAAGCTTAGGTCTCGTCTAGGGTTCGATCCCCGGGTCGGGCAAAGTGATATTGAGTTTTTCTCTTCAGCATCAGCCCGAAGTCTGGAATTTGTGCCCGATATGGCGATAGGCTCGCCCCCTATTACATTATGGGACGGAATAACGGCGAAAAGTGGGTGCACTAGTTCCGCCTCTGCCTACCCCTTCGGGGACAACAGGCGTGAGTGTGTGTGTGTGTGTGTGTGTGTTTTATGCGCATGAAGGGGTTGGCTTGTTTCTGTTGCCCCTATGAGCAGCAGTCGCACAGAAAAACGGCTTTACTGTTTTGTGGTGATCCTGATAGGATTGAGAAAAATCTGTTCGACGCTGGGCATCAGTTTAATCATATATCTTCGGCATACTTTCATGCTACACCAATTTTCAAGCATACCCATGTGCCTTAATATTTACTATAACCAGTGAGTCCGAACTCATTCTTAAATACTTCATATCCTGATATACCGAAATAACCCGGTTAATACGAACCTCGACGAAGGACGCGCGCTTGACCAGGTCGGGCGAGGATGCCCGCTCTGTGGTGGGCGAGGCGTACGACGTTAACGACTGTCTACTGCTGGCTAGAGACGTGCGCGAGCTGGAACACGCGGCAACAACCCTCAGGCATCGGCTAGGGATGCGACACAGAATCGATGGATGCAATTCGAGACGACCGATTAACTGCCACCGATACAATGCGTTGCCGTGCTTTTGCCGCTGCCGTGCCGTTGCCGTACCGGTGCCGGCCAATCAAGAATGTCAGGATTGACAATTTTAAATATACATATTTTCTATGTTTTGTCATAAGTAAGAATATTAATGCAATATTTAATTTCAAATTACTCAAGTTATCATCCATCAAATCTGTGACAATATAAGGCATTGTACAAAGCCTACATATAATGGAGACATTAAATACAACAGTGGAAATATTTTTACAGTAACAAGTGTAATAAAAGCGTTGTTATTTACAAATTACAGTGATTATATATTTTTTAATATAATTACACGAATATAAATTAGACCATTTCTAACAATATGATTAAACCGTAAGTATATTTTAAAATGCAGGAGCGTCGCCTATTGAGGTTGAAGGGGGCAATTGCCTCCCACTGAGGGTCGAAAAAACTTTTAAGCCCATTCGCTAATACCCGAATCGATTTTTATTACATTAAAATTCTATAGCTCAACTCTTCAAGCCACCCTCGGCTATCGGCGGGCGATCATCATGCTCCCCTCCCCCCGTTTGCTAGCGTTACCCTCCACATTATCATTTTTTTCTATCTAATACATACACATACACCAATTCCTACATTAAGCTACGACATATAACTATGCACAAATAAAGTAAGCTTCGATAATAATAGTACCCGTTTTCAGGAACCCTTAGTGATATTGACTCCTAATTAGCGTCAAAGAGAGCGCAAATCCACTAATAGTGTTTCTAAATTGAAACAATGCAAATGATAGACGAACGGAAGTAGTGCACTTAAAATTACTAGTTATATTAGTTTTAATTCAAAATGGTCCTTCGAGCTTTTTTATTAAATACTCAAAGTGCATAACTATAATTTATGTGTAAAAGTGCCTTTAGGGGCCTAATTACTGAATAAATGATTTGAATTTGAATTTATTCATGCATTTATTCATTCCTTATGTTTAAACTCATAACAGATACCACGTTATTGGCAGCCTGTCGAATCAGTTTGCGTTGCCAAGATTTTACTTACTTTGTTTATCAAGTAATAATTGCTAAATATAATAAAACCAAACAATAAAAACCAAGTAGATGAAAACCTATAAGTGTACCGTATAAAACCTTATACCCACTTAATATAGAACCTCTTCCATACACATAAACTATAAATAAACATGGCTACTTAGCTAGACATAAGCATAATGTACATAATAAACAACTTTTTTCATATTTCCCAACATCACAAGTTTACGAACTTTGAAAAAAAAGCAATAAAACAAGAGGTGTCATCAATCAATAAAAGTCATTAAGAGACGTCAAAATGCAAAAATGCAAAATAAAATAATTACTTCACCTACAGGGTCTGCATTTTTGAATATTCATTGAAACCCATGATTGTGTTGACAGTACAGAGTTAACTTTAAATAATGCTATAAATCTTTAAACTAAAATTTTATGACACCACAAACATTTCATTGATATTGAGCTACATTTGTTACATGGCGCAAAATTGTTTCTTTTATTTCCGATAAATTAATGATAACACCCCTCTTTTTCTGTCGGGGGTTAAAACACCCATATACATTAACATATTTAAGCAATAACTAATTACAAATATTTCCGGCTGCATGTACAAAACCAGATCATCGTCGAATAACTATCCAAAATAGTTAACCATCTACTGGAAATTAAACCAAAATACCAGACACATTCAGCAGAAAATCAAAACATTGTTTCAATAGATGACATTGTAGGTTATCGAATCAATTTACAACGCCATCTGTCTAATATTTACATAAACAGCACAACCAAAATCACAAATACACAGTTCAACACAAACTCTACTCCATAACCCGTGCTTATAAAATGCAAAATAATATAATTTTATATATTGCATGCAGTTAATGTTTTTATTTACTAAATTTATTTCGAAATTTAGAAAAAAAATGTGTTTAGATTTATCTATTTATACATTTTTTACTTAAAGAGAAGAGCTGATGAAGACCTATCGACCAAGTTTATAGATCTTAAAGACTTGATCACTTTAGTATACTTACTAAACATAATATGAAATAGAATATTATTTTTTTACTGAGCTCCATATCTTCACCCAGTCGTGTAACACGATTCACGCGGCGTATCTAACATCTATAGTTTAGCATAAGTATAGCGCAAGATTGTCATTGTATCAACGCCCTGTCGAATATATTCAACCAAATACCATAATTTTATATTATGATTTTTTATACATGTTAATGGCCATGTAGTGCCTGGATAATGATTTTATATTTTTGTGAATTCGACTGTTTCTTTTTCAAGATTCCACAAAAATATAAAATCAAATACCATAACTTATCTCGCAATTATTCCACACTTGACTGACATCAAATGAGGGCAAACATACGAGACTATCCCGCCCTCACACCCACCACTGCAACTCCTGTAAGCCGGGATCGACAGTGGCACGCATTTTATGAAACCGAGCGGAGAAACTCGGCGAGTCTCAGTTAACACTAATTAGTGATAACCCGCAACGGAGCTAATTAAACAAGAATAGGGAGGAGTTAGAAATACATTTTCCACTTCCCTCCATAGCAAAGCGGGCATAATAAGGGCAAATATAGCTCAAATGTTTTTGTAAAATTCCAATCAGCAATTCTCTCTAAACATAATAAAACGGATCGTTAGTGTAGAATTTGTGTCATACATCGGTTGTTTACAACCGTATCATCTCATGCGGGCTAACGTGAAACAGTTCTAGAAGCTTCAGCATGTTGGCGAGCTTAGAGCCGGCCTTGTTCGCGCGTGACTAAACAATGTGGCCACATTGGGATAGTGGATGCAATATCATCCACGTTAGAGCCGGATTGGTCTACAGGCAAGACAAACTTCAACATGGCTGTATAAAAAAATGTACGCTAAGACAAAAGGCCCAAGGCTACCTTGCCTAAATCCGGCCCTGTACCCATAACTGCCAAGTGCTACACAACCCAAGCATGTGTGCGGTTCATAATTTTCTTTACCTCGACATGGACAACGTCCCGGCTTTGGTCTGCGCGGGGGACGCCTTGCGACGCACCCTTTAGTGGGCAAGCACCGACATGTTAGTACATTATACTGTCTCGTGGGGAGTTCGCTACTAGAGCCTCTATGTGTCACATGTACAGCTGTTGTCAAGCTTAATGGCCAGCCTGAAGTTCGCCACGAGCGGCGTCGCAGCTGTTTACAGACTAAAAGGTGACTGGGAGGCGTAGGGTGGATGATTTCACTAACTTCAAGCCGGTCATAAAGTATAGTGTGGGCTGTATGTGGCAATTAGTGCCTATATTAAGGTGATATCACAATTTTAATATGTTAGATGAGTGTTAAACATGTTTGTATGACGTCATGTCACTGACATGTATATGGCAGCCGTTACAGCGTTATGTTCCAAACATGTCAGTCACAGAAAAACTATTGTTAAATATGCTAGCATCATTCAAATGTAACTTGTAATGATATAATAATGTGCAAATTAGCATATAGCAGGTTGTCACTTATATGCGTCACCTTTTTGCTATCGTTGGCCTGTTTTTAACTTCAAACCTTAAACAAGTAAGACAAGTGATAAAGCACAGATAAATAATTAAAGACACTAGTAGCGAACGTAACAACTTAACATATCTGCTGACATAAATTAATTACCTTCATTATATTGTAGTAAATAATTAATTGGTTAACACAACTATTGTTATTTCATTCCGGTAAAAGCAATGCCAACAATTCAACTAAAATCATTAAAAGTTGTGTATCCATTCTATAAACTGCTAAAATAATTTATAACTTAACAAATGTTGATTATATCTTTGATATTAAAAAAATATCTTTGTGACATACATATAGGAGAAAGAAATCTTATTTTGTATATTGTAGAGATCTAAAATTATTGTCATAGTTACAATCAATACACGAACTTCACTCATGTCTATTCTTTTTAAATTTAAGGAAAAGACAAGACCAAGGCAAAGCTGCCTTTATTTCTTATCAACATGTTTCTCTCCAACGGCAGAAAGAGAAAGATACATATCCAATTATTGTATGAATTATCTTCCTCTCAAACCGTTGGAGAGGGATAAAAATATATCACTAAATAATTTTGATAATAATGCTGGTCACTTCAAGATGGTTTGTCTCCATCTAACATGGAAAGTGTGAAAGAGACAGAACGCTCAAGAGTTATGTAAGGGTGCTCGAAGCTCTAGGAAGCGTGGTGCATTAACTACACGGTATCTAGTACTCACGTGGTGGGTCTAGACCTCTGGGCCACTGTTATACTAGCGGGGAGAGAAACACACGTCAGTTAGCGGCACACTATGTACTATTATTTTATTTTGATTATGTGTGAGTGTAGGAGAGAAATGAAAATGATGTCTAAACATACATGCGGATCGAATACAGAACCTCCTTTTTAAAGTCGGTTAAAAATAAGTAATTTTTCTGAATAAAGTATTTTTTTTGCTTTCTGTGGTCATTAATTATATGACTTTGAAGACATTTTCATATTTGTTTTGATTCATAAAAAATACTTAAAAATGATTTAAATTATTTCTCATTCTCAATTCTCACCCAATGACATGTGTAAGTTGCAGTGTAAAAAAGTTTAGATCAGAACGATGTCTAGATGATGTCTAATAGACTATGTTTATAAACACCTGTTAAGCCTCATGCATTCTTTAATGTTGCCCTTGTGACACCACTACATAAATATAATTTAGATATGCCTGACGTTAATGACCAGGGTTCAAAGCAGTGGCGTAAAGTGGTTAGGGCGGGAGAGGCAGTCAGTGAGTGGTACTTTTAAGGGAGTGGCAAAATGCATAAAATGAAACCCCTGACAAATTTTAACTTTTGATGATGGGGTATACACAAGTGACTCTTATTTGGTGAACTGGCCTTTTTTGGTGCCTTGGGGTGACAAATTTTTGATCCGACCCGTTTCACAGGGTTCCGGCCACTCTACGCCACTGGTTCAAAAACCAGGACAGAATCAAGCTCGAGAGTGTTCTTACTGTCTAAGATGTCTGTCATAGGCTTGTTTGGTTAGCCAGGGTCTACTGTATAATATCATTTCGCTGCCAAATATATAATTTTTATGTAAAAGCAGGCTTCTTGATGAAATAGATGAAGGTCTTTTGGACTTCACAAACAGTTGACATGTTATGAATGCTGATACAGTGTACTGTATTTTTTTATATTTATGTCATGAGGCATATCTAAATTATTATATTTATGCATTTTAGCCTTTGTATGATATGAATGTTTTGAGTAAATAAAGAATGCCATCCAGAGCAAGTGTGGTGAGAAAATTAATTTAATGAAGTTGAGTATGAACACTTCTAAACATTCCTTATCAACTGTAATCCTATATTATTTTGTCTACTAACACTCTTAACGGCAACACAAAACATTGTTAGTCTGTAATTCTGTTAAGACTTCGCAACATGAGCTTCTAGAAAATACATTTTTGAACACATCAAAATCTATTTAACATTACGATCACATCTACATAATATCTTGGTCTGAATATTACATCAATTTATATTGTTATTAGTAAATAGATATTTCCTAAAACTCCTACAAAACGAAAAATTTAATCTGTGGTTTGTGTAACTTCTAAGTAATATACCCTACACTAAACTTCTATTTCTGAAAACACATGCTTCTTAGACCCATTTTACTACATTGTTACCATACCCTAAGTGTGCAGAAAACAGAGTGATAAGGGTACTTTAATTATCCATGATGAATATATCTATAAATAAATTGTAAACAATATTGAAACCAATAGAAACAAGTTTGCAACAGACCACAGATTTAAATCAACATAATTAAAGTACCCCAAAACCCTGTAAATCTGTGTTGTGCATATTCCCCAAACTCATTCAAGAACCCTCAATCCCTGATCTATCCTCCCAAACATCCGTCATCCAGTGTGTGTCTAATCATTTAACTGGACATGTTTCATAAAAAAAAATGTATTACGACAGTGCGTAACAAAAATCAAATCTAGCTGTATGTCATCAAATCAATTTATCATTATTTTTATGGAGGTGTACCTGCTCAGCCTCCGACCTGGCGCAGTCTTGGATTCCTCCGAGGGAGTGGTAATGGATGTCTCCATAGGATTATCCTCAGAGTCTAACAACTGGATCTGGGTCTGACGTACAAACACGCCATAGTTTTCTTCACACTGGAATTTTTAAGGTTTACACATATTTTTTTATTGGATACATTGATGAGACGAGCATGCCTGATGGTAAGCGATACGACCACTCATAAATAGTAGCAAGACCATCCAGCACCTTGAGTTACAAAGTACTGTGAGGCATTCCACTGCACTCGTCATCCTGAGACATAAGATGTTAAGTCTCATTATGTCCAGTAGTTACTCTGGCTACAATGTCCTTCAAACCGAAACAAAACCGTGCATGCACACTGCTGCTTGGCGGTAGAAATAGACATTGTGGTGGTACCCACCCAGACGGACTCCTACATATGAGATACCACCATTAGATACCACATGATGATTATAGTGAATTTGAAAACCATTTTAGCATTTATTGTTGCATTTGATTTGGTTCACAGATTGGGTAATGTGTGTGTTTCCCATAAATTTTCCAGGGATTGCATCCCGCAGAGGGCAACTAACAGACTATAACATCAAATCTTTGGCAAAGTGCATGTTTGCCATATACTGATAAAGTGGGTTATTATGAAGTTCAAAAAGTTGAAAGAGAAAATGTGTTGATCCTTCTGAGAAAAGTATGTAAATTAAAAGTATTTCCACTACGTATTTTCACTTAATACTTACTCACCGTAAAATATGCATGCCCTCTCACAGTGCCGTTATTCTTTCCCTTTGGTTCGTCGAGAATTACACCAATCCACTTCCCTGTGGCAAATGTGGGATGGCCGACATAAGCCACTGAGCCTTTCACATCCTTCCCGACCACCATCACTCGCTGCCCGAGCGTTAACGCCTTGTCAGACATCTTTCCTCACTATTTCTATCCTAAGCACCATAAAAATATCGATACATTTAGCAAAAATAAGCGATTTTTTGGTGAGATTTATATCGCAACCACTGGTTACCTTATAAGGAATAAAATAATATTATTACGCCAAATAAGTGAACTAAATGTATAAATTACAGCATAATTGTCATGTATTATAAATTCGAGATAAATTTATAGGTGTCTTTTGGCTTTAAAATGCGAAATTCAAGCAAAATTGCAACTGCAGTTTTGCGACATGTATGGATTTATTTTAAATGTCACTTTGACGTATTGCTCATCATAACGTTTTGTTAATGCAATGTCCTCAGTTAAGGACTAAAATAATACCAAAACGAATAATAAAAACATTTTAAAACGTCTTCAATAAGACAATATTCATGAACTATGGTAGTAAATTAATTTTACGAATTTAATCTAAATAATAAAATTATACGTACCTTTGCCGGTTTAGTTATCTACAATAGCTATGTACCTGGTGGTACCTATTTTGGTAGGAGCGAGGAGAAATATTGTTTTGAAGACTATAATATAATAGGGCTAACTTTGTGTTGTTAAATGCTCTAAGCCCCACTTCACACTTGCACGTTGCTGGATTAGCTTAGTTAACTTCTAACTCAGGGTTAAATAAATAATTTAACTTGCGCTATCAAAAGTTGAGAGTAAACCTAGGGTTAATTTTCTAAATATTTTACCCACCGACTTGGGTGCGTTAAATCGCTAACACAGATCACAGACAGAAGTAACACGAAATTAATACGGTTAAAATAAAATGTCACAGTATGCCACAGAAATAATAGATACACAAGAAAGTTTGTAAACATTGTATTGTAGTGTAAAATCACTGACTTCTATTATACTAGTACACTGACGTCTATTATACTAGTACGCATAATAGAAGTCAGTGTACTAGTATAATAGACGTCAGTGTGTAAAATAGAAATATGTTTCATTTCTTGTTTATTCATTCCTTTTTGGTCGGATTACAATAGAAGCGAATAGATATTGCAATGTTTCCAGTTACAAAACAACAAAGAGAATATAATCACTACGCAAAACAAGAAATATATCCGATGTTTTTTAGTGGTGCAAGGCACGATGAGATTTAAAATTTAACTATCTAACCTCAGTTTACAAACTCTGCATTTGTTCCTTTAATGCGAGTATCGCGCGCAAGTGGGCTTAATGGCTAAGCAGCAAGCTCGCTTACGACTTGTCTCAATAACTTTCTAACATTTAACTGGAGTTTGATATCTATATCGACAATAAAAGTTACGCTGTTACTGCTGTTTCAATATTCTTATCTACCTATCTTAGTTTTTAGAAACACAGACAATCACCAAAAGTAAGCATTTCGTCTGTTAGTAGGTATGTTATTGAGATCTGCCGTTAATGAAATACAAATTGCATTATAATACTATGGGAAATTATACAAATTATCAGAATGTTTCGGTACCACGTATAACAGTGTAGAGATCCTGCATCGATAGTTACCTTAAAGACAAATCAGCAAACGGCCTAGTCCTAGATAGGTAGTTTCTATAGGGTCTATCGTAGGTCCATTTAGGTACTCAGTTTTTGTTGCAAATTATGCAGACTGCAATACAGTTTTCTGTAGTAAGTATGTTAATGTAATATAATAATAGGTTCTTTAAACAGCCTCTTGCACAGGCCACAGCCATTGACAATGATAGTCTTAAAAAAATAAATCTATACTAATATTATAAAGCTGAAGAGTTTGTTTGTTTGTTTGAACGCGCTAATCTCAGGAACTACTGAACCGATTTTGAAAATTCTTTCACTAATAGGAAGCTACATAACTCCTGAGTGCTATAGGCTACTTTTTTATCCCGGGAAAATATTTTTGTCCCGGAAATACTTTTTCACGCGGGCGGAGCTGCGAGCACTACTAGTTTGTACCATAAATGAGGCATCGGCAGACTGCCTCGGTGGCGTAGTTGTATTATGGTACGACTGCAATGCTGAGGTCTCGGATTCAATTCCCGGGTCGCGCAAAGTGATATTGAGTTTTTCTATTCAGTATCAGCTCGGAGTCTGGAATTTGTGCCCGATATGGCGATAGGCTCGCCCCCATCACATCATGGGACGGAATAACGGCGAAAAGTGGGTGCACTAGTTGCGCCTCTGCCTACCCCTTCGGGGATAACAGGCGTGAGTGTATATGTATGTATGTATGTAATAAATGAGGCACACTTCATGGCACAAAAACTTTAATAAAAATTACAAAGTTCTCATTCTATAGGAATTTGTGACTAAAAAGAAATGTGAGAATACAATTATTATTAATATACCAGACAATAGAAACATGACCATCGAATGCCTTTGATCGAGCACGGCGCATGCAATAAAAATTAATATAGTTACAATGACCATCATAGTAAGATACACTGCTAGATACCAAACATAAATGGTCACCAATGTGTTATTCCTTTTGCAAGCCCCGATAAGAAGGCAGATACTGGTCAAAAATAGTAGAAAATTAAGCACGGAAAATATAAAAACAGCCACTTGTCCTAATTCGCCGTCCAAGCCGACGGTCTTGAGATGAGAAATGTTGAAGAAGGTTGATAGTAAGATGCACATGACGCCCCAAGCAGCCATTATGACGCCGGCTAGGGCGATGTAGATGCAAGGGCGGATCCAGGGGGGGGGTCATGGGGGTCATGACCCCCCCCTGGACGGAGTCCAGAACCTAGGTGGACCACTAATTAAAATTATTAAACATTATGTTTTTATATATTTTTTGTCACAATTAGATTTTATTTAAGTATTTTAAATATTTAATTAATCTATTCATATAAAAGGCTTAGTCCTGACTGACTGACGGATCAACGCACAGCCTAACCCGCTGATCGTAGAGACCTGAAACTAGGAGGGTGTGTTCCTTGTATGACGTAGGCTTCCGATAAGAAAGGATTTTCCGAAATTCCACCCCTAAAGAGATGAAAAATGGGGGCAAAGTTTGTATGGGGCAACGCGATTCCTTGGTCCAATCTAATTCAAATTTAGCGTAAACTTTTTTAACACCATTGATGGAAGACATGTTTCGTATTTTATTGAAATTTCTTCCCTAATGGGGTTAAATAGTCTAATCAACAAGTTCAAAACCGTGAAAAATAGAGATAAAGGGCCTAAAAATATGAGCGATGGCTCATTCGATTCGTAATCACCTCTAGAAAAATGTTTTTGAAGGATTTTGGTGCAGGTTAAAAATTGCAATTGTTATTAACAAAATAAGATGTAAAAAAATTATATTTCATTTTTTGTTAATAACTCGAAAAATATTAATATTTAAGCAATTTCGAAAAAAGCTCGCTAAAGAGGAGGAATTTTTTTTTGTTTTTTTTTTAAATTTATTTAAGGTATACCAACAGCATAGATATTGAGACAATTATATAGAAACACTTTTAGGGTTAATGTGGCTGATAAATATGCCAATAACAGGTACACTCAAATTTCCAATAAAAAAGTCCTACCTCCTGGAATTCTATCTCCATTATTTATAATTTTAAATAGACGTTGAAAATAGGGCTCCACGCGGCAGTTACGGCATGCGCGCTCTGCCGCTAGAGAGTTCAGCAATAAAAATAATTTATTTATAAGATAAAATGTGATTTTAAAAATTTGAAAAAATTCTTGTATCTTCTTAACACTTGAAAGAATCGAACACTGAAGAAAAAAAAGTTTAATCACCATTTTTCAAAAAGTTATTCAATTGTTAACTAACCAATTTTTTCCCAATCTCCATTTGCATAAACAATGTGATGAAAGGTATAAATAATTGGCCTATAAATTTTAAACTTCGTGGAGCCCTTTTGATATATGTACTTTATAAGATCCTGCGGCAAATTTTCATTAAAGTTTATTAATTTATTAATTCTGATTTTTTATAACTATTGAAAAATTACAAAATTTATAAAATTAAGTAGTTATAAAAAATCATAACTAACAAATTAATAAACTTTAATGAAAATTTACCGCAGGATCTTATAAAGTACATATATCAAAAGGGCTCCACGAAGTTTAAAATTTATAGGCCAATAATTTATACCTTTCATCACATTGTTAATGCAAATGGAGATTGGGAAAAAATTGGTTAGTTAACAATTGAATAACTTTTTGAAAAATGGTGATTAAACTTTTTTTTCTTCAGTGTTCGATTCTTTCAAGTGTTAAGAAGATACAAGAATTTTTTCAAATTTTTAAAATCACATTTTATCTTATAAATAAATTATTTTTATTGCTGAACTCTCTTTAGCGGCAGCGCGCGCATGCCGTAACTGCCGCGTGGAGCCCTATTTTCAACGTCTATTTAAAATTATAAATAATGGAGATAGAATTCCAGGAGCTAGGACTTTTTTATTGGAAATTTCCTCCTCTTTAGCGAGCTTTTTTCGAAATTGCTTAAATATTAATATTTTTCGAGTTATTAACAAAAAATGAAATATAATTTTTTTACATCTTATTTTGTTAATAACAATTGCAATTTTTAACCTGCACCAAAATCCTTCAAAAACATTTTTCTAGAGGTGATTACGAATCGAATGAGCCATCGCTCATATTTTTAGGCCCTTTATCTCTATTTTTCACGGTTTTGAACTTGTTGATTAGACTAAAAAAGGCGTAGAAAGTTATTTTGGCATTGATTTGCTTCGATGTATCAGTAAGATATCAATACTCCTTATAGGTCGGATTGTGTAGGGAAGAGAACAAAAAATCGGTTGCAACAAATAATCGATTTTTGAATGCAATTGATTTTATATTCAAGGATTTTGTTATCGTATGTAAATAGAGTTATATTACTATCAAATCTTACACATTACAATCAAGAGGTTTTTTTATTATAATAGTTATTGTTAGTCGTTCATTTTGATTTATCGATAGAATTTCACGATTATCCTTTCATAACATTTAAATTGGTTATTGTACATTACAAAGAAATAATGTGTGTACTGAAACTTAAATCACAAATTTAGTGGTACGGTAAATTATTTACTTTGGAGATCTTCATTTTCAGTCTTCTATACCGGGTGGAAGGGAAACGCTCTCGGAAACGAATACAGGTGATAGTATTGGTGATTTCTGACGTGATGGCACTAAAAAAATCGCGATGGCATTGTTACAATTTTAGTAGGATTTTCTCAAATTTCTGTACAGCTTCACGTATGGATAGATAAATCAAACTATTATTCTGAAAAACATAGTAAAAAAGGTCAATATTTCAAAAAAATCGCAATGAAACACGTACATCAGCTGACGGGTTAACGACCGCGGAACCGTGCCGGCGCAGCGCGGCGGCCGCCCAGTTTTTTGTACGCTTTACATTGCGCGCGCATGAATTACGGAAATACTAAAATCGTAAATATTATCGCTTAGCTTTGCAAATGAATATAATTTTTCGTTAATGTTATGGTTCTTCTCTCTTACCGTTCCGGTATAGAGAGCGTTTCCCTTCCACCCGGTATCTAAATTTAAATATCTAACTCATTGTTCAAATATGTTTGTAAAACATACTTACAGCATAATTTTTAAATATACAGCTGTGTTTTATCTGCATCCAAAGTTTAGATTTTTTAAAGTAATCGTTTACGTTTCGCTACCAAACAATTTAAAACTTTCGAAACATTACGCTCATAAACTGAAAAATACAACACTGTAAAAGCGTTGATATAAGAGTCAAGATGTTATTCTTTATTTCAGTATCCTACTAATATTATAAAGGCGAAAGTTTGTAAGAATGTATGGATGTTTGGATGTATGGATGTATGGATGTAAGGATGTTTGTTCCTCTTTCACGCAAAAACTACTGAACGGATTTCGATGAAATTTGGCACACGGGTAGATCATGTCCTGGATTAACACATAGGCTACTTTTTATCCCGGGAAAATATAAACCGGGACTTTTATCCCGGAAAAACTTTTTAATGCGGGCGGAGCCGCGGGCAAAAGCTAGTATTTATATAATTTTAAATCAAATATGTTATATAAGTATGATACTATCTCTTATAATGTATAGAAAACATGATAAATATTTGTAATTATGTAGCCGACTTTAGAATTTTTGGTTAGACGTTCTCACAAAGCATTCGCGTCGCGAAAATTTTGAATTGTCATACCAACCAGCTAAGATTGTATAGTACTACTAAGTGTATTTAATAAAGCAGTAGAATCAGTATGTCCGTACATTTAAAGAAATGTGATAAAAAAGAAAGGCAGTGACTACAGAAGAGTAATGGAACACAAAGCAGTGATTATTGTAATTCTTTTCTGTCTGTCTGTGTGTTTTTCTGTTTTTTACTTACTGCACATCTCCTAAATTACTGAACGCATTTCAATGAAATTTGGCACGTGGGTAGATCATGTCCTGGATTAATACATAGGCTATTTTTTATTCCCTGAAAATATAAAGCGGGACTTTTATACCGGAAAATCTTTTTCACGCAGGCGGTGCTGCGACCAAAAGCTAGTTTAATATAATACTTTGATGGCAAACGTATTACTCGGGAACGAACGCATCGAAAAGAATTTTGTCGCGCCACCGCCACGGCCGCTACCATTCATATTACGTATGTCAAATTTCGTGTGACACTTGTGCGCCCTTTTTTTCGACTAACGCCTAATGTCTAAGTAGAACTAACCTTTAATGGAACGTTTAAAAGAACGAACGCATTAAAACAAAGAGCATTATAATAATACGGAAACATTAACGCGTTTCGGGAGAAGACTTAAAAAAAATGTTATTTAAATATAGGTAGCTATTTTTAAGTACCTACAGTAATTACATTTATTAATAGAATACCTACTTTTTACTTTTCAAAATTAAATTATAACTTCTTGTGACTTGACCACGACTATGTGACCCCCCCCTGGCGCCAAAGCTGGATCCGCCCTTGTGTAGATGGATCCAATCCGTAGTGAAATGCAGCATATACAGGTCCGTACTTCGTAACAATCGTCGAGCACGCTGCCTGAAGACATTTTCGACATAATTTCGCCGGAGATTTTTTGTCACAAGTTTGACGTGTTTTCATGACGTATAATGTATTGTTAAGAGGTTCCTTCTATAGAATGTGTAGATAGTCTATCACCCTGGATATACATTCTCTTTATACCTCCTATATGAATCGAATTTTAAAGCGAACTTATGATAATTTCTGTTTATAAAAGTAATATAGCCACTCTAGACAAATATGTCTATTGTGTGAGTAGGTTCCAAGAGGGTTTATTACACTGTGGCACATGATCACCAGGGGTTCGCCATGTCTTACACAGCAGGTTGTAGTTGTTGGGCACCAGAAAAAAGATTTTAGGTACAGAAGATGTACCTAGATCTGGTCGGCGGTGACAATTACATTATCAGCAGATCCTGCACGAAAAACCCTATATATATGGACGCCGGCTTGACGAGTCAAATATTATTGGAAGCCAATCAATTCACTTATTTCTTGTACAGCTTTTTATTTCTGTATCTCAGATGTTGACAATTTCGTCATCAATAATTATGTGTATGGTTAACCAATAACGAGTCGCTATGATGACGCGATATTCCACCAATGGAAGGCTGAGTAATAGTTACTTATGTATTACTTACTTTGCACATATACTGCGAATTCTCTCAAATGGGCGAAAGAAGGACGAGTGGAAGTTTTACGATTGTTCATAAAGTACCGTTGTTGATGATTATTGCCACCTTTACTGGTAGTAAGTCTCTCGTATGCGAGGCGCCGTCTGGGTACGTACCACCGCAATGTCTATTTCTACCGCCAAGCAGCAGTGTGCGTGCACTGATGTATTCCGGTTGGATGGATATTGTAGTCAGCGTAATTACTGGGCATTATAAGACTTTACATCGAATGCCTCAGGTTGACGAGGGCAGTGGAGTGCCAGTTGCCACGCAGTACTTTGTACTTAAAAAATTGGTATGGTATTGCTACTGTTTATGGGCGGTCGTATCACCTAACATTAACTGAGCGGCATGCTTGTCTCGTGAGTCTGTAGCAATAAAGATTCAATTTTTTTGTTTAGGTTATTAGTTTTTATCATAAACTAGCTTCTGCCCACGGCTTCGCCCGCGTTAATAAGTTTTTCCGGGCTAAAAGTACATATATAAAAACCTTCCCGTTGAATCACTCTATCCAACACATTTATTTGGATAGAGATTAATATTATACGTTGATACAACTCTTAACAAATAATGCATTAATTTCGACCAAATTTGATTACCATAAAAACGGTTCTAGAGAGTTAATCTTAAAAGATAGACATATACTGTCGCGGACATTTTTTTAGATCATTTCAAGAGGAATAATTCTTTCATACATATATTTTTGGTATCTTGAACCGTTTTCGCAGCGCACGCAATGGAAGCCCTCAAGGATGAATAATTTTCCCCGTTTTTTTTTCACATTTTCCATTATTTCTTCACTCCTAATAGTTGCATCGTGATGTTATATAGCCTAAAGCCTTCCTCGATAAATGGTATATTCAACACAAAAAGAATTTTTCAATTCGAACCAGTAGTTCCTGAGATTAGCGCGTTCAAACAAACAAACAAACACTGCAGCTTTATAATATTAGTATAGATTATTTTGACCCTTACCTAACAAGATACCTTATACAATATGTCGTTCAGAATCCGGTTCGACAATCCCTAGAAGCCTGATTTTATTGACACTGGTATCGAACCCGCGTCTTCTCGTTTCTCAATCTCGGCATATTACCTACCAATAAATTACGTGCCTTGAACAGCAGTTTAGTCACGTCGCAGCCTCGCATCTATATCTAATGCAATTTATTAAACTGAGCGAATCAGCATTCCATTGTTTTTATACTACTTTTGTATATCCATATTTTGTACTTGTAGGTGCAGTGGCGTGCTTAACCAATGCGAGACTCGCGGTGGTAGCCCCTGGCAGCCCCCCCCCCTCCCAGGCCGCCCCTGTTTGTATGTGTATCAAAGACTGGGAAAAAGAACACGTTCACATTCGACATAAACTGATGAATTGGCATGCTCAAATGCCAACAATATTTATATTGGTATATAGTAGATGCATAACGTAGTAAAATATGCTACACCGTATTTGATGGTAAGTGCAGGGCAGTACAAATGAGATGTCGACCAGCAAGAGTCGCTGCTTAAAACAGACACTGCGCCATTTTGTGACACTGTCAGTAGGTAAGTAGTTACCATTTATATTGTACAGAAACAAAATGACATCTTTAGAAAAAAAATATTTTATCTCATAAACGTTTCGAATAAAAACAAAGAATTGTTCAAAGCCACACTTCCTGGAACCGACCTTGAGCCAGTTGGTTCCTTTGTTCTGGGCCCTGTCAGAATGCATAGTAATGGGCTTCGTTTAGTATAGCTCACGCTTAACAAAAAGCTTCGCAGATAAAAGGAGCGTTGCAATACGAATAACCATGTGGTATTTCTTTGCCATCTACTCGTAATGACTACTTAGCTAACCCTAAAAACCTGCAAAATAGACCCAGTAAATTGGTTATTGTTACATGGCTAGATAGTGCTGTTTTACTTCGACGTCCCTTCAGCGGTACCTAAGCTGTAGCCTGTAAGGTCATTCGGGGTAACAGCACGCAGTGGGTAAAATTTCGCATGGTCAATATCTCGGAACCTATTGAGGGGGCTCAGACACTTTTTCGGCAAAAATAGGGGTGCGTCAGGGATGATGTCAGAGCCCACAAGCTATTTTACCAAGCCTCACTCGTTTGGCGAAAAACGGCGATCAACGTGATTTTGTTGATTAGTTGTCAACTATTTTGTGCTGGGAAAAGTTTATGGATAGACGGTGCATCAGTTTACAAAATTCCGTTGATTATGTTAAGTTTACTCGATTATTATAGTATTTATTTTAGTTATTAATTCTGTCCTAAAAAATAACTGCATCTCAACTGACGTGTGATTGTTTAAAATATTCCCTGTTGGGTAAGAGTACGGGATTAAAAGTACGCACGCTGTTATAACTTCATTACAATGAAAAGTAACATCAAGCGTTCCTAAAATTACAGTGATCATTAAATTACAAAAATAACTAAAGTTTGTTATAAATACAGTCTAACTAATTATGTTCCTAGTGCCTACAATAGGTGTACATTTAATGTTTATTTTTACAATATTTGTACCAAGAATAAAGGAAGTTTAAAAACATATTCCATATGATTCCATGTGTACTTATACAATTTGTAATTATATTCCTGTAGTTTACCTGCGTGCGAAGCTTACCCAGTATGCGAACTATTAACCGCATCTCTGCGTAGTTTTACCCACATGACGGGTCAAGAGTACGAATTTCTCCCGCTGCACTTAAACATGTATTGCAAAAAAACCGATGAAGCAATGTACAAAAACTCATTAAATAATGAAAGTAGAATAAATTTCCTTTAAATAAAGTGTTAAAACGTTTATCAGGACCCAATATTTTTGAGTGTGTAGACGATAGAAAAAAAAGTGCGTACTTTTGAGCTGAATGACCCTAGGTATACAGCCTTTTTTTAACACGGGGACATCCATTTCCAGTTTTCTGCCGGACTCACCGGTCTAAACCGTCGCGTTGTACCGACTAAAGCCCCACCACTCTACTCTTTCTCCCTTGTATCGGAGTATAAGGTATACCAGCCTAAGCACTTTGAGTTTGATAGCTATAAGTTATAACCTACCTATATCGCCTACGATTTTATGTATAAGTCTGTTTATTTTGCAAATGATGATGAGACGGATCTGTTTAAATCGATAATTCTTATCTTTTAGATGCCTATATTATTAGCGCGTAGAAGCTTTAATCCAAAGGAAACTACGAACGTGGCTACGTAGGTATTGATAAAATGACGTTATTTTAGTTTTTTGCAGGTATCCACGACCTGCCCTAATGTTAGATAGTGTTATCTGTTTTCGGCCATGAAAATGTTCAACGCGGAAAAATTACAATAGGTACAAATTGAATACATTTGCACAGTGTTAATTTATTGTCTTGACTCAGCCTGCTACCACCTAAGGTTTCCGCTTGGCGACAGGTATTTGCCCTCCGAGCCAAAAATACTCAAAGTTCTTTTCAACTAAAATAAAATGATAAGATTGAAACTTCAGTTGACAGCGACACAAATTAAAGAATTTTCTACAAATAATTACTATGGATTTAGGGCACCGTAGTTCGTAGATTGCACGGCAGAATTTAATAAAATTTAAGGTTTACATTCGTATCATTTTGGAATTATTAGACACTAGCTTTTGCTCGCGGCTTCGCACGCACGAGTTTTTCCTGGATAAAAGTCCCGCAATAAAAAGTATCCTAAAACCTTTCCAGGGTGTCAAACTATCTCCATACAGAATTTCAGCGAAATCCGTTCGGTACAAACTTTGCCACCCCTTTTTACCCCCATAGGGATTGAATTTCGCAAAATACCGCCGTAGTGAGGACTTACGTCCTAAAAGGAACACCCATTCAAAGAGGCTCCTAGCACTTGTAGTTTCCGAAATTTCGTGATGGGTGAGTCAGTAAATGACCTTTCGCTTTTCTATACAAATATTATAAAAAGGAAAGATTTGATTGTTTGTAATGGATAAGCAAAAACCAATGGACCGATTTTGAAAATTCATTCACTAATAGGAAGCTAAATTACTGCTGAGTTCTGAGTGCTATATTGGCTAATTTTTATTCCGGAAATATTATATTTTTATCCCGGAAAAACATTATCACGCGAGCGGAGCCGCGAGCAGAAATCTATATATTATATAGGTATAGATAGAATTTTCACATCAGCTTTGGTGTCAATCACATTAATAGGTGTGTATATATGACCTAACAATGTTGTGCGGGGCTCGGACTGGGCCAACACCCCGCAATGTGTTGTGTGTGTGCTGGATTGCGTGAGTGGGAATATGGCGATACCAGTGACAAAGTAACAAAGGCGTAAAATCGGGAAATAGCGTTTATTTCACACACTGAATCGAAAGTTACAAAGTTCAGCCACAACGGTAGCCAAATTCTCCCGGCGTTAATATTCGGCGCGTAGTCTCTCGTTGCTACGCCGTAGCTATGCGACGTAGCTGGAAGTCGTCCTCGTAGCACCGTGCCACAGCTGATGAGGAAGGATGGTCCACTCTGCATAAGCGCCTGTTTCCTCTTCAAACTTGCAGACTTCTTCTTTCTTGCCGACTACTTGCTGTTTTCTTGATGTCCCGAACTATTTCTATTAAACAAAAAACTCCTAACACGTTTTAACTCAACTATACAAAAAAACAAATTAGCTTAAGTACTCCGCGGCTATACCGTACGGAGCACTAAGAGGGCCTTCCCTCTTTCTAGGACCTCTTTTTCACTTTCAAGATTACACTTATTTTCAATTCGCGCCTAAGTTAAATCTATATGCCTAAACTATAAGTGTCTTGGTACATAGACACTAAGTGGCTCTATATACTAAACATCATAAAACAACCTTATGTGCATTACAAAGAAAGTTATCGTGATTTACTTACTCTAAGTTTAGCACAAACGATGCACACAAGCAACATTTCTAAAAATAACTATTTAAACTTTATACATACGTTCATCCCGCTACCGCAGCGGGGTAGGCAAAGTTCTAACCTACACTATGACACCGAATGAAACACTACACAGTTCATACCGGGTGAGTTATAAGCGTTCAATGACCCTAACGATAACACGATTTTTTTCACTAAGATCACTGACTAAAGTCTATGACGTCACTAAGAGGTCCGAGTTCTATTACGAAATCGCGCATGCGCGGCATGCACTCTACGTTGTTCTCTCTTCGAGAATATGCGTCCTGCACATTCTCCCGCCGTGCATCACCCAGCGTCCAGGGGGTGATGCAGTCACGCTGTCGGGCAGGATGCATCCGCCGCTGGCTGCGGCGCGGCGCTCTCGGTCCTTGTGTCGTCAGCTTGGTGTATGACGACGATCCTCTTCACGGGTCGTCGCAGGACACCTCCGCGGGTGGTGATGTCCACTGTGCGCACCACTCCATCTGGGCCGGGATACATGGCGCAAATGCGCCCCCGCGGCCATGTGTTGCGCGGGAGCGTGCCGTCTATGATGCGGACGACATCACCTATTTGCAGTTCGGGGCCCCGGCTGTGGGCCTCCCGCCGGTTTCTTAGCTCGGGGAGGTACTCCCGGAGCCAACGCGTCCAGAATGCGTCGGCGAGCTGCTGTGTGGCTTTGAGGTCGGCGTGCGCGCCGAAGTCGTGGTCGGCCGGGAAGTTCGGCACCGACCACGGGCCCCGACCGCCCAACAAAAAGTGGTTAGGCGTCAGGGCTTCCGGATCCTCAGGGTTCACCGACACGTGGGTCAATGGTCGGCTATTGACTGTTAGTTCGACCTCGGCGAGTAACGTTGCCAACGTCTCTTCTCGAGGGCTCCTCTCGTGGAGCACCGTTTTTAGTGCGGTTTTCACAGTCCGCACCAGTCTCTCCCAGGCGCCGCCCATGAATGGCGCGCCCGGGGGAATGAAGCGCCATCGGATCGCCCTCCGCGACGCCTCTTCTTCGGCGCCCGCGAGGAGGGTGTTGCGCAGCTCTCGTTCCGCGCCGTGGAAGTTGGTCGCATTGTCGGACCACAGCTCGACGGGGCTCCCACGACGCGCTGTCATGCGCCTGAGTGCCATGATTGCACCCTGCGCACTTAATGAGTGCACCACCTCTAGATGCACCGCTCGAACTGTCAAACATGTAAAGAGAGCTACATAGCGCTTTTGATTGCTGCGGCCCACGGTTACGGTGAGCGGACCGAAGTAATCAAGACCGGTATAGGTAAATGGTCTGTGATGATGAGCCAGCCGACAGGCAGGTAAGTCGCCCGTCACCGGCTGCGGCGGGGTCGCCGCCCTCTGGCGGCACTTCAAGCAGCTCCTCAGTGTAGTCTTGACCGTCGGGCGTAGTCTCAGGATCCATCTCTGTTGGCGGCAGCAGTTGACCACGCTCTCGACGCTGGCGTGATGCAGCTCTGCGTGGACGTGCTCGATCCACAGCCGTGTTGCCCGATGCTCGCCGTCGACGACCGGAGGGTGCTTCATTTTTTCTGTGATTCCCGTGGTAGCTGAAATCCGACTATTTAAACATATCAAATTATTAATTAGTACAATACTCAAAGGATACAGGCGGCTATCCCGTGATACGGGTTTTCCTTGTGCGAGTGCACGTATTTCTTCGGCAAACACTTTTTCTTGACTCATTTTTATAATGAGGTATTCCGCCCGTTCTAACAGCTCAGCTGGGAGGGTCATGAATGTTATGTCCTCCGATTTTCGCGCGCTCCTCTTCAACGGTTTTTTCGACGTTTGAGCGCGTTTCCAATCCGGGTCCTTTTGCGAAGCGGCCTTTGTTCGCTTGTGATTAACGTAATCACACCGTCGCCGGAACATGCGCACTGCCTGCAGAGTGCGAGCTGTAGCTCTCAAGTATCGGGTCCAACTCGAGAACCGATTCACGTCGGGTAGGGCCTCTGAGAGCTGTGGCTCTCGATGTCCTGAGGTGACGGCGCCTACTCTTTCTTCACCGGTCGTGGTGATGATGCCCCTTTCTTCCGTGGGCCATAAGTCGGGTGGATTTCGGAGAAATTCCGGCCCATTGAACCATCGATGTCGCTCATCGAAGTTGTCCGGCACGTCGCGTGTGGCATCGTCAGCGGCATTGTGGCGCGTCGGCACCCATCTCCATTCGCTCGTTTGTGAATGTTCCTCTATTGCCGCGACGCGATGAGCGACGTATGGTTTGTATGATCTGGATCCTGTTCTGATCCAGCTCAGCGTTGTCCGACTGTCTGTCCAGTAGGTCGTTGACTCGGGTTGTCTTCCGTGTTCGCGCTTCACCGCGGCTGCCATCCGTGTGCCGAGTACTGCTGCCTGTAATTCTAGACGGGGAATGGACGTTAGTTTCAGCGGCGCAACTTTCGCTTTCGCTGTTATAAGCGAAACCGTGACCCGTCCGTCTTCATCTTCGGCTCGCCAGTATAGTGCGGTCGCGTAGGCGGACTCGCTGGCATCGGTGAACACGTGCAGCTGCAATCTTCTAGCTCGAGTATAGCCTAGGTAGCAGCGTGGCACGGACACGTGACCCAATCTTCTCAGCTGTGTGACCCAATCCGCCCATCCGGCGGATATGTCGCCGTCAAGCGGATCGTCCCATGCAGTGCCGCGTCTCCAGACCTCCTGCAACAGCTGCTTGGCCCTTACCGTCACTGGGGATGCAAGACCTAGAGGATCAAACAGGGACATTACTATTTTAAGCGCTTCTCGTTTCGTGGGCGCTTCTCTGATTAACAAGTTTGGCGGTATGCGCGCCAAATCCAAATTGAAGGCGAGTCTGTCTTCCGTTGGTCTCCAAATGAGGCCCAAGACTCTCTCCGCCTTTTCTAAGTCCACCTCTTCGCGGTGGGGACTTGCCGATTCGCCGAGTGCTTCAAGTACCTCAGGCGAATTACTCGTCCATTTTTTCAATATAAAATGCGCCTCACCGTGAATGTCGCGCACTTGCCGCGCAATCGTTGTCGCGCTTTCTATGTCCGGATAGCTGTCAAGGTAATCGTCCATATAATGTTTTCTCCTTATCGCGTCGACAGCTTCCGGATGCGTCGATCGAAATCTGTCCGCGTTGCGATTCATGACATAAATCGCCGTCGCGGGAGAGCTAGATGCACCGAAAATGAGTACCTTCATCCTGTATATTTCCGGCGGTTCGTTATCTCGGCGATCCGCTCGCCAGAGATATCTGAGGGCGTCGCGATCTTCCTCGCGCAATCTCACCTGCATAAACATCTCCGTGATATCCGCGGTGACTGCAATGGGATGTTCCCGAAATCGCATCAGGACGGCGGGAAGAGGCTGCAACAAGTCTGGACCTGTTAATAAGTTATCATTCAAAGTGGTACCCTTTGTCTTGGCCGCCGCGTCGTGCACAACTCGCAGCTTGTCCGGTTTCAAAGCATTAAAAACTGCGAAGTGCGGCAAATACCATGTCCTTGTTGCATGGGAGGTCGCGGGGGCTGGCTCGGCGTAATCCTTCTCGATCAGCGCCTCCATCTGTTGGTTATATCTGACCTTGAGTTCGGGGTTCCTATCCAGCTTGTTTTCTATGTTGTGCAGCCTTTTCAAAGTGTTCTCGTAATTGTTCGGGAGCTCGACATTTTCTTTTTTCCACAGGAGAGACGTGGTATATCTTCCGCAGGGTTCTCTCGTGGTGTTGTCCTCCAGGATTCTCAGCGCCTTTTCTCCGGGGTCGCTCTTCGGCCTGTGGGGATCTACAAACAGATTATCAAGCAAAATAAATTCTTTTACGAGCTCCTCAGTTAGGTCGTCGGTTGCTGTCTGGCCGACGAAATTCACCCTGTGTCCTAGGGCTCTGGTCCGGCTCCCGTGTACCACCCATCCTAGTGGTGTGAGCGAGGCGACCGGTTGGTTCCTCCTTCCGGACCGTGTCTTGCTAGATATAAGCAAATGCCAATTATCCTGGCCTATAAGAAGTCGGGGTTTCGCTTCTTGCGTTTGTGATGCAGGCAGGAGGCCCTTCAAATGGGTACAGTCTCGCAGCGCCTCTTCAGGAATACGCTGCGCCGCCAATCTCAAGTTGTCGACGGTGCGGGCTTCTATCTGCTGCCGTCCCCGACTTCCCCTTATCTGAAACTTAACACGACATGAATTATTCCGTGTAGTTTTCTCTCCATCGTACGTGATTATGTGGAGCGGTTCATCCGGTCCCTCCGCGCCGATGTCCTTGGCCAGCTGATGGTCGATCAAACTGACCGTCGACCCGTCATCAAGTAGCGCGAAAGTGTGAGCCTCTCCCGCCGGTCCTGAAATGCATACCGGAGCTATTTTCAAAAATGACATTTGCGACGTCCATGCCGAATTTACCACCTCTTCATTGGTGGCCTCGTCGGTACTCTTACTCCTCCGGTCCGAGTGCAGCATCCTATGGTGATGTCGTTCACACCCGTCCGTGTCGCATTTTCGAGGCTTGCATGTGTGTTGCTTCGATCGAAATTTCAGGCACCTGAAACATAGCCTATGTTTTTTTGCTAAGTCCCACCGCGCGTCAACCGCGGCATCCCGAAATCGTGCACATTCGCCCATCGAATGTACCTCCTGGTTGCATACACAGCATGCGGGCTTCTGTTTGTCGGCGACGGTATGTATTCGTTGCCGGCGTGGTTGTTCGCCGCCGCTAGCCTTCACCGGGGCCTTGTCCGCGATGATCTCTGGCACGGCGAACGGACTGCATATCTCCGCTTCCCTGGCAATGAATCGGCTAAATTTTAATAAGTCGGGCTCACCTCTATGTTGTGCGGCGGCGAACTCATACCATTGCCTTCTCAGCGTCGGAGTCAATTTTTCCATCACCGCCTTCGTAACCTCCGGATTATACAGGTAGAAGGCACAATCGAGCGCTTGCAGGGTTCCCACGACATTTTCTATTTTCGTACTGAAAGTGCAAATATCTCGCGGCGAATCAGTGAGGCGGGGTAGCGCCCGGAGTCGCTCGATCTCGGCCAATGCGATCGAGTCCGGACGCCCAAACCGCGTCTCGAGAGTCCTCAGCACAGCGTTCGGTTCGGCGTTGGTGATGAGCAGCCCTTGTACTGCTTCCTTTGCTGTGCCCCGTAAGCTGCGGCGCAATCGGGACATATTCTCCAACGCTGTAAAATAACTTGCGGATTCATTATAAGCGGCTCTATAAGTTAGCCAATCTTGATGCGCACCGTTGAAAATGGGCAACTCCGTATACTTCAACGGCTGTCTATGTTGTGCAGCTTGCACAGCTTGCGTTATGGCACACGCAAGTTCACTATAATCGGAGTTCGGTCGCGCTGCGACCAATTCCCCGCCCCGCACTTGACGCGGGGTAGGCGGGGGCTGCGGCGGCGGCGGCTGTTGCGAAGCTTCATTTTCTCTTAACCAGGCTGCTACTACAGGCGGCGGTTGCTTCGCAGGCAGCGGCTGCACATTCGGGTTCGATGCCGCAGGGTTACCTGAAAATGTTATGAAATCGAGCGGATTATTTGATGCATCATTTGCCACTGGGTGACACGTTGGCGGGGGCACGGCACTGGCTCCCGCCGGTGCAGACGCCGGGATGTCCCAGGATGCGGCGGTGATCACTGGGTCTATGGGTTCGGGTGGCGGCTGCACACGGGATTGCGCATCTTGCACTTCGTGAGGTCGGTTATCAATCGCGAGCAGCTGACTGGTATGTAACCAGCTGTGAACGCGTTGATCCTGCTCGACCTCGGTGATGACGGAGTTAAGGTCATCCTCGCTATCTTCCGCTTCGATCTCTGCTAGCTTTGCGGTCGCTAGCTCTATCTTGAGTTTTGTGAGTTCGGCCCTGGCCTGTGCCAGGCGACGTGCTTTCGTTGAACGCCTTGAAGAAGTGGCTGGTCGACTTCGGGGCCGCTGTGGCTTCCTCTCTTCCGGTGCGGCGGCTTGAAGCTCCTCCGCAGCGGTGCCGGCAGCGGTATCCCTATCGGTGGTGAAACACGTTTGAACGGTGTCGGCGATGGTGGTCTCGGTGGCCTCAGTCGCAGACGTTGCTGTAGCAGACGTCGCGGTCGCGGACGTCCCCGTTGCGGACGTCGCGGTGCATGACGTGACCGTCGTTGACGCTTCCGTGGCCGACGCCGTTCGTTTCCCGATTGACCTTGTCACTGGCATTTTCCACACTCACGTAGATCCGGCTCGCGAAGGACCAGAAAATGTGCGGGGCTCGGACTGGGCCAACACCCCGCAATGTGTTGTGTGTGTGCTGGATTGCGTGAGTAAGTAGTGAAATAGCGTTTATTTCACACACTGAATCGAAAGTTACAAAGTTCAGCCACAACGGTAGCCAAATTCTCCCGGCGTTAATATTCGGCGCGTAGTCTCTCGTTGCTACGCCGTAGCTATGCGACGTAGCTGGAAGTCGTCCTCGTAGCACCGTGCCACAGCTGATGAGGAAGGATGGTCCACTCTGCATAAGCGCCTGTTTCCTCTTCAAACTTGCAGACTTCTTCTTTCTTGCCGACTACTTGCTGTTTTCTTGATGTCCCGAACTATTTCTATTAAACAAAAAACTCCTAACACGTTTTAACTCAACTATACAAAAAAACAAATTAGCTTAAGTACTCCGCGGCTATACCGTACGGAGCACTAAGAGGGCCTTCCCTCTTTCTAGGACCTCTTTTTCACTTTCAAGATTACACTTATTTTCAATTCGCGCCTAAGTTAAATCTATATGCCTAAACTATAAGTGTCTTGGTACATAGACACTAAGTGGCTCTATATACTAAACATCATAAAACAACCTTATGTGCATTACAAAGAAAGTTATCGTGATTTACTTACTCTAAGTTTAGCACAAACGATGCACACAAGCAACATTTCTAAAAATAACTATTTAAACTTTATACATACGTTCATCCCGCTACCGCAGCGGGGTAGGCAAAGTTCTAACCTACACTATGACACCGAATGAAACACTACACAGTTCATACCGGGTGAGTTATAAGCGTTCAATGACCCTAACGATAACACGATTTTTTTCACTAAGATCACTGACTAAAGTCTATGACGTCACTAAGAGGTCCGAGTTCTATTACGAAATCGCGCATGCGCGGCATGCACTCTACGTTGTTCTCTCTTCGAGAATATGCGTCCTGCACAAATGTTGTATTCAGTCTATAAGGAATTAATGTTGAAGGATTTTTTAACTTCCTATTATTAAAGTTGAAGAAGTCGTTATCAAAGCCTAATTAGGATCTATAATTAAATCTTAAACCTTGTGAGTTGTGGCATATTCAGGACAGTGGGAAATACCTAGGTAGTAACTGAGCCGACCGCATAAACAGGAGTTTGTGGTTCTGCATCACACATTAACCAGCATAAATCTAGGTAGCTGCGTACCATGTACCTAGTATGTACTATGTACAGGTACACCAAACACATGGTGCGATCTAAAGCTACCTACTCTCTAGTTAGGTAATTTTAGTAAATGTTACATCTGTTGTTGTTAAGTACCTATATTCCCCTACTACAGGTACTGCTTTATGTTCCTTTATTAAGACATTATTAACGATACCTTTGTAAATATCTTAGTGGTATTCTTATCTAACTATATAGTATATAGCTATCTTCACTTATTATAGCCCCTGAGGCAGGTCAAAATGTCGTCATTCATTTCCTCAAACGATAGTCGTTAAGACGCATCAAAGAATAGTATCATAAAGCCTTTTATTAATCAAAGCCTAAAGACTTGTGAACGTCAGCTGCGGTTCCGTGAGGGCGATGAGCGGTGATCGACCAGCTGACGCATAGTGCCGGCCAAGATACAGTCAGGTGAATTTTTTTCTTCAAGGTATTGGGTTAGCTAAAATTTAAACAAGTTTTCAGTTGGAAAATGGAAAGAAATGACAGAATTTTTTTTTTTTCTTCGTGCTTCGTGGGAGGCTACCAACGCTCATCGCCCCCACTGAACCGCAGCTGACGTTACGAGCCTTTATGATAGTATTCTCCGATACGTCTCACAAATTAAAGTTTGACAGGACTGAGGAACTTGTCATGGAAATCTGTCACGGGCCCATGGACTACTATTTTCAATAGTTCTTTAATTAATTATAAGCACAACTTATTGCTAATTATTATGTTTCAAGTGTCGAATTATTTCCGTGGGATGTTGAATCTTGGTTTGTGAACAATAAAAATTATTCATCAGTAACACTGAATAAAAATATTTTAGGCACAGCGTGCCTATAATCGTCACCAGTTTCTCGATGACCTCACTCATTGTCGTAGCCTTGCCAAATCAAGTCTGTGACTCACAGACCACAGTTTTCCTCAATTGATTTCCTGGACCTTGTTGCAATAAATATAAAGTGTAAATTTCGATAGCCCAGTGGCAAGACGATGTTTGTAATACTCTCCTTATCAAAGTCCAGCAGATTATTATTTTTTGTTTTGACACGTCTCAATACCTCTTTTGATACCGTTTTTCCACAAAACCGGTAATTTAATAATAAATTATGATATAGTGAGCCAAGCACGTGTTGGAATGTCATATAATTAGATAGATAAATATATTGACGTATTACAGTACACTACTCGAAAATATAATTAAAAACTAGGCTAGTTTATACGAGTTGCTTTCTTCAAGTCTAGAACACATTCACTCATAACAAGTCGATATTACTCACTTATTTACATAGTTGGCACACATTTATCTTACATACAAATATATAGATACATGTTGCAGTCGGTTACATTAGTTGATTTCCATGTGCAAGTTTGAACAATTTCTCGATGTGCTTGCGAGTTGTGAATACAAGCCCACGTCTAGAGCGGAGTGGCGAGAGTGCGCTGCACTTAACGGTAATCAGAACACATTGGATTGTGACGAATGCAAAGGAACTGAGAGCGCCCAACTTTCACTGCGTTCGGTCCCGTTACGGCTCTAAATAAAACTGTCCCGCATACAAAAACATGATATTTATTAATTGAATTACAGCAATTTAAAAATACAATGTCGTACAAAACAAAAAGAGATTAACTATTTCGTTCGGCGTTTATTTGCAACTAAAGACGTGAGACGGCGTCGACACTCGCACGATATACATACAATATATATTTTACACGGGGGAGTAGCAAGGCACGGGGCGCGGGCGGCCGGTGTGGCCGCTCCCGCTCTTCTCTGTAGACGTCTGTGCTCTCTAGGTACATAATCGACAAGTTTACAACGCGCAATCTCTCATAGTATGTGGTGAGTGCATGGTATGCTCCGCCGGCTTAGAAGCCGTGCACCTTTAGCTGTTCGGGCTTCACCAGGCCCGACTTAGTCAGCCACTGGCAAATATTTTCGCGCTGGTCGCCCTGCAATTGCAGCACTTCGCCGTACTCCGGGTGCTCCACCACCGTTCCGTTGCAGGCGAACTCCTTCTTGCATGCCCGCACGATCTTCTTCAGGTCATATTCCGACGAGAGGCCCTGCACCGTAGTAAGCGTCTTGCGCCCGTTCCGCTGCTGAATCCGGACGTGCACTAGACCATCTTGCACGTCGTCCTCCGAGCTTTTGATAGCATCGGCGAATGGATCAAATGTGTTCAGATTCTGGATGGACATACGATTGAACGTTGCTTCTCTTTGTTCTAACGAAACGCTGCGATACTACGCACTGCCGCTATACTAATGTCACTGATAACGCGCACGCTGCGTGTTCACACACTAATGACCAATTTTATGCTAACTCCAAATTGTAATGGCGGACACGACCACAAATGTGAAAAATGGGAATGTCACGCGGAGGCGGATGTTATCGATCGGTGTCATAGACAATATAAAACTAAAGGCCGGTGTACACATATCGTATTTTTGTAATTATTGCCACACATATTTATCCTCGATTAGCTTGTAAATTATATTTTGGGAAAACTATCCTTTGAGCTTCGCATATAATTTGGGCACATAATCGTCATATTGAGCAACATAAAAATTTCCAGCAATGGGAATTCCTAACTTGTATTGTTGCGCAAACTTAGAAATAGAAAACTTTCCTCTTCTATCACCCGAATTACTAGGGAGCTTAGGAACTTTGGTAAAATCACATTTCTCTGGTTGTTTATAAACAAGAAATACGTATCTATGTAAACCAGTGCCTTTAGGCGGACCAGAGCCGATATAATCAGATAAAATTTCACCTTTGTTAAGATCTCCGCCAAATATATTTCCAATCAACCAATGATGCCACTCTCTGAATTTTGGATTCTCACGACTTGGTGCATCGGGGTCCACCATCGCCAATGTATAGTACTCCTTCTCCTTAACTGCCCATTTTACTATCGGCTTGTCTTTCACTTGAGTCGGAGTTAATTCCTTTCCCAATTCGACGTTAACACCACTAGAGTATTGAACGTTCAGCGGTTCTGATGGCGCTGTATTAATTACATCAGGAACTATACAATGTTGTTTAAAGAGACCTTGAATATCCGTCATGCTTAATTCTCACTATTTCCAGAAAACAAAAATGCTCTTTTATAAAAGAACAAAGATTCTTATCGCAGAAATCAGATTTGAGTAAAACTATATGATTAAGGTAACTATATAAATAAGGTAAAAAAATTATTTTCATATAATGTCGTTACGAAAAATAACAAATCAGTTACCCAGCAACCATATTTTGATTGATTGATTGATTGTAAAGGCGAGGATATGTTAAAATATAATATAATAATATTGTGTCGCTCTAGATCTACATGGTCGATAATATTTATCAGAAAAAAAATAAAATATAAAAAGTTAGTTTATTTGA